>CM053764.1:54491736-54521866 GCA_028658305.1 Pachyuromys duprasi
AGGAGGGTTCCTCTTTCTCCACAGCCTCTCCAACATGCATTGTCACTAGAGTTTTTAATCTTAGCCATTCTGGAGGGTTGTTTGTATTTTCTTAACATAGATTCAACACCTTCTTCTTACCATTTCCCCATCATCTTAGCATTCTTTTCATTCTCGTCATAAACCTGTTTGTTCTTTTTCAAGTCCACTTTCTTTGTTCCTGTTTGCTGTTAGTCTCTGCTTCTATGACTCTGTTTCCATCTCAGGATCTGTTAAACTTTAACTGTTACTTAAAGACTACTTAGTGTCTATTTCCTACAGTGGACTGCTTCCTTGTTGTGAGTATAGACTTAGTCTCATTAATGCTAGTTCTCACAATATGTGAGTTGGTGTGATTCCAGAAGAATAGAAATGCCTATGCATGTGAATTGAAGATAGCAACTTTTAGTTCGATTTTTCATTTTCAATTTACCACACAATATATTTTGATATATGTTTTCCCTTCCTCTTATCATTCACAGATTCTCCCCACGTTTCCACCCATTCAACTTTATGTTCAAACTCCAAGAAACATGAAGCAACGTCACCCACAAACACAAAAATGAGCATGAAAACAAACAGGCAAAGATCAATAAGGCAAAAATCCCCAAACAAACCAAAACACAAAAACACCATTTTGTTTTGTTTTGTGTTGGCCAGCTGCTACTAGGTCTGGGGCTGTCCCTGGAGCATGATAACTATACCCATTGGCACTCCATTGGAGAAAACATAATTTTCTTTTGCCAGCAGGTATAAATTGCAGACAGCTTTGTGGTTAGTGATGGGATCCCAGCCAGCATTTGATGCTGGTTGTTCTCCTGATCTTAGCTGTTCTGACTGGAGTAAGTAAGATGGAATCTCAAATAGTTTTAATTTGTTTTTCCATAATTGCCAAGGATGTGGAGCATTTTAGAGATATTTTTAACCCTTTTTATTTCTTCTTTTGAGAACTATGTTCAGACCAATAGATTAACTGGGTCATTGTTTTCTTGATTCTTTGTTTTTTTTTTTAAATTGGTACAATTTCAATATTAATTGCCTATTGGATATATAGCTGAAAAGGATTCTCTCTCATCTTTCAGGCTTCCTTTTCACTTCATTGTTTCCTTTGCTGTAGAGAAACTTTTAATTTAGTAAAGTCCCATTTATTGGCCTTAGTTCTTGAGTGAATGGGATCTTACTTGAAAAGTCTTTTCCTGTACTTCAATCTTGTATGGTACTGCTTATGTTTTATTCTAGCAATTTTGGCGTTTCGGGTTCACGCTGACTTCTTGCATCTATTTGGAATTTATTTTTGTGCAGGGTAATAGCTTCGGATCTAATTTTATTCTTCTAGATGTCGACCTCTAGTTACACCATCCATTGAAAATATCATCTTTCGTCACACACACACACATATATAATATCTTTGTCAAACGGCAGTTGGAAGTAGTTTGGTGCACTCAAATTTTGTCCACTATTTTGCATTTCTTGTCAACATGTCTGCTTTTGTGCCAGTGTTATGATGTTTTAATTACAATATTTCTGTAGTACAGCTTCAAATACGGCACAATTATTTTCATAATTGTTTTCTTGGTAAATTATTATTTTTTGAGCAGAATGAAGTGTCCTTTATTTCTTCTAATTAATTTTGGTTTAAAATTTGTTTTGACAAACATTAATATAGGCTGCTTGTTTCTTGATATCATTTGTTTGGAATACTTTTTTTTTTCATCTTTTCACTCCAAAGTAGTTGTAGACAACAAAAAGATGGGATTTGTTTTCAGATACATCCTGCTAACCTGAATCTTTTGATTGGAAAATTGATGCCTTAATATTTAAAGTTATTATTGAGAGGTGTACATTGATTACTGTCATTTTTCGACATTTGCGTTTTTAGTTTTGTGTCTATATTTTTGTTTCAGTAATTGCAACTTCATTTGGCATGTTTTGGTAGCCTCTCAAGTAAGCGTATTCCTTTCTTCAATCTGAAGTACTGCTTCTAGTATTCTCTAAAGCGCTAGCTTGATAGAAAAGAATTCTTTTAGCCTGTATATATTATAGAAAGTTTTTTTTCTCCCCCTCCTACAACCATGCCAAATAGTTTTGGAGGATAAAGTAGTCTGGGTTGGCATTTGTGGTCTTTTAGAACTTGAAACATGATGCTCTAGGTTCTTCTAGCTTTTTAGGCAGGAGAGTCAGAGAGTGCCACTGCTCCCACGACTAGTCGTCCCACATGAAGACCAAGCTAAACAACTGCTACATATTTGCAACATGTTTGTTGATTCTGTAGGTTTTCTTATTGTGTCCTATGTCTCATACAATCATTCCTTCTCCTGTTCTGCAGGATTCCCAACATTCCACTTAATGTTTGGTGGTGGGTCTCTGCATTTGTGTCCATCACTTGCTGAGTGAAGCCTCTCTGATGACAAATAGTTATGCCAGGCTCCTGTTTATGATTACAGCAGAATATCATTAGCAGTTTCAGGTGTAGGATCCTTTTCATGGCATGGCTTCAAGCTGAACCTGTCATTGGTTGACCACTCACCAAATTTCTGCTCCATCTTTTCTAATCTTAAATAAATGTAATATTTATATAATATATAATTAAATATTTGATTTTATATACAATGCCAGAGATCCAAATTCAGATCATCATACTTGTGCAGCAAGAACTTGTCTTCATGGAGCCACTTGGCTAGCCCCTTAATAAGCATTTAAAAATACATTCTATTTTTAATTGATATAGTAATTGCATATCTATGTGATATAGTACATTATTTGACCACAAGCACCAAATATGCAATGCCATATTATCTGTCAACTCAAAACGTATGCACATTGGTTAGGTTTTAGTATTAATTATTTGAAAATGAAAATCATTTTAACTTTTAATGTTCCTGTTTTGGGACTCCCAAGATGGGCAAGTAGGTAAGAGCATTTGCTACCAATTCTGAATGCCCAAGTTTGGTCTGCGAAGACAGATAGACCCCTCCAAGTTGTTTTCTGACCCCACACTCACAGTGTGGCCTCTGTGCATGCATACACCCACATACCCACACATACACACAAACACATAAATACATTTAAAAAAATAAAGTGAAATCTGTTTGTTTAGAGCAGAGGTTCTCAACCTGTGGGTCATTTCCCTTTTGGGAGTTTAAAGATCCTTACACAGGGGTCACCTAAAACCATTGGAAAACATAGATATTTATGTTATGATTTATAATGTACAGTAGCAAAATTACAGTTATTAAGTGGCAGCAAAAATAATTTTATGGTTGGGAGTCACCACAACATGAGGAGCTATATTGAAGGGGCTCAGCATTAGGCTGGCTGAGAAACCTCTGCCTTAGAGCCTTTTCTCAAGTGCCTGCAGTCATTTTGTCGCTAGCTCATGAATCTAAAGAGAAAAAAAGGTTACTCTTGACTGTAATTTTATTTCTGGTATTTAATAACAGGTCTACAAAACTGTTAAACAGAATGAAAATTCTAAAGTAGAAGCCAAACAACTGCATATGATTTGTAAGTACAACTGTTTTTCAGTGTTTATTGGAAATGGTTATCCCACAATGACTGAATGTAAATTTGAGAAGCCTTGATCAGCTGACAGTTTAAACCATGACAACATTTAACCAAAAAGGAGGAAAACCAGGGGAAATGTCCAGGAGAAGGTTTCCTGGTGACTCAATCAGATAGGAAGTAAGTCAATATCAGAGCTGTGTCCCCTAATGAGTTGTCAAAACTCAAGAGTCAGAGCCACAGCTGAGAACATTAAAAGCATTACATTCAAGTTGTGGCTAAATAAAAACACATTTAAAAAATCATCCATCTAAGAGAAAGCACACATAGCAGAATTGCCTCCCAGGACTGGTTGCATAGCAACCAAATAGAGATGTGGTAGCAGGGAAGGACTGAACTGACAAGAAAGCAGGTCAGAGGCAGCAGGACTGTAAAGCAATTTTGATGATGACAGAATAGCAGCAGTATTTCTGAGGCAAATGACTCAAAGAAGAATCCCGGGGACTTAACGGGGAATTTCCTATCTGATATTGTTGGGTGATTTCTGATATAAAACTGCATTGGTTTGAAAGGCTCAACAGCATAAGAACTGAGAAGTCCGTGCTTATGTCACAGTTTAGTGGGTGACATCACATGAAAGACACAGATAACCAATGAATAAGAGAGAAAGGGGACTGCAGGAGGCAGTATCTCTGGGGGAGGTCCCTCTGTTATGACATGCTGTAGTGGGGATCGCTTGCGTACCCTTTAGGGAAGGCATTAATGCCACCCAAACGCGGTGCCTCCATATTGTAATGTCCTCTTAAATTCCCCACTACCTCCGTGACATTATTCTGGGTGCTGAAGCTGCCAGGATGCAAGTCTTTGGGACACATCCAGCTATAACAATCACACAAACTGTCACACAGTCACGTGCTGATCCAAAGAAATTAATTGTTGAATTTTTATTTCATTTCCCTAGAATTCATATTGCTTGGAAGAGAAATGAAGTGAATTGTGGGATAAAATGGGCAATGATTTATGTCATTTTCAAATATTTTTTAAATATTATAATGGAAAATTATTAATTAATAGGCAGAGCAAAAGGCATTTGGTTCTAAACTCAAATTAATGTTTTACTTCATATCTCAAACACTGGAAGATGAGGAATGGAAATGAAACTCAGTAGGAGAGTACTTGCCACATACAGGTGAGGTCCTGAATTAACCCTAGCATTGTAAAAGCCCACTGGAGTTAAAAATAAATGAGAAGAAAAAAATAATTGTTTCACAGTGAAAATAACCACACAAACAGGGTTTGCTTGTTTAGCAATCTGTTTATAAATAATGTGTTCCTACTTAAGAGCAATAGAAATCATACAAAGAACTATGGGTCTTTGCCCTTAAGACAATTATAACAAAATCAGGAAAATAAGTCTCAGATAGGTGAGAGACTTGAATAAATGACAAGTGGAAAGAGAACTATGCAAAGACACACCCCTCGCCATATATACCAATAGTTTCTCATATCTATTTTTTGTGTATAAAGACAATTTTTAAAGTTTTTAAAAATATTTCTTAATCCTATTTTGGACTGTGACGTCCTTTAAGAATCTTATGTTATCTTTAGGAAAAAATATATTAAGTATGTTTATGTAACTTGTCATTTAATAAGGCATCTGCTGAATGCTATTATATGAAAATGCTACATATAATAAAGATCTACTGGATCTCATTCATGATTTTTAAGATAAATGATAATGATTCATAATGAACCATTGTTCTTTTAAAACTAAGAATGAAACAGCATTAGAAATATATCTTCTTAAGTTGCTGTACAAATTCATGTACAAATTACTAATGAATTTCAGGTTAAAACCCTTCTTTGTGAAAAGAAAAATTTCCGTTCATTAATGTGTTAAACTTTAAAAGAAAATACGAAGCACAATATTAATTTTAAAAAAGAGCTCAAACCACGAAGTAGGGGTGAGAGACAGCAAGAGCACATAGACTGCCATGGGATTCTGTTCCTGCCTCCATGACAGATTGCTTTTTTTCGCTAGTGCTTTCCCTATTAAATATTGATGATACCTTTCTGGGAATTTTAATTAAAAGTTCCTTGAAGTCAGAGACTGTAGAAGCCTTTTTTTTTTCTTTCATTCCAAGCAAAAGGAATCTATTCACAGTAGCTGAAGCAAGTAGTCCAATTGACTGATGGAAGAGCCATAAAAACAATTAGGATGGATTCCCAAGGGGATGCAACAGCCCTGAAACAATGGAAGACCATCAAGGAGATCACGGCTTCCCTTTCTGCCCTGATCGGTAGAACTCCCTGACTCTTAAGCTTACGTCCTTTAGGCGTTTAGCAAATATTGGGCAATGACCAAAAATAGCTCGTGAATCTTGTTCTAGCTTCCAGGAATCACCACCACCAGCCTGCATCTTCCGTCTCTTCAGTTTCAAATTTGCTTTTCCTTTCCTTACAGAGTTCAGCTGGCTTCTTCATGTGGGTCAAGTTTCAACTCCTTTAATCACTTATTCTTGAGAATAAAGCAGGAATCAGCTACAAAAGAAGCTATGAGGGACCCACCTCAATGAGGACTTGTCAGGAAATGAAGTCATTGACTCCGGAAAGGGTCTGTGAAGAACCAGAGTGCAATTATTTTTGGCTTGCGCAAAAATCAGACATGCTCAGCACGGTAAACAAACAAGAGCGTCTGTGTTCCTCCAAACGTTAATTGTCATCACCAAGGTTAAACTGTGTTAGAATTCACAGATCCTGACATATTAATCTACTTTTCCTTTTGTTTTTCCAACTATTAAACTTGAAATTTATTCTTAGTTTGTAAAGAATATGCATGAAGACTGCAAGCCAGAAATGGCTTACCTGCTCCTTCCTGTATGCCAAGTCTGGTTTTGAGGCATGAAGAGCTTAGTCCCTTGCAAAGTTTAAATGTTTTCTCTATCCAATGACCTGGACATCATGTTTTCTTCATCTTTCAATAGACCCATTAATTTTGCAGCCCACAACTCTACCATAACAAAGGCAAAGGGAGATTGGAGGATTGCATGTGTTCATTTTAACATAATTTTAAAATAACATTTAAACATAATTCCTGGACTTTTGAGGGTAAGGAAGTAGACTCACTGTGAATTTGAAGTGAGATTGGGATATAGAATAATTTAAAATTAATATGCGCTACAGGGAATTACTGCCTTTAACCAACAAATAGAAAATTTTATATAGTCATTTTATGATAAATATAATTAAGGAAGATTAAAGTGAGTCCTGTTAGGAAAAAGTTGTGCTTACAGAATAATGGAGTCATCAAGTAGGTATCTTAATAAGGTTTCTATTTCTTTGATGGACTGAAAGCCAACTTGTGGAGGAAAAGATTCTTCCTACTTAATTAGTAGTTCATTGTAAAGGGAAGTCAGGGAATGAAATCAAGTGAGGAACATGAGAGCAGGAACTGTAAATTTAAAAAAAAACATACGGGGAATTGGGGCATCATATTCCCACATCCTAACTGCTGTCTTAGCAATCCAATTGTGTCTGAAAAGATGAGAAATACTTCTTTGCCTTAAAATGAAAGCATGGAGGATTGCTGCTTACTGGATTGCTCCTTCTAGCTTGCTAGGCAGGCTTACTTTCTTACACAGCTGAAGAAGCCGTTCTACCCAGAGATGGCACTATCCACAGAGGACTGAGCCCTTCCATATCAATTATTGACAAATAAAAATACCCCCACTGGCTTGCCTATCTGAAAAAAAAAAGCCTTGACCCAGAAATTGTATACTTTACTGATTACTTTTATAAGCCTACTGGCCAGAAATGGCCACATTATCATAATCTAATTGTCCAACAAGTGTAGAATTAGGGCTATATAAGATATCTCAAAAATAACATCTATCCCACAAGGTTAAGCCAAAGAACAGATAATACTTTACTTTTATGACTATCAATCAGACATATTTCAGTGTTTGCATTTTCCTTGGTTTATTTTGTACTGCATAGCTGGATACACAAAAATCTCAGAAAAGTTCCTCCTGAGTCATGTTACTGTATAAATGAAACCACATGGATGTAGCTTAGTAAATTTAATGAATGCGTAAGATAGTCTATTTTCATTGTTTCAAATATTTGATGGTATGATCTGGATTTCTTTTATTACTACATTATTAAATGATAAAAACCTATGCTTTTCCACCACAAAACTCTTCATATTTGTGGCTCATTAGAGTATAAGTCATCTTGAAGTATCCAGTAACCTGTGCCATTCCAAATGCCCAGGCAAATTAATGTAAAATTTTACTACATAAAACCCTTCCATTTTCAATTTTCACGTTTTTTTACTCTGAACTATATCCTAAATGTAAAATTTTAAATATTGCAGGTTATCAAACAATTCCATCAGTTCAGCTCATCTCATTAATCACCTCAGGATACAAGCTTCAAATCACATACATAAATCATTTTTAATCTTTTGAGTTCTTGAAAGATTTCATAGCAGTTGAGAGTACTAGCTGCTCTTCCAGAGAACCCTGGCTCAGTTCCAAGCACCTACATGGTGGTGTACAACTTTCTGTAACTCCATTTTCATTGGCCCTGACACCCTATCGTCTGACACCCTGATTCTGTGGGCACAGCACACACATGGTGCACATATATACATGTAGACACAGCACACCCATGGTGCACATACATGCACATGCTCACATGCAGACAAAATACAGCCCTTTGACAGAACAATACTTCTATGTTTTCCTGAGCTCCATGACCTATCTCAGGTTCTTGACCAGAGCAAGGAAAATATCTTCTAGACTCAACAGGACTGAGGCACATATGAACTCACAGAGACTTTGGCAGCATGCATAAGACCTGTATAGGTTCAAGCCAGGTGTGGTCTGCACTCCAAGAGGGAGAAGTAGACATGGGGTCCCACCTCTAGCAAGATGTTTGCAATTGATATCCCCTGGTTTTCTCCAATAGAATGTCACCGAATGTGTCAACCACACTCCCGGGCAGGGTTCACAATAACAACAAAAAATGAACTCTGTGTCTTTTCTGTGGGTTTTTGTTTGTTTAGGAATTTTTTTTGTCTTGTTGGTCATTTGCTTGTTTGTTTTGATTTTCTATTTTTCTTTTCTTTTTTTCAACTCTGCACATTTATTGTATGCAATATAGGAGGGGGCTATCGTGGTAGGGGATGTCTATGGGGAATCGCCTCAAGCTGCAATAGTCCTAGAGAATGAAACAGTCTGTAGTGCTATGATAGCAGGGTGAAATACTAATAGACATTTTTGACCAACTTTGTCCTAAGCTCCTGGATATACTCAGAGCCAAAAGGCAGCCCAAGAGAGTCTGTTTTAACAGAAGAAAATTCTGTTACTATTCTGGGTGTTTTGTCTATGACCTAGAGACTCAAGGTTGCCCTTTGCCTAGCACCAAATGTGGTAAAGTTGATGCTGGAACCAAGAAATGGACACTTAGTATTGCGAATTGATGAAATCCTGAGTGAATGTACACTATACACTTTTTTTAAAAGGATATGATGAGAGAGACAGATGGAGAGAGAGGGAGGGAAGAAAAGAGTGAGGGAGCAAACATAAATTTGAGCAAGGAGGTAAAGGATCTGGGAGGAGCTGGGAGAGGAAGAACATGATCCAAATATACTGTATATAATTGTGGAAAATGGTCTTTTAAAACTAAAACAGAAGAAGATGAAAATAAGGAACAAGACAGGAGCCTACAACAGAGGGCCTCTAAAAGACTCTACCCAGCAGGGTATTGAAGCAGATGCTGGGACTCATAGCCAAACTTTGGGCAGAGTGCAGAGAATGTTATGAAAGAAGGGGGAGATAGAAATACCTGGAAGGGTCTGGAGCTCCACAAGGAGAGCAACAAAACCAAAAAATCTGGGCCCAGGGGTCTTTTCTGAGACTGATATTCCAACCAAGGACCATGCATGGAGATAACCTGGACCCCTTGCACAGAGGTAGCCCATGGCAGCTCAGTCTCCAAATGGGCTCCTTAATAAGGGGATCAGGGGCTGTCTCTGACATGAACTCAGTGGCTGGCTCTTTGATCACCTCCCCCTATTGGGGAGCAGCCTGGCCAGGCCACAGAGGAAGACTACGAAAGACAGTCCTGATGAGACCTGATAGGCTAGGGTTAGATGGAGGGGGAAGAGGTCCTCAAATATCAGTGGACTGGGGAAGGGGCATGGAAGGAGATGTGGGAGGGAGAGAGGACAGGATTGGGAGGAAACGAGGGTGGAACTACAGCTGAGATACAAAGTGAATAAATTTTAATAAAAATTATAATAAAAAACTAAAACAGTTCTTTAGATTTAATAAGTACACATACCTCAGTGCACGTGTGGGGGTCATTGGAGACTGATGTGAAGCCAGGTCTCTTTCATCATTATGTAGGTTCTAAGGATTGAACTCTTGCCCCCACGATTGCCTAATAAGATTCTTCAGTAGCTGTGTCATCTCACCATCTCACCATTTGGAGGCTAAATTGAGACATTTTAGGCTTTACTTAAAAGGTAGCCTGATAATAGAGAAACGTCCCAGAAAAAAACAACTATTTCTAAACTTCGTCTCTATTTTCTACTACGTAAAATTATGTCTTACTGTTGTCACACCCTGTCACTGTGCATCTTACATTTTGTTACAATAAAATTCTTTGTTTCTGTGTGCACTGAAGTTTTGCAGCATCCTTTGTCCTTATATAATAATGCCTCTTGATATGAACTCCCTGACACTGCCGTAGCTCTGAATCATACAATCAACCCCTTAGTGATATAGTGATACGTGTTATAAGATTTAATTACAATTTGTTTTCTCATTAATTTTAGTCTCCTTTATGACTATTTAACACAAAATATATTACATAAAATATATAAATTTCTCTTATATCTGAAACTTGCCAGTCAGCATGCAAGGGGAAACAAAGATCATAAACATTTTAGCACTTATGGTAGAAATAAAAACATCATTAAGTCTTCCACATGTTGCTGAATTAGGGAGGAACTGGTTTTTATGAGTCAGCCATTAAGAAATGCAGTCTATAATCAATATATTATGGCTATATTCTACTAGCATTTGCAAGTAGTTTACTCCTGAAAGTGAGCTTAAGCCTGTTCCTTATGTCACTTTCTGGGGATACTGTATATCACTGCCCAGCATTAGGCATGCTGTAGGCACATGCTTCTGAGATCATAGTACTTATGGTGATTTTTCCATGGATTGGCTTCACCTTTTTAGGAAATAATGTTTGATCAAAAATTAAGCACCATAAAGATGAGAGTTTCAACGAAGGGTGTCCAGATAATAGCTTTTGTAGAAAACAAATTTTTCAAAATGGAAGCATAGATCACAGCGCAAGGAGGATGACTTAGTAGCTAAGCAACATGCTGCAGAATCAGGAGCTGTGAATCATAATCACAACATCACAGACCAGTTAGAACTCCTCCAGCTGAGAACCCAGGGTACATGCAGGCTAGCAACCAGGTCCCAAACTGAGTCTCAGTCAGCTGAAAAATGAAAATGAATAATGACGTGCTCACAATTATCTAGATTGCTTCAGCACAGAAGGGGAATGAAAAGGAATTAATTCAGGATGTGAGGAAGCCTGATGACTCAATAGCAAAATGAAAGAAACAGGGAAACATATAGGAGATACTAAAAAAAGTCTCTAATTCTCTGATTTCTAAAAATTCTCTCAAATTGCTTCAGATTCTCATTTGAATGACTTCTAATGATGCAATTTTGGAAATGGCTGGCTTTCAGACATCTTGGTCCAATAGAAAGAATTCTCAAGTTTTATGAAGAGTCACATGAAGAATTCTGTTTGGAGGCTAAATTGAGACATTTTAGGCTTTACTTAAAAGGTAGCCTGATAATAGAGAAACGTCCCAGAAAAAAAAACTGATTTTTAAATATAAAAACAAATGCCTTCCATTTTGTCACATTTGCGCTAAACCCAAATGAGCAGTACTGAATTTAGGGTGAACACAAACTAAAAAAACAGGTTAAAACTCTGGCCTGACCTTTCCAGACATTAGCTTTCTTGCTTATTTCTTAATTCTAGGAAGAGCTGAACATCTTTAAATGGATCCTTCCTTTCCTGGTACTAAGATATGGTTCCTGTCAGCTTTGGAAATTTTCCTGTTCTCCTGGAGTGCTTTCCATCTCTCTAGGAAGGAGCTGCTACAGAGCAGACACGGGATCTTCAGAGCTGACCACCGTCTTGTCACCTTTTCTGATATATTGTCATACTTCTGACAGTATCAGGCTGTTTTATTACTAGGTTTTGGCACCCACTGCAAAGGAGGGTCTCACACATTTAGAATTTTTTTGTACTCCACAACTGGATTAGGTTTCTTTTTTTAAATTTTTTTAAAAATTTTATATTAATCACAGGTTATTTACTTTGTATGCCAGCCGTAGTCCCATCCCTCATTCCCTCCCAATCTCACTCTCCCTCCCTCATCTCCTCCCTGTCCTTTTCCAAGTCCACTGCTAGGGGAGGTCCTCCTCACCTTCCATCTGACCCTAGTTTATCAAGTATCTTCAGGACTGGCTGCAATGTTCTCTTCTATGGCCTAGCAAGGCTGTTCCTCCCTCAGGGGGTGGGGGAGGTAAAGAAGCCAGTCATTGAGTTTATGTCAGAAATAATTTCTGTTCCCCTTACTAGGGTAACCCACTTGAATACTGAGCTACCATGGGCTACATCCGAGCAGGGGTTCTAGGTTATATCCATACATGGATATGTTTTGTCTTTTGTGGTACTTTTACACAGTGGAATACTACTTGGCAATTAAAAACAAGGAAATCATGAAATTTGCAGGCAAATGGTGGGATCTAGAAAAGATCATCCGGGATTAGGTTTCTTATAAAAGCAGCCAGAGGAAGGCCTAGGTTGGTCTGCAAATGCGCTTATGCATCCCAGTAATTCCCGCCTCCTTTTGCAGCAATCCCAAAAGGCCCTCTGATCTATGCCTGCACTGTGATCAACCCAGTAGTGTGAACTCCATCTGTGAGAAAATCCACTAATACTACTGATTTTTTTAAACATTTTAAGGATCAGTCTACTTTACATAAATCCAGAACATCAATGCATATTTTAAAGAAATGTCTATGATTTCTAGAAAACCAAATGTTCTAACTAGAGGTTTGCATGTGATTCTATTGTCTCTTGTGGGAGTATGCAGAAATTCTTTAAGGGAAGTCAAGGCTTCTTTGAATAACATGCTCATCTCTAAACTGCTACCTCAGTGAGAAATTTTTGCCTGATCACCACTTAATAATGGAATACACATTTCTTCACCATCATTCGTTCATCTCCTCACTCCTGTTTTCTCAAACTGCTAATTTTCATTTCAAGTAATATAGTTGTTTATCTATGTCTTTATAGAACAGATGTAAACTCAAGAATAGGAACTTACTCAAAATAAATTTTAACATGGGCTTTTCCTTTTATCTGTCCCCCTCCCCACCACCAGTGTTGGGAGTTTGAGTCTAAGTCATGCTAGGCCAGTCTAAATCATGCTAAGCTGAGTTACCTTCCCAGGTGTAGGTTCTCAATGCCACTCATTAAATAAATGGTTGGATGGTTGGATGGCAGAATTTGGCAGACATCTAATGCAAAATAAAACTCACAAGCTCCATGGGGACTGTGGATAAGAATGAGTGGTAAAATGTATTCAAGGTAGCTTTGACAGTCTGGATTTGTGGCTATTTAAGGATAAGGAAAACAACATTCACAAAATAGAGAAAATAGTTCTACTATCAGCTCAAAGCAGAGACATACTAACATGCATATTTCATGTGCAAAGACAAGTAGTTATTAAGACTTGCATAATGGAATGTAGCAAGTATTAGAGAGGTAGGTTCAGTCAGATGCTAGATTAAGACTTTTTACATTTCAAGAATAGGAATCCATTCACAGTTAATGAGTACCAGAAAATAGTATAAAGTGTAAGTACAAAATGTGAGTGCTGTAAGACATGACTAGAAATAAACAGTAGAGGAAACTAAAGAGTTGGCGAGCAGTTGGGAACCATTTTAGTGACAAATGCTCCAATAGTAAAGTTTGTTTTTTTTTTAGAAAAAAGGAGGATGTGTGCAAGACATATTTTGCAAGAAGAATGAGGCAAATTAACATAATTTATTTTCGAACCCTTAGAAGAATAAGAAAACCCATCTTCTTCCATAATACACCAAACACATGTGATTTTATAAAAATTTTCAATCATCATGTGATACATAGGAGCCATATAAAGTGAAAATGACAGCGAATGAAACTACTTCCCTACCTTACCTCACAGATTTGAAAATATTGATTATAATTTCCATGTTTTATTTGGTAAAAATTAAAAGAAGCAGAAGCAGACCATTACATTCCTTATGGCTGCCAACTCAACAGAACATCCTACAGGGCTCACAGACTCTCAACACAATATGGCTGTTTTTGAGCAATAGATGACATAAAACTTGAGAATCTCCTAGAACCTGTGAACTCCCAAGAAAAAAATTCCCAATAATTAGAATAAAAGGACATCTTATTTTCAAGAAAGAAAATAAGAAAATAATCTCATTTTTTAAGAAAAAATACCTTCTATCACATTTCTGTTTATAGTCGAAGAAGACAAGAAAGACAGAATGTATGCTGTAGAGGGTTTAAAATTATGTGGGCAGGACAGGATACCAGCTCATGTCAGCTGCAGGCACAAGCACTTTTCAGTATGGCACTGAGGCTAACTGCCTCTTTCACAGCCTCTTTGGTGTTCTACACAGTAGTGAGTATGTCTTCTCTTTTGTCCCAGCGATGAATGTTAATCTAAAGACAAGCTGAAATACCATTTTTGAAGATTTAACCTATGGTAAGTCTTCTGCATGTGTCTACTCACTATTGTTAGGAGTTCTCGGGTCAAGGGACAACACCTTTCCCTCACAAATACCACAGCTGATTATTATATGTTAAGTAGGACTGAAGTATATCTTCCCTGCAATGCCATTAGAAAGCACTAACTTACATGGAAAAATTATACTGATCATTCACGTCAAAATCACGTCTTTCCACAGCTGACATTTTGCCAGTCTTTTACATTTTTATTGCCTTTCAAAAGCAGAAATGATAAAACACCATATCGCATATTTGTCAACCTGGAGAAGGCAGATTTCTTAGGATACCAAAAGAGCTGTAAGAGGAAGAAATGATAAACGGAATTAGAGAAACATGGGAAAGTCCTGCTCAAATGCTAACACTTTAAAAGTTAAGGGGTGGGGACATCGCAATCGCACAAGCTCCATGAGGAAATGTGTAAATTACTTACAAACACCCTTTTTGAAATTGTTCCTGTTCTACAAAGTGGTTTGACAAATAGAATGACAAGAACACCCAATAATACTTTTCCACATTAACCTGCTAATGCTTTTGGAATCCTTTGATGGTGAAGCTCATGGTCACCATTGTGTATTTGTAAACCGCTATTGTTAATGAGAGACCAAAGACTTAAAAATCAGTAGGTATTGTTTTGAAGGCTAGCTAGGTGGAGACATGTCGGTAAGGCCTTGAGGGGAAGAACTAGCCTTTCTGCATTCTTTCCCCTCCCACTAATTATACAGTTGCTAGGAAACTGGCCCATATGACGGGGCCAGACTGTTTGTAGTCTTGGCGCCTAAAGTGGACCAATCACTTCAAAAGTCAATGTCCCTTACCCAGTCTTGTAATGCCAAAGCATGTAAGTCCCTGCTTGTGTTTTTTTCCCTTTAAAAACTCTGTACCCCTGGACCTCAGGGCCACCTTCCTCTCCTGTTTCCACAGGAAGTTTGCATCAGGTGTTCAAACGTGTATACAATTTTAAAAACTCATGTATTAGATCACCTCTCCTCCCCGAGGGGGGAGCAGCCTTACCAGGCCATAGAGGAAGACAATGCAGCCAGTCCTGATGAGACCTGATGGACTAGGCTCAGAGGGAAGAGGAGGAGGACCTCCCTGTCAGTGGACTGGAGGAAGGGCATAGGTGGGGAACAGGGAAGGAGAGTGGGATTGGGAGGGAAGGAGGGAGCTACAGGAGGATACAAAGTAAATAAACTGTAATTAATAAAAATAAAATAAATTAAAACTCATGTATTTACAGCGGAGTCTATTTATTCCTGGTCTTTTGGGGTTCATGAACTGGGCATAACATTGACACTTATCCCTTCACTATAGGGCATGCCTCTCTCCACCATTTTCCATAAAAATCTAAAGATTTCTGCAGTTGTACAGTTTCTCTTTTCTAGTTGGACATTTTTATGGGAATTTTACATATTTTCAACTATGGAGCTGGGATTACAAGCTCATGCCATCAAGAATGGCATTTTTACCTGTGTTCTGGGAATGGGAATTCTTCCCCCACCCCCCGCCGCTTGTAAAAAAGAGTGCTGTACCTACAAAGCCATCCTTAAAGCCCCCTACTCTAGAGGGGAAAGTTCCTTTTCAGGGGAAAGTTCACATTCTTAATAGAAAGGTTTTATTTAAAATGTGTAAATTTGCACATTCATATCAGAAACTACACAGAATGATAATGAATGATAGTCAGTGGATTTTATGTGCTTTCTTTTAATTTTCTTTTGTTATAGAACTTTGACGATTTAGAATGGAATAGATACTGATCTCATTAACTGGTTATGATCATTTCTGACCTCATTTATAAGCTCAGGAACTGATTTCCTTGTTCATGGAACATAATTGGACATCGGAATCTGAGCTCTAATGAATCACTAGCTTATATCCTGGACTGGTTCTGAGAGCAACAGAGTTGATCATTTTTCTTGGCTCCAATAATCCTGGCAATCCTCTCTTAATAAAGCATAAGTATTAATGTCTCTCCTCAGGCTGTACTTTCCAGGAGACTCAGGCTAATACAATGATCTTAGACTATTACATTTTCATGGTCTTCAGTTTTCTTGACATTAAAATAAAGACATCAAGCTGGTGGAAGGGCTCAGCAGGTAAAGGAGCTTACTGCCAAGCCTGATGATCTGAGTTATCTCCCTAGGACCCACAGAGTAGAAAGAGAAAGCCAACTCTCACAATAAAATAAGAGAATAAGTAAATAAATCAAAGTAAATAAATACATGATCAAAGTTTAAAAAATTAACCACAAAATAAATTGATCCAAATTAATTCCATAATTATGTTATACTCTAACATAAAAATATTAAAATTTAACTATTAAATATTTTTGAATAAGGAATATGTAGTAGAAGCTGGAGTGCCCAGTCAGGATTATTGAGTGGACAAGAAAATAAGTTAACTGAATCTGTGGAGAGCAGAAACCTGCGAAACGTTCTGCCCTAAGCTGATAAAACTGCTACAGACCAGATGACACACTGTGGATCTCAAAAAAAGTTGCTGAAGTTGCATCACTGTGGGCATTACCATAAAAATGAAGATTAAATGACTGCTAGGCTTAGTGCATCTTGGAGCTTCATGCATCTATCACTTCCTGCTTCTGACCGGGCTGTTGCTGGAAGATTGGCACTCCTGATTACTTCACAACAGAAAATAGCACCTGTTTTCATACTAAGGAATTCCTTCCCAGTCTAATACTTATTCAGTTCTTTGGGATGCTAATTTCAGTCCTCAATACATGCCCTTGAAGCCACTGAGCTATGCAGGTTCAATTTGGGTAACACTGAGGGCATCCTGGGACTTTGCTTCTTATAAAAACTTCTAGTGGCAACCACTACGCATAACATAAAATTTTCGAGAGTAGGTTACCACATTCTACATGAGGAATTGCCCTCCATTCTCTATATGTACTTGGTAACATAATCCAAACACTCAGAGAGGGCAAAGTCCTAAACAGAACTTATTGGTCTAATTGAGACTTTATTAGCCCATTTCTTGCTATAACAAAATAGCCAACACAGGCTATTTGTTTGCAAGTTATAAATAAAAAGTAGCTTATTTAGCTTACTATTCAGGAGGTTTAAGGACATATGGTACCAGAGGCAGCAGGGTGTTTATGAGAGATTCATTGCTGATGTCATCACTATGGTAGAGCACAAGAAAGACATTACATGAAATAGGAAGTAAGAAACTGGAAAAAAATGAAGTTTGTGCTATGTATATCAACCCAATCTTTCAGAAACTTATCTAGTGCCAAAATATCTTCACTCATTCCATGCTTTGTTCTACCTTGCTACTTTAAAATCTTTGTACTTCTTCCTCCACATGAAACAGGGACTCACCTACATTCTTTCTCTTACTAAGACAGATATTACTGGTTATAAAAAAGATTAATATCATAATATTTTTATTTAAAGCATACTAATATGATGAATGTCCAGAAGCCCAATAACTAATCATAAATAATATAAATTGTATTTCATGTTTTACTACCCCAGTTCAAAATTAATTACTGGCTTAATCATAATTTTTTGCATTTTTAGTTATAATTTTATCACATTTGCATATTGTATAAATGAGTTTGATGCTGTCCTTATTAATCTTTCCAGGATTTACATTTTTACTTGGGTATAGTTTATGATCTTATATTTTATAACAATATATTATTCATGTAAATGTTTAATTGGTCTCTTTTTCGTGACCATTTGGACATTTCAAATAAGTACTGAAATGCTTGACATGAGCACTCTCCTACGTTCCTCTAGACTATTGGTCTTCTGTAGAATTATTCGGTTTTAGGGATTTACACTTTTACAATCTTAGAACTGATCCATCCTACTTACTGTCTCTTTTGAATCTGCTATGGAAACTGTATTCTCGAGAAATTGGTTCATTTCCAGATTTCCAACTTGACTGGGACATGGTTTTCCACAGCGCTTCTTGTTATGTTTAATCTCTGCCTTTCTATCTCTCCTGTTTTTACAATATTATTGATGCCTAAAGGACTAATGTTAAGACACATGTATTCAGAGAGTCTCATTCCCTGAACGAGGTGGCCATGGGCATATGCTTCTTGTTCTCAGGGTAGGAGGGTCAGAGACTAGCAATACTTATCACTGAATTCAAATCCATCACTCTCTACCCCTATGGATAACATAAAGTTTGGTCTTTTTTTAAAAAATTAATTTCTGATCATTTGACTTTAGAGTAGTGATTTTACAATATTTCCTCCTCTGTATATTGGCATGTTCTCCCTAGTTTTTTTCCTGGCGACTATTCATTTCTAGTCTATAATTTTTGCAATATATATTTATCCAATTTTACTTATTTCTCTCTTGATAGGTTGAATTAGATAATTGAAATGTATCTACTTCAATCTTTATATACAATGTAGACTTTATATTTTCAGTGATTATACTCAAAATTTGGTCATGCATATTTTATTTAAAAATCTGAATAAGTATAAATGATGTAAGCCTTTACAAGTGATAAAATACCTGAAGATAATTTTTTTCAATTTAGTGGTCCTTTTTGTCTTACAAAATAATGGTCCAGAATAGTATTTTACTAGAGGGACACAGTTGGGTTTTCAAACTCTCCTCTGGAGTTCACTTGAAATGATATTCAGTTTCTGAACAGGAGCAAACACACACCTTCACCTACTCATTTCCCAGCCTTGGACTCCGCCTCACTTTTGTTCTTGCCTTCATTCCTTTTTTTTCTCTTTCTGCCCCGAATCTTCTAAGTCTATCTACTTATATTTAAAGTTTTTTTTTTACATTCCCCCCTTTGTGTGTGTGTGCGTGTGTGTGTTTGTGTGTGTGTACACATGCAGACACAAGTGTCATAATGTCTGTGTGGAAGTCAGAGGACAACTTGCAAGAATTAGTTAGCTCCTAATGGAGAATGGTTCTCAAACTTTTTAATGCTATGACCCTTTAATACGGTTCCTTAGATTCTGGTGGCCCCTGATCATATAATTATTTCATTACTACTTCATAACTGTAGTTTTGCTACTGTAATGAATCTTAATATTAATATCTGTTATGCAATCCCTGTGAATGGGGTTCATACTTCCATAGGGGTCGTGACCCATAGGTTGGGAACACTGTCCTAGTGTGTTCCAGAGCTAGAGCACAGGTACCTAGTCTTAGTAGCAAACTCCTAACTACTGAGTGATCTCATAGGCCCTCTTCTTTTTTTTAATCATTATTTATTTTATTTTTTATTCGTTACATTTTATTAATGCTGTATCCCAGCTGTATCCTGCTCCTTCATTCCCTCCCAACCCCACCCTCCCTCATCTACTCCCTGTCCCTTTCCAAGTCTACTGATAGGGGAGGAGGTCCTCCCCTTTCATCTGAGCCTGTTTTATCATGTATCCTGAAGGTCATTTTATTTTTCAAAAAAGTTACCCTTTTACTTTCATATTTTTCAGTTATTTTCTCTCTCTTTCTCTGGCTATACAAATTAAAATTTGTGGTGTTTTGTTTTGTTTTATGTTTGCACTTAGAGCTCAATTATAATTACCTTAATTCCCACTCTCTGAGATCAGGTAGCTATAAAGAAGAGGAAGCAGAAGACTGTAACAGGGGAAGAGTGCCACCATGGGAACACCGTCTTCCAGTCACACAGGACTCGTGAACATATGAACCACAGAGCTGTTGTAGCATGCACAGGCCCTACACAGTTCAAGTCAGATGGGGTCCCAGCAGTGAGCCTTGGAAATGGTCCCACCTTTACCAAAGAAGCTATCTTTAATTGATACCCACTTGCAAAGGAAAAAATGGTGTTCTCTAACAGTTTCATTTGGTATATTAACCACACTGGAAGGTAGGACCCACACCCAGCAGTGGATGGCCAACACAAAGTGAACTCAACGGTATATTTATAGATATTTTGTCTAATATTGCTTTATTTGGGCATTTTTGTCTTACTTTGGTTTTGTCTTTGTTTTGGTTTTTATATTATGGTTTCCAATTTTGTATTTTTATGGGTTTTTTTTATGTGTATGTCTGTATTACTTGTGCTTTAAAAAATTATTTTATTCAGGTTGTTTGTTTGCCTGTTTGCTTTCTAAAGATAGAGATAAATAAAGGGCCTGGCTCTAGATGGGTAGAGAGTTAGGAAAATCTGGGAGGAATTAGGGAAGATGAAAGAATGATCTGAGAATATACTGTATGGAAAGATATTTAAATAAAACAAAAGGAACAAAATGAAACAAAGATGCTGTGAGCCTATAACGTTCTTAGACTCTAGTTCCTGCTACCTGCTGCCTCCAACCCACCATCATGGTCTCTAATACTTTGTAACTAACCATAAACCCAAATTAATTTTTTCTTCTATTAAAAAAAACAACATAATCACCTGGCTTACCATGTTTTGTTATTGTTCTGGTATTCTTTGGATTGCTAACCTGTTTCCAGTTCTCCAGAAATTCTCTTACTAACTTTTCTTTGTTCTGAATGTCCACATTTTCTTTGTCTTTAAAAGTCTCTGTCTCTTCTTAAATGGCAAATGGGATAGACATTGGAAGAGGGAGAAAACAGGGAACAGGACAGGAGCCTATCACAGAGGGCCTCTGAAAGACAATATTCAGCAGGGTATCAAAGCAGATGCCTAGACTCAGCCAAACTTTGAGCAGAGTGCAGGGAATCTTATGAAATAAGGGGCAGATATGAAGACCTGGAGGGGATAAGAGCTCCACAAGGAGAGCAACAGAACAAAAAAGACTGGGCACAGAGTCCTTTCTGAGACTGATACTCTAACCAAGGATCATGCATGGTGATAACCTAGAATCCCTGTTCAGATGTAGCCCATGGGCAGCTCAGTGTCCAAGTGGATTACCTAGGAAGGGGAGCAGGGGCTTTCTCTGATATGAACTCAGTGACTGGCTCTTTGACCACCTTCCCGTCAGGGGGGAGCAGCCTGACCAGGCCAAAGAGGAGGACAAGGCAAGCAGCCCTGATGAGACCTGATAGGTTAGGGTCAGAAGGAAAGGGAGGAGGATCTCCCCTACCAGTGGACTTGGAGAGAGGCATAGGAGGAGATGAGTTTGGGAGGCAATGTGGGACGGGGCTACAGCTGGGATACAAGATGAATAAACTGTAATTAATTTTTAAAAAGATGTTTTAGTGGCATCCCAATCTTTTAGTTTCAATAGATGCCAGGCAGGAATTTATGCTCAATTTCTTTGTAAGTGATCTATCCATTTCTCTACCACTCAGGCATTCTTTTGCCTGTGATATTAAGTAGTTTCACTATGCTGATTCTTGCCTTGGATTTTCATTATTACTGTATTGTCATTTTAGTGCATGATATATTTTCCAGATTGCAGATTCTTTTGTCTGTTTATTTAAGATTTGAAAAGTCAGTTAAAATGTTACATCTATATCCTCTTGAATCTTTCATTTGGGCCATTTATGTTACATGCCTTTTGCATTTTCATATTATACCCTCTATAATCATTAAGGTCTCATCTTATTTTTAAGATCCTTAATTTTCTATATTACATTCTGGATAGTTTAAAAACTATATGTACATACATATATATTTAATATAATATATAACAATTATATATATAATTGTGAATTCTCTCTTCACCTATGGTTGCTCTGGTTATTAAGTTAATAGATTTACATACCATTTCAGCAGTTTTACTTTCTCTGAATCTTTTTCCTCAAATCTGCACATTTATTCCCAACTTTTCCCACTACATTGTTTCTAACATGTTAACTGGGGCTCTTAAAAAAAAAACTTTCTGTCAAAAAGTAAATGAAATACTCAGCTCCAAGATGCCCTTCCCCACATCACTAAAAGCTAAACATAGGATTTCAGAGGGCTGACTGTCCATGGTAGGGTGACATCACCCTTTCTTGCTACAAATTTTGTGGCACTTGCTTCAAGGTTATTCCTCACTACCTCAGATTTTACTTAAGTGACTTTTTCTGGTTTTGTTTGAGTTACACTTGGTGAATAGTATAACACATCTCTGGAGGAATTGTCTGTCTCTTGTGGGATACTACATATGGGTATGTGTGTGACTTGTATGTGAATTGCCTATGTGTGGGTATGCCATTTGTATGTGATTTTCACTACATGTACATATGCCTGTGACTTGTATGTAATTAAAGGAATTTTGTTCCTGAAACTAGAAGTTGAAATCAAATATTATTTTAAAGTAAAAAGTTATTCATGTCATAAAACCAAAATTAAAGAGTTTAAATTAAGTGGAATGGTAAGTGTGAGAGTAGAGAAAGGAAGGACAATGAAGAAGGAGAGAGGGGACAGAGAAAAATAACACTAAGGGTGTTTGAAAAAGCATAATGAAAATTTTACCTAAAATTAAATATTATATATATAATAACAATATTTATTTTTAATAGTTATGGTTCTTGGGGTGATCATCCATCCCCAAGAGCCACAGACTCTAACAAACCCCTCATACAAGGCATGAGAAATCCCCTTTCAAGTTGTTAGTCTGGAAGTCCAAAAGACTGCCCAAATAATTCAGGCTGTTGCAGTTGCACTTGGTTGTCTCTCTGAAGCTGAAAGTAAGTGCCTATGGCTGAAGACACCATGTACTTTGAACACAGGGCTCAGAATTTCAGCTGCATCTGATCTGAAAGCTAACTTTCTCACTGAGGGCTAACTTTCATTGTAACTGAAGGTATTATGCAAGTGGCCAAAGGGAAAAAAACCAATCCATAGTCTTACTGTGTGACACTTATGAACCACAACAATGACCAGCGCAGCAGAATATCCCTAAAGGTGTAAGAGTGGCACACATATCTTGGTGGTAAC
This sequence comes from Pachyuromys duprasi, assembly GCA_028658305.1. Lineage (NCBI taxonomy): Eukaryota > Metazoa > Chordata > Mammalia > Rodentia > Muridae > Pachyuromys > Pachyuromys duprasi. The sequence continues at coordinate 54,514,951 of CM053764.1, forward strand.
CAACAGCTGTCTAATTGGACTTAAAGCACATTCAATCAGACAGAAATCATGCCGGGCACCATATATGCAGACAATTACCTATGGCTAGCTAGGGCACAGATCTTAGAGGAGAACTTAGTGCTGCCAGTTTCCTAACCCAGTATAATTCCTAACCGCATTCTAAATGCTTAGCTTTACATATACAGGTACATGTGGCTCTTAGATCTCATAAAAGTGGCGTGTTTTTGAATAAGATGGAGACCATTTCCAAAAGTTTCAAGTGGTCAAAGTGCAGGGAACTACTGGTCATAGAATGCCCAGCCTGAATTGATGCATGTATGAAAAAAAAATCTCTATAGCTAAGGCTCAGTGAACACCATGGAAGGGGGAGTAGAAAGAGCTGGAGGCTAGAAATTGTGTTATGTGATTATGTCTTCTACATATGACAGAGATGATGTATTCATGAAATTGCAACAATATGGCTGCCTAGGAAAGACCTGTATAATGATAACACCAGTTAACATTCCATCATGGACAGGGAAAATTTCATGATGTACCATGCCTAGATGAAGCACTGTAGGTAATTAATAATTAATAAGATAACAAGAATTAGTAGTTGGCCTGAAAACCATACACATACAGGCAACATTAAATACAACCCTAAATACACTCAGTAGAAAAAGAGGCCATGAATTTGAGAGGGAATCAGGGAAATAGGCAGAAGAGAGAGCAGAAATGGAATTATGTAATTATATAGAATTTAAAATAAACATTATTAAAATTAGTATAAGCTATAAAAAGCAAGGGTAGCATCATTGGCTGAAACTTATCACATATATACATATAGAGAGAGATACTTGTTTGGATATTGTAAAATATTTAAGTATACATATATTTTTATAAATATATATTTATATATATTACAATGCCCATACAAGCATATATATATGTATATATACATATAGACTTACATATATATGACGGAAGTGTCAGAAAGCTCCTGACTCAGAAAGCTGATTCTTTGCCATTCCTCTTTTTGTGTGTAATTAACTCCTCATCTTTACATGCCAGTTCAAATGTCATGTCTTTTTTTTAATTACAATTTATTCACTTTGAATCCCAGCTGTAGCTCCCTCCCTCATCTCCTTCCAGTCCCACCCACCCTTCCACTTCTCCCCCTATGCCTCTTCCTTGCCTCACTGATAGGCGAGGCTCTCCTCCCCTTTTAACTGACCCTAGACTATCAGGTCTCATCAGGACTGTCTGGACTCTTTCTCTGTGGCCTTGTAAGGCCACCATTCCAGGAGGAGGTGATCAAAGAACAGGTAACAGAGTTCGTACCAGAGATTGCCCCTGCTCCCCTTACTAGAAAACCCCCATGCAAACTGAGCTTTCCTTGGGCTACATCTGAGCAGGGTGTCTAGGTGCTCTCCATGAGGCATGGTCCTTGGTTAATTCATCAGTCTCTGCAGGACCCCATGGGTATATGGGTATATACGAACTTATAAGTGGATATTAGACATAATATAATATAGGATAAACATACTAAAATCTATAGTCCAAAAGAAAGTAAACAACAAGGAGGACCCTAGGGAAGATGCTTAATCCTCATTCAGAAGGGAAAACAGGATAGACATTGAAGTGGGTGAAGACAGAGAACAAGATAGGAGCCTACCACAGAGGGCCTCTGAAAGACTCTACCCATCAGGGTATTGAAGCAGATGCTGAGACTCATAGCCAAACTTTGGGTAGAGTTTAGGGAATCTTTTGGAAGGACAGGGAGATAGAAAGACCTGGAGGGGACAGGAGCTCCACAAGACAAACAGAGCCAAATGTCACTTCTTAAGGAACACATCCTTTGCTATATTAATATAGATTTGGTCATATTGTCAAATGGTTTCAAGATTCAATTTCCTCTATTTTGTAGCCTCTATTTCTGTTTGTGATTGAAATTTATTAGTGACATTTGAATATCTGTCTCTCAGCCTACCATGAGCACAAGGAAAGTAATTGCCCATAACTTAGTTCTGTGTCGTGAATTAGTGCCTAATACTCAATACCACACAAGCACACATTGAGTAAGTGGATGTAGGTTCCTATGAGTTCTTCCCTCATTATCAACTTTTAGTGCTATCAGCAACATTGTCATGCTCTGGCTAGTATGTCAACTGTGGGCATTTTGCCTAACCAGATATCCTGATAATCCATGAGTTAACTCTCCAACCCATAAATATAACCCAGATACTGTGGCAATGGTGAGATGCAAATGGACTGAAAACTCTTCCCTTTGAAAGTCCAAACTTAAAAATGTGTTTATTAGTTATTGCCAGTTCAGCTTTTTTAATTGATTGAATACCAGATACACCACTAAGTAGAAATATCAATTATAATCTTTCCAAGAATCTCTGCTTAAAATTCTTGTGAAGGGATGAGATTTTCCTACAAATAAGTAATAACTACATCATAAACATCTAAATTAGTTTACACAAGAAAGGGTATCCAACAGTTTGGATTTGGGTCAGGATGAAACTAATTTAATAAAAATAATAATGGTTATCATAGAAATACAATTTATTGTTTAAACACAAGTATGTCCTAAAAAATAAAATATTCCTACAACTGATGCAGTAAGACTAAGTCTGTTCTTTCTGTGCGTATGGCTATGCCTGTAGTTTTAGTTGTTTATAATGGAGAAAGAACAAAAACCCTTGCAGAGTTACCGGAATACAGATTTTATATTTTCAACTAAATTTGCCTTTGTCTAGGACACTTTTTTTCCATTGGAATAGTACATTTTAATTTTTTAATGTTAATATTACATTGATTTTTAACATTAGTGACATAATATTTTTTGCTTTAATTTACATGGAATACAAGTTAGTATCACTTTTATTTTGTATAGTAGAAAAACCAAAACACTTTCAAATTCTAGTTTTATTGTCATGACTTATCTAAAGCCCAGTTATGATTATCCGAGTTTTTTGTTTTTTATCTATACCTGCATTTTCAGTGATGTCTTAGCAGATTCAATTGTCAAAGGGCATTACATTTATTTTTTTTTTTAGAGAAAATAAATATCTTTGTGTGAATTGGTGTATCCTCCCTTGGGCCCTCCTCATTACTTAGCTTCTTTGGATCTGAGAATTGTCATATGGTTATCCTGTACTATATGGCTAGTATCTGGTTATAATTGAGCACATACTATCTGTGTCTTTCTAAGTCTGAGTTATCTCATTCTGGATGATCTTTTCTAGTTCCATCCATTTGCCTGAAAATTTCATGATATTGTTTTTAATAGCTGAGTAGTATTCCATTGTGTAAATGTACCACATTTTCTTTATCCATTCTTTTGTTGAGGAATATCTGTGTTGTTTGCAGATTCTGGCTATTACAAATAAAGCTGCTATGAATATATTTGAGCAAACATCCTCACTGTGTGTTGGAGCATCTTTTAGGTATATTCCCAAGAGTGGTATAGCTGGGTCTTGATGTAGAGCTTTTCCCAGTTTTCTGAAAAAGCACCCCATCAGAAAGAGCCAACCCCTGCTACACTTGCAGATGGGAGCCTAGCATATCTGTTCTCTGAGAAGGTCTACTCATTTGATTGAAATAGATGCTCAGACTTACAACCAAACATTAGGTGGAACATGGGGAGCCTTGTGGAAGAGTTGGGAGAAGGGTAGAAAGACAGGAAGGGGACAAGAAATGCGTAAGTAGACAAACAGAGTCAGCTAACCTGGGCCCAGTGAGGCTTACAGAGACTGAAGCACCAACCAAAGACAGTGCATGGACTGGACCTATGCCCCCTACACATATGTTGCCGATGTATTCATGCAGGTTACTTAGTAAGGGAAGCAGAAACAGCCTTTGAAATGGACTCTGTTGCCTGGTTTTCTATCACTTCCCCCTGGCAGAGTTGCTTTGCCCAGCCTACGTGAAAGCAGATGAGCTCAGTCCTGATGAGCCTTGATTCACTGGGGTGGGCTAGTGGGGGAGGGTTCCCTTTTTTGAGGAGTAGGAGAGGGAGGAATAAGGGAAGAGGGAGGGAGGGATGAGAGAAGGGAGGGACATTCACTCTGGATTAAAGTGAATAATAATCAAAAAAGAAATAGTAAATATTTTTTGTACTGACATTTTATCGGTGTCAATACCAACTGAGTTGAATTCTACAATCAGTCCATTTGACAGAACAGATTTGGGGTGATGCCGCACTGAAACCTGGTGTGTATACAAGTCAGCTAGTGCATGCCGGAGACCATGGGCATTCTAGAAGTTAGATGCTGCCCTTCAGCATGGCTGTGCATCACAAAGCACATTCTGCAGAGGGAAAGAGAAAGCCATCTAGAAAGAAGTTTAGGAACAAGGAGATGGTGTCCAGTATGGCAATGCCAATTTTCTGGAGTGTCTTTTAAAAAAAAAGAAAGAAAGAAAGAAAAAGAAAAAATATATACCTTCATTTTCAATACAAATAACACCATCTTGTAGCATCAAGAACAAATTTCTCAAGTTTCTGACTATATTGTAGAATTCAAGTCTCTATAAAGATTAGTTGGGCTGGATAGGAAGTGTTTTTCAATATAATGTAAGTTTGTCTCATACATTATCCTTAGATAATTTATGTTGGTTGACTTTATTATTCTAAGTATATTGTCATGCTACTTAGACCATGAAGAACCCAACACACTCATTTGTTTTAAGAATCAAATCGCCCTTAGTATAGATATTCAAGAAGCACATACTTATATTTGACATGACTTCACAAAGTGGAGCTCTAGCTTTATTATTTTAGAAGTCACAATTTATGTAAGCATTCTTTGCTCCAGTAATGACAAGAGTGTCCATATTCTACATAAGTGCATCTAGCCCTAGCCAAGCCATTGCTGAGGTTTCACTTCGAGGTCACACTCAAGAGGAAATTGAGATTCAAGGTGCAAGAGATTCAAAATCAAAAACCTTTGATTTTGAAAGATACTTCTGTCTGTACAATTTTCAGAGCAAAAATGCTTCATTGTAATGCTACCAAATTCGGTGTGAAACAGCCATGGGACTGAGCCATGATCTGCCCATTTAGAAATCTGAGTTCTTTAGCATGTCCTTGACCTCACAGTCAACCTAAAGGCCAGCATGGCTTCACATCCACTGTTTCACAGCCACCACTGGCTTCTGGCTAGACGATCCCAAGAGGTATGATACCAACACCTCTGTCTCTCTTTGCTGAGGAAAGCATTACTATATGAATGTTGCTACAGTCCAGGGCCTGGTGAATCTTTCCAGACAGCGAATCTTACAACTGTAAGAGCCAAGCAGATTCTGGAAGAGGTGAGCAGGGTCTGCATATTCTAAGTGTTCTGAGCTCCAAGCATTGAGTCCACACTTGGTCCAGACTGCTATAACAAAGTCCTATAGATGAGTGGCTTGGAATCAGTAGAAAACTTTCTCAAGGCTTTGGAGGCTCTAAATCTAAGATCAAGGTATAAGCAGGGGTTGGTTCTGGTTCTATTGGGGGCCCGCTTCTGAGCTACAGATTGCTGACTACTTATGTGTACAAAAATGGCAAAAGGAGGGTTTTACTGGGGAGATCCAAGATGGCTGCCACTAGAGGACACTGTGTCTGAGGAGTAGAACAGCAGAAACAACGCAGCGACCAGGAGACTGAACTCTGGGACCTAAAACGCCAGCATTTGTGATTGCCAGGTAAGCAGAACTCCCACGGTGAGAAAATCAAATGGGAAAACCCTAGGGACACCCAGTTATTCCCTGGAAAAATCTCCGGGTGATCAGTGGCGCACAGCTCTGATCTGAACAAGCAGCTGTGCTGGGCACCCGCACCCACCAATATAGACTGGATCACACAGTCTCACGGGCAGTCTCAGGAGGAACCGGGTACCTTTTCCACCGAACTGCACCCTGCGAGCACACACTGCACCTGGGTTCTGCTTCAACCCACGGGTGTGGGGCGGGTACTCACCGATCGCTGGAACCACCCCAGTCTGAGAAGGGCGGGGGACCGTTTTGACCAGTCTACACTCTTCGGGCGGTGTCTCACGCTTCCGCCAGCAAAACCTCAGTCCCTGTGCCAGTCCGCGGGCAAGTCTGGGAGGGACCTGAGTTATGCTTCAACCCACGAGTGCGCGGCAGGTGTGCACGGATCGCAGGAGCCACCCCAGACTGAGAAAGTCCTGGAACCATCTCCACCAGACCGCACACTGAGGGACACCACTGCACGCGCCCACCAGCAAAAACCTCAGTCCCTGTGTGTGTCCACAGGACAGACAGAGAAGGCTTCGGGCACCATTTCAGACAGGCCTGCATTCAGTAGAGGCACACCAACCCAAACCCATTGTTTGTGCCCCAAATATCATCTCAGACCGTGGTGCACAGCCCCTGGCCCAGAAGGGGGAGCCAAATCTCCATTCCAGGGGAGAGCCCTTAGCAACAAGCCCAGGGATGAGCGCAAAGACCCCAGCTGACATCTCAAAAGACTGAGGAGTGAGACCTCCAGACCAGAGGGGTGACCAGCCTGCAGTGCTCACAGCTTCTAGCACAGAGCACAAAGCCGGACACACAGAGCCCACAAAAGAGTTCAACTGAGACAACAACAAACAATAACAAACCACCGGAAATCACTGATCTTCTTGAAGAACACTCCTGACACAAGAGACTGACAGTTTCAGACTGAAGTACAGCCTTAAAGCACAAACAGCTCCCTGATTATATATAAACAAATGCCCAGAAATCGGCGAAAGAACTCACCCAACAAAAATCAGGACACCATGGCCCCACCAGAAACACCCAAAAGCAGCGGGGATTTTAATTCAGCGGAGACACAGGAAAATTATCTTAAAGCGTTGATTATGCAGATATTGGAGGAACAAGAGGAGAGACAAAAAGAGGAAATGAACAAGGCCCTCAAAGAAATGGAGAAGAAATTAACCGC
>CM053764.1:54522366-54551713 GCA_028658305.1 Pachyuromys duprasi
AGGACACGTTACTGTGCAGATTTAGAGGGCCAATGAGATAGTTGGATTCATGTATATGGAAAGAGAAATCAGGTAATTAGCATCTCTGTCTCCTTTTTCAATTAGTGTTTCTTTTTTGGGGGGGGGGCATTTGAAACTCTCTCCACATATTTTATAAGATGCACAATGCTTTGGTGACCATCAGTGGAAAAGCCCTTGCCTAGAATCTGGGAAAACCTCGTTTCTAACCCTGTAATGGCTAGTGTGTGTGTGTGTGTGTGTGTCTATGTGTGAATTATATATTACATGCTACTTTGCTATAGAATGCTAGAACTTAATTTTCCTATACTTATTTTCCTAATTCAGAAAATCTTCCAAGCATATAAAGTACCAGTCAAATCCATCATTGGAAGAATTCCAGTGTGTGCCGCATGATCAGTATTGAGAGTTTGTGATCGTGCTACGTTACTTCATTATCGTCACGCCGTTCACTTCCTATATAAAATGGCCAAAATAAGCTCAGAATACAGAACTTTTTATGACCCCAAGACCACTTCAGTGTCCATTTTTTAAAAATGTTTTCTTACATCAGATTTGCTATTTTAACTAATCCAAACTTAATTGACATTCTTTGCAGATCTGTGGCACTTTCCCTGTCAGTCCGAGAAGGGTTAGGGAGATTTCTCAACTGAATGTTGAATATGCTGTTGGATAAAAAATTGACACCATCTTTTATGTCTTTGCAAGAAGGAATGCTAGAAAAGGCATGAATCTTGTGTCTTTCTGTGTGGATGCCAGAAGTCATCTATCTGATGTACAAATGGCTCAATTAAATCACAGTTTCTGGTGGCAGAGTTATAGCGAAAGTGGTGTTTCATAAGTTAGAACAAAGCACAACACTGCATGAAAAGACCACGTGTTCTTGTGCTTTTTAGCTGGTTTTGGAACATGAAATTTTCTTTCTTTCAATGACATTCTGCCTATGCTAATGTAATCTGACCTTTCAGCTTTGAAATATTTAAACTGATGTTTGGAAGTGAGCTTTGAAAATCTCACCTACATTTCCAGTTTAGAGTTCAGGTTATAATATCCAGATCTGGAAAGAGAAGCCATGTCTTATGATTATCAAACTACTGTCATACTGGCATATGGAATTTCTAAAATAAAACTCACCAATTTCAGATAAATATAAAATGGATGAATGTAAAAGATTCTACTTAGCTCATTTGTTAAAGAAAAAATAGCAGAAGACGTAATGATTAGTTGATTAAAAACCACTTAAACTAGTTAAGAAACTTGAAAATGCAAGTATTAGGATATGGTTTAACAGGAGGTCTCCTTTGGGCTTATCTGTTCCTAAAGAGAATTCTTACTTTTATTTCTATAAGACAAAAACTCCATAAGTTAACCATGTAAATTAACAGGTAATATCAATAAATATTAGCCTTTCAATAAACAGTAAATAGTTACATGAACTAAACCCATTACCTTGAACAATGTTGAGTGACCTTTGTATGAATATGTTATTGAACATTATTTCTTCTCATCTTTTATTTTTCCCGATGGCCTAGACTAGGGATGACCAACCAAACCTGTATGCCAGCCCACTTCCTGTTGCATGAATAAAATACTATTGGAAGGTAGATTTAATCTGTTTGTTCCTACAGATGCATCAAAAGCACTCTCATTAATTATGTGGTTCTTTTGGCTTTGGGATTCTATGGTTTTAAAGAACGTAATAACCACTGGGGCCACTAAATTAACTTTTTTCATTAAAAAAAAAAACCTCAGTTAGACTTTTCATATGTCTTATTCAAATATCTGAAGAGTAGAAAGCCAATCCCAATACTCTTTTTTATGTTTCATTTGTATTATCTTTACAATTAGATGAAACCTTCCTTATAAAGGTGTCTTAATTTTACTAAAGTACTCAGAACACCTGAATTCACCTCTTTACTTGGCTTTGTTTTTGGAAAGCAGGTGCTCAGAAAATTGTTATTTACAAAACATCGACAGTTCTATATACATTCTTAAATCATACATTACCTAATTGATTAGATAAGAATTATTCTCAAGCTGCTGAGGAGATTGCTTATTGGGTAAGATTATTTGCTTCCCAAGCGCGAAAACCACACATATAAGAAGCCCAGGCATGGCTTTCAAATGCCTATAGCCCAAGTACTAAATGGGGACGTGATAGGTAGGGAAGGGGGCGTGATAGGTAGGGAAGGGGGCTTGCTGGGGCTTGCTGGATAAAAGCTTAGCTCCAGGGTGAGCGAACTACCCTCTCAGGAGACTAGGTTAGAGAGTGACAGACTAGGATATCTAATGTCCTTGTCTAGCCTGCTTGTGTATATGAGAGTGCACAGCAGCCCCACACAGATGTGCATCACATACACACACATGTGAGGAGAGAGAGACAGAGAGATGGAGAGAGAGACACACAGAGAGAGAAGAGAGAGATACAGACAGAGGGGGAGAGAGAGACAGATAAAGAGAAATTTTCTGAATGACATTCCAAATTTAGACTCAGTTAATAGATGGACTTATTCAGTTATGTCCTGCTACAAATGTTAAGATTCTTCCTTGCCCTGTGAAGATAACTTATTAACATGGAAAGTAGACTAAAAATACTTGATTCAAAATAAAATGTGAATCAGTGAGACTTACACAACATTTAGAATGCTTAACTTCAGTTTACAACACTACTATCTATTAAGCGAAGAATTAAAGACAGTGTAAGAAGACATTGTACCTGTTTATTGAACCACAGAAAGTTAAAGGTCTGTCCATACTATGCTAGGCAAATAACTACACCACACTTTTCCATGTGGGCTCACTTAAGTCTTCTGTGTTCATTGCCATTGGTGTGTATCTGGGACCAGCAGGCTGCTCTCTCATGTGGTGTTGTTAGTAACAGATTGATAGTCCACAGATCATGACAATTCTGTTGGCCTACCAGCAAATTTCCCAGGCCATACTCATCTGGAAACCTGCCTTGGGGAGGACTTGGTTCAGTATTTTGTGTCTGTCGTTTATGGGAAGTACTATTTGGTTCCTAGCAGACCCTTTAGGAATGAACGAAGAAGCAAAGAGTGGCTTGAAACACTGGTCCTGACTAATGCATTATCGTAGCCAAGATTATCAGAACAGAGGAGAGCACTATTTGTTAACAGTTTTTCCTAAGACTTGATCAGTATTTTCTCAAGAATGAGAGCACGTTAGAAAAGGCCTAGAGATACGCCCAAGTCTTTCTGAGAAAGCATATAATTCCTAACTGTTTTATATTAGCATTTACCTTATGAATAGTGAAAGGAAGAGTGAGCACCTATTTCACAAGCGTTCCTTTGCAGTTCTTGTAACAATATTAAAAACACATAAATGTGAAATCACATGTATGCATGCATACACACAAATACACACAGTGTTTCCATAATTTTTTTTGCTTTTTCAAGTTAAAAAAGAAAATTTTGTGATTCTTCTGGGTTTTTCCAGTAATAATTTCTTTTGTTCTTTTTTAAAAATTATTTTAATTTTTATTAATTACAGTTTATTCACTTTGTATCCCCTCTGTAGCTCCCTCCCTTCTCCCCTCCCAATTCCACCCTCCATCCCTCTTCCCCACCTGTGCCCCTCCCCTGGTCCACTGATAAGGGAAGTCTCCTTCCCTCTGATCCTAGTCTATTGGGTCTCATCAGGAATGGCTGCATCCAATAATAATTTTACAGATATTTCACAGGCTACTCCAGAACTACTTAAAAAAATTCAAAGATGGCTACCAGCAAAATATAAATCTATAAATAATTTTAAATAACTTGTTAAATAACAAAGGAATCAGACATTATGTTTTTAAGAAAAAATTGAGAAAGCATATGAATATTGACAAATATTAAAAGTATGTTAGAATAAAATTGCCAAGCTAGATTTTAAAACTGGCTAATGGCTACCATGTCATAAATTATTGAGGCAAAGTATTGTTTGCTTCCGTGCTAGTTCTGTGTCAACTTGACACAACTGAGTTACCTGGGAGGAGATGACCTCAATTCAGGAATTGCCTCCATCAGTTAGGCCTATGCAGCATGTTCCTGATCGCTAATTATGTAATAGGGCAGAGCCTGCGGTGGGCAGTACCAACCCTAGGCAAGTGAGCCAGGACTACGTAAGAGAGGTAGCTAAGCATGAGCCTGGAAGCAAGCCAGTAAGTACCCTTCCTTCATTTTCTCTGCTTCAGTACCTGCCTCCAGGTTCCTGCCTTGACCTCCTGCCCTGGCTTTGATAACAGACTATATTACCTTGTAAACTAAAATAAACCCTTACCTCTCCAAATTGCTTTTATTTTTAGTGGTTATTGCAGCAATGGAAAGCAAACTAGATTAGATCTAAACTGCAAAAAATTCTACTAGTTCATATATATTGACCTTTAATTAATAATTTACAAAACTGAGTTAAACTAAGAGCACTTAGACCTAGAACTACAGTGTTCACTAAGGTCATTACTGTTCATTTGCTTCTATTTAACTTCAAAATTATAAAGTTAAAGTAGTCAAAATTAAGTACAATATAAAAATTCACTCAGTTATATTATTTATTGTTTGTTTGCTTGTGAGATGTGGTTTGCTATGTAGCCCAGGCTAACTCAAAATATGTTCTTTCCCTGCCTCAGTTTCCCAGCTCTACAGCATGCACTGCTACACCTAACGTTCTTTGCTTTTCCCGAGAGAATTGTATACTCACCTGCAGAAACTTAAAGGATTATTAATGTTTCTTTTTGGCAAAAAGAGATAAAAGACTGACATGCAATGAAGAAAATATATATACAGTTCAAGTGATGGGTAGCTTCTCACTCATAATTACTCCACATGTTTTCACTGTGTAAGAAAAACGCTCAGCAAGTCACTCTCATTTTCCTCTAAGGTCACCTTCTGATGATCTCATAGTTTCCTACTCTGTCCATAACCCTGGGAGCTGTCTTACCTTAGTAGGTTTTTGTCTGGTCAATAAGGCACTTGTCATGTTTTGATTTATTGACTTTACTGAAGCTGTGGTTGCCTAGGTATACAGTCAGAGAAAGTAGGTGTCTACCTTTGCCTGGAAAAATAGTGACAACTTTACTGATCAAATAGCTCAAACTTTATTGACAGCACCAGTTATAGGAGAGCTATGTTCCGATGTTCAAATGATATTAAGCTTGAGATTTTATATAACTAGAGAGAAGGATGGGCATAGTTTTATTTTCTTGTATCTTTCAGTTCATTATGTTTCTACACACTGCTTGTGATGTGTTTATCCATGTACTATGATATATATATATATGTTGCTGATTTTGAGATCTTTTCTTTTTTAATATTTTTATTAATTACAGCTTATTCACTTCACATCTCAGCTGTAGCCCTCCCCTCCCTCCCCTCCTAGCCCCACTCTCCTTTCCCCTTCTTCTCCTGTGCCCCTTTCCCAATGACAGGGTAGGTCTTCCTCCCCTTCCATCTGACCCTAACCTATAACGTGAGCACATAGGTCTATATTTTCACAATTTAACATAGCGGCTGTTTATTGGGATGTTACAAACGGGTGGTTGGAATTCTTTAGCTCTATCTGGATAGAAATCACAGATAAGCAAGTAACAGCTCCTTTAGTGTTGACAGCCCTGGAGCCTCCCATGCTGAGCATCCAACCCCAGAAGCTTTAAGAGCTAAGCCTTGAGAATTAGAGGCTTAAGACTCTTAAGTTTTCAAAGCCAGAGGCTAATTGCTGTAAGTGCTCAGGTGCTCATTGCCCTAGGTTCAGGGCACCTACACTTACTGGCTAGAACACAGCTTCTAAGTGTTGAGGACAGAAGGCAAGCTTGGCGGTTATCCCAGGAACTCCTTATTGATTGGGCCTTTCCATGTTTGCAGTAGCAGCTCCCATTCTTGGCCCTGTGCAGACTGTCATCTTCTCTACCGTCTCTCACCTTCTCAGTGCTTCTGCTTTCTGCCCGGCATAAGGTTCTGCCCTCAGGCCTGCTTTGGAACTCTTCAGCCAACTCCTAGTGTTATATGTTGGAGTTTCAAGTTTTGGGGAGTTTGAATTTTCTTGTGGCTCTCAAATTTTTAGCGGCCTCTTGGTGTTGCAATGCTGAACTTTGAGGACTGGGGTCCTCAGTTCCTGGTGACTCTGTTCCTCATTGCCACTGCCACTGTGGCTAGAAGCCCTGGGTTTTGTCTGCTCTTTGTGCAATCAGCATAGCCTGCTCCATTACAAATATAGGAGAAAAAAATGAACAATTGGTAAAAGCCTTTATTAGGGTTTATATTGCAACTCCAATAGGTAGTATATAGGAGAGGAGTCCTAAGCTAAGACAAAAGTCATAGCAAACAGCCTCCTTATACTCCATAGCAAGGGGTTACATGCCCTTGCTGGACTGGAATCCCACAGATCACAGCTTTGATTGAGTATGAGCAGCTTCTGGTTTACCACAAGGCTTTCACAAAAGACCTATCACAAGTTCCACGTGGGTGCAACCTCCTTTCAATTCAATAAAAACTATGGCACATGGTGGTTTTCTTCCTCTTTGACATTGTAAAGGACTATGACAGGGTCCAGAGTAACTGCAGGCAAGGTCATTTGAAGCATCTGCATGTAGGGTCACCAAAAGATTGGGACTGAAGTGAAGTGTTCTGGTGTTGGTGCAGGTTACAGCAGTTTTGACTGGAGTGAGCCCCCTGAAGCAAAAGTCTGTGGCATGAGCAGCTGCTGCCCTTGCAGTGTTCCTCCTAGTTGGAATAGTTTCCTCAAGGCCTTTATGATGTGTTCACAGCAGCTGGGGTGGCAACACAGCAAGTCACCAAAAGGAGGTGTTTGATTGACAGCTCACAACTGTAGCGTAATCTCCCCCTTCAGGAATTTCATATACATTGTGTTACAGAGTACATACTTCTCTGTTTCCTGCTTGGCTACTTTCATTCACTGAAATGCTTTTTGAGATCTGCTTAAATTCTGCACATATCCACAGTTCAAGTTTTGCCTTGTGTTTGTTTCAAGTTCCTAACATTATTCCACCACATAAGTAAACCAAAACATTTTGTCCATTATCTTATAGATGTGTGTGTGTGTAGAAAGTTTGTTTTTGTTTTGTTTGGGCTAATAGAAAGTTGCCATGATCCCTGATTTTCAAGACTTTGCTAGACATGTTGGTATGTTTCCTCATGAATACCCCCCCAAATAAATGATGCAGTCACAGGGTAAGAGAGCATTCGTGTTCATGTGATGCTTGTGTTGCAGGTTTGCCATCGTCCTTACTCTGTCTTACTTTCTCTTGCACACACATACAAGGACTTTAATTCCTTGGTGCACTTGACACAACTGATTGTTCTAAATTCAGATCTGCCAGAGAGAACGGTGGGATGTCCATTTTCGTTCCCCTGAAAAACACTACTGTTAACCTTACTCACGTGGGCACATCTGATACATGTGTATCTTCTCTTGAGGGATACTTATTCAGATGCTTCTGCCCACATAGATATCTAAGCATTCGCTATATACCACAGATATGAAACATTTGTAAAATATAAAATAAATGTATTAGAAATGCATTCTCCTTTTCTGAAATTGACTTTTCAGCTTTATAATAGATCCTTTTCTTATAGTAATGCTTTAAGTTGACAATGTCCTATTTCCCCACTTTCCTTTTCTATTTTTAGACTATTGATGGCTATACCAGCTAATTCACCCCATACCACCTACAAGAAAACTGCAATTATTCAAGTGACTCTTTACAAGGCAGTGGCAGTAAGACTTGCCCTCTATCAGGTGACTCCAATGAGGCTTTTTATCATCTAGCCCCTGGATAATGAAACAGCGTCCAACTGTGATATCTAAATAGGAAGAATTCTAGAACCTCAGGGTTGGGGAGGAAATGACATGACATTCTCTCCATCTCCACATTTTGCAGTCAGGTCCCTTTTATAACAGAACACACTTTTTATCACAGGTAGCAATGTCGCATAACTCATGGGGATGTTAGAACAGGAAAGGAAATGAGGACCTTCTCACCAATTTTTCATTCACGGGACACCTGCCTGAGTTTCACAGCTTGACAGCTGAACCTCTCCAGTCAGAATATCATTCTCTTTCAAATGGAGTCAGGCCTCCAGAGCAGCTAAAGCAGCCCTGTGGGGCCAGAATGAGGTCTTTGTAATCAGGCAAAATTAGGCATGCATGCTGGATTGACGATTTGGGCAAGTCACTTAAGTATTTTGAACCACAGTCTCCCACAACTGTAAAAGCCAAAGCCTGGGCTACATGCTTTATTTTGTAAGCAGTTAGTCACAATCACTTTTTTCTTTTTGATTGGTGATATGAAGGGTGAAATGGAGGAAGAGATTCTCTTTTCTCTGCTGCAATTTTAGTAACAGGAGAAAGAGGGCCATGAAACTGATGGAAAATGAAGAGAAGATTAAAGGTTAGTCTTTGTTCTAATAAACCCTACTCAGGTTTTTCAGTAATAGCAGTCTGTGGTGTACTTTATAAGCACTAGTTTAATTTGGAGGTCATGGATATAAAATAAAGGACCTTGGAACATAATGAAAAGAGCCACCTGGTGTCACCATTACTTTCACAGGTAAGACCAACCCTTAAGGAAGAAGGCTGTACCATCCTATAGGACCATTTAAAATTGTAAATGAGTGATGCCAAATTTAAACATGCATAAGAAGCTACAGCAAAAAGTCTTATCTATTTCCCTTTGGTAAATGCCAAAACTGTCCAGTTCCACCTCCTTTCCCCAGCCTAGTCCTGAAGCCTAAAAGCTTTATTCCTTGGTGATCCTTATATAGGCAAAGATTAATCTGTACTTTCCCTCCTTTTGTGACATAAAAGTTAATATGATATGCACGCTGCTAAACAGCTACTAGCTTTAAAAATGTACATACACAAAGTAGTATGTAAGCTCTGGAGTTCCCAGAATAAGATTCTAAGAACTTTTTCAACAGTATGCAATATGCTCCTTGACAGGGCCGTGCAAGTTCTAGTAGATGAAAAATGGCCTCCCTCTTAGCTCCACGGCTCAATTCTTGAACCTACAGGCTGAAGATGACAGAGACTAAAACTCAAAGTACAGTTTCTGAAAATGTATTCTGGAGTTTAACTACTTGTAAAAACATGCATGGAGAACACTGACATTCTTCCTTCTGGCAAAATCAGTCTCAAGTGGTTCCTACTAGACCAAAGGCTCCTGCTGTAAAGGAAAGTGCATCAAAGTGAGTGCAGCTTTTCATTGGAGAGTGAGCACTTTCATATGTAAAGCTTGAAAGGGAAAAAAGAACTCAAGGCCTTCTTTTAGTTTGTATGTGTGCTTTTTGTTTTGTTTTTGGTTTTGTGCTTTATTTTTGACAAATGATTAGGAGAAATGCTTCCAAGGAGATTGCTAATGAAGGTGAATTAATTGTAACTGGAGGAGGATGGCTGTCTCTTGGAGCAGTCTCCCAGGTCACTTACATGAGAGGCCTTTCTGTAGGCCTTAATGCTGTTATGCGTTACAGTTTTGACCATAAATGCAGTCTCTCTCTCTTTTTTTTTTTTTTTTTGGAAAAGTGTCTGTATGTGATTTCACCCTTTGACTTGATAAAAATCCAAAAGTATATGTATACATAATTACTTAAGAATTTAAGGGAAAAAAAGAAGGAAGCTGGGATCTGTGATATAAATAATAGGTATAGGTCACCTGAATAGTTCATGTTTATTAAGAATTCATGTGCTGTTAATACAATGCATTTCCCCATTTGTATATTTTTGCTTCTGCTGCTAAATGTTCTTGCATCTTGTGAGTGCAAAGCAAGGGATCTGATGAACAGGTGTTCTGGAGACAGCTGAACAGTGGGTGTAAGGCAGTCTGGCTCCCACATTTTCTGTGTTGCTAAAGGGTGATAGAGAACACAGAAAAGCCCGGGAACCAACCCACAGGGAGAAGGCTGCCAGCTAGAATATCAAAACCAAAGGATTTCCGGTTGTATAACATTTGCATTCCTCTGTAGATGTTGGCTGTGTCCCAGGACTCCAGTGATAGGTCTATCTCCTCAAACGTACGCTCTGCAGCCCTGTCAGCTTCTATAGCTTGTGGGCAACTCTAGGCAAAGCGTTAGGTATAGTCTATTAGGGAAATCCTTGGGAGCTGTCTTTCCCCAAAAATGCTCTTTACAACTAGGATTGGGAGATTCAGCAGAAGATGACCCCTTCCTGGGCTTGTACTCTCACGCAGGCCAGGCCTTCAGGCTTACTGTTTATGTCAGTGGTTACATATCTGACCCTTAATTCACATTACCAAGTAGCCGTCTGGTACCATGTTGACGAGTTCTTATGATTTCAATTACTTTCCCTCTCTGCATCCCAAACTTTGCCTCCCCTGTATTTGAGACATTACAAAATATGCATGGGTTTTAGAGACAATGCCAGTTATTAGACTGTGAAATCAGAATTTCCAGTTTGAGCATTTTGTATTGTTTTTATTGAAGCTTTCTCCGTGACTGATCTAATCCTATTTAAAATTATAATATTGTTTTGTATCCACAAAATCATCTGAGTCCTCCTAAGGATTACCATATTTCCTGAGAGGATTATGTCATTAAAGATATAAACACAGAAGGGTTATCATCTAGAGTCTTCCAAAACTCTAAAGGCTGAATTCAGTGAGCTGAATTTTTCCCACAATCCTTACTTCTGTTCTGTGACACACTTTTGGGTTTGCTATAGTGAATGCCACAGGCAATTTCTTGCTAACAAAATGCAAAATTTTCTAAATGAACTGCTTAAGTTTAAGTACAGTCAAGGCCCTCTCTAAAATAATATGATCCTTGAGTGTGGAGGGAAAAGCAGTAATTACAGGCATTTTATACATGGCTTAAGACAGGAGCCTCCGACTATGGGAGAGG
This sequence comes from Pachyuromys duprasi, assembly GCA_028658305.1. Classification (NCBI taxonomy): domain Eukaryota; kingdom Metazoa; phylum Chordata; class Mammalia; order Rodentia; family Muridae; genus Pachyuromys; species Pachyuromys duprasi. Next base: position 54,533,250 of record CM053764.1, read on the forward strand.
GGAGACAGACTGAGACTGAAGTTCTGGGCTAAGACATAAATGTGCCCTTTTTGTTGTTGTTGTTCTTTTCAAATGTGTGTGTGAAGGGGCTGGAAAGATGGTCCAGTTAAAAGTGTTAGGTTTAACTTTCTGGGGACCTGGGTTCAATCCCAGCACCTCCCTGTGCATGCACAACCCTCTGAAACTTCAGTACTAGGGGAGGAGATACCTACTTTTGTCCACCATGGGTACAGGATACATGTGCTGCGCAGACATACAGCAGGCAAGACACCCATGCACATAATATAAAAATGAAAGACATATTAAAGTAGGTTTGTGTGCAGATGCACACATGTGTGCGTGCAAGTGTGGACATCAGAGGACACACCTAAGAGTTGACAACCTGGGGGTCATCCACAGCAGCAGCATTTACCTCCTTTGAGACAAGGGCTCTCACAGCCTGGGAGGTCACCAGTGTACCTAGATGGGCTGGCTATGTGGCCCCAGAAATCTGCTGTCTCCCTCACTGCTGGGATTACAAGTGTGTACCTTTAAGCCCCTTTTTTTCGAATGTGGCCTATGGAGTCAAATGCAGCCTCCATCCTGTCACTTGCAAGGCCCATGCTTTTGGGTCTGAGCCATCTCCTCCAGGCACACAAAGTGAATTTACACAAGCCTCCCGAGTGGCCCCGACTCAGGAGACAAGTGGGAAGAGCTCGTGTTTTCAGAAACAGCAATTCAGCTTCACCCAAGGCCTCTAGTTCCCAGAGCTCATGAGTTCCTCTGAGATTGAGTTCTTGTTCTCCCTTGAAGTCTCCAAGACTTTCCTGGGAGTGTGTCAGCCAGAGGGGCTTTGGCTCTCAGCCCTAACTCCTTCGGATAGGTACTACCAGCTGCCAGCTCAGAACATGAGTTCTTTCTCCTTAGCCTACAGAGAACTCGGCCTCCAAATAAAGGCAAAAAAACTGAAAAGCATGTGTTATTACAAAAAAAAAAAGTCATGTTACGTGAAAAATAGGAGGTAGCCACTAGTGAGCATGAACAAAAGTGTTCAAAGATAGATAAAATTACTAGGGATTCACCTGTGTATAAGACATGGTGACACAGAAGAAAGAAACAGGTTTTTTTTTTCTAAATATACATAGCACTGTTCACAAGCACTATAAAATATCAATATCAACTTTTCCCCACTTGAAGCTTTCACAGTGCTATGCTGTATCTTAGAACTAATTAATACTTCTTATTAATTCTACTCTGATTGTTTTGGGCTTTTAAAATGTGTTTCTACAAGTTCTTAAAGAAATGGTTCTCATTAGTGGTTGGCTCTTTGATCTCCTCCCCCTGAGGGGGGAGCAGCCTTGCCAGGCCACAGAGGAAGACAATGCAGAGAGTCCTGATGAGACCTGATAGGCTATGGTCAGAGGGAAGGAGAGGATGACCTCTCCTATCAGTGGACTGGAGGAGGGGCAGGGGAGAAGAAGAGGGAGGGAGTGCGGGATTGGGAAGGGACAGGGAGGGGTCAACAGCTGGGATACAAAGTGAACAAACTGTAATAAATAAAAAAAATTAAAAGAAATGGTTCTCAAATCTCTGATCATTTGTATTTGAGGTTTTGTATAGAGAATGTTATCATTTCCACATCACCATATCCGACTTCAAAGGCAACCATCTCAGGTAACATTTACACAGAATGGAAGGTCAGTCTTTCTCCTACCAGCCAGTCTAGCATGACTGTTCATTCATATACTTAAAGGGAACTATAATCCTTCAATTTTTAGTTAACAAAATGAAGAAACCTTTCATAATCTTATAATATCCCAACCCTGACATGGTTAAACAAAATCTACATCTTAATTTGCTTTCTGCTATGTCACAGCAGAGCTCTCTCTTCTAACTTTTGGACCCTCGCATTGTTTCATTTGAGTCGGGACTGAAGGATAACATGATAGTTTCGCTTGAGATTTTAACATTTAAAGTGTTTAAATTGTACTGGATGATTAAATAGGAGTGTGGTCTTCCTTATTCTTTCCCGCCTTTCAGCTGTTATTGACAGAGCACCTATTCACAGGTAGAACACACATTTAACAGTGAAAAAAAACAAAAACATGTAAAATATACTCTTTGACAGCTCTCTGGATTTAATAGCCTCATGGAAGAGAGAGAGGAAGGACACAGCAAATACAATGGGAAGTAATAAGTACAGTGGAGGCGAGGCATGCTGAGTACAGTGGAGGAATTCATTTGTAATTTAATAACATCTCCTTGAGTGCCAGGCTCTGTCTAGCTACTGGAGGCACAAGTATGCACCCTGAATTCAAGGAACTCATATTAAGTGAGGTAGGGATTAAGTATAACACAGCATGGTAAGCATAGTAATAGAGAGTTGCACATGATATTATGAAAGCAAGGACAATTCTGGGAATGAGGGGAAAACAGATGTAGTTTCCTAGAAGAAGACATAACAGAAACGAAACATGGATGGTGGGCAGGAGAGAGACAAACAGAAGGGTCAAAGGCACAGGTTACAAATTGAAGATGCACTGCAAGCAGCATAAACCTCTGAGAAAGCTGACCTGCTGAGTTACTGGCTGGGGATAGTTAGGAGTCGGGAAGAATATCATGGATGAGTAGGAATACAGTAGAGACAAAACTCTAGACAGTCAGATGTGTGTGTGTGTGTGTGTGTGTGTGTGTGTGTGTGAGAGAGAGAGAGAGGTGGGGGGAGAGAGAGGAAAGAGAGAGAATGGGTGCACATTCTGGCTGGTATAAACCTGGCTTTGGAAAATTTTAGAAACTTGAACACAATAACGCTTGTCTGAAGGGAGACATAGGAGTGAAAGTCAAAAGAGGAAAAAAATCAATGATGATGGGATAGAAAGTGAAGAAAGAAGTCCAGAAGTCCAGAGTTCTAGGTTGGGTCACTAGACTGGCAGATGGTACTAGTAACTGGGAGTGTGGGGTGAGGAGTGAATGAGGTGATAAGTTGCTTTCAGACTCATTGAATTTGAGGTGCTATGCCACTCTTAATGGGAACTCATCACAGCCAATTAGGTACTTGGACATGCAAGGGGGTCTGGGAAAGTCGTTAGAGATTTGAGGGTCTCAAGACTACAAAGAACTTAAAAAAAAAAGAGTTCGGTTTGAATTGGGATGAATCCAAGGATCATCAGGATGTGGGTGTATGATCAGAGACCCCAGTGATAAGGTTAAATGAGATGTGTGTTGTGAGACCATAAATCTATATGTGGACAGCATTTCTCTTAGGTTATAAAAGTCATGATCAACAACATGCTTAAATCTACCCAGGTGCTAGAGAAACATGTGAAAGGGACAATAGAAAGATCAATAGGGTGCTGAACAAACGTTTATTAGGCTCCGAGAAAGCAGCTGAGGGAGTGACAGAGAGAAAATGCTAGGGAACAGGAACTAGGGATACAGTTCCTGAAATGGATCTCCATCTAATCACCACTTTTCTGGGTCTAAAAGCAACAGCTTGCACTAGCTCATGTCCTCTGTGGCTCATGTTCTTGGGTCCAATATGTGGAGGAAATAAAAATAATTGAATGTTGGGCTTAATAATGTTTATTATTAGTCCTAAGGTTATCACAGCAGTATTATCTAATCAACTATCACAAATAATAAGACACAGACACCTTTAGATTTTCTAATTGTCTTATTTATCTTGGGCCGGGCAGATATTTCACCGACATTGTCTTAGTAACCTCACCATCCTTCTCCCAGCCCCCGACCAACGCTATCCACCTTAATCCTCCTCCTCTGGTTTATCTTCCATCCATAATCCCAATATACTTGCTTATATTTTTTATTTTGCTGTTTTTTTTTCCATCCACACCATCCTTGGAGTCCTTCCTCCCAGCCCACGTGGCTCCTTCTGTATGCTAACCCCATCCTGGTATGCTCCTTTCTCCTGTCTTTCCTTTCCATCTGTCTGTCTTTCCCGTGATTCTCCTCCCCTCAAAAGCCCAGAAACCTTTGCCACGCCTACCCCATTCTGCCCTGCCCATTTAATCAGCCAATCAGGTAGGTTTATACAACTAGGCTAGGTGTACCTAGATCTTTATCAACCTCTGAGAGGCTGCAGAGCAACAGTTTGCATTGGTTGTGGGGGTCCTCGGTGGCTCATGTTCTTGGATCCAATTTGTGGAGTTAGGAGGACAAAGTTCTTTCAGCCACAAAAGTTATATTGGTTGCAGCATTTCAATTTGTTACCTCACAATGTTCAAGGGGAGAGTTTTTTGTACTAACTTCATGTGTAAATTGAAGTCGTGGGAAAACTAGCAGTGGCTGGAAAGGAGCCTAGGTTTATTCAGACTCTGGGGCTCAGACGGAATATAACTATGCACTAGAGTCATGTTGTCTGGGAGCCTCTAGAACAGTGCACGAGGGAGGCCCACCCTCCAGAGATTACTGCATCATTTCTGTACTTGAGGCCCAGGCTTGCCTACCTTTTAAGAGTCCTATGGGTGCCTTTTATTGTGTAGACAAATATTAAGGTCCTGGCTGTAAAGTAAGGAAATGTCTGTTTTGCCAAAACAGAGCCACATCAAGGAAAATTAAATCAAAGAATGTGTGTAACCATGTGATCAACACAGTGTGTGGGCAATGGGGGATGATAGAGCAATGTCCTAGGAAAGCAGCAACAGGAGGTGTTTCTCTTTTGAGAGTATAATATAATTATGTTTCTCTCTTCTCTTTCCTCCCTCCATGCCATCCCACTCTTCTTCAAATTCATGGTCTCTTTTATATAGATTGTTATACTGCATGCATGTATGTATGCGATATACATATATATCCTGTATCCGTTTTCAAGGCTGACTGTTTGGCACTAGTCAGAGTGCTTTTTCCTGGGGGAAAAACACCCCTCCTGCTCCTAGCTCTCCTCAGTTGCCTATGGTTTTTTTTGTGTAAGGTTCAAGCCTGGTGGGCTTCAACTTTGGAGTGTCCATTGGTGTTGTCCATTCCAACTCACATTCAGCAGTTATGCTGGTGAGACTTTACCGTGAGACTCCCTGGTTCTGTGGCTGTTGTAGCCTTTCTATCCCTTCTTCTAAAATGTAACTTGTTTCGTAGGTGTGGGATTGTTTTGTTCATGTATTCATTGGAACTCAGCTCCACAGAAATGTATTTTGATTGCTTCTGGTTTTCTATAATGGTCTCCTTCTTTTGCAAACAGAAGTCTTCACCCTTGATGAGGGGTGAAGACTATACTTATCTATGGGCATAAAACAACTCTTTATAGGTTTGGGGGGATTATCCTGGGTTTAGTAAAGTAAGTCTAGTGGTTGTAGATTCTTTTTCAATAAACATGATTTTACTAGCACTGAGTAGTTCATTAGGTTGCCAATACCAGGCATGGTCTCCCTCTTGCAGAGTGATTCTTAAGTCCAGTTAGAGAGATGGTGGTTACCACCAGGTGTGCATGCTGCTACTGTACTCTTAGGGTTATACTGCTCTGCAAGTTGTTGATGTAATTCACAGGCAGCTATGCTGGGTAGGATTGTTGGTTGCTTCCCTCCTTTGGAGGATTTCATGGTGGTTTATGGTTCTATGAAAGCTAATTTTCAGGCCAGTTCAGGGTTTCACGGCCCTGTTTTTGTTTGTTGTTTTTAATCTTAAAAGAAACCTGCAGCATGGTAGGCCACAAGGAAGACTGTGAAAGTCCAGGGACTGTTTCATGTCCTGCTCAGGCCTTGTTGCCTTATTCACACAAGATGAAAGCATCATAAAACTTTAAAAGTGTTTGTATAGCTTTGAAATCATATAATTAAAATGCACAACCTTAGCACACCAGTTTCTGACATACTATTTTTAAAAGAGGTAAAACAACAATAAATGTCTTTCCTATTTTAAGTATGTTGTATCCTTCCAGTGAGAATAGCTGATGTTTACACACAGCAGTTGGTCCATGAACCTGTTTTGAGTCACATTAGTGATGATTCATCTACAAGCTACAAGTTTCTTGCTCATGCTAAGGTGTGACACAGTGTTCTGCAACATATCTAGTTAGAGGGAAGTAAATTGAAAGATAACTAGATGCTGGGTAAAATGCATATCAAAGTCATAGGAGGGAAAATAAGTGTTATTTTGTTCATTAGAGGAAGATTTAATTATCTACTTCTCGTTATAGGCTAGCTTCCCAAACACTGGAAGATAATCACTCTTGATTCAGTTATGGATCTTGGTCTACACAAAGTCGAAGTAGCCAACCACTCAAGTGTACATTTCAGGCTGAGATACATGTTATGAAAAATCACATTAAATGGTGTTACACAAAGAATTGTCATGTGATCTTAGACTGGTGGAAGAGCATTTATGGGGATCTGAGATGTGAGCTTAAATACATGATGGCTAAAGAATGCGAAACTAGAAAAATTACTTCAGACCAAGGAGGTAGGTGGCAGCGCAGGTATGGAGAGCCAGAGGGGAGGGAAGGGCTTCTGTCGCAGGTGGAGGCAGAATGTTTGGTTTTAGGATGATCCTCAAATTTCAGTATGAGATGGAAAGCCACAGGAAGAGTTTGTGTAAGGAATAAGATGATTTATCATATACTTTGAGAATAAGAATTTGGTTCCCACATAGGGAGAAGTCTGAAGAGTTTGAATATTAAGCCGGGAGACAAGTTTTAGGAGGTTCATGTTTCTTTTCAGGCAAGAACAACTGGAACTTAGACATGGCAGTGTTAGAAACAAAGGAGAGAGGCACATGGTATATCACTGAGTAACAAAACATAGGAAGTAAAACGTCAACCAGAACCTAAAAGGAGAACAAGAACAGGCATGAAGAGCAGCAATGAGGATGCCATGGTTGAAGGGATCCTTTAAGGCTTTAACTGAAAGGGTTTGATGAGAGGAATTGAGTACCAAACCCACGAAAAGGAAAGATAGTTCTTAGACTATATTTATATATGTTGTCTATATATATGCCCATATATAGAGAGACTATATATGCCCACATATATATATATATACATATATATATGTATATATATATATATATATATATATATATATAGAGAGAGAGAGAGAGAGAGAGAGAGAGAGAGAGAGTCTAAGGACTATCTTTCCACTTGAATAGGAGATGCCACTTGCAGTGATAGGCATTCTTTCTCTTTATTATACACTGATATCAAGAAATGTGCTTGTGAATCTGATAATAATGTGGATAATTTATAGTATCTTATTTCTTTCATTCTTCTTTCAAGTTATATCTCTTGGAGATTCTAACTTGAGAAGTAAATAAGGATTTCTGCTTAAACTGTTACCAAAGCATTCAGAAGCTCATTTTGCACCTAGTTATTTTTTCTTTCCAGCTGAGCTTGACACCTAAGGCTGTTTAAGATTCATGTCTTTTGTTTTCCTGCTTAGAGAGGTGAGATCAATTTTGTTCTCTAAAGAGAAATATTTTCACTCAAATAAATGCTGTGAATTTGAAATTGTTGTTTTGCTCCTAGAGTCTGTGTGAGAAATTCTACTCTTTTATCCTTTCTTGTTACATAAATAAATTTCTAACAGCAGAACATTTTCTTGTCTTTATACTTTGCTCTATTTGAATTACAACAAAATTTATTAAGCCATGGACATTCTTTCAAAAATAATTTTAAGAGTTCTTCAGAATTTCATAGTGTATTCTGATCATATTCACCCCTCCCCCAGTTCCTCCCAAATCCACTCTATTCACCCTTACCTTCCTATGCATGCAACTTTGAGTTCTTGTCTTTTTATCTACTCTTCTTCCTCCTTCTTCCACTTTTCTTTTTAACCCACTAAGTAATTTGTACTATCTAACTACTCTCTGGAGTGGGGATGGTCCTAGAGTGCAACTGATAGCCACAAGGGGTCATGTCATTATGAACAACTGAGTTCCACCTCTCAGCAGCTATCAAATGCTAATAGTTCCTCAGCTGGTGCTGATATTTTGTACCTACTTCCCCAGTGTCCACTGGGATTCTGTCTGGCTTGAGCTTGTTCAGGTCATGTGCATACTGTCCTGATTGCTGTGCGTTCATCCGTGCAACCACTCCATTATGTCCAAAAAGCCACCACTTCCTTGAAGTCATCCACCACTTCGGATTCTCACAATCTTTCTGCCCCTAATCTTCAAAGATCTTTAAGCCATTTTAGAATTGAGCACCCTGCAGCATCTTATTCCCTACATGTTGACCAATTGAGCGTCTCTGTGTTAATTGCCATCAACTGCAAGAAAAAGCTTCTCTGATGATGGCTTAGAGATTCCCTGATTTATGGACATAGTAATATGTCATTAGGATCCTTTTAAATACTGTGTACATTTAGCAAAATAATGGTATTAGGTTTTCTCCTTAGGCCTATAACATATTTAGCTACAAGTTCTTGGCCTCATTAACAGTGTCAAGTATGTGTTTCATATCACTGAGCACTTATTTGATCCAAGAAGATGGTTGGTACTCCCATAATACTTTGCCACTATTGCACTAATAGACAACTATAGACAACAAGAAGCAGTACATGATGAAGCTGGAATAGGACTTCTACTTCCTCTGCCTATGTACAACAAATGTAAACCATTTAACCTCTGTCTGTATCCAATTCAGTAGACAGTAACAACTGCTTAGTTGCTGCAATCAACCCAAAGAAGTCAGAAATCCAATGTTTCAATAAATCTCACTAGCAATTTAAAAACAGGATGACTTCTCACTATTTCCACCTGACTATGCTCCAAATTTAAGCCCTCACAATCTCTCTTATGGATGACTGACATCGGAACAATACCCTAACTGCTCTCATTGATTATTTCTTGCTCTTTGCAGTAGATCAAATAGTGTTCTCTAAGGTTTAAAGCCACTCTGAAATTCACAGTGTGACCCCCCTCCCTGCCCCCACCTCGGCCAGGTCTTTGGACGGTTCCAGTGCTGTTCTTAGCTCAATGCCAGATTTCTGATGAGCGCTTGTCCTTTGAAGCTACTTAGTTTATGACAATGGTGCAGGAAAACCTTAGAAGAGGTCCACAGCCCTTGCAGTCTATTCTCATTTTCTTCTTCCCTCTCTGCTCTCTCAGCTCTGTCCACATTGACCTGTTTGGTGTTCTTTAAACAATCAAAAGACAGTCCTCTCTCATCTGCACCAAAATTCCCCTCATGACAATGCTTTCTCATCAGACAGTCTCGTGGCTTTCTTAACCATTTCTTTAATGTTTTCCTTGATGATGGCTCACGCTTCAGCTTTTCTCTCATGTTTCTTTTGTCTCATGTTTCAATTGCACACTTTGCTACTTCCTACCCCAGCATCTCCCTCCCCCATCCCGTGCTTCTTCAGTTTCCTGCTCTCCTCAGGACTCTTAGGAAAGTCTATCACTCTTAGGAGAGTATTTTGCTATTACTACATTTATGTGGCTCTTTTCTCTATTTAATATGGCACGTGCGTAGAGATTTTGCTGTTTTGTTCATACTGTCAAAACCAACACCTGAAACAATATGTATCACAGTTTGCATAGGCATGGTTGTGTGAACTACAGATTTTTTCCTTCTACTTCACATACATGATTTTTTCTAATATTTGTTCTTTATTTTTCAGTACTGTGTGAACGTAGGCCTCCATGTGTAGGAGTACAACTGCTTTAGGAGTCCAGAAGCTCAGTAGACACCTTGGAGCTAGAGGGACTGGCTTTTCTGAGTCACCTGATGTGGGTATGGGAGCTGAACATGGGATCTTTGCAAAAACATCAAGTGCTCTTAACTGCTAAGCCATCTCTCCAGCTCCTAAACCTATATTTTCTGATTAATGCATTCATCTATCCATAAAATATTTATTAAGTGCCTAACCGCAGTGTTTTATTGAATATTTCACAATTGAAAACGTGGTCCTTGCTTTCAGGAAACTTAAAAGGCTAAATGATATTGTAAAAAAAACAATAGGTGGCTATAATGGAGAATCAGAAGTAAGAGTCCCATGTTTCTCATGCTGTGTGATATTTAAACTATGTTAACATCTATTAATAAATTTGTGTCTTTGACCAATATTGACAGTCTTCTTATAAAACGAAGATGAGAGAAGCCATTTGTGGTTAAAAGTATTCAGGCAAGTTTCTTTATGGAGGTAATATATGTTATCTTCTACAAGATGCTTTTGCCTTCTTGGCCGTGTTCCTGTAGGAAGTGATACCCGGGCAAAGCTTAGTGTTGAGGGGTGGGGCTGCTGGGGATTATCAGCATATGTTCCAACATCACTGACCGGAATGATGTGCTATGTCCAGCCTTACTAAAGTATCCTGGCCATGGCACTGTGTCGAGCTTAATCTCAGGGAATTCCAGGGAGAGATGGGGGAAGCATCTATGTCATCCGAATATATTTGAATGACTGCATATTTTAGTTTTTCTCTGTAGATTTTAATGTATTGTTTGTTTCTTAACTATGTCACTATTTTTAGCACAAAGTTAAACATTCGATCCAGGATTCAAGCAGAGATATCATCCTAGTCATCATTTACTGGCTGGATGAATCAGAAGAATAACTAGTTTTCTCTCTTGATTTGCATCAAGGTGAGACATACAGTTGGCTTTCTCTCTTGAGTTCTGTATCCATGGATTCAAGCAGGCATGACTTGAAAATATAAAAACAATCATGTCTGTATGGAGCCTGTACAGACTTCCTTTCTCCTTGGCACAGTTCCTAAACAACATAGGATAACAATTATTTGAAAAGCATTTCTGTTCAGCTTGGTGATTTAAAGCATACAGGGAAATGTGTGTAGTTTTTATGTGATGGACATTTAATAAGATAAACTTTGGGTGTCCTCGGAGATTGTGGATCCTACAACTAATTTGTCATAGATACTGAGGGACAGCTGTACTGAGTAGGGAAGACTTATATGCTCTAATTTCCTGGTTGTCTATGACATTTTTCATCTCTAGTAAGACATCCATCTTTGTTAGCCCACCTTATGTGCATGCTTCCTTTCCATCACCCCTTCCCTATCAGTAGGTACCCACAGAACAGTAGAGATGGATTTATTTTAGGTGCATCTTGATTACTGAGTTCTCTTTCCTCCTCTTTCCCCTGGCTGTCAGTCCTTGACCTTGCTTATCCTTCCTTGCTGCTTCATTGGATTCTGGACTCCAGGAAAGTTCAGGCACACAGTCAGAACACTGAATGTGAAATCTGCAAAAAGCTTAAATATTCACTATGCTCTGAGCTGCATGAGTATGTGTTTGTGTGTGTATTTGTACATGTGTGTTATGTATGCTAACATGTGTGTATGTTTGTATGTGTGCCTGTTGTGTATGTGAGTATACTTGTATGTTCACTTATGTATGTTTTTGCATGCATATGTGTCATTGTGTACCTGTGTATCTCTCTATATGTGTGTATACATTTGCATTTGCATACATGTATATATGTGTACGTAACATGTATATGTGTGTGCCATGTTCCTGTGGTGTGTCCATGGGTGTCTATGTTTTTAAAGCAAACAGCCGATGTTTCTGCTACTCACTTTTCTCTTCTGTCAAATGATGGTGATATTTACTATACCAAAATCTCATTTGGAAAATGCTCTGAGTTGTCTAAGTAGGATTTAAAAGCATCCTTGCTTTCCCTGAGCCATCACCCTGGGAGACAGAATGTCTCCGTTGGGAGTCTACCATCACACCTCAACATCAAATCTCACTGCAAAACCCATTCCCTCTTGGAACCTCTTTTTTAAAATTAATGGTGCTTTATTCTGTTTAAATGCCCTGATTATTTGCTATTTTCTTCTCTTTTCGTTGCTTTTCTCATTCAGCCATGCCCAAGCTTATTGACTGCTCCTTCAAAACACATGTCATATTTGTCCACTCAAAAGCAAGGGCTTGTTTAAACTTCACCTTTGTCTTCTAAGTGATGTGTACTGTCACTATTCTCTACACTGCCAAGGTTGCAAATCCTCCATTTGTTCTCTACTGTACTTCTTGTACGCATGACCATTCATTGGGTTCTGTATTTAGCCATGTTTAAATGCCTGTTTCCTGCTCAAGTTGTGTACAAGATTCTAGGAGTGAGAGGCAAGATACAAGGGAGCTTGAGACTGCCACAAGATTTCTATGCCCTGTGTATATCCTTCATGTCAAAGCTTAGATCTTGCAGCCCTGTCTCCCAACGCTGTTCTTAACACTGCCGGAGTTCTTTCTTCTATGAATGGCATCATATTATTCTTATTTTTACTTTAAACTATTATAGTTCATGTTTTCCCCCAGCCCAGAGTGTCCTTCATCTGCTAAACAAACATACCAATCATCTTGCACATGGCCCTTTCCATTACAGCCTTAATTTCCGATTACCAACATAGCGTGCTCCAGTTGATTTCAGTCTGAAGCCCAAATGCCTTCCTGTGAACCACATGGGAAAATGTGGTTGGGGGAAGGTGACTTGCTCACTCCCTTGTAGCTTTTGGTTAGTCATTGCATATTTCAAAATATGATTATAAGCTGAGGAAGTGAAGTGTCACAGCCAACATCTATCTCCTTCCTTTCCTTTCCTACCACTTGACAAGCTAACTTCAGGAAACACTTTGTGGATTCTTTTTTTAATTAAGTGGGCTACTGGAAGACCAGATACTGCCCCAAAGCCCTTTGCTCACCATGATAAGGTAACTTACTGATGCTTGTTCTGCCCAACATTAGTTCTGTCAGAAACTTGTGTTAGGCCCCCACAAAGAGTTTCTAGATTCAAATATATTTGAAAAGTAATAAATTAAATTGAATCAATTGAAGCACAGAATAATTTCCTAGTTCACTAATATTTAATGTTCTAAAACCATGGTTTTCTTGAAAAGGGAACAATGACTTCCCAAAACTATTCATTTAGCCCAGAAACCCAAAATTCTTCTTGTGCCACTGCCTTAAAAGTGGAGCTCAATAATCACAGCCCTGTAACTGCAAATATCGGACCTCAGTAAGCCTAAGACTGTGTAGAGTTCAGTTTCTGATCTGTCGTATACATGTGGTTTAACATGTGGCTTAGTTCCATTTCAGATCTTCATTATTTTCATGGCAGACCTGTCAGGCACTATCAAAAGCAAAAAAAAAAACAAAATGAAAGACAAAATGAAATGACGTAAAACATTCTAAGTGTGTTCGCTACTCAGCTGGAAGGAAGAATGAGGGCTCCGTACACAGAAGCTGTGGAGCCTGCCTAGGAGATTAGGTCAAAGTGAGCAGGTTAAGCGAAGCCTACCAGCAGAGAACTGGAGACCTGAGTTCCATTCCTAGATTTTTCCTAAATGCTTTAAGATTTGAGCAGGGAAATTGGTGGTCTGGATTGCTGGTATAACCCCTACCCATATACAAAATAAAGTACCTCTCACGTGTGACATCTGCAATCTAGATTTTTTTTGCATTTTAATTGTGCTTCATGTCTGTATGTAAATCTATGAAATATGCCTAAATACATAAGCACAGTGAGGGCCTGGCAACCAATGACAAAGGCCCATGCAGCCGACTGGTTCATGCCTTGTGTCTTCTCTGGTAGTTTGTGTGCCGGTTCCCTAGAGCTCACAGGCTCAGCATGTTAGTTTTAAATGTCACTTCAGTTACTCATTCTGAAATGAAGAAGCAAGGAGTGTTTAGGGAGTTCTTAATAGGAAGTGCGGAAGTAAATCATCACTAATGTGTCATAATGTGACTTTCCTAATGGCTTCTTCTGAGAGTTTGTGACTGCTTCATTTCTGGCCTTTCCTGTAACTGTGCCAAATCATAAGAATGAATGCATTTCTTTAGCTGATGAGCAAATTTTGAATGCAATGTAATTCACTTAAATTTTTAATTAACATAAATGTTTACTTTCCAATAGAGAAAACTGGGGAAAAAAATTAGACTCCTACAAATATATATATATATATATATATATATATATTTTTTTTTTTTTAAAGCCAAGGAATGATAGGTGTTCTCATGTTCAGGCTTGCATTTGTAACATGCAACTTACAGGAGGCGGAACACCGTACTGTCCTGTACCTTTACTCTCTGGCATAGTTGCTCTAATACTCCCCAAGCAGGTTTCTCCTTAGGTAAATAACCTGGAAGGTCAAGTAACTCCATGCCATCAAGGTTTACCCAGTGGCTCATGTGCATATGTGGAGGGCATATTAATTTTTCAGGAGTGACCCAGCTATTTCAGATGAAGTGATTGTGAGTCATAGCAGAATTTCCTGGTGAGGAGCTAAGAGTCCTTCAGTCGGTATAATATGACTCTGTATTTTATGAAGAACCACCAATAGGCGGTGGCTGTTTAGTGACTCTTAGAAACAACTACAACTAAAATACCACAGCAAGAGAATTTTCTTGTATCAACACATTCATAAAGAAACTCTAACTCTCACTGCATAGTTTAGGAGATGACTCATGATAGTACAAAATCCATCAAGCTTGTTGATCATCATTTTGACCTTAGTGAATAATCACTCATTTTCCTATTTAATGCTATTCTATCTGATCTGTCCATAACAGGTGAAATCAGGGTTTGTGTATTTTCCTAGTTCTCAGCTCATTCAAGAATATATGAAATGTCACCTTTGGGTATTATTGTATGATCTAACTTAGTATGGATGTGATGAGATTAGCTCTATCTCCAAGAAGTAATTAGACTGCAGAGGAAGCTTTACTCTATAGAAGTTACCTAAAGTCTGTTTAGGGGACATACATGGAAGTTGGGAGCTAGTCGGGAAATCAATGATGACAAAGGATGTTATGACAAAAGAGATATTCTGTTTTCAAGAACTTCTAGCTAATAGAAATTTGTAGAAAAAAAGACACAGCAAGTAAGAGTGGCAGTAGCATCTGGTAGGGACCATTGCAAAGCAGAGAGTGAGACGAGATGGATGCCCTGAAGGAGTCAGAGTTAAGCTCGCACTGCGGGGAAGGACGAGCAGAAATTAATCAGGCAGTTAAGGAGGAAACCCAGGCACAAATAATGCCCCTCCAGGGAAAATAGAATCAGCGAATCAAAAATGTTATGGAAGTGGAATCGTCTTCCCTATGAGTAAACCACAAAGGTGTTTGTAAGACTGTAGCAATGTGAACTGGAGTGAAAGGCTATCCAGCAAAGAAGAGCCTGTCCTCACCTGAGCCTGCACCTTCAAGTGTTTTTATCTATGTTTCCATAGAGATGTTTCAAATTTTACATTAAGGTCTTTGATCCATTTTGAACTCACTCTTGCAGAGAGTAAGAGATGTGGATCTACCTTCATTCCTCTGCAAGGAGGCATCCAGTTTTCCTGATGTCATTTGTTTAAAGGCTGAATGTTTCCAATATACTTTTGACACGTCTGTTAAAAAAGAATAGGTGTGAGACTATGTCTGATCATGTTTTACATGTTACAGTTAAGTCTCTAATTCATGTGCCATTTATTTGTTTATAATTTAAATCAGATTCAAGTTCAGTTTCTTCTAGTTAAATAGTTGCTTGGGCAACATTGTTCCTTAAATAAACCACCCTTTACTGAATTAAATGCACCTTTATCATATGCTATGTTCTGTATTCTAGGATCAATTGTGGATTCCCCTCTGTGTTTCTCTGATCAGTTTTTCCTTTCCTGCGGCATCTTGTTTAATTGGTGGCCATCCACTAGTTGATCTGTTGGGCTCCTCTCTTCATAGTCTTTATCAAACTTTTCTCCCCTTCCATTTCACATGAATGTCAGCATCACATGACCCACATAGAAGTTTTGTAGTTGGCTCTAGAGTTAGTTACTTAATATATAAAGTAACTATGGGCACAATGACAGCTTTCTCAAGTTCCTTTTATTATTAACCTGAATGACTTTTAGGTATGGCTGGACAGAAAACCAGAGACTTTGAAGGTCCAGTGAGTACTGCAAGGTGCTGAAGCATGGATTAGAGTGACATACAGCTCAATGAGAAAGAGCAGAGCATGGTTACCATCAACTCCAGAAATCTGGGATTCAAGGAAAAGGCTTTAACAGTCTAATTGGCTGCAGAGATGCTGGATTCATGTCTGTGACGTTCATAGAGAAAGGGAGCACAGTATACCTGTTCAACTGCAAAGGATAAGGAGCCCAGGATTGGCCACATTGCACTCTGAAGTACCTAATAACTGATCTGAATTGGGAGCTCACAAGAGAAGTCTCCAACAAGCATAATACACAAAGCAGATCATTGTCACAGAGAAGAAAGTAGAGTAGTATGAGTGTGTGTATATATGTGTATAAAAAATAGAGATAGAAAGAGAAACAGACACACAGACAAACAGAGATGGGGGAGAGGGAGAGGGTGACTTCTCCAAGAAGATAAATAAAAGATGAAAATTCATCAAATCAACCATCTCACTCTCTCTTTAACATATCACATTTGATGTTCAAAAAGAGACAATAGACCTTTCTCCTAGTAAAGAGGCCAGGTGGAAGATAAATATTCACTCTGTTTTACCAAAATAGCTAGAAAAGACAGAACCCAGGTAACCCTAAACACTCTTCTGCATGATGCTGGACAGAATAAATACTTGTTTTGTTCAGGATATAGAGGAAGACTCATCTTTAGGTTTGGCAGTTAAGAGAAAATACATATCTCTATTGCTTTGATGGAGAAAAGACCTTCTGCAGTGTGCACATTCATTCACGTGCACACAAACCCACAAAGACATTTTTTAAAGCCTCCCTTTGATTTCTTCACGTTGTTTGTGCTTTCTGGTGGGGTGCCATGTTTATTTCTAATGATGAGTTTCCTTGGGGAATGTGTGTCTTCACCTCCAGTGATAATATTATCAGTATAGTCACATAGAGGTCCTGGATGGGGACCACTTTGTTAAATGACATTTGGCAACTGAGTAGTGAGGTTGAGCCAACTGCCGTGCCAGATATTTAGTGACATAATGTATAACGGGTTAGATGCCAATGGTTCTTGGACCATTTCCTCTTTCTGCTTACGTGTGATGGACCCAGGGGGTGACTAACAAAGTGGCACACTCTATTCATCTGTGAATAACAGCATGTGCAAATGAAGCCTGGGAATTAGAGCTCCTCCTCTGCGTGGAGAAGAGAGAATGTTCTGGTGGCTCAGCCTTAATTCTGCATTGGCTTCTAGGCTTATTCATATTGATGACCCCACATTTCCATACGGCTATTTGAATCAAAATGTGAACTATTTCATTTTAATTGTTACGGGAATCCAAATTTCAAACAATCCAGTATGGGCATGAAATCGGTTGCTTAGAATTAATTACACTGAACTAAGAAAATTAAAACCCTTACTCCAAATCCAGTCATTTTTTAAAAAAATTATTACAAAATAATAAACAATTGTTATGTTTTATTTTATTCTCAAACTATTACATATTTTATTCTACATGTCATACTTCTTATTCCTGAATTCATCTAATTACACGTTATTGAAGATATAGTTCATCTGTTAACATGTTAAGTATTGCCTGCACTGTCTGCTTTGTTTGTTCTAATGCTTTCATCTGTCTACTTTGACCTCTATACAACTTCTTCTTTGAAGAATGATATCGCTTTTCTTTAAGATTTAACTGAGTGTTCTTTTCATTAATTTGTAATCAATTACTTTATGTGCAATTTCAAATCAACATAGTCTTGGAGTTTTAGGGAAGCTTAATATCTACTGTTATCCCTGTATCAGCTTTTTAATCTTCACCAGTACCCTTTGGGTCATCTCCAAAGGCCATATCTTACTTCTTTCCTAAACTTTATTAAACCAAGAAAAGATTATCTTTGAAATTTCATTTTATAAAACACTAAAGAAAATCAATGTTTTAATGAGTCAGGTAAACAGGGATATTGTTTTTTTTTTCTGTTATTCATGTCTATTCTCTCCAAGAATGCTTTTGGCTCTAACTGTGAAATCAAAGCTCAGCTTCTCTAATGGAATGCCAAATTAGTGAAGTGGCTGTAGACACAGAAGATGTAGCTGGATGAAGATTAGAGGTAAGTTTAGTGTGACTTTCCAAAATGAATTAGCCCACTGGAAGTTAGTAATGGTATAGGGCAGGGCTTTTTTTATGGTGTTGAGTCTAGCCCCATGCTGTGATGCAGCAAGGTGACCTGTACTGTGTCCATGTTTATGCTTTATGTATAGTTTCTCACCCAGGCAACTTGGATCTCTGCAATCTTATCTTCGGAACATGTAATTCTTCCAGCCATCATCTCAGTGTTAGTAAAACAAATAAATAAGGAAGCTTCTTTGTCATAACAAATCAGACTCTAGAGAAATGAGGTAAGGTACATCATATTCCTTCTTAAAGCTAGACAGTGTTCACTAGTTTAACATTTAAATCACAGAAAAATACAACTTCCATTTTTTCCTGTTGTCTTATGGCCTTTATCTAAGAACCAGAGATAATTTTAAGAATCTGGATGAAAGTGAATAGCTATAAAAAAACATGGCATCCCTGATACTTTATAACCTCATTCATCATTCTACTCTGTCTTTCCCCAAACTAATACTACATGGAAAAAGACAAAGTAATGTTACTACTCAGAAA
>CM053764.1:54552213-54613167 GCA_028658305.1 Pachyuromys duprasi
CCTCCTACCTCTAAAGTCCAACCAGAGGCCAAGTCTCGAGGCACCTGCCACTCCTGGATAGTTACCAAACAGGAAGCGGAAATACCGCAGCAACTAGCCCCAGTTGGCTGCCTGGTTGGAAGTTTTACAATGCAGTCTTTGTATCTGGCAATTGCATCTAAGACCAAACTCCTCCCCAGTGCCCTTTTGCTTGGGTTGTAAGTGTCAGTTTTCCCTGATAACTGGGTGAGGACAGAAGAAAAGAATGAAGCCTCCCCTTGTCCTTCACACTTGGCTCAGCTTGTTTTCATTCGTGGCAAAACTGCGAATCTGACAATTCTCTTTACTTTATGATCCAAAGTCTATTTATCTTATTAACAAGGCTAGTGTTCTACACAGATCTTTACCTTACATTCACTCTTGTCCCACCACTGGGAGCCCTAATTATCTAATGCTTTACAGGCTGGGGTTGAATTCGCTTTTAGAGCCTTGAGATTGTGTTGCTGGATTTGGACATTGCCCTCTCCCAGTTTTAACCCAACTGGTGTCTGGCTTCTCCTACTGACCTTTCCCAGAAGGAGGGGCCACACCAACTCACAGAATTGGATCTCAAGAAGCTGGTAAACTTCCATGTAGTAGCTGATAAGCTTCCTTATTGTCTAAGCAGTTGCTCTATAGCCATCTGTAATCAGGTCACTGGGGTGTATATTTGCCTATTTAGGAATAAAAGAAGTTACTGGAAGGACTGGCCTTTAATGTTTTATCTTTCCAAGGAAATTTCTGTTAGCATACAAATTAAATGTCACACAAAAAAGGACCAAAACAGGTACCAGTTCTTAAGAACTATGTGCCATCTATGATTTTAAAAAATAATGACCTTAAAATGTAAAATGCTAAGAATTTATTAATTATAGTGACATTTGGTTTTCAAGTACACGAGGTAAGTTTTAGAAAGTTAATGAGAGAAAAATTATTTGCTCTTGACTAACATACGTATCAGAATTTACCATTCCATTATGCCAATTTACCTTCCATTATGTAAATTTGTTACTGTCGGAATATTCATTATTCTAAAAATAGTAATGCCCAATGTATAGGTTATTATTTTGATGCACAGAAAGATTATGAGAATATAATAATTATGAAGCCAACCAGGCATGCCATTTTCATGTTTTGTTTGACAAAGTGTATTGAAACTTGACTTAGAGAAGGTACTTAACACATTATTACACAGATGAGAAGGTTTATTAGTGTAAAACAGAAAACAGGAAAAGGGAGGTCATCAGTCTCCACAAAAGGCTGAAATGAGGAGACATTTCAAATTAGTTACTATCCAGATGAAGATGCTCTTTTGTAACAGTTTAGTGTTGTATATAGTCTTAGAACCTTCTCTTTCTCTGCTGTTTCTTATTCTCTTATGGTGTAAATCAACACAAGTGTGACTTCATGGTATCCTAACATATATCTGTTATCAATTGTCATAAAATGTGGTCAAAATCCCATAAATAACTCTCTAGTGATTTTCAGAATTGTTATTAAGATTAAAATTTCTCTTTAAATGTGATCGTAAAACATCAGTTGTGCCTACATGCCCTGAATACTTGAAAACAAAGGATGCTGACTCTTGCATGGCTTCAGAAATCCATGATAGTACATAGTGGTTCATACACGAGGTGATATTTTAAACAGGAAAAAATGGAGCGTTCATCTTGATTTCATGAGTAAACACACGCAGCACAGTGTTGGTGGCAACCACTTTGAATTTCCTAGGATAGCATCAATGGATTCCCGTGACAACTTTTTAAATGTTTTGGGAACACACTTAGCTGGTCTTATGATTAGCATCATCTCAATCCTTTCAGAGGACGGAATATGTGTTTTACCACCTCTCCTGCTGTGATTTTTTACAGTTTTAGTAGCCATTTCTTTAAAAAAATAGTTTTTCAAAGCTGTGAGTGTTTTGGTAAACATTTTCCTTCCAGCTTTAAAATGTTAATCATACAGCATGTATACTCACATAGTTCTGCGTGTAGCACCAAACATAGTGATTGTTTTACATTGTATCCCTGCTTGTCATGCCAGGCACTTACATTAAAGAGCATTAGACTGTATTTAGCTCTAACTAACTTGAGCTCCTGGGCAGCAAGATGCAATTGATTTTAAGAGTACAAAGGTGTCTAGTGAAAAATCAAAAAGGCGGGGGCAGAGAAATACCATGGAAGAAAGTTTGTTTGCTCTCCCCTCCCTTGCCCTTGTCCCCATCTGTGGGTAGACTACATTTTGCCACATCACACTCTGTGGCAGGGAACATGCTAAAATATGTCCTGATATTTCCATGCCTCCAGAGACTAGACAGACTCTGCTTGGACTCCCAGTTACAAACACCTTTGGGGAGGTGCCCATGGAGCAGGCTGATATGTGTGTGGCCTCATCTTAAGCCAATTGTTTGTGACCAGTAGAAGAGCCAAGATGTTCCAAATGTGTTTGCACCTATGTGGAAATAAAGGAAAGAGGGAAGAAGAGGCAGATTCCAGGGACAAGGAGGCTTACCCATGAGGAGTCTACCACAGTATGCCAATTTCATCATGTTTCAGAAACAAAATTGCTGTGCCTGGGAACTCAAGAGGGACCGAGGCAGACAAGGCAGAAGCTGGAATGTGGTGGGAACTGAGGTATGGGGATCTAGTCTGATTCAGCTGTTTAACTGAGCCAAGAAACCAAAGAGCTTCCAAATTCAAATTGCTATCTTAATGGGATTTTGACTGTTTTTTTTCTCCAATTTACCAAACAAAGTGTCAAGGGGATCATCTTAAGACATATGTCATATCATATTACATCATGCTTATCCTCCATAGGAACCCATCAGATGGCTTCTTTGAATCTTAAAGCCATTCTTTTTCCTCTCTTTGCTGGTTCTTCCAGACACAGTGGCCTGCCATGTTGCCTCAGGGCCATTGTATTTGCTCTCCTGACTAAAATGATCTCTGCTTCCTCAGATCTTTTTGTTTTAATGCAATTTTAAGGGTGAGGGCTTGCTTAACCATTCTTCTAAATCCTTTGCTTCACTAAGGCTGGGTATGTAGCTCAAAGGTAGAATATTTGCCTAGCCTGTCTAAGTAGCTGAGTTTAATGCTCAGCACCACAAATAAAAAGGACACCCCCAAATGACTACCCTCCTCCCTTTTTAATTTCCCTTAATAATTCTCCCTTATGCATAGATTGCTTGCAGCATATAATTTTGCTCATCACTATTTTCTGCCATCAGACTGTAGTGCCATGAAGATTTGGGGCTTTATTTACTTTGTTTTCTGCTATATACTCAGAGCCCATAGCAGTGCCAGGAACATAGAAGTCCTTCAATAAACACAAGTTGCTTAAACATACAGAATGTGATATTGTATATGCTGCTTAGTAGGATATGAAAATGGAGAGTGCCTGTTCACAGTTATGGGCAAGTTACTGAAGTTCAAAATTAAAGTGAACTGCATCTCACATGTAAGATGAAGCCACTGAATAAGAGATCTTTTTGGATCTTCCAGTTGCAAATATGGAGGCCCCCAAAGGAGAGTAGCTCTCAGTGGAATTGGAATCAAATCCACGTAGTAATCAAGTCCCAGCTTCCATTTCTGCCTAAGGCAGAACCATTAGCTGTGACTCCACATACATATATCACATCCATACATGTAGAAGTCAGAATAGACTTTGAATATTCACATTAATTTCCTTTAAATTATTACATAAAATGTTATGACAAAAGTTTCAGAGAATGAAAAGTCTTTGTAAGATCCACTTTCTCAGTTAAGTTTTTTAAAATAATCTCAGAAACATATTTATCTGCAAATGAAGTAATCAAGGTTTATTAAACACAAATGGAGGAAATGTGTTCATGAGTAAATTAAATTAAATAAGCTATTGTTCTGTAATAAAGTAGCCTTATAATTTATCACAAAGTCTTTTTATTCTGACCGACACTGTTTTTTAAGTACATCTCTAGATTAATAAGGCTGTGTTGTACTCAAATACATTCATTATTAAGAAGCTAACTCAAATTTACTTGTTTTGCTCAATTCATCCTGCCCAAGATAGCGCTTTAAGAGGGAGTGGAAATGATCAACAGTGAAACCCAGTGTTTGAGCTCATATTGAAGATGGATTGAAAAGGTTGCAAAGTAAATATTTAGTATCAAAATAGACAGAAATTAGTTAAAAACTTTTCTTTTGTACCATGTTATAATGCCTTATATTCATATTCTTTCTAATTTTCCATTTTTAAGGTAAAAATAAGCATTGCCTTCTTTGGGGTATGGAGAGAAAGCTCAGTGGTTAAGAGTGTGTGCTAGTTTTCCAGAAGACCAGAGTCTGTTACTGTCCCATTGGTATTGGGTGGAAAACTACAGCCTATGATTCCTGGTCCAGAGATACCTTCTTGTGTCTGTTCCTGGATAACTCCCCTCCCCCATAGATACATATGCATATTGTTGTTTGCAATCTCTGGGTAGCATCAAAACCTTGCTTTGAAAGGTTACTGTGTTTAACAAATGCAGGAGGCTGCAGAGCTCTAGACACAGAGCTTCTTGATAAGAGACCATATCAGTCACAATATATCTGTCTTGGTCATTGCTGAGCTATCATCACTTCATTCCTGTGACAACCAGTTTCCTGCTTTGCAGTCACAAGATACCCTCCAGTTCTGCCATATTCGTCTCCTGTGAGCAAGGGCATGAGCTATTCTGAAATTGTGCTTGGTTGCAGTTAGGCCTTCTGTACCACGCATCTTGAGTACTCAAAGTGTAATTCCTTGTTGGTAAAAGCAGTCTTTTTATTTCCAAAAGGGTCTGGGGGTCTAGTTGAACAATAATCAGGGACAGCTACATTATCATCCCGTGGGAACATCTGAGTTGTGAATGAACAAGAAGAGATGGAGAGGATCATATTGTTTCCTGTTCAGAGGTAGAAGCCCTTATTTCTTGGTTACAGACATAAACTTTGACTTAGTGTTTGCACATATGAAGAAGTGAATAAAACCCAAGCAATAACAAACAAAACATCAAACTTCAGGGAACAACAAAAACGAAAACAGAGAGAAGTCTAAAAGGTCTGTATAAGCCATCACAATATACCATTAACTGGCTAAAAGTGTCCTCAGCAGTTGCCAGTCAGTGATGAGACAGTCTTATTAATGGCCTAGGCTCCATATATGATGCTGAAGTTGTGTGAATTCATGCCATATGACCTGTTGACACTGACACTTTCCAAAACAGTTTAAATCTGTTTAAAGCTCCAGTGAAACAGCTCATTAAAGCAATATTGGTCCAGCAATATCTGAAGCTTCCCAGTCTCCAACTGCCATTCAGAAGTGTCTATTCTTGGGTTCAAGAAAAGGCAAACTTTTGACCATGAGACCAATGCTCCTAGAGCATGTGAGCATCTGCATTTTGGAAATAGCTTTTCCTGTGATCTTTTTTGCTTTATTTTCCCAGAGAGGCCAGGAAAATGATCTGATGACAAGACCCACCCCTGATTAAATTTCTAAAAGCACATTTAACAAGATCAAACTAGAAAAATTTCATTGGAGAAAGTACAAATTTAGAGATGTCTGAAGACTCCTAAGATTAGGGCACTGATTATACAGGGTACAGAAGTGTGGTGATTCAGTTGATATTTAAGAGCCCTGAGTCTCTGACAAGTCTTGGATGTCTTCTGATTTAACTTTTGACCTGCTTCTTCCACAGTGAGATAAAATTAGGGGTCAGGGAGTAAAAGAAAAGAAAGAACAACTCATTAACTTTCTGGCCTCTCATTATGAGTCCATTGTTCCTTCCATCACCGGATCTGTCTACAACATCTTCTTCAAGTTCTAGCCTTTCATCTTTAATAAATAATAACCAGCTCTAGTATAATATAGTCTTAATTTTTTTCCTTAAAATTAACAGGTGAGAGGAAATAAAAGAAATAGACTTTATAAGACATCTTACATTTGCGAGCATTACAATTCAGTGGTTCTCCAAATGATGTCACCAGGAAAGGAGCTATTCTTTACTTTTTAGGTTTCATTTTTTGAGACAGGGTCTCATTGTATATTCCAGGCTGGCCTTAAACTTACAGTGATCCTCTGGGATTAGAGAAACCAGTCCCCGAACCCAGATAAGAAAAGTTAGTCCCTTCTTGAGATAAGGCCTAGGAAGTGAAAGCACAGAACAAACAGCATACTCCCATGGCTCCTGGCTTGCATGTCATGGAACTAGTAACTAAAGGAAGCATGTCCTGGGTCAATGATATGTATTGTGCATAAGTCAGGTCATATAAACTGTAAACTAGGAAATCTATAGATCCTGTTTAATTCATGGCTCTAATTAAGTGTGATTTCCCCACCCACATCTGGGCAATAGTTTTTCTCAATATTGGGCCTAAGGATTTTTTCAATAAAGAATATTTTATCCACTTGAAGATAAAAAGTAATTTCTGTTCCAATATTTCATTTACTGAAATATAAAGTAATTGAGTCAGAGCTACAAAAATTTCCAGTTAAAAAATTCTTTATTCTTGTTGTATGTTTGTGCATATAACATACAGGTGGTTTGCCTACATGTGTGTCTATGCACCATGCACACACATTGCCTACAGAACTCAGAAGAGGGTATCAAATATCCAGGCACTGTAAGTACACAAGGTTGTGAGCTGCCATTGGGTTCTGAGAATGGAGCTCAGGTCCTCTTGAAGAATAGTAAGAGCTCATAACTGCTGAGCTATTTATTCAGCCTACCAAATTTTCCCATTCTTCCTATGATGATACCCATTTTTAAATTCTGTCATTATCTAAAAATGATGTTTCATTTTTATATTTTATTTATTTGTTTATTTATTTACATCCTGATACTAGCATCCTTCCTCCTGTTCTCCTAGTCCCACCTTATGCTCCCTCCCTTCATTCCCCCCTCTCCTTCTTCTCAAAGAAGGGGAGGCCCCCAAGGGCTACCAACCCACCCTGGCTCCTCAAGTTGCTGCAGCACTAAGCACATCCTCTCCCACTGAAGCCAGACAAGGCAGCTCAGCTAGGGGAAAGGGATACAAAGACAGGTAACAGAGTCAGAGACAGCCGCAGTCCCATTGTCAGGTATTGCACCTCTGCTACATATGTGTAGGGGATATAGGTACAACCCCATGCATGCTCTTTGGTTGGTGGTTCAGTCTCTGTGAGCCCCTGTGGGCCTAGCTTAGTTTACTCTGTAGGTCTTTTTATGGTCTCCTTGACCTCTCTGGTTCCTCTAATCCTTCCTCCCACTCTTCCACAAAACTCCCCAAGCTTGGCTTATTGTTTGGTTGTGGGTCTCTGCATCTGTTTCCATCACCTGCTAGATGAAGCCCCCCCAGAGGACAGTTATTCTAGGCTCCTGTTGGCAAGCATAGCAGAGTATCATAATAGTGTCAGGGTTTGTCTCTCCCCATGGGGTGGGTCTCAAGTTGGGCCAGTTACTGGTTTGCCACGTCCTCAATCTCTGTCCATCTTAATCCCTACATTTCTTTTAGGCAAGACAAATTTTGGGTCAAAGGTTTTCTGTGTGGGTTGGTGTCCCCCTCCCTCTATTGGAAGTCCTAGCTGGCTACATGGGGTGTAGTTAACAGTGGCTTTATGTTATACTGTGTAAATTTTTACCCAACCATAATATTAGGCAAACCAAGATTGGCTTTCAAAGTGATAAATATTTTATGAAGTAGTGTGTCTATTGCTTAACTGACAATTACTTCATCTTAAATTAAAGGTAAACAAATCATTGAAAAGGTTTAGACATTATTGCCCCAATCATTGGTTTACATATATTTATATGTATATACATGTATATATTTATGTTTGACAGACTGTATTAAAATGTCTTCAGTCTGCTATACATTTGTATGTATAGATAGATGTGTGTCTGAACACATTCTTGCTCAGACACAAGTTTAAGATGTATTTATTTCTTATTTTTTCTCATTTTCCAACAAATTTATTATTTTGAATTTGACTTACTAAGATATTACAGGAAATGAAAGAGGAACAGGAGAAAGTCCTGAAGACAGAGGACCCCAGGCACACATTATCTGGTCAGCAGAATCTGGGATGCAGTGTTCTATTTCACATTGGGTTTTTCTCAAGTTATCACATCTGGAAAGTCTGTCCTTTCGAGTTTTCACATCTTAGGATTTGGTGAAATATTTTAAATTGACATCAGAAAGTATTGTGAAGAAACAAAGTCTTCCTTGTGTTATACTTTGAACTAAAAATACCACCAGAGATTTTTGATGAATTGAGAAGATAGCAAACTGTAATGTCCCCAACTCTGTAAGCTGTCATGGGTGCAGAATAGGAATGCAAAGCTATCAGACTTGCCGTGATTCACAGTGCAATGTGCAGCCATGGGGCTGAGGATTCACTTTTCAGTTTAAAAGGCCTGCAGGAAGAGGAAGTAAAATTTGACTCTGGAGTCAGCCTTCCTGGATTTGAACCCAGGCTTTGTTGTGTACTAGCTGTGTAAGAATTGAAACTGGATACAGAATGAAAAAATAAAATAAAATAAAAAGGGAGGAAAAGGACATGACTGCTCCTAGGTATTGGTGTAGGAAAAGGTTTATTATACATCTGCCAGAGGCAGACATATCTGGGAGAGTCCAGAGGGGTCATGACCCTGAACCATGTCTGGAGCGGGGGGAGAAGAAGGGAGAAAGGAGAAACAAGTACAGCAACTAGGAGGTCAGAGGTACAAAAAAAGGGAAGGTAACCAAAATGTTTGGATTATATATGAAAGAACCTCTTGGGGAAAGACAGCACAGCCCTTAGACTGAACAGTTCAGGGTAGAGACAGGGTATTCTAACCACATCCTGTAACAGGTAGGGTTTAAGGAATGCTGGGAAAATATGGTTAACCAGGTCTAGTCTGACACGTTAAATAAGCACTTCAACATCTTGTCCCAGGTTTAAAACTTAACAGATAATTAAATTTCTGTGCTTTGGTTTTTCTATCTGTATAGAGATGAAAAAAAAAACCTGAATGCTTACTTCAGGTGGCAATAAAAATTAAACTAATTAACAGGTACAAAGTAGACATTAAGGTTTAAAATTCAGAGAATGTTGTACACATTAGTTACCACACAGCCTTCCTTAGGAACACGCTACAAACTTTCAGCCCCAAATAAACACATTTGCATATATTTTCTGAGTGCCATTATCAATGACATTTCTCTAAGATTGTGTTTTCATTAAATAAAAAGTTGAGAATAATCAAAATGAGCTCCAGGAGCTGTATTAAACGGCATGACTTTTACACGTAATTAAGTAGGTGTAGTGAAATGCCAGATACTTTGGTACAGAGTAAAAGTTCTTTAAATTCCCTCTCCACCCCCACTTCCCCCCAAAACTAAAACATGCAATTTTACCTTTATATATAGGAAAGCTGTTAATCTGAAGGTAGAGTGGTCCTATCCACATGGTACTGGAGAAAACACTGGAAAAGCGGTCACTATTCTCTTTAATGAGATTCACACAAAATCTCACTTCCTAGCTTCTTTGTAAAGGAAGATATCTCTGAAATTATCCCTCATGACAAAGGAAAGCTCAGGTTAGACAATGGGGCAGATGGTTAGAATACTGAGACCTGTGGCCAGAATGTCACAGTCCCCAAATGTTTTTGTCTAGGACCCTTTTTTTTCCTCTGGGAAACAGTGAAAACTGCAACAAGAAACAAGAGTGCTTGTCACACGGTACACAAATGATGCTAACTTCTGAATTAGATGTCTGGCTTCTATTTATGGGTGTTGTTGTATGTACTTTTTGGCTTATCACAGAAAGCACAATCATTATTTTTCAAAATGAGGGTTTTTATTCCTCACATCTATGCCTGGTTTTCTCTCTGTCAACAGCATCCCAAATTCCCCATCTTAACAACAGAGTGGAAGTTAGCTTTAGAATGATCTGAAAGAGAGAAAACATGGTCATGTGATAGTTATAATAGCAGCGTTATAAGAAATTGTTCATTTTGTAACAAGATAGAAAACAAGATTATTCTCCAAGAGATCAGAAAGCAAGAGTAATCACTGCATCCTGGTTCTCACTTCACTCAGAATCTGGAATGCAGACATCTTATCTACCCTATTGACTTACAATGTCGCTAAGGCCTCTAAAATTTTCAACATTGAAAATACACACATCCTGGGCCTTATTAAAGTATATAAAAATGAGTTGAATACAAAAAGGCAAGCAGGCATTTCACTGTACAAGCTTGTGTGCACTCTTTGGAAAGTTTGAAATTGTTTGTAGAGATCCACAGCTTTATTAATATATAAAAACATTAGATGAATTCTTTCTCCAGAATAGCTGCATCAGAGTTCAGCTTTTTTTCATTTATGGAGGCAGACTAAACAAGTAACTCTCTAAATAGATTTACCAATGGCCCATGTCTGAAATCTAATAAGGATCAGATATTAAAGTATTGCACAGTGATTTCCAGTATAGTGATTCAAAAGCCTGGCTTTCCAGTATATTCAACTAAGAAGTGATTTTGGTTTCTTTGTAAGCCAAGAGCAGTTAACATTACTAATTTTGTAGATTTTGAAAACATCTTATTTGCATAATGAAATTTCTGAATTAATTTCATTCCTTCATTTTCTCAAATGTCTCTCACTGCCTTCTTGTCCTGGAGACCTCAACATTGTCTGCACAATGGAAATACTCAGGACATTTGTTATTTGTGTTCTTGCTTACCTAGCCTCAGGTCTGCCCTAAAAAACTCTAATTCAAATGTCTGAGATGAAGCTGAACATTGGCAATAACTTCCTAGGTGGTGCTGGTCTGTTCTGCAATCTGAAAACTAGCTGTTATTTATGTCTCTACTTTCCCTTCCCTATTGTTTAGTTCCTATTTTCTATTTCCTGAGGACTTACTATATAGAAAATATTTTTTTTCATCTCATATGTACCTGAATACATGTGCCACCTTCCTCAAAGGTTAAAAGATGCTAAGAGAACCTTCAGGGACCAGGGTTAAAGTGCTCCCTGGATCTTGCTATGAAAAGGCAGGGCTTTGAGTCTTGAGGGATATTAGCTTCTGTATGGTTCATCTCTTCTGTTTTCCCCCTGATATAATTAAAGTGTGAAGATGTAGGGAGACAGAGTGAGAGAGAGAGCACAGACAGAGAAAATTCATTTAATTTTAGAAAGGTGGTCCAGCCTCTACACATGGCCTTCAAACATAATAGATTTATCTTGGTTAGTTTTAACTATCAATTTGACACAACCTAGTCACTTCGGAAGAGAAAAAAATTTCAACTGAACACTTAACTGTGTCCATGTCTATGAGGAAATGACTTGGTTGGTGATTGATGTGGTGATTGATGTCCAGCTGACTGGAAGAGAGCAAGCCAGAAATCAGCATTTCTTCATGTTTTTTCCTTAAGTTTCTATCCTGTTTGAGTTCCTACCTAGCTTTCCATCAATGTTGGACTGTCACAGTCAAAGAATATATGAGTCTCTTCTATTAAGATTTAGACATATAATATAGGATAAACATACTAAAATCTCTACACCTACAGAATCTAAGCAGGAAGGAGGACCCTTGGTAAGATGATCAATCTTCAATCAGAAAGACAAACGGGGTGGATCTCGGAAGAGGGAAAAAACAGGGAACAGGACAGGAACCTACTACAGAGGGCCTCTGAAAGACTCTACCCAGTAGGGTATCAAAGCAGATGCTGAGACTCATAGCCAAACTTTAGGCAGAATGCAGGGAATCTTAGGAAAGAAGGGGGAGAGAGAAAGACCTGGAGGGGACAGGAGCTCCACAAGGAAAGCAACAGAACCAAAAAATCAGAGCACAGGGGTCTTTTCTGAGACTGATACTCCAACCAAGGACCATGCATGGAGATAACCTGGAACCTCTGCACAGATGTAGTACATGGCAGCTCAGTGTCCAAATGGGTTACCTATTAGGGGGAACAGGGGCTGCCTCTGACATGAACTGACTGGCCTACTCTTGTTCACCTCCCCCTGAGTGGGGAGCAGCCTTACCAGGCCACAGAGGAAGAAAATGCAGCCACCCCTGATGAGACCTGATAGGCTAGGGTCAGAGGGAAGGAAGAGGACCTCCTTTATCATTGGATTTGGGAAGGGGAATGGTAGGAGATGAAGAAGGGAGGGTGGAATTGGAGGAGACAAGGGAGGGGGCAGCTGGATATAAAGTAAATAAACTATAAATAGTAAAGAAAATAAATAAAAATTTTAAAAAGAATCCAAATAGAGAAAATCCAGACTTTGTGGTTCAGCCTTCAATCACAATAAACCGTGTCTCAGAAGTAAAAGCCAAATAGTACTTTTCCTCTAAGTTACTTTCAGTCGTGGTGTTGATTTTAATCATTATTGCCTTTATCACAGCGTCTGGAAGTGGACTAGATCAAAGACAAACACTGTCAGCAGCAGCAATAATCCAAACTACTGCGTTTTGTCAATGTGAAAACTCAGCTCTCACCCCAAAGAAAATAAGAAATAGTCTAGTAAGTGGCAGTTACCATGTCCCAGGAATATACATTCTTGGTATTCCAGATTCCATGTTGCAAAGCGGTATCAATTCTACTGGTTTTTATAGAAACAAAAAGGAAAGCTATAAATCAAGGCATTTTTCAAAAACACAACAACCTTAGGCAGGTCAGAGCCTTCAGAGAACATCTCTGTTTCCAGCTTCAGATACTGTCTGATGGCATTCTTAGCCTTTGGATTGGTGGGAGCTGAGGGGTATGTTTGTACCTTCCAAAGTAGGTTTTGTGTGATAATCAGTAAAGATGTGAGTTTAAACACATGCAGGACAGGGGGGAAATGTGTGTATTTATGTGGATAGAGACAGCCCAAGATAATTTGGCTCTAGACTTGCCTTATTCTAGCTCTCCACAATCACAGAGTCCATTGTGCTCAGTGTTTAAGGGTGTTTACTATGCCACCATGGTCTCAGCAACTATGTAACAAGCTGTATTTTTAGATGAAGTGTTTTAAAACATTTTTATTACAATTTATCTGTTTGTGTGAGCATGTATTCCTGTGTGTGTGTGCGCATGTGCATAAGGAGGGGAACAGCTCAGAGGAAAACTTATAGGGGTCAGTTACCTCCTTCTACTGTGTGTACCCTGAGGATGTTTCTTCTTGTTTTGTTTTTGAGGTATTGAGGAAGAAACCCAGGCTCTCATGCATGCTAATCCCACTCTCTGCCAGCTCATGTATTTTTATTGTATGTGAGAAAATGTCGTAACCTAACTTGTTCTCAACAATATATTCTCTCACTGTCTTTGGCAGCCATATAACACCACATCATGGCTGTTAATATAATCTGTGGAAACTTTTGGGAATGAACTTTGGGGTCCCCCCCCAATAATTTGCCATTAGAAGTCATATTATATTAAACAAAATCATAGGTATTCCATATCCATTTTTTCCATCATTTCCTCAAAATTCTTCTTTGGTAAATTGAGATTCATACATGAAAGACTACATACAGTTGAAACTTGATAGAATTTGAGACGGCAGAGGAAGTTTGTTTTCTAAGAATACATTAGAACACTCTACCACTGTCCTCTTAATCACCCACACTGCATACTCATCTCATTAATAAAAATTATGTTTTAACCATTATCAAGTTAATTTGTCACAATTTGTTCATTATAATTATTTTTTTCTGTTTACAGTTCTTTTGAGATGTATCCTTTTGTTTTTGCCCATGTTTCTGTTGAAATCTATGCTTTAAGCATTCGAAATGATGCTATAGATTGTATGATGCTGTTTAAAATGCAGCTCTTGCTTATGCGTTTTCTGGTTGTGATCATTTTCTCTCGTCGTTGCTCAGCGTGCTGTTCTGTGCACTTTTAACTGCTGCCTATCTTCAGAGCTGCTCAGAGTTTGCTGTGTTGTTATTTTCACCTTGTGTTTAATAAAGAAAGTACTGAGCCTGCAGCCACAGGCTCTACATAGCAATTCCTTGGACCACATTCAGACCGTTAATTTTACAAAAAGGCATTTGCCTCATGGAGTAGCTTTATTTGTTTTTTAATTTTTCTTTTTGCATTACTTTGTTTGCTTTTCAAAATCATGAAATTGTTTTTTGACCCTTACAAGATTATAAATCTGGTTTACAGCGATGATTACCACTGAAGACATGGTCTGCCCCTCTTTTCAAAACATGGGAAGGACTTCATCAACATATGTTTAGTTACCACCTTTTCCATGATAGCCTACACATATGATAGCCAGCTCACTATTATGTATCTGAGCCTCTTGCCCCTGAAGTGGGACTTCTTAGCTCCAATGACTGACAGTTTGAGTCAGATAAATCTTTAGGTAGTTGGAAGTCTGTCAAGTGCACTTTCTAATCCTTGTCTGTAGCATCACAACTTTTATTCACTAGATCACACTAGCACATCTTTACCAAGGATCATGCCATCACTAAGTCCTCTGGAGAAAAACTCGCATTTGTTTCTTTGTAGATAACCTTCTTAGAACTCAGAGTCTCTGATGTCTGTCCTGACCTGTAGAAGATGCAAGCTCAGTCTGTGGTAGTGGAGGTTACATTTCGCTCTCCCTGCTTTAAATCATCCTTCTAGATATCTTGTGAGTGGTTGCACACAAGTGGGAATGCTATCTGATTTGGCCTTGGAAGCTAAAGTAGAGGGAGCAGTTGGTGGCCTCTTGTCAGACAACAGGGGTCAGAACTAAGGTTGAGACATCCTGAGGCTCCCACTGAGGAAGACACATGATTGTGAGATTCTATAAGCTGTAAAACCTCCACTTCCATCAGTAGATTGATCACAGATATAAATACAAAGGCCAGAGATACTCAAGGTTCAAGCAAGCCGGGCACCATCTAAGCACTCAGAATCCTCTGTGTTGATCCTGGATAAACATTATAGGAAATGTACTGTCCTTTTCCAGAAAGAGTGAATAAGACATTGCCCACCTGGATAAGGTGGAATTTCTTCTTTTGTTCCTCTGCTTTGGAAGACTGAAGTTTGTTGACATTTGGATGTTGTCATTGTTCTATCCTTACTATTGGTCTTTGCTTTCTGGCTCAGGATGTGTGTTCTATCTTTTCTGTGATGATTCTTTATTCAATATCTTTTCCTGGGACAAGTTGAAGAATATTGTTATATCCAAATTGAGTTCTTTTTGTTTTGACTGAATTAGTACCTATGTGATTTTTTTCTCTCTTTGATCAATCATGTCTATTCTCTCATGAAAAAAATTTAAATTTCTAGTTGTTTCATGTTTATCATTCTCTACTTTCTTCAACTGCCATAATAGTGTTCTTATTTCCCTAATTATGTTTTTGTTGTTATATCCATGAATATAAGATAAAAGAGAGTTTAAATATGTGGATTCCTCTGGAACTCAAGACATGTAGAAGGAATCCCTAGGACAGATTGAGAGGTAACATCTTGCTGGATGTGATCACTCTCTGGGACTTTTTAGTAGGTTCCTGAGGATAACAAAAGGCTTGGTCAAGGACTATGTACTGTCCAGTGTCACTCCATCTGTGTTGATAGGGAACACGCTGATTTGAGAAATTGTACTAAGGGTTAAAGAATATTGGTGGCAGTGAAGAAAAATAGCTTCATCAATTCCTCATTCTTGGTCTCTTGCTTAACACGTCATTCATTCATTCACTATTTGTACAGTTAATATCTATTGACAATATTATTTATAGCACTGGAGCTAATGAAGCTAAGTAAAGCTGAAATCGCATTCCTTCCCTCGTTTGCATATATCTCCAGAGGGAAAGGAACAATAAAATGAGCAAAATACATGGCTTCATATAGCAATGGTATTTATGATGAACACAGGGTACCTGAGAGAGGCATATAGTATCTGAATAAGGTGCTATTTTAGTTTACTTTATTTACCTTTGTACTTAAAATATATTTACATCACTTTCTCCTTTCCTTTTCCTCTCCCCAGCTCCTCCCAACTCCCTCCCTACCAACACCTCCCGTGTGTTCCAACTCTCAAATTAATATCCTATTCTTCCCTGATTATTATTCTGACATATCTGTATGTATATGTACACACAAGTATATAAGTACAGTCTTCTGAACCAGTTTTTATTTTGTGTGCATATTATTTCAGGGCTGACAACTTTGTATTAAGCAACCAATGAGGGGGCTCATCACTGGGAGGAGCTAACTCTCCCTCTCTCAGCAGCCAGCAGTTGCCTGTAGTTCCTTATCCAGAGCTATGACCCCAGGAGCTCCCTCCTTTCCTGTTAGCATGTCTGTTGATTCTTTCACTTTTCAGATCTCATTTATGCAGCAGTTCTATAATAGAGTGTTTCATAGCAGGTGTCCTAGTATTCTCACCTACCATGACAACGACACAGTGGATCTCAGCACCCACGGTGTTCACAGCCCTTCCCAGTCAAACACCCAAAAGCCTTCAATGTATTCTTCATTAAGTTTCCTGGTCCTTTTTCAAGGGCACAGTCTGAAACATGGGTAGGAAGCACTCAGCGTCTAGCACCTCTCTATTTATTTCATCAGTCTTGGGGTCTCCTACCACTACCACCTTGAGCACCTAGGCACTGGTACTGTTCTGGCCCAAAACCCTCATCACATCCCCACTTTCACTGTTTAGGATTAAGACATCACCTGTTCAGTCAGAGGCTGAAAAAGCCTTTAATTCTGCAGTTGGCCCTTGGTGAAATCTCACAGGTTGACTTCTCAGCTCTTTGATAGATACCCCTGCAGTAATCAGGAAGTCAGTTTGGGCTTTCTGGTGCTAAAATCCAGAATTTGGAAGAGGTTTGGATTTTTGGAGGTGACTGTATTAAACAGTCATAAAGGACTGAGGTATCAATCATGATGAAGGGGAAAATGAATGTCTAAGATTACTTTCCTGTTGCCATGACAAAATGCTCTCACAAAAGGAACTAAAGGGAGACAAGAGTGTATTTATCTCAGTTCCAGTTATGACAGGGAAGTCCCAGCAACGGGTCACACTAAATTCTATAAGAAGTGAGCAATGCGGCTGCTCAGTCTTAGACTTGAACGCTAGAACTCTGAGCTTTTTTTTTTTTTTTGTCTTCATAAGTAATCTTTCTGAATTATTTCGTTGTAGCAATATGAAGCTAATAAACAGTCCCGTGGCCCTGCCGGGGACATGCACAATAGTTTGGGTTGCTCAAACACAACCCACTAGGACCCCAGGCTTGTGCATACTTCCTCTTCATACAATCTTTTGCAAGATGGGCAATGCTGCGCACAACTCCATCTGCTCACTTCTAGGCCTGAGTGGTGTCCGAGGGACAGACTGGTGGGCATGTTAAAGCCTCATGCCCCTACAGATGTAGGCAGACCTTTCAGGGTGGAGAGATATTTGTGGAAGGCCCAGAAACTGCGATGAAGTCAAAAGAGGCATTTAGAAGTTAGCATGTGTGTTAGTGCTCAGTTTGCTTTTCCATTTCTATACAGTTCAGGATATCATATTTCCATGTATTAATTGAGGTATTTCTACCTCAATTAATATAATCGAGATAACCCACTATAGACATGATAATAGGCTTATCTTCCTTGTGATTCTAGATCTTGTCAAGTTGACAATTAACTCTAACTGTCACAGCAAGCAATCAGTCGTAATTATATCCCCCTCTACTTATTTGGTATCCCATGGTCTGTGCCTACTTAAAATGAGCTCAGCACCATGGATGGCCTGGGGGCCTGTTAGAAATGGAGAGACATAGATCTCGCTGCTGTCTAATTGAATCAGAGTCTGTGCCTTAACAAGATTCCACAGGAGATTCATATGCCAGTTAAAGTAGATGGTGTGGAGGGAGTCAATAAATCATGAAGAATGATCAGATAAATCCAAACTGGGAGACAACTGACAGTGTAAGAAGAGAAAGTCTTCAAAACCGTCAAGGTTGTAAAAGTCAAAAGAGGAGGGATAGAGATTGCTTCATTAAAGTAAGGGGCGTATTAACTAAATGTAACACTTCACCTTATGTGAGAAATGGATCTTACCATGCTAAAAGATATGACTGGAATAGCTGGCCAAACTCAAATGGATCCCAGGATGAAGGATTATATTGAAGAATTTTTTAAATAAATGTTTGAAGGGACATAGGCAAAGAGTTTTGTTCTTTGTTCAGTTTTTATTGTTATTGGCTGTGATCAGTGGAGGAGCATAGGAGAAGAAGATAGAGGGAGGGTGGGATTGGGAGGGGGTAAGAGAGGGGCTACAGCTGGAATACAAACTGAATAAACTGTAATTAATAAAAAAATAATTAATTAATAAAAAAGATGAATGAAAATGTATTGTGAGTCTCTCTAATCCAAAGGCATGCTGAGCCTCCTCCTTGAAGCTTCAGTTAGCACAGAGTGATCCACCTAGGACCACTGGGCGCTCTCCACAATCTTCCTTCATATCTGCTGCAGATGGCATCCCAGACAAAGAAGAGGAGCACCAAATATTAGAGAGATAACCAGAGAAAACTCATGGGTGTGATTCAGAGAGACATTTAGTTTCAGAAAAGACAGAAACCCTGTTGAAACATTTATAGCTCCCAGCCATAAATTTTACAATTCATTTGGTTTGCATTAATGATTGTATAATATCAGAGATTTTATAGTTGCCTTTTCTGTGCTTAAATAATTTATTCCTTCATATTTAAAGTTGACACACTTAGCAGGCTTAAGCATTTGCTGCATGGATTCTATAGTTCATGCTTGTAGTCTCAGGAGGTTCCAGCATGAAGATCGAAAGTTAAGGCCAGCCTTGACCATTGAATAATTTTAAGATCAACCAAGGCAAATTAGTAAGACCCTGATGAACAAGAAGTATTGGATATAACTCAAAGGAAGTTAGTTAGTTAGTTTTCTCACTGCTATGACTAAATATCTGCCAAAAACAGCTTAAGAAAGGAAGGGTTTAGAGAGGCTTGGATAGCTAATTTGATAAGGCTCTTGAGCCTGAATCTGAGAGTCCAGGGTTCAGTTCCTTGCTACCTTTAGAGGCCACACCTGGAAGTTTAAGTGTGGCTCAGACTGTGGCTCAAAATTCAAACAAAAGAGACTGTTAAGAAAAAAAATAAAATGAAAGAAAAGAAGGGTTTATAGTTGCTTTTTGATTGAGGATACAGTCTGTCATGGCAGGGAAGTTTTGAACAGAGGAGCATGTGCAAGCTGGTCACATTGCATCTAAATTAGGAAGGAAAGGGAGGAGGTAGCCCTCAGTTTGCCTTCTCTGTTTTTTATTTCTAGTCAGTCTCTAGCCATGGATTTCCATTGAACACATTCAGTGTGAATCTTCCTTCCTCAGTTACAGATTTCTGGTAACACTCTCACAGACATACCTAGAGGTGTGTCTCCATGGTGATTCTAAATCCTGCTGAGTTGAAAATTAAGATGGAGAGTTTGCCTAGACTGCAGGAGGCTCTGGATTCAATAATCAATACTGTAAAGAAGACAAAATGTCATCAGACTGTGACATGCTGTGACGGTTAATCTTTGTTGTCAACTTGACAATACACAGGTACTTCTCTAAAGCACACAACAGTGTTCACAGTAATCAGTGATGAGGAATCTTCTCATTTATCTAGAGAATCTATGAGCTCTGTTGACCAGCCTCCATGCAGTTCAAGACTTATCAACAATAATAATGCTAATCATAATAAATAATAATAAACTACTCATGATATTGATTTGAAAACATTAACACAATTTGTGAGTTTAAGAGATCACAATCACATTCGCTGAAAGTAAAAATAATATAAATGTGTGTGTGTGCGCAGATGTGTGCACATGTATATGCATATGATTGTGGAGGCAAGGGACTTACCTCAGGTATTTTCTTGAATTGGAAGAGAAGATAATTGTTATTAAATGTTAATAGCATTGAGTACCATCTTGAGGGCAATCTCCCCACTCATCAAATACTTCTATTTAAATGAAGTAAAATTTTCTAAACTTAAGATGAGGGTTAGAGAAATCAGATCTCATGCTGAGAAATAATGTCAGAGACCCGTTTAATTTTATTTCTTTGGAAATTTTATAACTTAGGACCTTAAATGCATGGATGAAGTAGGCAGAATGTACTTTGTGAAAATGATATGCTTATCGCTCTCAGGCTGACCCAGAGAAAACTGTGCTCTGAAAATGTTAAATTGAGAAGTCTAGGTACATAAAACTGTTTCAAATAACTTTTACTATAGCACATTTTTACATTTGTTCTGAATTTGCAGTAAAAACAAGTTTGCTATGTTTAATTAAAATATTTTTAAGTGTCTAATATATTTTTATTTTAAATGGTCAAAATGAAAGCTTCTAGCTTAATTTTAATAAGCTCAAACTAGTGTATGAGAAAAATCACCAATAAGCATAAAATTTGAAAACTTTTCCAATCAACAGGTGGATATGCATGAAAATAATAATAATTTTAAAATAGAATTAATTTCAAAATGTCCAAGGAGGATGCTGTTTGCATTTACTTTATGTGTATGGGTGTGTGTGCCATGTGTGTGTACCTGATGAATCAGAGGCTAGAATAAGGTGTTGGATTCTCCCAAACTGCAGTTACAGAGAGTTGTGAGCCACAGTATGGGTGCTGAGACCCAAAGTCATGTCCTTTAAAAAGAAGCAGCCAGTGCTCATAGCAACCAATGAGCCATGACTCCTGCCCAGTCCTGGCAATTCTGTTTTGAATAGACATCATCTCTTGTCTCAGATAATGAAAGATCAAGATTAAGCTTTCAAACTGTTTAAATTTTCCTTCCCCTCCACAAAGATTTTTTTAAGTCTTTAATTAAAACGTTAATTTAATGTATAAATGGTAGTGATTTTGACTGAATTCACAATAGTTTTAAAAAATAAAACAGGTAAGTATATTTGGTTACTTTGATTGTGTGTGTGTGTCTGTGTGTGTGTATAGATAATTTTAAAAAGTTTTTTTTTTTAACATCTGAGCCATCTCTCCAGCCCATTGTTCTTTTCTGGCATGTAGGTGTACATGCAGACAGAATAGTGTATGCCAAATAAATAAATAAATAAATAAATAAATAAATCTTTAAAAAGGACTTTTGGCTTAATTACTTTGATTTTTTTTTGTAGTGAAAGAGTTGGGTTTATTAGACTGGTAATTACTTTGATTTAAAAAGTCTTTAGATCAGTGTGGGGGAAATCGATGCAAAAGTCAAGTTACTTGCAGGTTGATTTGTCCATAGGGGTATCAGATTAGAACACATCTCCAGAAATACAGTGATTGGGGCCCGTGTGCACCCCTGTGCTCAGCTTGTCAAGTCTCTGGGGATGAGCAACTCATTCAAATGCTTCATCACACACCATTGTGAGGAAAGTGAATATCGTCTGCAGTCCATGGATTTGCTTATGCGCTGTGGGACTTGCTTCAGAGAAGGAAGCGCTTTGCTGCTCTTTCATGTTTGTTATTGTTGTTGTTGTGATGGCCATATTCTATGCTCTTTAGAGAGTGTCAGTATTTGAAGTATGTTGACAGCCAGCACAGATAATGTGCTCAGGCTCAGGTCAAGGACAGCAGACTGGCCACTGGATCTACCATCTGCTGAACACAGCACTTCTATGCTTCCAGTAAGATGCTGCCCGGAGAGGTGTGGACCTCGGTTGTGTGTGGCTTGTGGTGTGCCCAGCAGGATGAGTAGATGGCCAGCCTCTTTGTGTCTTCTTGTTCTGCTCTTCACTTTTATTTCAAAGCATACGGGCATAAAATATTCAAGTGAAAAAAAATTATGACCTAATTTCCTTTTCATTTGTATTTTAAAAGCTTAAATTTCTGATCCAGAGGTTTTTGTTAAAGGAATCGTGAGAATGAAAATGATCTGGATCATTCTATAGCCCTCCTGTTCTTTTATTTATTTATTTTCATAGTCACTTAAAGTGTTTCTCACTCCCAGTGTGACTTGGGCACGCAGAATGAATGTGTTAGTGAGGCTACATTCACCTGGGCCCTGAAGAAAAAGAATACGTTTGTACCACTCCCGTCAAAGAAGAAAGGAGTTACAAGGGAGTCAGCCGTGGCTGCTGAAGCTCATCTTTTTTTGTTGTTGTTGTTTGTTTGTTTCTTTTTCTTTCTTTTTTTAATCGCAAAGCTACTTGTGTTGATTCTGTTTGGATTTTTTGTTTGTTCTCTTGTTGACTGCATAGCTTTCTCTACCAAATGTGCGCTTGGTGCTTTCTGAGGCCAGAAAAGAATGATGTGTTTTGTTCTTCTTTTCTTCAACTGGAACAGGAGACAGTTGTGAGTACCTGTGATGGTGCTAGGAATTGAACCAGATCCTCTTTGTTTTTGCAAATAAAAATTCTCCACTTCAACTGTTTTTTTAAGCTTGTCTACTTAATTCTCTAAAAGTTATTGGTGGTTCTTATTTTAAGGAAAAGCTTTCTACTGAAACAAAGGAATTAGAAACAATTATTTTACGAATCTGTAGGGTTTTAAAGATTAATAACTTGTCTACT
The DNA here is from genome assembly GCA_028658305.1 of Pachyuromys duprasi. Classification (NCBI taxonomy): domain Eukaryota; kingdom Metazoa; phylum Chordata; class Mammalia; order Rodentia; family Muridae; genus Pachyuromys; species Pachyuromys duprasi. The sequence continues at coordinate 54,574,673 of CM053764.1, forward strand.
AATGTAATAGCAATGAATCTTCATATAAAATACATGTTCTTCATTTTCAGCACTTCGGGCTCTAGAATGTTGGGAAACAGTGCGTTTCCTGGGATTTTGAGATAGTAACAGACAGCTGATATCAAATCATGACATTTGATCAAGCTAGGAAGTCTACTGCCTCTTTTTGGATCTCAAAAGACATTTCACCTTCAAGTGGAGGTACATACCTGTAATCCCAGGACTTGGGAAGTATAAGCTGGAGTATCAAGAATTCAAGGCCAGCCTCAGTTACATCACTCTTGCTTCAACACACACACATTGGATAAAAAAGGGCCTAAATTCCTCATCTGCAATTTTTAAAACAGGCAACGGCATTAATTTAACAGCTTCCACCCCTAGTAATCACCTGCTTATTTAGGGACTGTACTACTAACTCTCCAGAAGTGGCTCTTAGGATTAGTGAGTCAACGGGAAGTTAGAATCCCCATCTTTGTACTCTTTCAAATCCTTACCAATTAAACATACTATCTGCAGAAAACAAACGTTCCATTTCCCATACGTATTAGTCAAGAGTACAACTTCTCATGCTTCTGTTGCGCCAAGGGATTAAGCTGAGCACAGCCTGTAAGATCGTTTTCTGCTCCTCTCCCAGCATTTCCTTATAGGGTGTCTCAGTTTCCATTATGAGCATCTACAAGCAACCCTTTTCTTACTTATCTCTCTTCGAGGACTATGCACAGCCTGGTATGAAAAAAAAATGAAACAATTCTGATATTAGAGGATAGATTCAACACAGGGTTAACTATGAGTTATGCTTCTCAGAGGAACAATAAGTCAAGCCCGGATCTGAAATTAGGACTGGGGGAGTGCTAGAACACACCAAGTACCAGGAGGGGGAAAGCAACCTGCACAGATACGCCACGGTGGGAAGGACTCAACTCTAAGAAGGCTGAAGGCAATTAGTTCACGCGGGGAATTTGGATCAAGAATTGGGGCATAAGAAGCATAAGCTGTGGAGGGCGGAGTGATGACGCACACCCAATGTTTAAGGAAATAAACTTTGAGAAATGACAGGGCGTGGCTTGGAAATTATATGTACACAAGAAAAATACATAAAGAAATTGTATTGGCAAAATACATAATGTGTAATTCCGCTCATCCAATGTTTATTAAAAGACAAAAGTACAGGTACAGGGGTGGGACAAGGGAGCATGTAAGAAACTTGCAGATTGATCAAAGTGTTTTTATCCTGATGGCGGCGACTAAGTGGCTGTATACAGTCACCAGAACACGCAACACCAAAATCGGAAGAACCCGGAAAACACATTTGCCTTACTGGAATATAATCTATCTCCCAATACAGGAATTTATGGCACTTGGTTTGGTTCTCCATGTCTTTTTCTTGTCTCTTTCTGTTTTTATCTTCCAAAACATGAGTTAATTTTATACTTAGCCTTGATAAAAAGACAGACAAAAGCTGAGAAGGCTCCATCCTAATTAACAAGATTAAACATTTAAAAATTTTCACTGTTTGCTGCTTAACAACCTACATATGTCATTATCTAAAGAGCCTCAGTCATATTGTGGTAACAGCTGTATCTGAGCTGTTTCATTTCACTCAGGTAGATCCAGCCACATCCTGAAGGCAGCTATCACACACACACACACACACACACACACACACACACACACACACACACACACACACACACACCATTTCAGGCTGGCTTTTCCTGGTCCTTGGCATCCCCAGGTCATCCCACCATTCTATAGCCTCTGTGTACTGTGTCACAATGCATGGCAGAAGCAGTTTAGGGGAGGAAGGGCTTATATTGGTTCAGGGTGCGCTGATGCAGCTGCATCTGTTCTGGCATCAGGGGCAGGCAGAAGGTCTGGTGCACATCTTAACACATCAGGAGGCAGAGAAAGCTCAACCTTAGGTGGTAAGTGGGATCGGTAATATTCCAAATCCACTCTTACGCCACTATCTGCCAGTTAGGCTTCAGGTCCTAAGATTCTCCAAACTCCCAAAACAGTGCCACCATCTGGGGACCAAATAAATGAGCTGATGGGGGACATTTTCTACTTGATCCATAACAACCAGTATGGTAGAGTAAATGGGAGTTTTCTCTGTCGCATGTTACCAGCTAAACTAATCCCTCTGTCAAACAATACTTGAGAGGCCATGAATGCTTCAACTTTCATTTGTACAAGAGGAAAGATGTTAAAGAATATACACGTTTGCCACTCACAGATAAAATCATTCCCTGTACCCATGTATTCAAATACATACATGGTAATGAATAGGTTTAAAATTAGGTGGTGTTGGTCGTGTCATCTTTTTTACTGACCAAATAAAATCAATTCCTTTTTAACATCCAAAATACAAAATAACTGTTGTATCTATAGCACACATAAGCCCTACAAAGCTTCTGGTTTAAAATGATTGCACACACTTAAGTACCCCCACTTCACCTAAACAGCAGAAATAATATGAATCAGTTGAAAAATCAGAAAAACACAGGACACAATCATAACCGAAAATATCTGTCCATGCTCGAAAGTGAGCACAATATTTTTAGCAGAAGAAATTGAGCATACAACTATATAGCACATGATAGATTCTTTGGGAATTAGCATTATTAACTCATTTTGTTTATATTTTGCTTTCCAGTTTCTAGAAAATGTGTGGTAATGGTTTCTACAATTATTCAGGAAGCATTTAGCTCCTTCTCGAGTTTCCTGTCTTATGACTTGTGGCTGGGTCGCAGGACCTGCTTTGACCAATGCTGTCAATGGACAAGAAATCACTCACTCTACTCGGCATTGGCATCCACAGCCACTGTTTGTTTAGTCACTTTATCTGTTGTCTCTAGAATTCACCCTTAAAGACTGTACAAAAGAGCTCTTGGCCCTGCAGCTTAGGTCCCAGTAATAAGATCTGTGGAGCCTTAGCAAAAACCTGGCCCCAGGAAAGTTAAAGACACATGGAACATATTTTAACTCAGTCTGAACCTGAGCCCAGAACTTAGAGCACAGTCCAAGCCAGCAAGGAGCAGCCAACTACAAAGGGGGAGGGAAGGGAGGTGAAGCCTTGGAGTTGGGGTTGACTTATTATAGAGCACCAGTTAATCAAATGCATTAGTCAAAGACAAGCATTTGGGGGAAGCCTGGTTAGAGCTACTTTAGTTAAGTACATGCAAGCGATTATAAATTAATCATTCACTTCATCATTTAAAAATGAAGCAAGGTTTTATTAACTATAGAACATGTCGAGATTAATGTCTTGGAAAATGAGCTGTCTTTAATTAATTGCTACGTGAGGAACATAACCACTCTTGTATGTATTTTAGTATTCTCGGTTGTGTTAATTTTTTTAAAAAGCTTAGGAAGTTATTCTGGCTAATTAATAAATTAAACAATCATAATTTCATCCTTATAGCTATACAGCTCTTCAGCATTGGAACAAGGTAAAGAACAATTGACTTTAAAACGTTTCTGAAAATTTGCCACTGTCAGGGGAGTAACGTCATCACATGAAGAACAAGTGCACACTGTGCATCAGCTCCACAGAGAGCCCTGGGGAGGAGAGGAGTTGAGTTAAAAGATGATGATGTCCTGAGAAGGCTGATATGTGCCTGTATTCCTCTGCTGACAGTTGTATCGAGGTACGAACGGTATGGAGTAAGCCACACATAATTGAAGCGTAAAATGTGAGAACCTTGGATGTGAGTATATACTCATGAAGCCATCACCGAAATCAGGACAGTGAGCATGCCTGGTATCCCTCAGGGTGTGTCTTTGTGGTTTCCAATCCCTTGTGCATCTCCTCTTCATTGTTGGTAAAATTAATTTTCAGAATCCACGGTGGGCTTGATGTTTATTGTGCTCCTGGTACATTTGACAAAAATTAAGCCCAAGGAATATTGTGTTTCTTAAATACTTAATAAAGCTGTCTCTTGACGTGAGTTTGAGGCATGTAATATTACATGTGCTATTATTAAACCTTTGATGGAAAGGGGAAGAGAGTGAAAAATAATCTGACCTAACTTATTCCTGAAAGTCACACCAAGAACCTCATTAAGTTGTTGAACAAATAATTAAATGACAAAAATAGCAATAAACGTCTTTTCTTTTTCTTTGAACATCAGTATGTTGGTTAGTTTATTTATTTATTTACTTACTTACTTATTACAATTTATTCTCTTTTTACCTTTAAACATTTTGACGTGCCTCTTTTTTGCTTTTTTAAAAACTTTTCCACAATTTCTTCATTGTATGTCCCGATTGAAGCCCTCTTCCTCAACTCCTGCCTGTCCCTCCCTCCCTCCCTCTTCCCCTCATCCCCTTCCCCCAGTCCACTGAAAGGGGAGTTCTCCACTATCGCCTTCTGCCCATAGCTTGTTAAGTCTCATCAGGACTGCTTGGATCCTCTTCCTCTGTGGCCTGGCAAGGCTGCACCATCAGGGGCGAGTGATCAGAGAGCAGTCAGCTGAGGTCATGACAGAGGCGGCCCCTGCTCCCCTCACTCGGAGATCCACGTGGACAACACCGTTCACAATAGCCACAAAGGACATAAAGTACCTTGGTGTAACTCTAACCAAGCAAGTCAAAGACTTGTATGAAAAAAAAAACAACTTCAAATCTTTGAAGAAAGAAATAGAAGAAGATCTCAGAAGATGGAATGATCTCCCATGCTCATGGCTTGACAGGATTAACATAGTGAAAATGGTCATCTTACCAAAAGCAATCTACAGATTCAATGCAATTCCCACCAAATTACTAACACAACTCTTTACAGACCTTGAAAGAAAAATTCTCAACTTCATATGGAATAACAAGGAACCCAGAATTGCCAAAACAATCATTTACAATAAAAGATCTTCTGGAGGTATCTCCATCCCTGATCTCAAGATGAACTTAGAGCAACAGTAATAAAAACTGCATGGTACTGGCATAGAGACCAGCTTATGGATCAGTGGAATCAAATAGAAGACCCAGAAATAAACCCATATACTTATGGACACCTGATTTTTGACAAAGATGCCAAAACCGTACAATGGAAAAGAAGATAGCATCTTCAACAAATGGTGCTGATCTAACTGAATGTCCACATGTAGAAAAATGCAAATAGATCCATACTTATCACCCTGCACCAACGAAAGTCCAAGTGGATCAAATAGCAATAAACTTCTTGAGATTAGGGATCACAGCTTTTATTGAAATTGTGTTATTAAATAATTTTATATTGTTGGTATGTGTATATTTCTCATTATTTTATATAGTTGGCTTGAAATGAATATTATCAAATGCTATCTGAAATAAATAAATAAAATAACTGTGGATAAAATAGGGTAAATTAGGATGAAGAGATTTAGAGACTAGTGCTCAATGCTCATTGTAAGTTTTAACTGGCAATAGAAGAAGTAGCATTTCTCAAAATGTTGTTTCCATGGTACTATTTCTCACACAATTGTCAACACCTCATGTGTGGTGTTCTTTGGTAGAGAGAGAAAGGTGTGTATGTATTGTGTGCCTGTGTGTTCATGCATACACACACGCAGACACATATCAGTGTATCATGTTTTCTTTATACCAAAGGTTAAGGCCTTTTCCACTTTTAAATTAAAAAATAAAAACATCTCACCAGCAAAACTAATTTATTAAGGTTGCTTTAACCTTTTAACCTTTTCTAGCTATATTTACTGTCTGATAGATAACATGTGATCTGAGAGTTGAGATTAGTAATTAACATTAGAATAGATTCCCCAATGTGCATATAAAAAGCCAGGCATGGAGGTGTGGTATCTGACAAACTTGCAAAGCACTTGTGTATAGAGGAATCTATTTGACAGAAATGATTCCTACTCTGTGCTGTTTTAACTACCTGCTTCATATCCATCATAAGTATACTTTGATCTAAACGTTCTTTTATAAGTTCATTTTAATAGGTGTGGTCTGCATCAAATGAGTGAACCATTACCTGTTGACCAAATCCTTTGCTGTTAGGATAATAACAAATATTTGAAATAATTTAGCCCTCTGAACTATGTAGCAACTATTCTGTTAGAACTACACTCAACTCTTTCACTGTAGCAAGAATGAGTCAAGCTCCAGATTTATAAACAATATTTATTTAATAAAACTATTCTTTAAAAATACTTCTTTATATTTGGCATATGTTGAGCATTAAAATATTTTAAGATTATAAAACTTTGTATTTCATTCAAGGGACAGAAAGATAAACCAGTAAGAGGGAATTTTGAGGAGTGTGTGTATGTGTGTGTGTGTAGTGTAGTGTTGTTTTACTACTGTAACATGAAAGCATTATTCTAAAAACACTAAACTGACCACAACAGTGATTCTATCTTCTTTCACTAACTCAGTATCTGGGTAGATTCCCCTACTTTTTCTTTCTTTTATTTCCTCTAAAAAGTAATTGTGGTCTGGAGAAATGGCTCAGTGACTATCGTGCTTGCTGTGTGAGAAAGCTCTTGACTTTGATAACTAGCACCCAAGTAAAGAGCTGGGTCTAGTGGCACACAAATGCACACGTACACATACACACATGCACAAAAATACACACGCACACACATATGCACTGGGCTGTGGTGGCACATGTTATTAGTCCCAGCACCCACGGGCAGAGGCAGGTTGATGGCTCTGAGTTCAAGGCCAGTCTGGTCTACAGAGTGAATTTCAGGGCAGCCAGGGATATATAGAAAGAACACAGACACATTTACTGTGTATGCACAAGTATTCTTAAAGAACTGACCAGTTACACTTATTTGGTGAAGTTACACACAATCCTTCAAAAAGACAAGACTTGCTTGCTAGGCATGTCATTACATATGTTGGACTATAACATCCCAACATAGGAGTGACATTAATACAACAGTAATCAAGAATCAATATTAGCATCTAAAACTAATAGACTCACTGTAACATTTAAATGAAATAACTGTGACTCTACTTTTCAGTTAGTTTATATTGGAAGAGAGAGAAGTTGATAAAGTTTGAATGTTTAAATGTCTGGGTTTTCCTGAGTAAAAATGTGTTTTAATTATTATGTGTGTGTGTGTGTGTGTGTGTGTGTGTGTGTGTGTGTGTGTAAACACACACCGAGTGTGTACAGTGGCCCTCTGGTGTTAGAAGAAGACCGCCGATCCCTTGGAGTTGGAGGGCCATGTGTTTGTGAGACACTGTGCTTGGGTGAGACCTGAGCTCTGGTCCTCGGGAGGAGCAGCAGATGCTCTTGACCAATAAGACCCAGTCCCCCATTTTCCTTTAATCACCTCCACTTACCTCTCCCATCCCACAGAACATTTCTCCCAAATGTCATTTCATATTAGAGGTTTTTTTTTTCTATCTAGTTCTTTGTATGCTATAAGATTATTTGTACTTTCAGGGAAAAAAATTGGTCCCAAAGGCATTATTCAGTTAAATATGTACAGCTTAAACCCACTTCACCCACACCCCCTGGGGACTAGCAGAAATTTAGGGATAGTGTCACTTTGAAAATGGGATGACTTAAACCTTTTTGTGACAAATAACACAGTGGTTTAAACTCAAGCAGAAACAGGGAGTTCTAGAGATACTGAGACATGCATCAGACTTCTCAGCTCCATGGTAAGGCACCATCTTACCTAACCTGGTTCCTATGTATCATGCGGGCTCCTTTAACAAAGAACACATTCTGGCCACTCCCCCAAGAATCTTGGGGTGACATATATTCAAGTCCTCTTGCCTCAAAACAGAACCATGTAAGTTCCTTTCTCTGACATCAATTCCTTGATCAAGTCAAAAGTTCCCGAGCACCAGTTTGCCAAATGCTTATTTCCATTGAACTACTTGCTTATTCTCCCTACATTATTTATTAACATGATCTTTCTGAGCTGATGGAAATTTGCAGAACAGCACCAGGCACACCCTATAAGTTCTTGCTATTAGGACTTTCCTTTAGTCACAACTCAGGGCTAGCACACAAACCGCATTCTGAGTATGAAAGAAATTTCCCATCAGTCTTAATTCTGTGAATGGATTGAGGATTCTCTTGAGCAACACATTTGCTTCTCTTTCCCTGGACACAGGGAATGAGTCATCTGTTTTGTGTGAAGTAGGCATTCTCTCTGCCAGCCCAGCTTCCGCTTCATCTTATCCTTCATTCTTTTCCACCCCCAGCTCATTTGAATCTTATTTTGTTATCTTGCATTTTTAAAATGATTTTCATTAAAAGGATAAAAAATACACAAGTGTATAAAAATCATAAGATTGGATGAATGGCACACAGGAAGTACATGGAGAAGCTATGGATGAGGAAATGAAGTATTTTCAGAAACTTCTGTGATACTTCTCAGTCATAGTCTAGATCACTACAGGATAACCAGTGCCTTGACCTATGACGTTATGGATTAGGTCTGCCTGACTCTAACATTTTTAAATATAAAATCTTACAGAATATATTCTTCTGCCCGAACTGAATTATTCAGTTTTGCCAATGCAGTTCACTGATTTTGTTGCAGTCACAGTTCATCCTTGCTGTCGAGTAAATTGTTTCATGAATCCATCTTATTTTTAATTGTAATCTTAATGGTATGAGGATAATTTTTAAATTTTTAAGCAGTAGAAGTCATAAGTGACTTCTAGTAATTTTACTACAAAGTTCTAGCTACTATGCATTTAGGACAGGGGTGTCTAGTTGAACAGTTTTCTGAAATAGTCAAGCTGGTTTACACCCTGGTAGCAGGAAATGAATATTTCAGTTGCTTTGTATCCTCATCAACACTTGATCTTATCAGAACCCTGGCTATACCCATACTTATGTACGCATAGTGGTTTTCTTTTTCTTTTTCTGATGACTGTTAATAGTGATCACTGTACCCTGCTAACTAGGTGTTTGTTTGTTTCTCTTCTGTAAAGAGCTCACTCTGTTAGTCCTTAGAATTATCCAGCTTAATTTTTATACTTACTATTATAGAAAATTTAATGTTTTTTGATAACAAAATGGAAAAATAGACAGACAATTAAAAGGGAAACATAGATGCCAAAGCCCATGTTTACCATAAACCAAACCTTTTTTTTTTTTTTTTACTGCTAATAAAGTATAGAGGTGACTCTGAGGGCCAAGCTTAGTGTTGTTAATCACATCATTTTCATTCAGGAATTCGATACCATGTCTTTCCTGAGCCCAATATTAATGTGAATTCTCAGAGAGCAGTTGTGCTGAACAAGCTTTAACTAGTCATCGAAGAACCTCAGGGCATTAAGGAATTACCTCAAAACCACTGAAAACAAGAAGCCTTGTATGAGGAATACAGGAAGCAGCAGCCTGCTCTTGTCCAGTGCACCACAGAACAGGACATTCACGTGGATAATCATACTAAAAGCAGTAAACAACGTAGTGTTGACAAAACCAAAATTGACCAGGAGTAGTGGTATATATACCTATAATCCCAGAGCTCTGGAGGGGCAAACAGGATCAGCAGCCCCAGGCAAACCTGGGTTTTAAGACAGCCTCTTTAAAAAAAAAAAAGATTTCTCAGTAATGAGAGATGTCATCATAGGGATAGTCACTGAGACTGAATTCAGTTCTTAAAATTCTATACAAATGAAAATACATTATAGTGAGCTACTCAACAATACAAACAGGAGAACTCCCGTGTTGCAGGTGAATAAGAATATAGTCTTAGCCAATGAGATAAAAATGTAAATTTCCATCTTCCAGGATAATATATTTAAGTGTTTGGCTCAATGTGATATCATTAGCATGAATTCACGGGATGAATCGAGTTGTCTGTAACAATTTTTACATTTGTGTAGATGTTTATGTTTGTTAGATTTGAGGATCTGTTTGTGATCTTCAACTGACTTACTGACCACAGGTTAGTTGTGTGTAATATGGTAAAATTTCATGAATGTCAACATTTCCTCTCTCTATGTGGTAAGGCATAGTCACAGCTTCTCTGGAGTTCCTGAGAACTGGGAGCAGTGACTGCTTAGTCTAGCAAGACCTTCGGAGGCCATTAAGAGGCTAGAAAAGCTTTCTGGACCCCAGGACAAAGCTGAGAGTAAGGAGCCTGCCTCAAATCACACAACCCACAGAATCATGGGGCTAGGGGTTAATTGAACTATTTCTAGTATTTCAGAAGCTCTTTTTGTAGCATTTTAAATTCAAGGAATACATATGTACTAAAGATGAGTGAGGGATTAGCTTAGATGGATATACTTTAAACATTAAAAGTTTATTGGTCACAGTTAAAGACAGAATAGATTTAGCAAATATTTAATCTTTTTATAGTCTCAGAAAACAAACAAACACTTCCTCAACAAAAAAATAAAAATAAATAAATAAATCAATTACCGTGTGTTTGTGTGTGTATGTGTGCATGCGCACGTGCGCATGCGAACTTGGAAAGTCCTCCTCCAGCTTCAATCTTCTGAGTCCTGGTTATTACATCACACACATACCACCATGCCTAATGTCTGCAGTTAAGTTGGAGAAAGGTGATAACAAGAAGGAACAGAAAGGCTGGGTCAAGTCTAGTCTGTTTCTGACTGTTACAAGCCTTGTTCTGCCACTAACAAGAGGGGACAACATTGTATGTGCAGGAAGAGCCAGGGCTTTTTGTGGTTAATTCTCTCGAGTCAAACCATAGGAGAGGGAGCTGCTAATACATTAACTTAAGGGCACCATTGAGTCATAAGAAATACTGTGAGGGCTCCATGGCTCCTTTTCAGATTTCTACAAAGAAAATGTACACACTGACAGAATTCCCTTAATTTGCCGCAGACATTTTATAGTAAATCACTTTCCCAGGAGTGGCTATGTATTGCTTTGACTCCTTTTCACAGAGGTGTATTTTCAACATTTAATGACTTGGCTAAAATCAGATTTGCTATAACAAAACAGAGACTAGATAGCAATGTACACATGTGGAAAGGGTTAATTTAGCTTCTGCTTCCACATCATAGTCCATCATTGAAGAAAATTATGACAGGAACTCAAGCAGGGTTGGAATTTGGATGTAGGAGGTGATGCAGAGGCCATGGAGGTATGCTGCTTACCAGCTTGCTCATCATGGCTTGCTCAGCCTGCTTTCTTATGGAACCGAGGACCACCAGCCTAGAGTCCTTCTCCATCAGTCAATAATTCTGAGAATGTTCCACAGATTTGCATACAGCCCAATAAATGGAGACATTTTCTTAAATTGGGTTTCCTCTGCTCAGATGGCTTTAGCTTGTGTCAAGTTGACATAGAACTAGCCAGCAACACGACATAAAAATAAGCAATATTTTCCTATATGCTTACTTTTAATATACTTTTCTTCTGCCTAACAATTTATTGGTATGGTTACTGAAAAAATGATTAAATGTTGTCTTTTGGTAACTGTGTCATGGTTAAGGCGGTTTTTTTGTGATCATATCAGAGCCCACTCATATAGTGACCTCTGAGAAGTCAGAGCTTTCTGAGATTAAAATTACATGCAAACATTATTCATGAAACTGAGCCTTCTCCGCAGTATTTTCCTTTAATATGGAAAAAAATCCAACATAAATTACAATAAGCTCTAAATTGGGTTTCCTCATTCCACATTCTAAGAAAGTGAGGTGAAATGAGATTAGGAGTTGCCATAACGTCAGAGCCCATGGATGGCCCAGGTTCAATTGTAACTGCTTGCCTAGTGTAGAAAACACATCCAAAACAGATTCCTTTGTTTCACATTTGGATCAACCTACTGTCTAAAGTTCTAAGCTTGTACAGTTCTTAAAGTTACATCCTCAGCAGTAGGTAGGACAACCAGCATGGCCTGGGAGTCCGGTCTTGTGACTGGTTAGTCGTGCTCTGCAGTTCCCTCTGACTGGGGAGGAGTTGATTTTTATTTGTGATTAGGCAGACTCCACATGAACTAGCAATCAGCATAAGGTGGAGGCACGCCCTTCTGTCCACCCAGCAAACCCTGTCTTCCCTGTCTATCACTGGAGAATTGGAGTGGATCTGGAAACATTGACGTTCAACAGTGTGGAGTCTAAGCCAGGATAACTTGTGAAGAGTATTTTAAAGACTCAAAATTGGTATCATGACCAGAGAGTCTGTGTCTCATACCATAAAAGACAAGAGAGAAGAAATCTAACACATTTGTTCTTAAATCTATTTATTCATTTATCTATTTGTCATCTATCTATCATCTATATATTTATCTATCTACCTATCTGTTCTTAATCTCAGCATTGTACCACACATGAATGATCCTATCACCAAGGAGGTGGACTAGGGGGATTAGGATTTCAAGTTGTATTTGTATTAAGGTAATATAAAACAAGTCATAAAAATGAAAACAGGACTTGAAGGAGTGAGGAAGAGGGCAAAGGGGGATAGAGTGAGCGTGGCCAGAATGCATTATAAATGAACATGACATTGACAAATAAAAATATCTTTAAAAATTAATTAAGTGCAGGCTGAGCAGTTGAGCACTTTCCACTTAGGCTCTCACAACACCCTGTAACTCTACTTTGAAGGGATTCTGATACCCTCTTCTGGCCTCTGCTGTCTCCGGCACATAAGTACACACACAAACACACTGTGAGAAAGAGAGAGAGGTGGGGTCTTTACAAAATAAAAGAGTAAAGGAAGGAAATGCTATTTAAATAGACATGGAATCCCTCCCCCCAAATCATGGGCTCTACTCCAGAGGTAAACATTTGGTTCTCTTTGTGTTTTCAGGTTGCTGTTTCATGCTTCTCTATGGTTTGTTAGCCTAGTAATTGTTATGCGGCCGTCTTACACAATCCTCGCCATCTTTATGTGATCATAATTGAGGATGCAATTAGCTTTCTCACACATACACATTCCCGGTGTCTCCCTCTCCCCACCCTCCACATGTAGTTTTATTGCAGTTTGGTTAATTCATTTGTGAATATTATCAGGCTGATTATATTCACACCAGAATGAAGCTGTATTCTCTCATGGATTCCCTTTCTTTTTTTAATGTTATTTATTTATTTTTATATCAATCAGAGATTAGGTACTTTGCATCCCGGCATAGCCTCCTCCCTCATCCCCTCCCACTCTCCCCATCCCTCCCTCATCTCCTCCCCACCCACTCCAAGTCCACCTACAGGGGAGGATCTCCTCCCCTTCCATCCGACCCCAGTTCATCTTGTCTCCTCAGGGCTGGCTACAATGTCCTCCCCTGGGATCTAGCCAGGCTGTTACTCCCTGGCATGTATGGGGGGGGGGGCAGGGGTCAAAGAGCCAGCCATCAAGTTCATGACTGAAACAGTCCCTGTTCCCCTTACTAGGGTCTTCAGTTGGACACCGAGCTACCATGGGCCACTTCTGAGCTGGGGTTCTAGGACATATGGATTCCCTTTCTTACACAAGTCTCTTTCCACCACCCCCCTGGAGTTTTTTTATGTATTTTTAAATGTTAGCAGTACTTTGTACACATACTCAATTACTCAAAAGAACTTTCAGATGCTCTTTCATATTGTGTCAGCAAAAGCCACCTAGTTGCTGCAACAACCCTCAAACTCCTAATGTCATTATACGAGATTTCTTCTTGCTCATGCCATAGCTCAGTAGCAGTGGCTGGAATTTCTTCAGCTACAAACTTTTGGGGTTATAACTTTCTTCCTTTAGAAACTTCACTATCTTGTAGGCATACAAAGTGCTTCCTTCCTTAGTGCATCTCAATGCTATCAAGAAGGAAAAAAAAAGTAAGAGGGAAGGGAGGCTCTCGGGAGCCATGTAATGGATGTAGTCTATCAGTGATGCCTATCATTTGTGCCACACCCCTTTGGCTAGAGGGTCATCGAATGCTTCCCATCTCCAGGGAGCTCAGAAAGAAATCTGGAAGGATGCTCTGAAGAACAGGAGGTATGGTCAGCATAGGGGACAATTTTGCAGTGAGCATGCACCAACCTCACCATCTTCTTTCTTTTGATGGGAGACAGAGCAACAGCTAGCCTTCCTTCTGTGCGTCCCTTGGTCTGCTTTATGAAAACTCTTTCAGAGAACTGGAATTTCCCTTTCAGGTTGAACTTGAGATTTCTGGAATTTGTCTCTTCCTCTTTCTTGATTTATCAGCTTGGTTCACAGAGGCTGTTTTTCAGACAGTATGCAGAAAAATGAATACTTTTAAGTGCTTGAAAGCATGCAATGCCATACTTACATGGCTAACAATTTGTGCATACAATTCTAGATTCAAAATAAACTCATTATAAGATGTAGGGAGGAACAGCCTAGCTAGATCCCAGAAGAGGACATTGCAGCCAGCCCTGAAGAGACAAGATAAACTAGGGTCAGATGGAAGGGGAGGAGGTCCTCCCCATCAGTGGACTTGGAGGGGGACAGGGAGGAGATGAGGGAGGGATAGGGAGAGTGGGAGGGAATGAGGGAGGGGGCTATGACTGGAATACAAAGAACCTAACCTGTGATTAATATAAAAATAAATAAATTACATTTAAAAAAAAGATGTAGTGCTCAAAGAAACACCTAGATTTTCCATTATTCTTAGGAAATTGAACGTAGGCTTATTTTCCGTGTAAATGATTTGCCTATGCTCTGGAAGACATTTTAAATGGGTTACTGTTCTCTCAGAATGATATATATTTAACTAATGAGTGACTTTAAAGAGGAACCTTTGACCTCATAAGTATAGTCTGTATTTGTGGGATTCTTAAAGCATTATTTCCCTTCAATCACTGCTCCATCCCTTTCTGCATAGAAAGAACTCATGTCTAGAACTTTCTTGGATTGTTTTTGGTCCCTTTTTTCTACAATATTTTATGTAGTTTTTGTCCTACTTTGCTGAGGATTTTCAACTTAACCTTCAGACACATCTATCAGCTTTAAGCCTTTTAATAAGTATATTATAGTCTCAAGAGGTTTAGTATATAAATTTCTTTGATATTTACTCTCAGTAGAAGCAGGGTCAAAGGGCCTGTGTTCAGCTCTTATTCGGCCAACCATGACTCTTACAGCAGCCTCCATCCAGTCCTCTGGAAGAAGCAGATGAGGGACCTGGTTGATTACATGACAATGGGGAGGGAACTTCAGGTCTAAGCATTCTGTGTACATGCCTCTAACCAATGCCCATATGCCACCACCTGTCCCCAGTCTATGCCAGGATTTCTGTCTTATAAAGTCTAAGCCTGCTGCGTTTTGCAGGAAGACTCGCTGATAACCCCTTGTCCATAACTCCACCCACAGACAGGAACTGCTTAGTAAACTACTTCTCTAAGTCAGTACCTGCCTCCAGCTGGTTGAACTTCTTTAAATACACACACACACACACACACACAATTTATCTGGTGATAGCTCTTGTCTTTTTAATTTCCTTTTATGGTTTAAAAATATTTTTAGAAGTTCAAAATAGATTTATTTTTGTGCGCAAGGAGCTTGAGGAGGATGAAACAAGGGTGATGATTTTGCCATTTTATCTAGAAGTTTTCCAGTTACAATGATGTCTGCATACACATCAGAGCTTCTTTGTTGAAAGAGACAGAAATTTTAACTGTTTAAGTTATACCAAAAGAACTTTAAAATTATAAACTTCACACACCTTTTTCCATTAGAAGAGACAAAACAATTTTTACAAGTCAGATGGTATTGGAGCTAGGGAGGGTGGCTTTGTGTTTAAGAGCACTTGCTGTCCTTTCGCAGGACTAGGATAGGCTTTGGTTCCCAGCACCCACAGTTCCAGGAGAGCTGATGTCCTCTTCTGACCCTCTAGAGCAACAGGCATGCTTACAGTGCCCGTATGTACACAGACACATACATGCAGGCAAACCCTCATATACATAAAATAAAATAAATATTTTAAGACGTTTTACAAATCAGACAGTAACTTGGGAGGATGGAGTAGATTCAGTACTACTAAAATGATAAGTGTAGCCAGCATCACTATAAAGTAAAATGCCAGGCATGGTTCTAGATTATTGACTCACTTAACTGTACAGATTTCCACCTCCACCCCTGGTGCCATCTTTCTTTCTTTTTGAGAGAAGTCTCACGCTGCAGCCTAGGCTGACTGGGAACTCACATGGTAGCCCTGACTGACCCTATTATTTTTATCTTTGTTTTGGGCTGTGGTTTGGGCCTTCCACAGGAAAAACTCCCTAGCAGATCTCATCAGTACTTTAAACTCTGAAGCATCAGGTCAGGTATAAGTTAAACAATTAAAATTTAAGTCCTCATCTCCCTAACTTTACCGTGAATGCAAGCAACAGGTTTGGAGCTATTTATTTCTCGAAGTAATATAGCAAACGAGATTATATGGATTTAATCCTGTGTTCTTACCTTGACCATGAGTCTATACATTTAGGGATGCTAGAATATGTCCAAAATGTAACGCCCAAAGGCTACACAGGATCTTCACTTTATGGGAAAATTCAACCCGTTTATTATAGGACTTGCCACATACTGTGACCTTAATAAATACTTGTGCTGGGCGGAGTGGCTTATGCCTGTGATCCCCAGCACTCGGGGAGGCAGAGGCAGGCAGATTCTGTGAGTTCAAGGCCAGCCTGGTCTACAAAGTGAATCCAGGACAGCAAAGGCTACACAGAGAAACCCTGTAACTTCGCTCAGTGGCCATGTGTTTATTTTTTTATCCTGACTTGGCTTTAAGAAGTAAGGATTCCGTTGGCATGGACTGATTCTTCTGCCTGTGCCCTAGCTTTAGACATTCAGTTTCCTTCTGATTCCCAGTCTAATCAGGTGCTTTTCTCTGCTCCCTATCTGGAGCTCTTGCTCTAGGAGGTTGCACACACCCGCTGAGTGGAGGCGAGCTGTGTAGGAGAGATGGTCTCTCCACATTACCCCGGGCTCTTCGAAAGAGATGTCAGCGCAAAGCCAGGAAAATAAGTCAATGAAAATGAGCCTGTCGCTAGCGCATTCACCCCCACAGCGTGGAGAATCCACCAGCAGCCAAGTGTGTTTCTTATTGCAGCTGTTGAGTCACCAGCCAGACTGGCCCGAGGTGAGGCAGGCACATCCGCGTTAGAACTCAGACACGCCTTCTTCTCACACAAACCTTCCAGATTCCAGCCTCCAGGGCGGACTCCAGGGTGGTGCTACCAGCCGCCCTGGCACTTGCAGTCCCGACAGTCAGAGGCTGGGGACCGCCATCCAGAGCCACAGGTTGCAGACGCCGGGAGTCAAGCCCATGGCTCTGTGAGGCTGCCGGTGGCTGCTGGCGGGTCCGGGAGCTCGGGAAGGACCGGGCCCAGAAACCTGACACCAGCGCCCTCGCTGTCGCTGTTCTGTGGGCTGGTGAGTTGGGAAAGGAGGGCAGGCGGCTGGAATGCGGTCCCACCCACTCCGGGTGGCCGCGCTCAGCTTTGGGGAAGGGGAACGCGAAGGGCGCAGGCCCGGAGCTGCAGCCTTCCAATCTGTTCCCTGCAAAACGCTTAGCTAGCATGACCTGAGAGTCGCGCCTGCTTGGATGGTCCCCAGCAAACTCCCTCTATCCCCTTTGCTTTGGTGTGTGTCTAGCCTATGGCTGATTAGAACAAAAACCAAACCAAAACAAAAACACTAGACAGACAATTTTTATTAAAAAAAAAAAAAGAAAGAACGAAAGGAAAAAAAACCAAAACGATTAATATTAGCAAGAAGGAGAGTGGCATTCAGGAGGAAAGGATCTAGGGAGGCTGGCCAGGACTGTCTTAGCACTTCCTTGAGATGAATCACCCAAAGTGAATAGTGCTTTCTGGCTTCCAGTGTTTGCCCTATTACTTTCGAATTCTAATCAAAGTTCTGCATCTAGGGATTGAATGAGGGGAAGTGCTATTGCAAGTGGTCCCAATACACTCACTTCCAAGATTTTCCCCACTGTAACATTATCTTACTACGCGCCTCTGAAAGCCATTAACTCTGGTCGGTGATGGGTAAGGAGGCAGAGATGGCCTTCCTAGGAAAACCTGTGTTTGGTTAATGCCTGCACACCTGTAACATGCTTGCCAGCTTTTTGTGACACGTTCTAAAACAAATGCTGTGGGACTCCAGTTTAAATGGATTGCATGTGGCTTCAGGGTTATTAGCAGAGAAATGAGTGTGCTTGAGAGAATGTCCACAGTTCTCAATATTTAGTTAAACTTATTTACATAGACACATATAATGTACTTGTTAGTGGTTATAACTTTTGAAAAGTAGGCAAAATATTTATTTGTATTCATACTTATTTGCCTATACCTGTAATGTACTAGTCGGTGGTTAAACTTTTGAAAAGTAGAAAAGATGGATATCGGTATTATTACAAGTAGGTAAGTTCACTGTATTTTTAAGTAACAGCAAAGTTCAGTTTGAAATTATAAAATAAGAGAAGTGCTTTTCTGATGGCACTCTGCCTGCTCCCAGGGCAACTGTTCATAATTTCCAAGGATAATTCCTTGTCAGCATGAGGTCACTATTCTTAGAGGCAGGAAAAAAAAATGTATGGATCATCTCAAGGTGCACCCTTACCGGATACCCTAACATTAAGGAGACTTCTCTGCTTGAGGACTGGCTATGGACTGCCATGCCCTGTTACTATCATCGCTCTTGAATGGAAAACAAAACATTTCAGATAAAACTGGATAAGCCTGTTCTCATCTTTGCCAAGTAGCAATAAAAAGGATCTGTCAAACGCGAGCACGCCACAGCACTCCCTCCTCACGGGTCATTTCTCGTACAGGCGTGTTTGGCCTGATAAGGAAGGGAACCCTAGAAAAGTGATCCTCTTAACTCATGGTGCACCACAGTATACTACCTCAGTCTCCCAGTTTAGGGATGGGTGTTTACTATGTAACTATTCATCTAGACACATGGATGTTAAAGCTCAAGAGGTTTCAGCCAGCATCTGCTGATTTTCTCCATTCTTAGAGGGCTGGGACTAGGCTTTCCACCTAGATGCTCAGTAGCGTATGAAAGACACACCATCCATTCACATAAAGTTCAGCTCACAATGAGTACAATTTCTTGTGTTGGTTCATCAAGGCTAGTTAACCAATAACTCAGCTCTGAAGCAACTACTTGTAATGCTGAGATGCAGGAGAACAATTCCAATAAAAAGAGACAGGGCAAACCAGATGTTTGCCATGAATTATTTGTAGAGATGACTGCCAAAGGAGAACAATTGTCTTTCTTCATGGTTAGGTATATATGGTAGGGAGTGGAAGTTCTGTAGATACAGGAAGTGGTAGCATTCCTGTATTTAGCACTATATACTTAGCTGACTTTAGGCCCTTCTCAGTCATTATAGCTGTTCTTCAAGCATTGGGTGTCTCTTCTTAAATGAAGAAAGTGTATAGTAGCCTTTTGTGTAAGCAATGGTTAAAAGAATTCTTCCATAAATTCAATATTTTTAACCTGCCCAGTATCTTGAGGAAATAATGTATTCAGTTGCTTTTTCATTTATTGAATAAATATTCCTCAAGAGCACCAAGTCCTGTTCTAGGCTTTCTGTAGACAGATGTGGACAACATAAGCAAACATCCCTAACCCTGTGCTTCTTACTACTTACCTGGAGACAAAGAGCTGACAAGATGAGCAGGCTACATCTATGCCACATGACTCTCAGGTACTGAAGAGAAATAGAGTATGGGGCAGGCGAGAGTTATTTCATAAGTTTGGGTTTTATAGGGGTAGAGGCGGGAGTGCCAGGTTGCAAATTAAATGCCAGGGTGAGCCCTTCTGAAAGATTATTTCGGGAGGGAGTGAACGTTTGGAGATCCAGACTGAACAGCCAGGTAGCTGGGATTTCCTAGTCATGTTCCCTGGGTGAGGCACTGATAGGGCCAGGTCAAAGAAGCCTCTGAAGGTGCTAATAAACAGTTGTTTTTCGGTTTTCACTGTAGGTAAAATAAGAAAAAAAGCCATACCAAATAGTCTGTGAAACATTTTCCAACAAATATTTGCTGAGCACATTATGAATATTGATATTCTTCTTAGCAGCATGGATAAGAGGAGCTAATAAGATAGAAGGGCTTTGCTATATACACATTACATCCTAGAGTGGGCAGAGAGAAGCAATCACATTAATAACCCTACAAGGTTTAATATTAAGGAAAGCATGGTAAGGGGCAAAAACAATGATACTAGTTAAGAAAAGCTGTAGGGAGAGGTTTTTTTTTTTTACTGTAATGTAATAGTTATATATTTTTGTCAGGTACAGTGTGATGATTCAATATATGCTTACAGTTGGTTCTCTTTGTGAGTGAGTTCTATATCCATGTGTTCAACCATCTTTATTTTTGTGTTTTGTTTGTTAGTTTTTAGAGAAAGGGGTTCTCTCTGTAGCCCTGGCCATCCTGGATGGCCTTGGACTCACAGAGATCCACCTGTCTCTGCCTTCCCAAGTGCTGGGCTTATAGGCGTGCAGCACCGCACCTGACTCAACCATCTTTAAATAAAAATATCTGAAGCTAAATTTTATGTACCTATATGGAGATGTACATGACCTTTCTCATCATTATTTCAATAATAACAGCTATTTACATGTCCTTTACACTATGTTGGTTATGACTATTCCAGAGACGGTTTAAGGCATATATTTAAAATATATAATGCCTGTGCAGGTTGTGTGTACATAATGTGCAATTATATGTGAAGGCTGATGCTTCTATGCATTCAGGTATTCTTCAGGGCCTTGAAGTCAGTTCCCTGAATAATCTGGGAAGTATTATATACACGGTAAACTGATATTATTGTGACTATATTATAAAAGTATTGTACATCTAATGAGGTGATGTTTTTAAAGCTATCTCTCTGACTTCCTTGAAGACAATGGATTGTAATAAGAAAAAAATAGAAGAAAGAACAGAGATGAGGCTACTTGCATTGGCCAGCAACAACAGCAGTATAGCTTAGCATTAGAACTGTGGTCTCAGATAAAAGCAGATCCATTCAGAGAGTATTTAAGAGCAGCGCTGATAGGGCTTACTAACAACCAGGTAAAGGCTGGGGATGATTGAAAATGATGATCAACATGCACAAAAAACAATCTGTGTAGATGATAAGGCTGTTTCCTAAGACTTGTAAAGACGGGGAATGAAAAGACTCAAAAAGGAGGCGAAGGTGCTGTTACCAATGTCCAAAGTATTTTCAAGTTTCTGGGTGGAAACAGCCAGTTAAGATTTTTTTTTTTTACATATGCAACAGCTAGGCCAACACATGACTAGACCCAAGGTCTTTAAGACATCAGTGGGAGAGAGCGAGGGTGAGACTGAGCTCCAGATCTAAGAACTGATCTCTGGCTTGATTTAACATTGAGACATCTTGCAACTGAAAGTATCAGAAAACTAGTCAAGAGACAGGACAGTTATCAGATAACACTGTCATCATGAACACAAGACAGGAGGTTTTACAGAAGAGCCAGTGGTGCTAGATGTTGCTAAGATAAAGCCTGAGATGAGATGTGTGTGATCGTGCCTGTCAATGTGGAGACATGGAAAACTTTAACAAGAGATGGACTTCTCCAAATAACATATTCAGAAACACTAATATAACATTTTGTAAGTAGCTTTTTGCCTGCCCACAAGAAAAATAGAAACTAGAGAGCAGCAGAAAAACTTAGGAGGCTACATTCTGGCTCTAATGAAAATAATTTTAGGATGTGCTGGTAGGACGATAGAGTCAGAAATACTTAGGAAGGTGCTGTGTGCAAGTTCTCAGCACAACTTTGAGCAAGAATGAGCTTGGGGTAAGTGCTAAAAAGAGCCATCAATTCCTTAAACATTTTTTTTTCAGAATAAAGCAGCGAATGAGTGTCTCACATTGTTGAATCAATGTGAGAGAAACTGAGAAAGTTAAAATTATCTTTCTGTCCCATCCTCACAATCTGGTGCTGGACACTGAACCCAGAGCTTCCTCATGCTTGAGCTAATACTGAGGGCCATCCCTGGCTTCCTTTCACACTTCATCACATTGCCCACATGTGCCTCCCTCTGCGTGCACCAGGGTGCCCAAGTTAGGTTTTGCAGTCTTCTTTTTTAATAAAAGAAAACAGTATTCACAATAAAGCACTGGAAGAAAAGAGAAGAAAAGCTGTTACCTTTCATCATAAGCACAGAGAATGTTTTTAAGTGGGAAAAGAACAGTGATGGTAAAAGGGCATTTCTGTGCAGACACAGAATGCCAGTGAAGGCCTAATGAGCATCATGAATTCAAGGACCTGAGAGAAGAGAGAATAGAAACCAGGAGGTGGTGGTGTAAGATAGGGGCATGGGTGAGTTTTGCTGTGTCCCAAATGGGAAATCATTGCTGGGAGTGGACAAGGCCAAGAAGGATGACATGCAACAATTATTGACCAGGGGTGTTGGAGACATGGCTTCCATTGCGAAAATAATTAAATGCAATCAAATGGCCTCCCAGCTATATTTGAACGATATGATCAAACATATCTGAGGGCATAGCTTGTAGAAGAGTTGGTAGTTAGTCTAGATAAAAACTTAGGGAGTGATGGTGAAATGTTTAGTTATGAGAAACAAAACAGATCAAAGTAAATTAAGTTAGCACTGTCTTATACAAATGTTTAATATTCAAATGTGGGGAAACATTCAGGCTGTTTCACTGAAGGCACTGGCTTGGTGATTTACAGCAAACAGTTAAGCTTACCCTGTCATTAAGCAAACCTTGCAGTGTGTGTGAAGGACATGGCAATCTATCTCAAGACCATGACTTTTTCCTGTGTAGATAAAGGGTGCTGTTGATTGCTCTGCTCTGCAGCTCTGAATCTGGAGGGTCTGCATGTCTTGCTCCGTGTTTATTTCCTTCTCTCTTTCATCCATATCCTCCAGTTCCATCACTGCATCTATACATTTAAGGTATAGAGATGGGTTACGTAAAAAGAAGAGGAGGAGAGCATGAGGAGTGAGAGAGACTCTATGAAAGGGAAATTATTTTAGTAGGTTAAACCACAAGTCTTTGTTTAACCTTCTTTGCATGGCATACATTAATTTTGAATTATAGTTGGGAGAAATGGCATCCAAAAGCAAGCAATGCCCAGGGTAGTGTGTTTTGTATGTTTCCTTGTGGTGTCCTTGACTTTCCGGACACCTCTTCATCCTTCAATCCTTCCTCCTCTTCCATGGGATTCCCCAGGGTCCACCTACTGTTTGGCTGTGAGTCTCTGCACCTATTTCCATCAGTTTCTGCATGAAGCTTCTCTGATGACAGTTACATCAAAGCTCCTGTGTGCAAGTATAGAAGAGTTATCATTAATAGTCAGGGGTGGGCTCCCTCTCGTGGCATGAGCCTCAGTTGGGCCAGTCATTGGTTAGTCATTCTCTCAACTTCTGCTCCATTTTTTACCCCTGCACATCTTGTAGGCAGGACAGATTGTGCATCTAAGGTTTTGTGAATGGGTTGGTGTCCCAATCCCACAATTGGAAGGCAAGCCCTATTTTTTAATCTTCAGTTGGAAATGGATGCTAGCTGTTGAAGGCCACTCAGTAGTTATTTCAGGAGGGATCCATTTACAGATTCATTTTGGCCTGGGATTTCCTGAGAATAACATTGGGTGCTTGTTTTGAAATTAGCCTGTACAATCTCTCCATAAGTCCTTTGTTTAATTTAGTTTTTCACTTAGCCAATAGGAGAACCAAGTGGACAATAGAAGGATGTGTAACTCAGTGGTAATTTTTGCTGTTATCCTTAATTTGAATGCTGTCCTTGTCACTGTCAATGTTGGAATCGACAGGCTTGATGACAATTCATTAAGATTATAAAGAGCGTAGGGAAAGGTTTCTTGTCCAAGATGTTTGATACTTCAATGGGTAGAGTCATAGCAGCCTGAAGATGTGGTCCTCTCTGCAAAGTTGAGAAGCTCTGAGCTGTATGTTTATTCTGTCACTCAACCCAATGGCATGGTTTCTCTATGATAGACTACAGGAAGACAACTGAATTCTCTGAGGAGGACTCGCACCCCACTATAATGTTCTCTCAGGTTCCCAACAGTAATTGAATATACCTCAAGGCTGTGCCTTTTTGCAGAACCCACCCTTTCAAAGTCCTCCTTTTCCCCATAAAGAGTTGTGTCTGAGACCAGGGAAGCAGCTCCCAGAAGGAGCCATATTAGAACTACATTAGTGAAATGCAATCAAGAGATATGGCCAAGGTGGGCCAGAGAACTGAAGTGGGTTCTTAAAATCAATGAAAAAGACATTCAAGCAACTATGGAGAAAAGACTTTTCACTTTGAGAACAAAAACTAATGTAAAATGAAAATTCTAGTACCATTCAAACCCCGTATATGTGAGTTTAAATATCCCTCAATTCAATTTTCTGTTTGAACTCCCACTGTGCTTTGCCTGCATGACTTTGAACATCTCATTTATCTTAAACATCAAGGCAATTATTTGTAAAATTTTGGCAGTTATGAATACCTAAAAATTTTTTATGGCTAGATACTTAATAGCCTCCTAGCTTGCAACAACCAAATAGATCATAATTCTTTCTAGTAACAACTTGAGGAATATCTTGGCCCCTCTCTCCTTCTCTTGCTTCTCCTCCTTCCCCTTCTTCCCACTTTGTTTGTTTGTTGTTGTTTTCTGAGATAGGGTTTCTCTGTGTAGGCTTGGTTGTCCCGGAACTTGCTTTGTAGACCAGGCTGGCCTCAAACTTGTAGAGATCTGCCTGCTTCTGTCTCCCAAGTGTTGGGATAAAAGTCATCCACCTGGCCCATTTCTCTCTTTTTGAATGCTAATATTAACACAAATTGAGACAGATCATTTTTCCCCCAGCAGAGAGTATACATTCTTTACTATGCTCTTTCCAAAAATACAAATTTTTAGGATTGAAGAAGACACTGAATATTTTATTAAGTGTGTTTTGTATCTGTTTCCTTCTTTAGCTTTTTGGAGAAGTCTGAAGTTGACTCATATCTAAAATCTTAAGAACTGAACTACAAAGAAGCAGAAAAAGAGCAATAGGGGAAGGGGATGAGTTAGATGGAAATGGTATGCGTATGAAATACCACAATGAAATCCATTACTTTATTTGTTAATTTAAAATTGATAGAACGTGCATTTAAAAACTCATGAATGTTGGCTAAATATTCTTAAAATGTACTATTTGTGAAGCAATATTTTAGAACTGGTAGAAATATTTTATTGTGTTATTTTTTTCAAAAATTGTGTTTTTAAAAACATAGAAATTGGAGTATGAGAGTTAAAAATATCTCAAAGCTGTTCTCAAATTGATTTTTCCCATGGTTGAGATGTGCTTTGTGCATGGCCACGAAATCCAAAGGATAAACACAACATGAGCAATCGAAGAATTATTGACATTCGTTGGGCACCACACATTCTGACTGAAAGAGCATAGTGTGAGTTTTAAGGAAAATGTCAACTTAGTTAAAATTAACAATGCCATTTATTGCTACCAGAAACTGGCTATCTATTGATTCAGGTGCCTCCTCAGACAGACTGAAACCTCTGATTCCCCATATTCCCTTTTCCCCCACCCACGCCCAAGCATCCCCACATAAAGGAACAACACAAGCAGTCTGGTGTTTTCCTGATTCCAGAGTACACAAAAAGCATCTACATAATTCACTGAACTATGAGCTGCCATCCAAGTGCTTGGCCCTCCCCCTCAAGCACTGGCTTTTCACCACTTTAGGACTGACAATTGTAATTTAATCTTCATTACAATTTTAGTCCATCTGAATTTGTTGACTTAAACAACACAGTAAGAGCTTTCTGTGTGGCCTGCACTGTTTGGTACTCTCCTTGTAAAACGACCAGGCCAGGTGTCTGCTCTCAAAGGGAGGCTGTAAGGTTCTGTGAGCCGGGTAACCGTAAGCTGTGGATTCATTGAACTCATCTCGAGAAGGCTGTAGTCAGAAGAACGAAGGCAAGTGTGAGAGGTTTGAGGTGGAGAGAGGTCAGTGAGGAACGGAAGTGAGAAGACAGCAGCCTAGATTAATGATTACAAAACTGGGGAAGAAGTCAGAGCAGGGAAACACTAACACGAGTGGGCCCTAAAGATCTGAAGGGGAGGAGGGAGGGAAATCTTACGCAGGCAAACATGCTGCCTTGATTCTAATAAAGAATTTGTTGGATGAATAATGCACGGTGCAAAAAACGAAAAAGCAAAACAAATAAAACCCTCCACTTGAGGTGCCCAAGGCCATTTAACTGGATCTGTTCAGGAAAATACCAATTGAGAATTCATAGTGGTGCAAACTAAAAGTAATGGCAGGAGGTGGTTGCTAACATCTGTGAGACCAGATATTATTTCTCAGGGTGACCTCAAAGTGTGATCTGAGAATGAGCAACCCTGTTCAAATAGTGACTTCTTTAAATTTTGTTTTCCATAAGCAGTTTTCTACTTTGGCTAATGATGCCACTTTAGCTCTGGAAGACACAGGGAGAACACAGTGTATATCATTCTACATGCTTATTATTGTTGCTAAGCTAGATGGACATATTAAATATGCCAGCAGCTCCCAGTTTGTGAGTATAACATCACCTATCCCTTTTCCTATGACTCAAGTCATTGACGCTGTCTCTGAGCCACCTTGTGAAATAGGACAAGTCACAGCTCCATTGGCTGGAACATGGGATCCTCAGAGGTTTCTAAAGCGATTGAGTAAGTCCATCTGGCTTGAACAATATCATGCTTTAATAACTGATACCAAGGTACTATTCATTTCAGTCCAAATCAGCTTTCTTAAATTTCATCAGCTCTATGCTGGCATTGCCATGACTAAATTCAATACAATTTAAACATAAGAACAGTCTACCAAAGCATAACGAAATGCATCTTGGATGTTCTGAAGGAGCTGAAGAAGAGTTTTCAGGTGATCATAATTTTATAGGTTTCCATAATATGTAAAATGCTTTCTATTGATCGAATTATAAAGATATCAAGTGATTGGCTACATTTAGGGAAGTTATTCTCTCTCTCTCTCTCTCTCTCTCTCTCTTTCTCTCTCTCTCTCTCTCATGCTTTTCTTCACCCTGTGTTAAGTATGGATCTCTGTCCCTAGCTCTTTGTTTGCAAAAGCTTAGAAACATCCCCTGTAATGAGCATCTGGCTGCCTCTTGCTCTCCATATGTACTTTTGGTTATTACACAACAAGTTTGAGGATATACTATGCATCTCCTTGTCCAGCTTACATGTTCTCTGTGTCCCTTCTTGTGTCCTTCACAGAGGTGTACAAAGTTTTCTTTGTTATGAATTTGTTATATGAAACATAAAAGTGAGAGATGTAATCTATTCCTACAAATTTCCCTGGATAATTAGAACCATGTTGATTCTTATTTTTCCCTTGGTGCATTTTTTTGTGTTTGTTTTTTAAATTTTATATTAGTTTATTTACTTTACATCCCTAAGGTGCCCCTTCCTTCCCCTCTTTCCACTCCTCCCCCCGCCCAGTGTTAACCTCCCCCTGCACATCAAGTCACATCAGGACTGCATATATCTTTATCCCCTGAGGCCAGGCAAGGCATGCTGCCAGGGGGAGTGATCCAAAAGCAGGCAATAGAGTCTGTGTTAGAAAAAGGCCCCTACTACTCGCCAGGCACCTCTTATGAAGACCAAGCCGCTCATCTGCTACATATGTGCAGGGGGCCTAGGTCCAGACCATGTATGCTCCTTAGTTGATGTCTCAGTCTCTGTAAGCCCCCATGGTACTGGGTGAGTTGTCTCCCTTGGTCTTCTTGTGAGGTCCCTGTCCCCTCCAGGTTCTCCCATCTTTCCCCCAACACTTCTGCAGGACTGCCAGAGTCTACCCCATGCATGGCTGCAAGTCCCAGCATCTGTCTCGATCTGCTGTTGGCTGGAGCCTCCTGGAGGACAGTCAAGCTAGGCATCTGTCTGCAAGCATAGAAGAGCATCATTATTAGCATCAGGGACTGGCTTTCTACCATGGGGTGGGTCTCAGCTTGGGCCAATTATTGTTTGGACTTGCCCTCTATCATTATCCCCTGGTTATCCCTACGCTTCTTGTAGGCAGGGTAAGTTTTGGATCACAGGTTTTGTCAGTGGGCTGTCGATCCCCTCCTTCCTCTAGTCCTGCCTGGCTAGGAGATGGTCACTTCAGTCTTCCTGTACCCCCCCCCCAACCTGTTAGGAGTCTTAGCGAGAATCATACCCATATCCTCCCTGGAGCCTACCCTGTAGCAGGTCTCCAGCTTGACCAAGAAGTGTCCCTCCCCATTTCCCCTTCTTATCCCAGTCCTATTACCTCCCACCCTCATTCTCCCCACGTCTGATCCCCATCCTTGTTTCCCTCCCATTCCATCTCCTGACCAGTTCCCTCTCTTCATAGACTTCTGCTGTTTATTCTATACATTAGTCACTAAGCTGTTACCCAAATATTCTGAATTTTACCCATCTGTAAGTACATCATTGTTTCATAGTCTCTTACATAAGATCATCATGTTTTTTGAGTTAGTTGCATCTATGTAAAGTAACGTTGCAACCACCAACCTCTTCTTTATAAACAATGTCTGGACTTGTTTATAGTATAAAAACATAAAGGAAAGGGTGTAAATACTAGTCTTAGTGAAAAAAAAAAAAGACTTTCTGGAAAACTTACAAGTATCTTACAAATCACTTTAAGGTAGCGTTGTTTGATCTGGCTGTCAGGGTGAGAGTGTACACTGCTGTGAAAACCATTAATTACAGGCTGTCAATCACTTTGGGCTTGGCTTTCATGGCTGTTCCCAAGAAGTATAGCTTCTTGCTTATATGAAGCAAAAATCCAAAGTTAAAAACAGACTTGTAGGAACAGTTTGGGGAAAAGGAACTTAAAACTTCAGCAACTGTGTGGATGGGACCAGAACAGCTTGGAGTTGTTAGAGCTGCCTTCGCTCAGACCCCTATTACACCACAAATCTGGGGCTTAGGGAGCCAGACTCCATGTCTGAGCATGCGGTCCCTCTCACAGATGTGGCACCGGCTCTCATTGCAGCAGAATCTATTAAGCCTGTCCTTGAGAAAGAAATTGGCCATAGAGTTTGAGGCTTCACCATCACAGTCCACATGTGACTGTGTATCTGATGATAAATCCCCAGGGTTCCAGGTACTAGTGAGTGTTCTAAGCACATGTAAGGACTCAGTCAGGTTGCTAGCAGGTGCTGTAGTTATCTTGCAGACTGAGGTTATCATGTAGTAACTGGCCAAGAAGTCACGTGTTCTATGAAGAACGGAGACTGTTTTTCAGAGCCAAACTCAGCCAGCTGCTAAAGCAAGAGTAGGCTGATCAATCAGAGTAGGCTCTACCAGCGTGCCCAAAGCTACAAACTAAACAGCCAGCCTTGGACACACACAGTAAAAAGGCTCTTAGCTGACTGTGCTTGCGAGTTTCACAGTAATCTTACAGTGTTTTTTGACCTCTGTTTGTTACACTTTGTTTCCCTTCGAAATAGAAGCCAGAGCACAATTCAATTTATAGGCCGCCAGCCTAGACAAACAGACGCCTTACACAGAATGAAGGAATGAAATTGAGATATTACAAAGAGGTAACAGTTGCCTTTCCTTAATGACAAAATCTTACCTTATTAATTATGATAAGCAAAGTGACATCTAGCATTGCCACACTAAAATGTTAAAAAATGTTGTGAACTATCAAGTAAGATCAAGAGTCTCATGCATCTAATTAATAGCCTGAAAGCAACCTTAGTTGATTCATCATGGAAAATTCTGTTCCTGGTTCTTCTTTCTTCCCCAAATTGATTTGGTCCTGCTTTTCTGCATATATTGCCTTTATCCCCAAATAATAATCTTTTTCAAAACAAGTTTATAAAACAAATGCTGTGATGGTTTCCTCATTGTCTGTAAGAAAGGATAAGTAAGGTACTGGAGAGACGGCTCCATGGGTAAAAGTACCTATCCTCTGAGCATGGGGCTGGATTTGGGATCGCAGCACCAGCTTAGCCAAAAACATAGGACTCCAGATTCAATGAGAGACCCTGCCTCAAAGGAACAAAGGCAGAGAATCATAGATGAGGACACACAAAGCCTTCCTCTGGCCTCTACAAATAAACAGGTGCCCATACTTGTAAGCATACTTGCACATACACAAAAAACACATATACACACTTGAACTTGCACATATACACACTACACATGAACATCTGAAAAGGGGGGTAGTCTAAGGAGTTTCTTGTGTTATTGCAGCATAATGAAAGCCTGGGTCTGATAACTGGTAAAATTCTCAGATGTTATGGTATTTTCTTTGTTAAACTAGGGCAACACTTAATCAAACACACCACCATAATTTCTAGTCTCATTTTATGCCATGCAGTTCAAGACTATTTTTCCAGAAATGTTTCTGTAAAGTTGTGTACCTAAAAGAAAATTTGAACAAATGTTCTCAATTAACCCTTAATCATAACCCCGTTTTTCAGGATATCTTCAAGTACCTATAAGTATGGTGGGCAGAAATCTTTTCCCTGTGTGTCCTGGTAGAAATCAAACACTGACTAAAATATAAGATATCCATTGCTACCAGAAGTTAAGTGCCTTCACTCTCAAGAGCAAAACTTATTTAAATAAATTATTATTATTGGTTTGCAAGATCACTGCAACTGATATTATTGTCCCATGTCTGCTAGTTTCAGACAACAACCAGAAAAAGTTGAAACTATCTTAAATGTACGTATTTGAAAATAAACAATTGCACATTTGTTTCCAAAATGGCAGCACTTGTTCTTCAAATTTATTTGCACAGTTGATACAGGGTATTGGATCAGCAAGAGACATCACCTGAGTGGGGTTGATAAAAATGTCTCTCTGGTAATGGAAGTCCCAGAAGGCACAGAGAGAAAGCGGGGCCCTGTAGAGGCTTACTAAGGGTTAGCGGGAATGGCAGACGTACAACTCTAGATTGGTGGTAAACCTTTCTCTGCTGAGAAGATGTTGGATGATCCTAACTCATTGTAAAAGTAACTTACCTTGAAGCCGTTTCGGGAACCAGGAATGATTTTTCACCTTTTTTCCTCTGTTTCCTCGCCTAGTGCTCCAGTGATTGGAGTGGCACTAAACACACTGAACAAGTAGCAAGGCACCTGGCAATCAATCAAAGCAATGGGAACAGTTAGGCCATGCTGGTGTGGACCTGCTGCCTACCAGCAGAGTCGGGAGAGCAATGTCAAAGTGCTATGAAAGCAGAGCAAACTTGCCGGGGAAACAGCCACAGCCTAACCATTAGCTCAGTCTGCTTGATTCTAATACTTTAAAGTACCAGCCTATAGGAGATGATATTCTCCTAAAATGTAATGTTAATGCAAAATCTCCTGTTTTACAATAATTCCTCGAGTTTGGTTAAACTGGAGTTACTCATTTTTCCTACTTTAAGATTATAAATTATGGAATTATAGATTATTTTATTTAAAAAGGCACAAACTTGGACCAACCGCTTCTGATGGATTGTCATCAGGGTGTTGATCATTTAGATAGCTTTAGTTCAATGCTCTGGACACAGGCAGGAAGGATAAGAGGCATAGAATGAGAAGGGAAACCATTTTATAACTGGGCTATGGATTATTATGTGACACTGTTCCTGGGAAAACATAAATGTGTATTCATCCCAGATGAATGAGAGTGGTAACAAACCAAAGTAGCATAAATTCCACCTTAGTGAACCAAGTCATTTACTTGGGTTATTTATAGTAATATGGGCAAAATATTACAACAGTGTATACAACTCAGCAATAGCTGTATCACCAAAAGTCCATCCCAGGATGAGTGAAGAATATCTGGAAAACTTGTAATGTTGGAGTGTCTCACTTCGTCATCAATATTTATTGTTTATATAAAACCTTGAGGAAGAAGATGTGGCCATATTTATATTTATACACATATGTGTGTGTATGAAATTTCAGGAACTTCCTGGGATTTACGAGTTTACTTCCTAAATCTTATTTCAGCTCCAAGAAAATTCCTGCACAAAATGGCTACAGGAAAGATGCATGAGTTCTCTATTAATCATGATGGAATTTAAGATTAAAAAAGAAAAAGAGCTATAACTGTAGAAATCAAATCAA
The DNA here is from genome assembly GCA_028658305.1 of Pachyuromys duprasi. Lineage (NCBI taxonomy): Eukaryota > Metazoa > Chordata > Mammalia > Rodentia > Muridae > Pachyuromys > Pachyuromys duprasi. The sequence continues at coordinate 54,606,634 of CM053764.1, forward strand.
GTTCATGAATAAAGCAGATCATGCAATTATGTTTTATACATCTATATTGTTTTTTAGGACCTAACTTTGCACAGAGGATACTGGTTAGTCACCAGCTATGACAAATGACCATGAGTTAAAATACCAGTATTTTGAAGCCAGGTGGCTTTTAATCCCAGTATCCATGGAAGCAGAGACAGGTGGATCACTGTGAGTTTGAGGCCAGCCTGGTCTACAAAGTGAGTCAAAGTTACACAAAGAAACCCTGTCTCCAAAAAAAAAAAAAAAAAACAAAAACAAAAGACAAAACAACAAAACCCCCAAAACAAACAAAACAAAGCAAAACAAAACAAAAAACAAAAGCTCAGTACTTTGGAAATGTGAATAATCCCCAAAATTCATTGAGTGAATAATCCATAAGGTCTAGTTAGTGATGAAGAAAAGCCCAGAACAGAGAAAACCAGTGGATACTCATTTCATGAGATAGTTTTAATTTAGAGTTCCTGGTCATATAGTTAGTCCCTGAGAATCTTTATCACTTTATCTTGAAGGAGTGGTATGATGCCATGAACACACTTATTATTTGTTATGCCTCTTTACCAGTTTTAATCACTTTTTATCTTTATGTTGACAATTGTGTGGAAAAAGACTTATGGTGGGCAGCTAGAGGCGGGCTGTTACTAAGTTTAATGTTTTTATGTCATATTAGAAAAAAAATCTCACAATAGAAATTGTTACATTGCTTTTTAAAAATTGGACCAAAAATTCATTATAATTTCACTTAGAAAGCTTAGCACCAAGATGGGTGGTCATATATCCTGATACATTGTCTGTGTTTATGATGGGGATGTGTTTGGGAGGATAAAATTTCTCCTGGATGCTAGCCCAGCAAGAACTGTTCTAATAAAATGCTCATTATAAAATAAGAAAAAAAAGTAAATTATAAAATAAGTTAATATAGTTTTCCATTTAAATTTTCTTAGTTATTTTCTGAAAAGTTCTAGATAAAGTTGATCCATGAAGAATCACCTCAGGACCTGGGCCCCTGAGGATTCACTCTCACTGTTTTCTTAGTTCCGCGTCTTTGGTTTGTTCTCTGGCCTTTCCCATGTTCCCACAGGGTTCACAAAACGCACTCCTACCTCTCTTCCCTTCTACTCGTTCATGTGGCCTTTGAAATGCCGATGGGATGGTTGGCTAAAGTCGGAAAATGCTAATTTCAGAGAATATATGATGATGAATAATTGGTAAGGGCTTCCTTGAATTTTAGTCTACTGAAGAAAATTTACTTGTCAGACTTTCACAAAGAGGTGAAAAATTTTGAGTTTTCTATATTTAACATTCTTTATTATGTCAAACAGCTTACTGTGTCCAGTTTTTCTATTTATTTATTTAATTAATTTAGGTGTGTGCATGGGTTCCCTGCTATAGCACACAAGTAGAGGTCACAGGATACTTTGTTTAGTCTGTTTTCTTCTTGTACCTCCAAACGGGCTCCAAGCATCTCAGTCACTAGGATAACACAGCAAGTGCTTTTACCCACTGAGCCATCATGCCAGCGCTGATGTGTGTTTTCCAAGGACTATTGAACATAATATTTTTCAGAATTAGGTGTTTTTAGACAATAGCTTCCGTATTTAAATAGTTTAGTGTTCAAGAAAGCACTAATGTTTCTTTTAGAGAAAATGCATATAGTAGACAAACTTCATTAGGATAGGATAGAAAGCCTGAGTCTGGTTTAAATGAACCAGTAATAAATATTAAGCAAGGCGTCTTTAAACAGAAGCATGAAGAATGAGGGTGGTACAAGCAGCATCTCACAGCAGCATGCCTTGTCTTTCCTTCAGGACAGGGCTCAGTATTCCCTAATTTCATGTTTGAAACAAGTTTATAGAACCTGGAGACCCTAAGTATCAAGAATCAAATGCATATGCTTCCTCCCACAAGAGGAACTGTGGCAGTTAAGAAATAAAGTTGCAGGCGGGTGCCTAAAGGAAGAAGGAAAGAAAGCATGGACTGAATCTATTCTGTCTGAAGCAGAGAAAGAAAAATGGTTTCATCAGGAAAACTTTGACACTCAGTATGTGTGGGCAAAAACCCGAACCCTTCTGACTTTCAGTTATGAGATATCTATTTGGCCGTGCTCATCAAATTAAACAAAGAATACAAGTTTTTTTGAGAAAAGTGTGTACTATTATTATTATCTTTATCATAATCATCATTCTTGTGTTTTAGGTCATTTTAAACACACAAAGAACAATGCCTCTGGCTTTAGTTTTGTAAATGAAATGGAAATTGACTTACTGTGACTTATCAACAGTAAGAGAACCTGTGACACCGATACTATTTTCTTGTTAGGTAAAGCCTTTTTTTTTTTTTTTTTCAATATTCTAATGCTTTGGAGTTCCGGCAGAAACACCTTATTGAGCACTTATATGCAATCCATGGAACCCTGGAAAAAATAATCCTCATCATAAAAACACTCTGTTCTCTGAAAAGCTGGAAGAGTAGACATGTTTAAATGGGGCTATTTGATTACATCTAGTTATTTTAAAATTTGTATGAGTGTTTTGCACCCCTTGCATTCCTGTCACCTGTGGAGGCTAGACGAGGGGGCTGTATTCCTTGGAATTGGTGTTATTACCGCTGGTTGTGAGCAGTCACGTGGGGACTGGGACTTGAACACCAGTTGGTCTTCTGGGATAGCAGTCAGCTCTTAAACACTGGGCCCTCTCTTCTGTTCCTAATCTAAAGCCACTGTAGGAAGAGGCCAGCTGCACTAAGCCTATAGAGTCGAGTCCTTGTGGTATCCATGCCACGCAAGATAACCTGAAGCCTACAACTCACCACCGACACTCCAATGAAAAAAAGGATGTTAATCAAAAATATCTTGTTAATCCTCAGGCGAGATATACTTGAAACTACTCCCTTTAAAATCCTCATCTATTTTTATTTATACTTCATTCTGGCACTGATTCTAAGAAGTCTCTGACATTGTATAGGAAAATTAAAATTATAAGCTCTAGTAATATGAAAAGTTACGGAAAAAAACACTATTAAACCAAGGCTTGTTTATTTACTTATTAATTTATTTATTTCTGGATGTATTTTGGATCAATTGCCCAAATTTGTGGGTTTAATTTGCCCACATTTCCTAAGTATAATTATTAAACCAACTAGAGTAGGTAATAATTAAAATAGATACCTGCATTTTTAACCACTTTTGGATTTTTTTTACATTGAGCATTGCTCTATAACAATGTAATACGAAATGGAATTTGTACATAAATAGACAAACATACTTTTCTCTAATATTTGGAAAAGAAGCATTAAGATGAAAATAGAATGCTGATCTTTTGGGCTTAACTAATGTGTGGAATGAAGACTTCAGAACAATGAGGGAAAACTTCAAACCATCATGGCCGTGAAACTTAACAGTCTAACACCCTGCTTGTTAAAACTGCCAAAAATAATAAAAAACTTGACTCAATTAGATATAGTAAATACAATTATGTTGAAATGCAGTTTGATTTACTAAAAAGAACATGAGTTCAGTACAGGCTGTATCTTACCAGTATATAAGACATTCTAAAAAAGCCAGTAAATAAAATATGAAGGATTTTGTAGAAAATATGACATGGTGGAGCAAGTAAAGTGAGAAGTTGTATGGACTCCTAGAATACTGGCTTTTACACACAACCTTAGACAAAAATGTTATCCATAGTTTTAACCTTGTTCTTTCAAAGGAAATGCTAAGTGCGATAAGGAAAATCGGGAACAATGGAGTAATCCTAGCTGCGCTGACACAAACCGCTGCTGGGCATACAGAGCCTCAAGGGTGTGGCTAACAACTTTTTCCCAGACTTTGTTCTTAAAAAGGCCTGAACTAGGGATCGCGCTGCCACTTGCTCTGAAGTGTTGATGTGTAATGAGAGAAATTGCACAACTTGATTATAGAGTAGTCAAGTTGCCTCAACCTTACTGTTCTCCTTTGGTTCACAACAGTTAGGTTGTGACAGGCTGGTCCCCCTTTTAAATATCCATTCATGATACGGTACTAGTCAGAATTCTGACAGCTATTCAGAGAGCCAATGGATACCTTCTTGATGAAGAAATACCTTTGTGCAAACTGTTTATAAAAAATCAATTTGAAAGACCCTTTAGTATTAGTGTTCAATGGCCATGTTCAGAGGTAATGCTTTCCTCTCACTCCCTACAGCTACCAACAATAGAAGACAGACCCTGAAGATGTAGGGAGCATATGCTGGGGAAGACATACCCAGGGGATGCAGAGTACAGACAGTGGATTTGGAAGAAGTCTTCATAGAACTGTTAACAGCAGAAAACTAAGCAACTTCTAACATGTTTCTGGTTCTGATAAGTTATGAAAATAATGCTGATTTGATAAGCTACGTGGCATTTTTCTCCTGCCTAGCAAATATTGACCCATACTTTAAAAATAATAATTAGCTAAAGGTAGACTCAGGGTAGAAGTTTAATCTCAGCTGTTAAATTTTCTATAATTTATCAAAATGTCTTCCCCATAAACTACTAATCACTTTGCATCAAATCCTACAACTTTGAAGGATGATTAACTTCTAGATTATTTGCTTTTGAGCCATGTTTGAACCAGGGTCAGTCTTCTCACTGAAAAAAGCAGGAGAATTTTCAAAAAAGGTGGCATTCCCAATCTAAATATGGTTACATTTGCATAAATGTGGTTTATAAGTAGTTTTCCTGGCACACAGGCAGTGCTCAGTGTATACTTGTGAGCTTGCTTAAAAAGCAAGGAAGAAAGAAGGGAGGGAGGGAAGAAGGAAGGAAGGAAGGAAGGAAGGAAGGAAGGAAGGAAGGAAGGAAGGAAGGAAGGAAGGAAGGAAGGAAGGAAGGAAAGAAAGAACGCAAGCAAGCAGCCAGGCAGGAAGGGAAGAAGGCAGGGAGAGAGGGATAAGGGACAGGAAGAGAGCAAAGGAAGGAGGGTTAGTTTGCTTACCTGTCATGTTCCACAGCAAGGGAAGTAATGCCGGAATGTGAAGGTGCTTATTCATTGCTTTTTGTTTGTTATTGATCTTCAAACCTAATATTCTGACACTTAAAGAACAGGTGTTCTGGAAGATTGTAGACTGTCGGTTTATATTTGAAAGAAATAGGCTGGAGTGTGTTACAGAACTGGATTCAAATGCCAACCTGACTTTAACTGTGTGGTCTTGGGCAAAAAACTTACCTCTTTTGAGTTTCAGTCTTTTAATTTTGCATAACCCCAGTGATTCTTGTGGGAATTAAATTAATTAATATATGTAAAGTGCTGAGCACAATAACAATTCACTGAGAAGTTGTTAATATTAATGTTTACTGTACTCTGGCAACTCCACAAGTGAGTATCAGTATTAATTCTGTTTACACATGACACTGAAAACTCAGGGCACAATAAAATTTAAATAATTCCTTTTGGTTTTTCCCTTTTTATTTAATTAAGACATAATCTTAACTCTGCATTTTAATTGGTTGTGGGTTTTTTTTTTCCTGTTTGTCTTCATCTGTTGCTGAGATAGATGTACTAACATGGACAGAGGAAAGACCACAGGCCTCAACCCTATACAAAGAAAGCTACTAGCAACTAAGCAATGCCGAGAGTGAGGGAAAGAGACTTTTCCAGGGAAGAGCACACCAATTGGTTATCTAAATATCAAGTGGCTAGCCCCGAAAACACACATACAAGTAACATTATACAGACTGATCAGGTTTTTATTAAAAATATATATACCATACATATAACATATACTCTATATATAACAACAATTCATGAAAAATGGGTCCTAAATTTGAAAGAGAGGAAGGTGTATTATATATACATATATTATACATATGTGTAATTACATCATTGTCCCTCCCTCTTCCTTGTTCCCCCTCCCTCCCAAGCTCATACCCTCCTCTTCTTTAATTGTTGTTGTTGTTGTTTTTTTTTTGAAAGTTGTACAGAGTGTGTGTTTATTTTTTTTCATCACATACACAGGGTTACCAATTCAGTTACACTTTAAAAATACAAACAGAGCAGATTTAATTATTATTATTATTAGCCCTATGACTCTAATTTAAGGAATCTAAAGAATGTTTCCTTCAAGAAAACACATTTAATATATGACAGCCTGCTTTTAGGCTGACAGTGTTTTCAGTATGACCACAGTGGATATAGACAGATAATACCTGAACTGTGTTTTTTTTGTTTTTTTTTTTAATTTATTTATTTTTATCTCAATCACAGGTTAGGTACTTTGAATCCCAGGCATAGCCCCCTCCCCCATTCCCTCCTACCCTCCCACTCCCTCCCTCATTTCCTTCTTCCCCGCCCCCTCCAAGTCCACCAACAAGGGAGGACCTCCTTCCCTTCCATCCAACCCCAGCTTATCCTGTCTCCTCAGGGCTGGCTGCAAAGTCCTCCCCTGGGATCTAGCCAGTCTGTCACTCCCCGACCTGTATGGGGGAGGGTCAAAGAGTCAGCCATCAAGTTCATGACTGAAACAGTCCCTGTTTCCCTGAATAGGGTCTTCAGCCCTA
>CM053764.1:54613667-54679735 GCA_028658305.1 Pachyuromys duprasi
CTCTCTGATGGCTAAGGACGTTGAGCATTTCTTTAAGTGTTTTTCTGCCATCTATAATCCTCTACGGTCAGTTCTCTTTTTAGCTCCATACCCCATTTTTGAATTGGATTATTTGGTTTCTTGCTTTTTAACTTCTTGAGTTCTTTATATATACTGGATATTAGCCCTCTGTCAGAAGTGGGATTGGTAATGATCCTTTCCCAATCTGTTGGCTGTCGTTTCATTCGGATGACTGTCCTTTGCTTTACAGAAGCTTTTCAGCTTCATGAGGTCCCACTTATTGATTGTTGATCTTAGAGCCTGTGCTCTTGGTGTTCTATTCAGGAAGAAGTCTCCTGTGCCAATGAGTTAATTGTTGTTGTTATACATACAAATAATCGGTATCTACAGCCTCCTGAGTTCAGTCAGTGTGGATGTATATGTTTCTGGGGATGACCGCTTGCTATTGGATACATGATTAAGGGACTCATCATTGGGGAAATCAGTCCTCCCTCTCAGCAGTTGCTAACTGCTTTTGGTGCTTCGTATGGGTGTGGGCCCATGAGAGTCCCACCACCATTCCTGTTTGGAGTTTTATCGTGAGTTAGTTTTATACATCAATTTTTAGTTTCTGTTAGAAACCAGTTAGGTTCACAATAGTGGCCATCTAAAAGTTTGTATCATTTTAGGTGGTTCAGAAATCAAAAGGCAGGATAATTATGAAGCAAAAGTGATCTTTCTTAGGTTGCATAGCTTCTCCTGTCCCTCCTGTTTTGTAGAAGAATTAGCAAGCCATGTGAAGATGCCAAATGAAATTAGGCCATCCAATTAAATTGGGGCATACTTACACTACAAATTAATTGGGGTTTTATATAATATTCAAATATAACTGGATTTTCTGAATCTTATTGGCTAAATCTGATGTCATTAAATTGTTAATCACATTATTTTTATCTTGATTATTTGTTTCTGTACTGCACTAGATCACCTGGGATAGTCTAAACACCCCACATACCGGACACATTCCTCTAAAGACTAGAATTTTTCAACATTCTTCTAAAATTGCTGGAGGTCTTCAACTGAGAAGCAGTTCACACCTGTGCACACACACTTACATCCACACACATAAATGTGCCCATTTTAAGTTTCTGGTGCAGTGAGTTTTAACAAGCAACACGTACCTGTTTTTACTAAATATATCTTGTCAAACACTCAAAAAAATAAGTTTGTCTTTTTTTCATAGGACGTGCACATTCTGCAAGTATTCCTGAAATGCACATTTGGCCAACAGGATTCTGTATTGATCACCTTCACTTAAGTTTAATGTACAAACTGGGAACCATTATTAATGGTTATTTGCTGTTATGAAACTTATACCAATTTTAGTACTGAAAAATACAAAGATTGCAAAGAAATAGCTGGAGAAGTATTTCATATGAAGAACTTACCTCTACCTACTGAATTTTTCACCACCTGCTGGGGCTCGCTACACTAGTGTTGTTTGTCACTACTGATCCCAGTTTCCAAAGGGATTTAAGACCCAGGTTGAAGAAAATGCTCAAGTAGCTGGTACTTAGGCAAGCTATGATCCAATCCACAGTCTGATCTCAAAGTCCTTACGCAGTTATGTCTCAATCTGTGTAATTTTTAAATTTCACCTTCTGAATCTTTCTGAACCCAATTGACAGACTCTAACTTTTATCCTATTTATTGATTGATTGATTTAATCAGTTTACAGCCTAATCCCATCTCATCTCCTTCTTTTCAGAGAAGGGGAGGTCCCTAAGGAGTATCAACCCACCCAGGCACCTCCACTCAAGCAGGACTATGTTAAGCACATCCTCTCCCACTGAGGCCTGACAAGGCAGCCCAGCTAAGGGAGATGGATCCAAAGGCAGGCTGCAGAGCCAGAGACAGCCCCTACTCCCATTGTTAGGCTACCCATACGTTGACCAAGCTGCACAGCTCTTACATATGTGTAGGGGGTCTAGGTCCAGCCTACATATGCCCTTTCTTTGGTTGTTCAGTCCAGGTTAGTTTACTCTGTAGGTCTTTTAATGTGAAGCATGGACACAGCAGTTTCTCTGTCTCAGCTGACAAAAAAAAAAAAAAAAAAAAAAAAAATGCCTTCTAGAAAGAATCAACCAATCCAAACCAAACAAGTAAAATTCTGGCTCAATTTTCTTCTATTTCTACTAAAGCTTTTATAAGGTGGAACTGGATTTTATATTTGTTGGTTCACCTGCCCTGGATCACCTGAGCCTGAAAGGCTGATGACAAAGAGTTGAAAGGACATAAATGTTACAAGTTGTGATTTAAAGGAAAGGAAATTGGTTCTTATGCTAATGAACTTTACAGTTCTCTTCAAACTGGGTGAATGCCATACCCTTGTCATGAAGCGAGAGTGAAATGAAGAACTTAAAATACTGGGTGTTGATATCTTGTTCCTGCATGTTCTGAGTATCTTTGTTCTCTTCCTTTATGGATGTGTTCTTCTTTTCCTTTTGACATGTGTGGTGTAGACACAGACCACAAAACCATGGGAATTTCTATAATGGAGAACACAATGTGAGGATCTGCTTCAGGGTCATTTCCTGATGTCTTCCAGAGAACTTTGAGTTATAAATTCAGAGAAAAGAAACTGGCGTGGTTGGGGTTCATGTGTGTCCATATTTACGGCAATTCTGAAATCCTCTAGCAAATAATGGATGTTCAGCAAATGTGTATTCAACTCCTTGAACTATTTTGGTAAAGTCTCTGAAAACTGAGACTACGCTGAATTCTGAGTCACTGTGGGAAACGAGTACCCATTATTGATGGCAAAAGTGTGCAGGGACAGCAAAGCCAAAACGATTCTGGCAATGATTTTGATTTTGGCAACCTTAGTTCACCTGGAAAACATCCTGAGATGTTCAACTGAGTTTTTAAAAATTCAGCAAAAAGTGGGAATACAGTACAGGCTCAAACAGAGTAAGTTTTGGATGCTTGGCAGTCTGTGGCAAGCTGTGGACTGGCTTTTACCAGAACACATGAAGCCACAATTTGAATGATTCTAGTAATTAGGGATTGAGTGTGGGCCCAGAGGCCAAAGCATAATGCCGTGGCAGCAACAAAGGAATTGTAAAAACAGAGTGCAGAGAACTGCAAAGTGGGTTAACTTCTTGGTGCTTGCCAATTTCTGACTCGTGTGTTCTTCAGAAAGCGTGGGGATCACATGTGCTGTGCCCTCCAGTAACCTCCTCACCTTAGTTTTTGCTGCTCCACCTTCTTGAGGTCACAGGTTCTTGGAGGGAAGTGTCATTCTTATCAGGACTCTTAACTTCCTCACCCTTTGTCTAGTTCAGATCTTTCAGTATCTCACCCGCTCCCCCCCTCCCCCCAAGGCTTTAATTTCACTTTCTCCTCTTTCTTCAGCTGGCTTTTATTTCTTGTAGCTCTTGGCTATGTAACTTTCTGCTGTGACTTTGACCCCATATAGAAGCCAGTAAGGCTCATGTGTCTCTACAGATTCTAGCTGAATGTGTCATAATCTCCCTTTACCCACCATCATGTTGCTGCATCTTGGTTTGAACGATTATTATTCGGTTGTTATAGATTCGTTTAAATGCCACCGGTGAAGAGAAGGTTATTCACAACCCCCTTTAGAGCCTGACAAGTTCAACAAATGTATATTAAGACCATCAACTACATAAAAAGAATTTATCATTACTTAGCTGTACAGCCAACTTAAAATTGTAAGGGAGGGAGATACGGAAGCTTGATTTTAGAAATCCTCCCCCCCCTTTTTTTTAAGTGGCCCTCCACCTGCCCGTTACCCTTATTTTAATTATTTCTAGTTTCTCTTCTACTTTGTCACTTGGAAATTTCACTGATGGCAGTTGCTGTATTCCAACCCTTGTCTGTTTGGTACTACCTAGTAAACAGGAACTTTGTATCTCTTGCTACTAGGAATGCTCTTGATCCCACTTGCCTTGAAAGACTTGGAGGCAGTTTAAGGCCTTTACCTAATCAACAAGAGGGAGAGACACTGGTTAGTATATTCTGTCCTTGGCAGTTTCTTTCCCTAACGATATTAGCATTGCTTTCTTCCTCTGTAGCAATACCTATTCCATGAGGACTTCAGGCTGATTGACCAGGCAGATAATAAAATCCGAACAAGTTTTTTAAGACATCCACAAATTGTCCTCAGAGGCTAATTTTAGAAAGTGCTATGTGCAGACAAAATAGTCTAAAAACAAGAGATTTCTGCCAGCCTGCCTTTGTCACATACATAGCAAAATACATGGTGATTGGATCATAGATCATGTAAATTAAGTGCCAAGTCTATTGTAAGATCTTTGTAATAGGGTCACAGCAATTCAGTATAGTTGAAATCTGGCCTGGAGTCCAGTTCCTTAGAGAGAAATCAATTTATCAACTGCCAAAGTGTCAAGCCCAAAGGAAAAACAATGGCATCAACTCCTCCATTATATGTAATATGGGTTGAGAGGAGTCCCTTGAGATTTCTTCAAATGGTTGTCATTTTTACGTACTTGAAGCAAGACTCCTGGTTGTGTTTGAGGTATGGATCACTTGTGTTATTTGTCATGAGACTCCGATGTCCGACATGATCGGTTGCTTCCTTAGCAGCTTTCTGTGTGGCTGGAAGAACAAATAGGAACCAGCGCTCCTCTTGAGCAGGGCTCTCTTTCTCATAACCTCACCCTGCAGCATGCGAGCCCCCGTCACACACAGCATTCCACCACCCCCAACACATGTTATTACTTGGTAAGGTCCTGGAAGCTAAGGAAGCAGAAGTGTAATCTGTGTGCTCCCTTATCATGGTCAGTCCTTTGTTGTGGAGGAACAATCCATGCGGAGCGTTACATTGGTTTCTTCCATGAGCGTAACCTGTAAGTGTTCTGATAGTTTTTCCTCCTTTCTCTATGCTCCTGGAATAAAGACTCGTAAGACTCAAAATATATTTGCAAATACCTAGGCCATATAGTGAGGCTCTTCAACAACTGGCCCATAACTTAAAATAACTTATTTATACTATTCTGCCGTGTGACTGGCTATCTCTACTCATGTACTATGTGTCTGTGCTCCTCACATCTTGCTGGAATGAATATCCTGTGCCTCCTGGCTCTATCCCAGAATCCTTTCTGCCTGCCAGATGTCTCATCTTCTATTTCCTGACTCGGCTATAGGTCATTAGCTTTTTACTGACATGTGAGGCTTCCATACAGACACAAGACATAGCTTCTACATATAAGGTAAATTTCAAGGCAAAGATATTCCTTCTTATGTAGAAATCTCAGGTGTAATTATTTCATAATATAAAGCTTTCTCGAACCCATAGATTTACTATACAAACCAGAACTATCAGGGCATATGTTATGTTCACCGGACATTAGTTGAGCACCAGTTTAGATCTAGGCCCCAAAGTGAACAGGATAAGTGGGGATTCTGTCCCCCATTAGATCAAACTGTACATAGAAAGGGAAGCAATAATAAGTAAGAAGACAGCTATGGGCTAGGTATCAGGACTATGCGGTAACTGAAGCAGAACAAAGCCTTCGCAAGTGAGTGGAGAGACAGTTTTGGATACAGATGGAGGTTCACCAGATCTGAGAAAGAACTAGTGTAGCCGAGAGCTCAGTGATGGTTAGTAGACAGCTAGCGAAAATGCAGAGCTGTCAGCAGGATACAGGGGAACAGTGAACATCAAGACCATGGGACAAGACCTGACTCCTTTAAGGAATATGAGACATTAAGTATAGACAATTAGTGGAAAACACAGAGCTGGATCACTGGGTGCTTAACAGGACAGATAGCCCATTTGGTTCTGTACTGTTTTCAGTTTAATGGGAGGGAAGAGGACAAATTAAGAAACTTTTCTTGGTTGCAGGGACTGTACAGTTAATCCAAATGAGGACCCTTCTGAGAATGAAAGTGGACCCTGTCCGCAGAAGAGCTGGAAACAGACTGTGTTGAGCAACCTGTCGCTTGGGAGCTTCATAAGTCTTTAGCTGTTGAGGTGGCATGGAGGCCGAGAGTAGTGGACTTCATTTGGGCCCCAGGTCAACCCTATTTCCCCGGTACAATAGGCGCTCAGTGTATGTTTATTAAATGAGGGAATCTAGCAGCTTATTATCCTTGTTTGATTAAATTTGTTTATTTTAAAGGTTTATTGTATTTGTATGTATTGTGTGTCTATGGTGCCCTTCCCCTTTGTCATCCCCATCTGTCTGTCTCCCTGACCCCGTGTGTGTGTGTGTGTGTTCTGTATTCTTCATATGTGCAGGTGCCAAGGAGGCTAGAAGAGGGTAATGGATCCCTGGAGTTACAGGTGGTTATGAGTCTCATGACATGAGCTGACAGAACACGCTTGAAAGAATAGCAAGCACTTTTTAACGGCCTATCCCTCTGCAGGTCCCTGGCCCTGGCTTTACAAATGGGGCCATGCTAAACTATATTGTGGACTCTGATTCTGATCACACAATCCACCAGAGGGTTAAATTCTTTATCTTTTTAGCTTTTTGAGACAATATCTGACAATGTAACCCAGATTGACATGGACCTTGCTATTTAGCTCAGGCTGTCTTTGAACTGATAGAAAACCTCCTGCCCCACCCTCCTGATTGCTGAGTTTACAGGCCCAAACTACCATGCTTTGCTTTTTAATGAATACCTCATAATAGTCTAAATCTTTTAACCTCCTCCAATTTCTACCTTTTTTCCTTTATTTCTTCTCCTCCAGATTTAGTGTTCTACACAAGGAACTGTATAGAACACAGCTGGATATATAAAGAACATACATACATGTAGAACATATGGATGTAAATATACCAGTTTTTACTTAAGGCAGGGATAAGAGAAGACCATAAAGAAGTGTCACTGAGAAGCTTTTTTATCCTTTCCTTTGAAGTGTCCACTATAACAGTTGATGCTAAACCAAACAGGTTCCAACTGGGCATTCTGGCAGGGTTCATTTCACCAGGACAGTGGGATCTTTGTCCAATCTGTCATCAATCTAACATGATCAGCTGCCTACTTTGTCTGAATGACGAAAACAGCGATCTGCTTTGTCCCCTTTTAATTACTTAAGATACTGTTTTACTTCCAGGTTAGGAGACCCGGGCATGACCTGCCTAGTGTCCTATCCTACCCCGTAAATTTTCATGTGAGATGATTTGCATCACATGATCAATAAAAAAAAAAGACACAAACAAAACCCGGCATATCTCAGCTGATCGTTGTGGTCTATATCTGCAATATCAGCATCCAAGAAGCTAAAGCAAGGGGGTTATTATATTAAGGCCAGTCTGTTTTACACAGGTAGATCCAGTCTCAAAAAGCCTGTGTGTGAATATGTGCATGTTCAGGTCTTTGCATGTCTTCATGAACATGCGTGTAATCTCATGCGTGTGCAGGCATGTTTGCATCTGCACCCCCAAGGATAATGTTCTTCTTTTATAGTCAATGCCTACTTATTCCTCTCTATTCTGTTTGCGTGAAAAAAATTTTTTTTACCTGTGTCTTCATCATCAGTTCTTGTAGTTCATTTGTGCTGTTCATGAAAATCTATCTACCATGAGATAAAATATATTGTTTGCTGATATTTATGATCCTTCCACAAAATATTTTTAATTGAATTTTATAAAACTAGTTTCTGTTTTAGACACTATGGAAAACCATTTCTTTCAGATCACGTTTGAAGACTCTAAGGCGTGTGCTATCATGCCCCTGCTTTTACTTAATATTATTCTTTCGGTTTTTTTTTAAATAAAAACTAGACAGTTAGCTGCTGAGTGACATTATCAGAGAAGGGCAATGTCAAGCTTGCTTTAAAACACAAGAATCTCCATTAGTCATATACAGTGCTATGTTCACTTTACTGTAGCCACAGAAATACACAGCTAGTCTCCTTCGCACTGGAAAGGTGTACTTCTGAAATTTAGTACGCTAGCCTTCAGCCTTTGTTAGCAACTGTGTCTCCTTTGCGATAATATTATCTGCTAAGACAACTTTCAGCTGGGGCAGGACCATGCTTTTTTCTGGAAGGAGCGTCCCACTTTTTCCTATGTGAAAATGGAAAATGCATGAGAAGAGCATTCCTGCCAAGAGCCAAGAATTTCCCTGAGATGCAGACTGTCAGTAAAACGGACTCTGTGGGCTGCAGTATGTTACTCACTCTTGGTGGCAGCTTACTGTGACTGCCCCGAACCATTGACATTAAACATTCACTGCTTGAATTAAAGCGGTAAAGTCTATTTACTGTTTTCCTTAAGAGTTTCAAAAATTAACACATCAGTCTTTAATGGAAATGAGAAAGATCAATTCTAGAACACAGACAAAGCTTACTTTCTCAAAGAGAGAGAAACAGTTGTGTGTGTGTTAGAGAGAAAGAAAGAGAGAGGAGAACATCAGTCATACACCAAGGGAGTTCAGTTCTCTCCTTACCCTGTTGGTCCTAGGGACTGATAAGGTCACCAAGCTTGGTAATAAGCACTTTTACTCACTGACCTGAAGGCCCACAAGGGCTTCTTTTCTTTTTTTATTTTTAAATTAAAATTTTAATTACTTTTATTTTATATGTATGAGTGTTTTGTCTGAATGTATGTAAGTGTACTCTGCATACCTGGTGCTGGCAGCGGCCAGAAAAGAGCCTGGAATTGGAGTTTTGAACACCCACGTGGTGCTGAGAACTGAACCAAATTCAAGTCCTCTGGAATGGCATCAGGTGTTCTTAACCACTGAGCCCTCTCTCCTGCCCTGATTGCTTTAAGAACACTTAATTCTGTATATCCAGCACCATCAGCCGAGGCCACCACAATACTTCATACACGGAAACCAAGTTGCCCGTTCTGGGGCCACCCTACTCCTATTCTCATTCCAACTTGCTGTTTTTTCCCTTTCCCTCCTCAGGCTCTCACCTCTTTGAGAAAGTGCTCATTCTGCTCTACTCCATCCTCTCATGAGCGCTTCTTGCCTTTGGGCCCTGATCAGTGTCCGAGCTCTAACTGCATTCTGAAGCAGGACGCATTCCAAATAAAATATCTTAATCAAAGATTCGCCCGGGCCATGTGAGAGAAACATGTTCTGTACTTTAGCTCCGTTCACTGTGTATGGATTCTCTTTCTCCATCCCCGTACTTGTCACTCACAAAATGCTTATGAGATATCAGCTAAAGCAATAACCGGTAAATATTATCTTCCTGAGCCATTTTTATCTTTCTTATCCTCAGAATGTCATGGTTACGTGAGCTATCTAGACTCATGTTTGAATGGGAAATTTTTAATAACATACCATTCTTTTCTTTTTCATATATATCTGCCTATGAATCAATAGATGCTACCTAGTTCTGCTTTGTTACATTGACAAGTCAGCGTTTATGGTAGACATTCGATTACCAGGCCTTTCTACAGATAATTAAGCAGAGTAGAAGTCTGACATGACTTTCTCAATGCGACAGCCTGCTAGCAAATGAGCCCAATTTTCAACATTATCACACTAATATTAGAAAAGTCAGCAAAGGGTTTTAATAACCATATGGAGAGTTCTGGGGAGATTTAGGTCACAGTATACAACATTTTAAGAGAAATGTTTAAGAAAATTACTGTGTAACAACAGTTGCTACAGTTACTAAGAACATTTTATATTATTGTTTTTAAAACAAATTTTGTTTTATGTGTGTGGGTGCTTGGTCTGCATGTATGTGCATGTACTCTGTGAAGGGCTCCAGTAGGCTAGGGCCTGGCCAACATGGATCTGGCAGACCTTGTCCTTCTCCTATTCCTTCTTCCTCGCTAAAAACCATTAGACCACATTCCTAGAGCTAGCCACCAAGGTCCATTCCCTTAGTTGGCCACTTCTACTTTCTGAAGCTGACTACCAAGGTCCAGCTATCAAACTATGAAAGTCCAGCAATCAAAAACACCTTTTGGCTCACCTAATTAAAATGAATAATTGAAGTTAAACACCTCATCCTAACTCTTCCTTTTACCTCAATCTCCTGTCTCTGCTCATTTCCTGCCATTTGTCTTTCTGAGGTAAATAAATCTTCTTTGTGCTGAGAACTAAGTCTTGGGGTGTCTTATACTGATACTCACTGTTTTACTATGCACTTGCCTGGTACCCAAGGAGGCCAGAAAAGGGTATCAGATCATCCTTGACTGGAATTACAGACAGCTGTGTGCCTCCATGAGGGTGGTAGGAACCTAAAACTGGGTTCCTTGGAAGAGCAGCCTGTGTCGTTAACTACTGAGCCATCTCTCTAACCCACAGTGTATTACATCCTTAACAGTTGCTAAAGTGCATTTTAAATATTCTCATTAGAAACATAAAGATAATTATGTGAGTCAATGCATAATTAACTCCATTTGGCCATTTCACAATGTGTACATATTTGAAAATATGTCACACATAATAATTACATGAAACTTTTGTCAATTTAAAAATGAAGCAGCTAGTGCTGAATTCAGAACCCACCAGAGAGCACTCGCTTAGCATTCCCGGAGCCCGAGTTCCATCCTCAGCACCGAGAAATAACTACTTAAAAACAAAAAGATATCTTTAATTTGAAGCTGTATCTTTTCCTGTTTAATTACAATCTAAGAGTAGAAGATTCGCCTTACAATATGAATTTAATATCTGTTCATTTATCATACAACAACAAAAGTTGTATTGTCTGGTTCATAGTAACGCCATTTCCTTACCAGAATTCAGATCTATTTGCATGGGGTTGGGGGTGGGGAATGGGCAGGAGGGGTTTCTAAAAGTAGACAAATATGACAGCCACCAAGTCAGGAACCCATTTTCTGGTCTGTGGCTGACTCTGGGGGGCACTGGCTCTGTACATGCTTCCAATTGCTTCTGCAATGATTAATCCCCTTGTGGTATTCTTAATATTTTCTTCAGTTTGGAAGAAACATATGGGAGAGATATTTGTAGATCTTGAGGAATTCACTTCTTTTAAAGTTTATTTTTTATTGTCGCTAACAGAAGTCCTAGTTTAAAGAAGTCAGTAAAACATTTGTTTCATTATTTTTTTCTTAAAATATGACTTGTTTCGAGTAAATGAGTCATACAGCCCATTAACCAGACCAGCGGACAGCTTTCCAGGTCCAGTACACTAAATGTTTCAAAAGTCCTGGAGGTTTGGTTTGTTAAACTGAGAAGTTTATGTGACATCATCTGTGCATATGTTCTGAATGAGGGGTTATCATGTTTCAGCAGCTTACTCGCCTTCCATGGAAGCAAAGCTTGGGCTGCCAGAGAACAGTTCTGTGTGGCTGGGCACCATGTCAAAGGAGCGGCAACAATAGCTGTCATCAGAAGTAGTCATCAGTCACTGCTTGTGTGCCAAGATCGGGGATCACAAACAACTGGAAGAAACTGCTTTAAACCCTAACAGGATCAAGTTATATAAACAGACTCCTTTATTTTTCTTTCTCTCCCCCACCCCCTTTTTGGTTAATCGAGACAGGGTTTCCCTTGTGTAGTGTTGGCTGTCCTGGACTTGCTTTGTAGACCAGGCTGGCCTTGAACTCACAGAGATCTACCTGCCTCTGTCTCCCTGAGACAGATACATACATCAAAGGCATGTATTGCCACTGCTTGGTTCTCATACTCCTTTCTTTCCGCATGGATTTTCTGCACTGGCTGGATTGCCTGAAGGCATAGTGGGATTCAGCCTTTCAGCCTACATCTACACTGGGCTCAAGATGAACTGCACTGAGGAGGAAAGACTGTTCCATCTTTATGCGAGGGTGCTGTGCTTTCATTTCTGTGACATCTTTTGAAAAACAGAAGTTTTTACCCATTTCTTTTTTTGTCGTGAGTAATTTTGGTGTCATATCTGAGAAATCATCTTATCTTCTAAGAATTTCATATTCTTAGCTCATACATTTTGGCTGATGTCTCATTTAGAGCTGTTTTATATATAGTGTCCAGAGCCCTAAAGATTCTTCTTTCTTCACAGGGGTATCTTAGCACCTTTGACCCAATTAACTATAGATATCAGAGTTAAGAGTTTAAAACTAATGTGTTTATACTTAGACCTAACCTATACTGTCTTGATTATTGGAACTTTTTGAAATTGGTAAGCCAGAACCCTTCAACTTGGTTATTATGTAACTTAAGATGGTTTGACTAGTCTACTTTCTTTGCATTTGTATATAAGCTTTAGGATCTTCTTGTCAATTCTGTGAAAAAGACAGCTAACATTTGATGGAGATTGAATTATGTTAACATTATTAGCCATTAATGTTTGATGGTTACAATAGTGCCCAGTGTATAAGAAGAAATAACTATTGTTAGGTATTATTTTCCTACTTTATCATTTGAGTCGTCCTAAACATTCCTTTCTTATAGATAAATGCTTTGTTCATTTTTACTATAATTGCCTTTTGGGAGGTGTGAATAGGATATTTTATTTACAGTCATAGTTTGTGTTCTTTAAGAAGCATTCAATTTACATGAGCATGGTATTAGATGGTATCAGATTACTAGCTGTTACTCTTGATGCTGTATAAGAAATGGAGACAACTAGATACATGGGCTAGGAAACATTGTGAATTAGTCAGCTTGCCCTAGAGGCCCAGAACTTTTAGAATGAATATGATTTATTATAATCACTTAAAGGCTGTGGCCCAGCTGGTCTAACGATGGCTGTTTACCATGAGAGGGCCTAAGAATATGAATCGGGATGTCTCAGCTCATCTTCAGTATGTTCTGGAATCCTGAAGAAGTAGGCTTTAATGCCATTTTAAGGAATGGACTTGCCAGCAAGAGCAAGCAGGAAAAAAGAGCAAGCTTCCTTCTTCCATGTCCTTATACAGGCTGCCAGCATAAGGTGTGGGTCAGATTAAAGGTGGATCTTTCCACCTGAAAAGATCTGGATTAAAGATATATCTTCCCATATCCAAAAGATAGAGAATAAAAGTGGGTCTTCCCACTTCAAATGGTTTAATTAAGAAAAAAAAAATCCCTCACAGGTATACCCGACTACTTGGATTTTAGTTAATTACAGGTGTGGTCAAGTTGACAACCAAGAATAGCCATCACACAGTGGCTACAACTGAGTTAAGTAGATAGATCATTCCAATTGAAGAAGCCATGGGCAAATTTGTAATCTACTCAAATTAACTAAATGGGAAGACACTGGAGAATATTTGGCTAAAACTGTTGTAAGGAAGCCAAATATCCCTACTTGCCTTTGATTTCATAGGCAACCTGCTTTGTGACAAAACTTTTCCTGGAGAGACAGAAACACACATATCTGTGCTTCCCCCATCCCTCAGATAGTAAACCCACAACAGCCCACAACACAGATCCCATCAGAGACCAACTTGGTGAATCAACGAGTCTTAGTGAGGTTATTTACATAAATATGAGTGAGGGGTTACTGCAAGAGCAGAAATGACTGAAAGACAGCGGCGTCACCAAAGCCTCTACCAGCATAAGAGACAGCTCACAAAGCTGCGAAACTGGGGCTCACTGCATAGCCTGCAAGCAGCTTATCAGGTTGGAGAGTGTTCTTTCCAGGTGCCTCAGCTGTTCTAAACCTCTTCCAGGCAGCTTTGCTGGTTTCTGCTTCTTCCAGGCAACTGGTCTGCTCTCAGTCTTCTTTCCACATCAGCTTCCTTCCCTCTGAAAGGGACTCTCAGCTCTTATTGTTTACTCTGGCAGGAAGAAGCCTAGTGAATCTGGTCAGTTTCAGGGACTTCCTCAAGCTCTTTTGAATTCTTCACATTCCTGTGAAAGGAGGTTCCCTGCAGGATAGAATGTTTCAATCTCAGAAGAAACTGTTTCACAAGATGTCCATTGACCTATAGCCCACCTCGCCTACTGCTCTGACCTGGAAGCACTTGGAATCTGAGCCAGGGGTACCACCAACAAGGACTTTACTGAGGATAATAGAAACAGCTTCCTCACCTTGCCCATGTATGTCAGCATCTCATCAACAACTGGATCCCCAGGCCAGAATTATGTGGAGCAGACCCCAAACCCTACTTAAGAGGCCCGAGAGTCAGTCCTTGTCCTCAGCCTGCTGACCTCTCATCCCCAATTTCAGTGCGGCCATCCAGTAAGACTAACAAAAAGAAAAGTGAAACCATTACAATTTGAAAGGAAAAGCCTGTCAAGAAAAGGCATGTTTCTGCATCTAGAAAATTCTAAAAAATGAAATAAAAATAATTTTCATAAAATAAACTTTAGCAAAGCACATGGTGATAAAACCAGTATGCAAAAAACAACAGCCTTTCTGTAAACAATAGAAAGAGATGACTGCTAAACTTAAGTTATAAAAGCAAATTGAAAATACTTTTTAAAAAATCTGTAATCAGGCCTGATGTGGTGGCATATGCCTTAAATCCCAGCGCTTGAGAGTCAAAGCAGGTGAATATCTGTACATTCTAGGCCAACCTGGTATATCTAAAGAATTTCAGGCCAGCCTAGGCTATACAGTAAGATCCTGTATTGAGAAATTATATATAAAGCCAGTGGGGAAACCCATAAAGTAACTGTAAAATCATAATTGCAGTCTTGATGGAGGTACATGGCCCATGCCTGTAATCCCATCACCCAGAAGGTTGAGGCAGGAGCATTACCATTTTAAAACAGCTCTGGGCTACAAAGTGAGATGCTATCTCAAATAACAAAAAACTGACAATTCTGATAAGTCTTGAGATATGAAAGAATATGTTATCTTAAATTCAGTAGCATAAAGATGTCAAGAAACGAACAAAGAAAGATGAGGAGAAGATGACTTGCCCATGATTTGTATAAATAACCATATCTAAAACATTACCAAAAGATAACACCATCTGTATCTGTGCATGTAAGAGAAAATTTCAAATATAGACCCAATTCTGAATGAAAATTTGTATGGTAAAGATGACACCTTTATCCACTGAAAAGGAAATCAGTTTCTAGTGAGTAGCACCGCAATAGCTAGAGGAAAGTAAAATTGGATTAATTCTTGACAGCACTAGAATAAACTCTAAGTGAGTTGGAGGTATAATTGTAAAATGGAAACTATAAGTATAAGGGAATACCAGAGAACCCTGCTTTAAGCAGGAGTGGGAAGAGCTTTCTAATGATTGGAAACTTGGTTTCTTATGACCCCAAGCAATGTCAGGAACAATGACAATGAGTCTTCTGTGTAACATAAATACGTAAGCACACATATGATAAACATGTTTTCCATCCACAAAAGAAAAATATTATGATATATCATATGTGCTCCAAGATAGCCTGATATAATTGGGTCTTAAGGTTATGAAAATAAGATCAGCCATGTTTTCAGGCAGTAGAAGTTGGGGGCTAGGAATGTGGGGTTCATTATACCAACATAATTACTAGAATTCATATATCTGAAATTTCTTACAGATGTCAAAAAGTAAACAAGTGTGTATAGTTTTAAAACTTGTTCTATCTATTGCTATGTTGAACACCATGTCTAAAAGCAGCTTGGGAAGAAAAGGATTTATTTTACCTTAAATTTTCAAGTAACATTCCATCACGTAGGGTAGTTAGAGCAGGAGATTGGGGCTGAAACCTGTAGGCAAACTGATGTAGAGACCATGGAGGAATACTCCTTCCTGGCTTGCTCTCCATGGCAGTCTCACCTTGCATTTACATACCTCCCACCCCAGGACCATAGACCAGAGATAGCATCTTCCACAGTGGGCTTGACCATCCAGCATTAATCATTAATCAAGAATGTGCTCTACAGAAAGGCCCACATTCTGACAGAGGCAATTCCTCATTAAAAGTTTTCTCTTTTTGGGTAACTCTAGTCTTTTTTGTTTTAAATTGACAAACTTAACCAACACAATGCAGTAAAACTAAACCAAACCAAAAGGGTACTTTAGAGGAAAAAAATAATAATTTATTACAGAGTTAAAAAGTTAGTTAGAAATGAGTTTAATATGTACAAATAATGATAACATGTCAATAAAAATGAACTCTTGTTAAGCCTATCTATTGGACTTTCTAGCCTTTTCTACAAGTGCAAGCCAAGTTGCAGAGATCAATGAATTATTGGTTTATTATATTATAACCCTTGATCTCACATAAGATAAAATATGTCTATTTACTTTTTTCAAATAGACAAATACACTCCTGTTAGTGTAAGTCAGTGTGCTTCATTAAGTTGACAGATATACTTTTAGTCTGAACCTTTGTTATAAGCTCTCATTCATTAATCCTAAGTAGTTTTAAAACAGAAATGAAATTGAATTGTGGTAAACCTTTCTAACAGTAAAACACAGAATTCACAAAAATAAAGTATAACTTTTAAAAGAGACTCCTCCCTCAAAGCATAATTTCAGATCCATTAATTCATAGACAAAATGACAGCTTGTTGACCTATCCATAATTTTACTCTGACATTCTGGACACAAGTGCACTTATGGAAATGAATAGTTCAAGATCAGCTATTTATACCCTTCCTATGGCTATCATTCAGACACAGTTTATGAGAGTTTCACAGTCAACATATATCTACTGGAGCCCCACATAGCCAATCACATACAGATTAGTGAAGAAAGAGTAAACCGCTGTCAGTCTTGGCAGCTTACATTGAAATGATCTACACTGAGTTTAAATGATACCATGAACACTTTAATTGCTTAATGGTTTAAATTTTCAAAACACCTTAAGAGTATTCAATTTTTCTTTATTAATTTAATACGTTCAAGTCACATGGTCACAGCCTGCCAAGGAATTCTTGAGACTGTTATTTGGTGGACTGGCCAGTAATTTTATTCATATATTACCCTTGATTCTCATCACTGTAACTCTCCAGTAGAAATGCAAGGAGTGAATTCTAAGGACCATGAAAACAAAGAGCTACCAGTGAATATATGTTAGTGTGTCCTTAGAACTGTGCAATAAGACATACCAGAAAGTCTGTGTAGGAAATCCTCCTCTGGAGAAGCTCTTTTCTGCAAGCCTCAGCTTATTTTAACTTGGTAAGCTCTGTGTGAGCACAAATAGTTATCTTCAAAACATGTAGTCCTTTGGGGATCTGCCTTTTCCAAGGATCTCAAAACAATTCTTTTAAGATGTAACATTCAATTTGGGGAAGCATTATCATCAGGGAAGCTTCCTCCTGGAGTGGATGGGAATAAATCCAGAGACCCGCAACTGGACAATGGCCAGAGAGAGACCTTGAAACGCTTAGTCCTAAATGGGATATCTCCACAAAACCCCTCCCTCAAGGGCTCAGGGAACCATGCAGATAAAGAGGCAGAAAGAATGTAAGAGGCTGAGGGAATTTTAGACTTTTTTTTTAAAGTGAAGATTGTGTGTGTGTGCGTGGGGGAGGGGTTGTGGGGGGTTGTGGGGGGGTTGTTCAGAGGGGCGAGAAACAGTGACAGCTCTCCTGGAGCTGCATTTACAGGAATTGGTTAGTTTGCTGAGGTGGGTGCTGAAATCCAAACTCTGGTCCTCTGGTAGAAGCAGTAAGTGCTCTGTAGTGCCTAGATCCTGCTGCAGATTTCTTTTAACTCTTGCACTTAAAAGGGAAAGCAAACTTAGGACTCTCTGAACCTGAATGTTCATCTCACAGACAGGACTCCACATGCTGGATTTAGAAGGAACCCATTTTTAGCAGCTACTCAGAAAACTGAAATTTTTACATCAGATGAGAATGTGAATATATGTATTTACTCAACAAATTTTCTTTGTGCCGTTGTCCTGGGCTCTGCATCCGGCAATATAGATAAGAGATTAAGAATGCAGTGTAGCTCAAGGAACGTCACAAAGGGATATTGTAGGAGCCAGAGAACCAGGATATCTGCTGAGAAACTGAGTCTCCTAGTCACGACAGGAAAGCTGCACCTGTGGAATCTCAACAGCATGGCTACCTAAACAGGACCTGTAGGATGACAACATTAGTTGACATGCCATTGTGGATGAGGGAAGTCTCACATGGCTCCACCCCTAGATGAAGAGCTTTAGGCAACCAATAGTTGCTGAGAGAGGGAGAAGCAGTCTTCTCTAGGGACAAACCTCATAACTGGTTATTCAGGTATTCAGGTGGCCATCCCTACACGCACGCACACACAAGCAGCACTAAATGGACTCAGTGCACTATGTTATGTGTGCATGTGTATAAATATATATTTATGCATATATACACTTACATGTAACAGTTGTGTTATTCATATATACATATACATACATTTACTCATAACAGTAATAATGAACAAAAGGTCATGAATTTCAGAGGGAGTTTGGGACATAGGAGGAGTTGAATGAAGAAATGACATAAATACAGTGTTAATGAACATGTAAATTTCTCAAAAAGGAAGAAAGGATGGAAGAAGGGATGAATGAACTGGGGATGAACAAGAACAGTGGAGGTGAGCGATAGATAAAAGAAAAGGTGAGCAACTTCAGTTGGGCTACTCCAGCAGTATGCCAAGGCACTAGGACACTGGCCCAGTAAATCATGGTCCTGGCCCTTACAAGGAGGCGACATCCTCCTTTATACAAGGACACTGTCTATACCCTCTACCTGCCCAACACGCTTTCCACTTACTTTATTTTTTTTCTAGTCACTATTTATTTTTCCTCAATTAAATACAAGATTTTTTTTTCCTTTACTGGCAAAATCCTTCTCATTTTTTTTGTTTGGTTTTAGGATTGCAATTTAATTTCCCTGCTCTCCTTCAAATCCATGGCCTCTTTTCTCATCAGTTTTTACGGGACTCATATAGGCGTTTTATATACATATATATTCCAAATTACAACCTGTTGAGCCCATATAATGTTACTTGTATGTATTTTTCAAGGCTATTTGGCACTGACAATGGCTATCCTCTTCTCTAGAGAGGACCTCCCCTCTTGCTCCAAACTTTAATCAGTTGCTTATGGTCCTTTGTGTAGGCCTGAAACCTCCTGGGCTTTTCTTAGTTTGATTTGGTATGTTCTTTGGTGTCATGTTTGTTCAGCTCACATTTGGGCAGTCATACTCGTGAGACTTTGTGGGTGTGGCTTCTGATATCACCATGAGACACAACTCACATCAAACTATTACAATCTTCCTCCCCACCCCCTTTCACAATGTTCCGCAGGCCTTAAGTTTGGGAATGTTTTTTAGATGTATCCATTAAGACTGGGCTCCACAATTCTGCCTTTTGAATCGTTTGGGTTTCTGTAGTGATCTTTCTATTGGAAAGATAAGTTGCCTTGAGGAGGGGTGAAGACTACACTTGTCTGCTGCTATTCCATTTCTAACTGTAGCGAATGAGGGGACGTTTTGGCAGTTGGCTCAGTTAGAAATCAGCAGTCTCTCCTGGAAGTCCTCAGTGATGTGAGTTCACATCTGAGGCCGGTGTTATTGTTTGCACTTCTTGCTGCCTTTCAGCAGAAGCTGTGGGTGTGACTATTTTAGATCTTTCTCCTCCTCTTCCTTCCCCTTGCTGTCCGATGAAGTGCCTGGGCACAGCACTCTGTCTTCTCTATCTCTTTCTCTTCCTGGCTCTGTGGCATAGCCGTGACACACTGATAAAGACCAAGAATCAGACATGATCCAGAAAACATTACAGTCTTCTGGCTTTTCCTCCTTTTTAGATCTGTAGAACCAAGAAATGACAACATTACTAAACTTAGGACAGAAATAGACAATGTTTTAAAACCTTGTCAGCTACTTAATCCTTTCCAGATAAATTTCTATTTCTATTTCCATTTCCTAGAAAAGGAAATATTACCAAGGCTTTGTTTTTTTCCTTGTTCTGCTCTGTTTACGATGACAGGGAAATAACATGCACATCAATCATTAAGAGAAGTGAAACAAATACATTTTAGATAGATATAAATACATATATAAATATAAATGAGAGAGAATAAAATATTAAGGTTTTCAAGAGAAACTTAAAATAAGCCATCTAATTCCTTGTTTCAATAGGTCAAAGAGCTTACTGGAAACACTAAGTAAATGTTTTCCATGGACATCGTATTCATTTTATGTGGTATCTATGTCAAAATGCCACAATGTGTCCACCATTCTTCATTCATAGAGCAGAGGCAGTGTGGGCCACAATGAAACTATTCCCTAGAAGCCAGTACTGCTCTGGATTAGATCTCGACTTGGAGGCAGGCCTGGTATTACCCCAGGCAGGTTGTATACAATGAACAGAGGGTGAATTGGCTACCAGTCAGGAACACACGTTAGGCCATGTAGTTGGCAAGTGGTTAATGACTTCGTACTATGAGCAGGAAGTAAGTTTCTATGCATTGGTTCCCTGGTTGTCACTTAGTCTGGGTCCTGGTTGTGCTGTAAGCTTGCATGCTAGTTAATCTTTCAATATCTAAAAAACATCACGTCCACATGCCAGTTAGACTATGGCAGATTATAATCATAGCCATGGTCTAGTCTGGAAATTCATGTCATAATTTACTTTTATGACTTCATTTAAAAAATTATTTTGGAAATAGAATCTTTTATTCTGTTCCTAAATATTCTAGTTAGGCTGGCCCCCAAACTCACTACCAAGCCCAAGACAGTGTTGAACTTCGTATCCTTCTGACTCTAGCTCCCTAATGTTGGGATTACAAGAATGCATCACCATAATCTGGTGTATGCAAGAGTTGAGACTGGAACCAGGATTTCATTCATCTTAGGCAAGCATTTGACCTATGGAGCCACACCTCCAGGTCCATGCGTGCCCACCTTCTAAGCACACCTAGGTTTTGCGAGAAACTAGACTTTGGAGTATCTCTTTTGGAATAACAGCCATATGTTGAAGGATTTCATTGTATTTGTTTGAGATTTGTTCTCTCTTATGACTGTCAACAATAAAGTAAAATAGTGTGGGAAACTTGAATAAAATTTAGGTCATGCTGATACACCTTCTTAATTCTGTTTCCTTCATTTGCTTTTCAAGGAACCATAGCAGCCTGGAATGTTACATTCTGTTTGGGCAGCGAGTAGCTCCAGTTTTGTTCCTCTCTGGCTTAGACAGAGGAATGACTTTGGCAGTAGTTACCTCTGTCTTATAATAAATTTAAGTCTTCCCCTTCACAGAGAAAATTAGCAGCCTTATAGTAAAATGATGGAGAGCTGGTAATGCAGGCCTCTAGCAGGGAGCACTATTCTACTTGTGCACCAGTGTGCCTCAAAGACTGGGAGGAACAGCAGAATCAGCTATGAAAGTCTGGTAAGAATTTTAGAGCCAGCATGTTTAGAGGTGCATAGGCCTAGGCTGTCATGTCCAAGAGAAATCCTGCATCTGTGATTATCTGTGTCTTTTCATTGAGGGCAGCTTGCTGCTGAGGCCTGCACATGATCACATTTTGTCTAGGTAGTTTAAAATGGAAAACAAAAACTTCCATAATCAGCGAGGCTCTAGCCTGAGAGCTCTACAATATGATGAAGGCAAATTACTGGGGAGAGAAATTAGAGGGCAGCATATGAATTACCCTATTTCAAAAAAGTTTCTTTGATGAAAGAACACATATTCATAATCACTTAGTCTTATTTATCAAAAGTAATATAGTTCAGGTTTAAGGAATTAGTTATATTTAAAAGATACAAATCCCCAAAGCAATTTATTGATAATTATTTCCTTGAAGTAACTTATCTTTATCAATTCTTTTACCCAAGGATATAATGTCTTTTATATTGGACTAATACTTAAAATGACGAAGTAGAAGCATTTGGGGTTAAGTTTATCTACACATAAAGCATGTGTATTCCCTTCGAATCAGTTGTAGTAGTAGCTTGGAAGGATCCCAGTTTCTTACACATGTGGGTTCATGTTCTGCTCCTGAGCTATGTTCCCATCATTTTCTTACTTTGTAGCATGATCAGGTGACGTTTCCCAGAAGAAAATTCAAGTTGAGATCTCCCTGCCTCTGCCTCCTAAATAACTGTAATTATAGGCCTGTGCCACCAGGCCATTTTCATATCACCAGAAAATGACTAGAGCCCATGTAATAGGCTATTATTGAAATATAATTTTAATCACTGAAGAATAGACTGTCTTAAAGAATAAAACGACCCCTGGGTCTCCATAGATAGGAAAACCTTTTCCACATAATAGAACAACGCTTTCCATGTAGCAAACTCTTCATACACCTCCCTTTTTGTTTTGATTAGGAAACACACACACACATTTCCATGACCTAGGGATCAGACTGTTGTAGCAAATCTCAAATCGTTGTGGGAACTTCACCAATCATAGAGGATGGTGTCATTCTGATGAGTGCCCAGTCATCTTGGATTAACCCTTGCAAATGCATGTGTTAGCTTTGGGCTGGTCGGCAGTCATCTTAGCCTCAGAGGAGACGGGGCCTGCGTACTGGAAGAAAGGATGAGTGGCGATGCTCACTCAGATAGGAGGAATATAACTGTAATGGCCAGAACTACACCTTGCAATCCTTCCTCTTCTGTCTCGAGGCCTGGAAATTGCTACCATGCAGCCCAGCCCAGACTGGTGGGGAACAGGGACATGCTTAGCTCAGGAGTGACCATTTCTGACAGTTGCTTGCTGTGGGATTTCACATCAGTGCAGTATTTTCATAGAGAGTCATACTAGTTGACAAACTTTTAAGACTGAAAAAGAGTGTTTTGTGTGACATAAAAGACACCGTCTCCTTCGTTATTCGAAGCAAACATTCTAACTTCTTTATTCTGTGTGGTTGCAGTCACTCCCACCTTTCCTGTTTTACGTCCCAGCGGGGTTTCTGTTCTCTCCCTCCCTTCTCACCCTGCTACCGCACCTCGCCTCCTCCACAGCCTCGTTCTGCAAAGAAATGCCTTTGCCTTTTTAGCTTCTGTTATTGTGGTGCTGATATCTGGCTTACACATGCCTGGTATTACAAGATGGGACATAAAGTATCAAAATGACAAGCACAGCATAAAGTGGTTTTGGCTAAGGTATTTCAGGATTTGGCACAACAGAGGCTTTTGATGTTGATGTCATTAATTAAATGTATGTTGTACATTTAATTCTGATATCAAGCAGAGGAAGTCAACTTTAACCATATTGCACTTGTTCTTCTCCCATTCAGGCCTGCCAAGACCATCACTATGACTGATGGAGACTATGATTATCTGATTAAACTCCTGGCCCTTGGAGACTCAGGAGTGGGGAAGACGACATTTCTTTACAGATACACAGACAATAAGTTCAATCCCAAATTCATCACCACAGTGGGAATAGATTTTCGGGAAAAACGTGTGGTAAGTTTTTAACTATAGTATTAACCTTACTACCTATTCTCCTGTACACACACAGTGAGAGAGAGAATTGAGAATGTGTTTATTGCATTTTAAAATGTCTGTTTTTTATCACACAAAACTCAGAAGTTAAGAATGTTATTTATTACTTTTTCAACTAGCAGTAACATTTTGATAGAAGAATATTGAGTGACACTATCTCTTGTCTTCAAAAAGCAAATAAGGAACTAAAATGTTTTTTTAAATTTATGGATGATGCAAATTATATGATTCTTAAGGAACCTTTCAATGTTTTGATTTATTAAATGTTGCAAGTATTAGCTTGTTGGTCTGAGGTAAATTCCTTAGAAGTTAAAGTGTTGACTTCCTAACTCCTAACAAAGAGGTTAAAAGTATGATTGGCAAGTAGCTGGCACATGAGATTTGTAAGTTCTTGCTGCATTTTTATTTATGTGTAGCCTCAGCCGTCAATCACTTGCTTGCTCTGAACAGAATGTGAGACCCATCATGCTATTTTCCATGATAAGAGAGCTTAAGTGAGAATCACAACACCACTTCCTCCTCCTATGCTAGACACTAATGACAGGGAGGATGATATTGTGACATGTGAGGCAAGTAGCATAGGCACATAAGCTTGGCCAGATTTTCCACCACCCATGGTATTCTTGACTGCCAAGATGACTGTGCCTTCCAGTTGATGTCACAACTCCCAGAGGAAATGCTTGGTGGAGAGCCACCATATGAAAAGTTGAATTGCTTCCTATACCTTATCTGAGAGCAAATAGACTATGGGCATCTCTGCTTTCAGCACGTCTGTGATTCCTCTGACTTCTCACCTTAGCAACGCCTACCAACTTAGGTAAAAACCAAGTTTTTAAAATAATGTCGTTGTAAAACATTTCCGCTAAGCTTCAGACACTATCTGCATAGACCCTCTAAAGAAGAGGGTAAAAGACAGAGGCTGAAGTGTCCTGGCTCAACCCATTGTGAAATTCTGTGTATGTGTTCTACCTACGTCATTTTCAAAGACAACTCTATGCTAATAGACATGCAGGTAAAGTAAGCTTTGTTTAAAATGGTTTTTCCTTTTGTAATTTCATTTAAGTTTATTACAACTGTAGAATAGAAAAATTGTGGTCTCAGTTTGCCGATTTTAAAAAAGCCCTCAAAAGTTTAAATGAAAAGTTGGTGTTTGAACCCGTGCTTGAGTCCTTATCTGCTGCCTGCTGCCTCCTGAAGAAACGACAGAAGGTGTCTAATTTAAGTCTGCAGTATGCCCAAGCTGTGTTGAAAATCATACTGTACTTGACATTTAAAAGTGAGATATATGTGATGCTTTGGGGGAAAATAAAGCAAATATTTATTCTGCACTATGAACTTTGATTATAGTAATCAACAAAAACATGCTGACTGAACCCGTAGAACTAGGATGTTGACAGAATCCGAAGGAATATTAACTCGGGAGAACTGTGTCTTCCAGGTTTACGACACACCAGGAGCAGATGGGTCGTCAGGGAAGGCGTTCAAGGTACACCTGCAGCTTTGGGACACTGCTGGACAAGAGCGGTAAAGGGAAATTATTTTCTTTCTAGCTACCTCTGCCTTAGAAAATGCTGAAAAACTAATGGTGCCTATGAACCTCAAAAATAAATGATTTCTAACTTTTCTATGAGTTTCAAAGTAGACACCTATGCCCAGTGTGGTAGTTCATTCCTGTAACCCTAGAACCCAGGAGTCTGAGGCAGAGCAGGTGGGGGAGGGGCTGCTTTAAGTTTGAAGCCAGTCTGGGCTATAAAAAGAGAGAGGCTGTCTCAAAAATAACTAAACAAACAAACAAAACAAAACAATAATAAAATAAAAGCCAACGATTTCTTGTTCGTCATGTTCACTAGAACTGTATAGCTAGTGCAGCTCCCAGCAGTCAGATTGCTGTTAATCCTCACACTTCCTACTGGGGAGAAACTTCTCCAGATTTACTCCAGCGAAGATGGGGAATTATCACTGTTACACGAGCTGATCACAGAGAGTGTTGAAGAAAAGGTGTTTGTTCCCTTCCTGTCTTTCTGCTCTCCCAACCAGACTCGGTCACATGCTCGGTGACTGCCTTTTCTCACTCAAACTTTGCTCACTTCATTGCCTGATACCCAGACTATCTTTTTGAACTCTGTATATGTGTGTGTGATGTCTGTGTATGCTGACATGTATGTATATGATGTGTGTGTGTGTACATGCCCATGTGTGTGTCTAGGGGCCGGCATGTGCCATGATATGCCGGTGAAGTTCACAGGACAGTCTTAGGTGCAGGAGCCCTCTTCATCTTCTACCTTGTTTGAGGCAGGGTCTCATCCCTTGCTATTCACTGATGCTCAGGCTAGGGCAGCTGTTCCAGGGGCTTCCTAGGATCCTCCTGTCCCTTCTTCCCATCTCACTATAGAGCAGCTAGAGGACAGATGCACACCATTATGGGTGGCTTCTAGGGATCCAAAGTGAAGTCTGCTTGTGCTTTGGCCTCATTGCCCACTGACCCGCCTACTCAGCCCCAGCACCCTTAACCTCATTCCTGCCTTTCTTAACGGTTTCCTTTCACCAGTCTTGGCTTAAATTCTACCTTCCCCACCAGTAACAAACTCACACGTTCTTTTGAACGCCAGTGACACCTATACTCTGCCACTCTAGCTCGATGAAATGAATGCTATCGCACTGTTTAATAATGTACATTTTCTTCTTTTTTTTAATCACTAGCCGCTTTTTATCGACTCACACCACGTGGCCATCTCATCCCAACAAAGCTGTGAGCTGCCCAAGAGCACAATTTTCCCTTAGTCTTTCAACATCCTCTCTGCTTTCATTTGCAAGATAACGAATAGTACATACTAGCATTGGTTGCTTAGAGTGTGCAGCGATATTCCATTATTCAATGAAAATATGTTTCTTTGGGACCCAAAGTCTCAAAGTGTTAAAGACCCAAATCTAATAAAACACCCTACTATCAGATCAAATAAATGTGGCAATGGAGTGACAGCAAAGATATGTAGAAGACATCTTGCCCCGGATTCTGCATCATATGTCTTAGAATGCTGATGCTTGTAAACACCCATATTTTTGAAATGCATCCAAAATGTTCTCGCTTTCAGTGAGTGTAAACGCCAGGAGAGGTGCTGGGCCTTCTCTGTTAGCTTTTTTTTTTTTTTTGACTGTGAATTCCATTTACACACACCCTTCAACACTGCTGGTTCTTCTGAAGTCATTCCTCCTAAGAGTCTCCTTTCATGTGTCAGTTTTGTTGTCGCAAAGATGTATGTTTTATAGGCCAATTTAATTCATTTCTGAAGAAGCAATATGAAAAAAAATGTGGTTCCCATATGTCCCTGCACATGATATGTCAGCCCTGCATGATGGCCGACTTCTCTCATCTGCCCCCTTAATACAGCTGCGCTGTGGGGGAGGTGGGGAATGGTTAGGAGCTATCTTAGGAACTCCTGGCTTATTCATTCCTTGAGAAGTTTGAGTGGTGTGGATATAAGGTGTAGCTAAGCAACAACATAAACAACACCACAGACCTCAGCCCTATGCCTTGGGGCATCTGGCAGTACAATCCAGGTAAGGGTAATGGTCACTGATAAAGGTCAGAGGAAAGCAGGAAGTGACATAATCCTATGTGAACGTAAAGGGTCCAGCCCTTATGGCTTCTCAAGGGAGAAAGAATAGTAAGTTTCCTGACTTTGGGATCTGTTGTTTTCTGCGGTCTTAGCTATCCCTGCCCTGCTGAGTCACTGACTAAAGTGAGATGGGCGAGGAGGACGATATGGAACTGGGTATCAGTTGCACATTTCTTCCAGGGAGTAATGGAAGGAAGGGTAACAAAGGGTGGATGGTCCAGGATGTTCTCCTGCACCACAGCAATGGTGTCCTGTCTGTGTTGCTGTTAGTAAAGAAAAAATTGTTTCAGTCAGATGACTACAAGAAGCATGTTTTAAAAATGCTTTGTTATGTGCTGTGGGCAAATAAAACGCAGGCTTGTTTTCCAACCACACGTGCACATACACCACACATAATGCACACACACACACATAACCAAAGGTCAGCTTTCTCAGACATCAGTTTTGTGGGGACAGCTCTCTGCAGAGCAAACTATTATTCTAAGAATTCCCAGGCAATAGGAGAAACAGACCTATATGGAAAAAAGTGAGTAATGCTTTGGTTTTATAATCTACACCTTTTTATTGCAGTAATGCTGTTCAAAAGAAATGACTGCATTATCTTTCCCCATACTTCAAAGTATCATTCGCTTTTGATGTTATTTAAAATCTGTAAGAATTTTGAATCCCGTACTATACCCTGTCATTTGCTTATTTTCTTAGATATCAAAATGCAATTTGTAGGTAAACACTGTGTTCTGGGCAATGAAAATAGACTGTGTTCTAAGTGTGAAACAGCTCATTTTTGCTTGGAGCTTACCAAATAGTGAAGTTGGACAGGAGGTCTCAGCATGGCCCCTGGACAGCAGTAGGAAGACAGAAGGTGGCAAGAGCCCTCGAGGAAGAGGCTGTTCCCAAGAGGCTCCGCAGGAAGTGGGGTTTCCACTGGTGCATTATGTTTACACTCATACACAATGCATGAGGGAGTGTAATCCAAGGTAAAGGACAGGCAGGGGAAGAGGAAGCACTAATGTGCGGCAGCCCACAGAAAAACCAGCATGTGAGAACGCGCGGGGGGGGGGGCACAGTGAACTTTCTCAGAATGAAGAGAAGATTTGCACACCTGTGAGCAGGCAAGAGATAATGATAAATGAGAATGGATCCTGCAGAGCCTTCTTGGCTCAGTGTGGTGTTTTGGTGCTATCCTAAGAGCCATATGTAATCATTAAAATGTGGTTAGTGAAGGAATCACAAAATCAAGGGGAAGAAATTTGGGCTCCCTAAAACTGGACATAGGCAGCCTATTGAGATGGCAATTGAGGGTGAGAGGTAATGGGCATGAAGTTTGTGTAGTGGGACATGGTGTAATAAGATGAGCTAGTGAAGAAGCGTGTGTTGATGCACAGACAGTGAAGAGGGATGGGACTGTGCCATCAGCAGGATGAGGATGCCCTTGACAGAAAAAGAAAACTCGAAGGGGAGCCGTTTAATTTGGAAAGTATGATGCTAGAAATGCCTCTATGTAGAAAAATCTCTAAAACACATGTGCAAAGGACCATAAAAAGCTAAGTCTACATATCGTGGGTTGGTCA
The DNA here is from genome assembly GCA_028658305.1 of Pachyuromys duprasi. Lineage (NCBI taxonomy): Eukaryota > Metazoa > Chordata > Mammalia > Rodentia > Muridae > Pachyuromys > Pachyuromys duprasi. Next base: position 54,642,056 of record CM053764.1, read on the forward strand.
ACATACAGGCTATAGCTATCCAAAGGAGTAAATTATATCTTCCAGTATGTGTGTATAAAATGAGAAGGGTCCAGAATAGAAATCTGAGAAAAACCAACATGAAATATGTATAGAGTAGACTAAAATGAGAGACCAAAAGTTAGGAAACCATTGAGGAGAGCAAATGTCCTACTTCTCTATTTCAAAGCTAAATGTGTTTCTGAAATTCAGTTGTTAACTTCAGACCTTCCCTGGTCCCTGTATGATTCTCCAGTCTCATCCAGCGCTGATGTCATTGTGGGTCTCAGCCCATTTTTATCTTCACTAAAATCGGGGCAGGGCCAGGGGAAGGATCCATGAGAGCACATCTTAGCATCTGTACAGTTGTATGCTTTCAGCATCCTCCACTGAGAATGTGTGCCTTCACTTCCTCTCTCCTGTGTCCTTCCTTAAGTCCCTCATCATCTTCCTCTTCTCGTGAGAGTCACACACTTACCTGAGGAAAATTTGCCCCAAAGACTGCTTTAAAAAGAATTCAATAACCCTTTCAAGTTCTAGCTTCTGAGGAGCTATGGTGTGGTCTCAGCCTGATTATGTGCCTGCTTTTCTTCTGTGCGTAGACAAAAAGAAAGTCTAAAAAGTCTAAGTTAAAATCCACTATAAATGGGCTAAGATTTTCACTGTGCACCAGAGAATGCCATAAAGAAAAAAACAAAACAAAACAAACAAAACAAAACAAAACAAAAAAGATTCCAAGAGACTGTGATGGCAAGTTGATGAGGAAATGTAAATGTATATTATTGCCATGGCACCATTAGGCCCAAAGGTGGCCTTTAAAAACCATCTGCAAGCAAATCTTCCCTTCCTGCCCTAGGGCCATCTTTTGGCCTACTTTCACATTTCCATTAAGATAATGGTTTGCCGAGGGCATGGAAGGTATGTATAGGAAACAGTACAGTTTGTCCTGTGATTGTCAGTTTATGGACTGAAAAGCACTCACTGCTCTTCATTGGCAGGTTCCGGAGCCTCACCACTGCCTTTTTCAGAGACGCCATGGGCTTCTTATTGATGTTTGATCTCACCAGTCAACAGAGCTTCTTGAATGTCAGAAATTGGATGAGTAAGTGGGTTGAGTGATACACGAGCTTCTTTGGGACTCGGTGACTCTGTTTGCTTGTTTGCCCTGTGAGATACAGCCACACATTAACTCTGAAGATGTGAGCACAGTGTACTCCTGCCAACAATGGTGTGTTCCAAGGGGTGGCTTCTGTGTCAGTTAACAGTGTGGGTTAGAATACTGTTTCCTTTGACATTCTTCTCAGAGAAGCTTATGTGACTATCTCACTACTAAGGTCTTTAGGATTTTAGTTAAGCAGCCATTAATTTCATTTGTCCAGGAAGTCTTTAGGAATTTTTTTTAATATCCAGTGTATGGATATTCTCCATACACTAGTATAGAGACATGTTCAGGGGTGAAAGGGTTAACTAGACTAGGCACTACTCCAGAGCATAGTCAGCCATACTGATAAGTATGCCCATGCTGGGATTTACTTGGATAAAATGTTGTTCAAGGAGAATAAACAGGATGCTCCCTCAGTCAAATGTTTGCTCTGTGAGCATGAGAACTTGTGCTCAGGAATCCATGCAACAAAAACTGCCAGTGGTGGTAGGGTCCTCTCCTAATCCCAGCACTAGAAAGTCAAGAGGTTCCCTGGGGTGTCCTGAACAGTCGCTGAATCCACAAGATCCAGTTTGGAGAGAAATCTTAAGAAACAAGTAGATAGATGCCACCTGAAGAATCACGTGGTAGTGAATTCTGGACTCTAAAGATGAGCAAGCACATGTGCACACACATCTACATATGGATATGTGCACACACTCCTACATATGGATATGTGCACACACACACAAACACACTAAAAAAAGTAAGTTGTTCAAACATGAAGACAACTCAAGTAGAGAATTCTCCCGCCTCCCTCTCCAACTCCTTTCCCACAACCTTTGGAGACAATGGCTTCATATTTGGCTTAGAATAAAAGCCAAAGTCCTTCAGCTGCACCGTGAACACTGAACCCAGCTGGCTTCTTGCCTGGTCCCAAGATTCCAACCACTGGGCCCCAGCCACCAGTGGACCCTAGCCACACAGCAAAGCCCACTCTTTCCTAATGATGTTTGCTCTTCCCTATATCCTCTCTACCTGGATTTCTCTTCTACAGTTGACAACCCCGTGCTACATTCTTCCCAAGAATTTGCCTAGATCTTATTTCTATCTTTGGAGAGGCCTTTCCTGACCCACTTCTCCACCTAATGGAGGACCTGTTGTCCCTCTGTGTCCCCTCAACACTAGACAGTCATTTGGACACTGCCACCACCCAGCATCTTTACAGATTCTCAGCATTTACTGTGTCATTTACTATTTCCAGCCTAGAACGCGTGTGCTGGGAAAGAGTAGGCTTCACCCTTGCTCCCAATGAAATGTCCTGGATCTTTCCCGGCACTTTGTAGATAGATGTGCAGACTCTGGCTATGTCTACCTATGTCTATATTGCTACATTTCTGCTCATTACAACACATTAAACAAAGCTAATAATGCACTAAATAAAGCAACAGGTAAAATTTTTACCTGTGTTTTGCATGTGAATTCAGTACCCAGTTGCTGCCATTAGGGAAAATATCAATAAAGCCTGGTTCTCTTAATTAATGTTTATCCTAGGATCTGTCTTTATTTCTTTTGAATGTTGTATGTCCTTATCCAAATTCTGGCCCCATGATTAGATTCTATTGAGACCAGGAAATAATAAGATTATTAGATTCTTCCAGAGAATCATTTGTTTGTTGTTTTTCAAAGCAGATGATCCTCTCCCTCAAGTCTCCAGGAAGATATTATTGAGATGTAAGATGATTAATTGTCATGCCTAATAACCTCTGAGTTTCTAACACTCAGGTCTCTGATATTACAGGATAAATCTTTCTGTGCTTCTTTCAGTCTTGGCTACATGGCACACAGCAGGCTGTAATGAGGTGGAAACACAGATGGACTGGTCTCTCTTTCCTTTAATCCTCTTTCCTCACTTCCTGCATTCCTTTCTCCATTTCGCTTCATCCTTCTTTCACCCCTTCCTTTGTTACTTAATTTACTCTCTCCCTCCTTTCTCTCCCTCTTTCTGTCTCTTTCCCTTTAACACACACAGTTTGCCTAAAGAAAAGAGAAAAAGATCTTATCTTAAATTTGGTCTACTTTTTCAAAACCTGTCTGTTTCATGGATCATCACTTTGATGTCAGGACGGGAGAAGTGTCATCTAATGGAGCAAGCAAGGGACATATATGAAAATTATGTTCTGTCATTTCCACTAATATCTGAGGTCCCAAGGGCAGGAAGCCACATAAGTCAGAGGGCGCTGTCCCAGGTGTCGGTGTGCATGTTTAGGTACTGGGTCAGTGTTTCCTTCATACTTGTCTGTCAGAGCTACTCTTTATCATTTGTAGGCATTGGATCCATTTTTTAGATGAAGAAATTATGACTGAGGCTGATCTATACTGTAGCCAACAAAGCTGCAGATGACCAACTGGGTTAGGAATCTGGAGTGTGAGCAGTCCAGTGTGAGTCATCACTTGTGTGTGACTAACTCACTGCCTCCATCTGCTTTTCTACCAAGGCCAGCTGCAAGCAAATGCTTACTGTGAAAACCCAGATATAGTATTAATTGGCAACAAGGCTGACCTGCCAGACCAAAGGGAAGTCAATGAACGGCAAGCACGGGAGCTGGCTGAAAAATACGGGTAAGTCAGTTTCTCTGGGAGCCGTCTGGCTTTTACAGAGAGGAAGCAGAGTCATGAGACAGACAGTTGAAGGAGTCTCCTTGGATGAGAAATGGTGGTGAATTAAAAAGGACTTTTCAAGCCCAAGAGATGGCTCACTGGGTAAAGTGAGGAACTAAGTTTGGATCCCCAGTTCCCATGTAGCTGGCCAAGGCAGAATATGCCTGTAACCCAGTGCTGGGGGATGAGAAGAAGCTCATTACCAATCCAGTCTAGATTAATCAGTGAGCTCCAGATTCAGTGAGAGACACTGAGACTCACAAGCAAGCATGCCTGCACATTTATGCATATAACACACATGCGCCTGTGCACACACACATACGTGCCATGCCACACCTTCCAGAAGTCATATTAATAATATCTAACGTGTATTGAGTCTTTGTCATGCATTGGCAGTTGTTGCTAGACTCTGGCTCACCGAGCTTCTCATAGCTGTGTGTAGGAGACACTGGAGTCATCGTCTTTTCTAGAAAGACTGAGTCTCAGCACAATTACCTATGTGGTAGGAGGACCAATAGTTATTAAGGAACAGAGCTTAAATTTAGTTCAAGGGATCTCAATCAAGGCTTACATCCTTAAACTCTGTGCTTTACTTCCTTTTACTTAGTAGTTACAAATATGAAAAAAAAAATCTGGCATGGCCTGGCTAACTGTGCAGTTGGCTGGCAGCTGGAAACAAAGCCAGCCACTGTAGTTGCAAACTGACTTCCCTAGCAGAATTTGTCCGTGTTTTTAAATTTAAAGGACTTTAATCCTCTGCCAGAAAGATCTTGTTTGGATAAAGCTTAGATTGGCTTGAAACTGATAATTCTAAATAAAGGTAGCTTGCATTCCCATGATTATTCAATTTCGAAATCAAACTCTAGGTGATTGCAGAGAGAAGCAGAATGTTAGCGGTGCCGCTGAGGCCTGGCTTATGCGTGTCTCCTAAACCAGGCTGAGGAGATGGCTCACTGGGAGCACCTGTCTGCTGTTTTAGTTTATTTCACTGTTAGTGCAGTGCTGTGGCATTGGCTTCACCTTTCTGGTGACCTCCTCTCATGGTTTCCCTCACAACTTGTGAGACAACTTGTGACAACTTGAGAGAACAATTCACCAAGGTTTCCAACTTGTCAGCAAAAACTGATCCTAAGCTATCTTCACCAGCCACATGCTGTATGACATTCACTTGTATGTCTTGTATCTCTTCTGATCTCTTCATTTAAAATTATTTCTCATTAAGATTTCATGTGAGACTATATCCTCTTGAGAAGGCCCTGGCAAGAGTTGGGTGGTTCTCTTTTCCCTAGTTGCCTCTCTTTCTGTTAACCATTGTGCTCAATTTAAATTTATGCCACAATTTTTGTTCATAAAGAACAACACTTTAAAAACTGAAATGTAATTACATCATTTCCCCATACATAAGTGCGATCTGTTGAATTTGTTCATTGTGTGTATACTGTGAGAGCAGGGCTGTCCAGTTGGAATAACCATTTTAGGGTGCTCATCTTTGAGGAAGACCAATTCTCCCCTCTTGGCAGTCTTTAATTGATTGTAGCTCTTTATCTAGGGGTGAATTCACATGCACCTTCCCTATTCACATTGGCATTTCAAATGGTGATGTCATTGTCCAGCTTTTATTTAGGCATCCGTATACTTGAGGTATCACGGGTGTAGCTTCCCTGACATTTCTAGGAGACAGAGTCTTACAGAAGACTTCCTAGCCTTCACCTTAATTAACCTCAGCTCTGGGACTTGAGAGGTGGCTTAGTCATTAAGAACACTTGGCGCTCTTTCAGAAGACCACTTTAGTTCCCAGAATCTAAGGCAGGTTCCTTTTAACCACTTGTAACTCCAGCTCCAGGGGACTTCACACCTTCTTCTGGCTTCCTTAGGCAATGTGCTCATGTGCCCATGTATACACATACACACACACACACATGCATACACACATAAATACAAATAAATATTTTTAAAATAAATCTTAAATCTTTAAAAATGATTTTATGTGAGAATATTACAATCTGCATCATTCAAGAATATAGTCAGTTCAAAATGTCACAATATGGTGACTGCATTTATTCCTGGTACCATTGTATTCTTGAAGAATGAGTTTGGATACTAATAAAACATGATAACCTTCTTAAGCAATAAATTTGTTAATTAGCTAGAGTTAATCTTTCTGTGACACATATAAACTTCAAAAGAACATGTTACATATGATTCTTTGATACAATTTTACAAGTCAGTTTGAAAAAAGAAATCTGTTTTTCATTTTTCTGTGCTAGCATACCATACTTTGAAACAAGCGCAGCGACAGGTCAGAATGTAGAGAAGTCTGTGGAGACCCTTCTGGACTTAATAATGAAGAGAATGGAACAATGTGTAGAGAAGACACAGGTTCTGGACACTGTCAATGGTGGGAATTCTGGAAAGCTGGATGGCGGAAAGCCTGCAGAAAAGAAGTGTGCCTGCTAGACACTCAGAGGAACCAGTGGTGGAGAGCCAACCCAAACCCTCTATCCTGGAACAGTGGCTAACCACAGCGTTGTTCTTGAGTAGATCATGAACAGTGGCATGTCTTTCTCCTCCCACCCCAATCTATTTTAATAAAGCTGACTAGTTGATAGTGTTAAAAGATGTACTGTTATCCTGACTCCCTTCCAAACCAAAAACAATCAAAGTTTTCCTAAGGTGTTCTCATTACTGTGAATGCTCAGTTGTATTTTTATAAACTTATGTATAGGAAAAGAAGTATTAGTGGGTTTTAAATGAAAGCATATATTTCTGTCAACCTGGAGAAAGGAATAGGCTAACTAAAAGGAGAATATGAACGATAATATGAAAGAATGATTTCCGTTTGTATCTACTTGTACGGAGCATGATTCATACTTCTTCTATATTTGCACTGGGGAAGACATATTCCTAAAAATGGATACATAGCAAAGACTTCTGTGTGGCTTATTATGGATAATTGTGTATTTCCAATAAGTTGTACCAAGTTACTGATAAGGTTGTGGGTGGGTGAGTGGCGGGCTTCTGTAGGAAATTGTGTAGTAGTGCCATTTTTATCTTCCTAATAAATGACAGAGAGATAAGAAAAGGCCTGTAGATGGAAAAGTCTAAGGGGCATTCCCTGCAGGATAATGAAGCATGGGAATATGGCATTTGAACAGGTTAAATTAATTACTTAGCCAAATATCACGGAAGCAGTTTACAAGCTAGAATCACCAGTTGGGACCAGCAATGCCTTTAGAGCTACAATTCAAATGATTTGAAACCTCAGCATTGCTTCTGATGGTGCCCAAGTTCACACTTTATCTTTTACTTTTTATCAAATTCTTATAGAGTCACAAGAAAAAAATTAAGCATTTTATTGTATATATCTTACAAATGTAGTAAAGCAAACTTAAGATTTAGGTTTAAAGTTTCTAAATATAAAATTTGTTGGTGGTAGAAAACAAAGAGTGATTACAAATTATGGCTTCGGCTTCATTTTAGAAAAGCACTGAAAATTCTAAATTGTATTTCCCCCCTAAGCCATCTCACCCCTGCATCAAAGCAGTTACAGAAATGAAGATGTGTTCATAGATCAATAACTTCAAAGTAATTATGGACCAATAACTATGGTCGCCCTGAATTTTCATGCCATCAATCACAAAAATATGGTGACACTTCATTCTTTATTATCATGTTTTTACCTTGTCTGGAGAAAAAAATAACTGTGGTTGAGATATACTTGAGAAAATGGCAAGGGTAGATCTGGGTTCCATCTCACTAAAACTATAGTCAGTTATTTTTCCTGAAATCTGTCTTTTCTTTCTAGAATTAACCACAGAATTATTTCCCATTAACGTATTCTTATCACTGTAAAACCTCATATTGTATTCGTTTTACTAATCTTTTTTTTGTAGTACATATAAGCCAATCTTATCAAAGTGGTCTTTCAACTTGCTGATCAATTTTACCAATAACAAAGACAATATACTTTTAACAAAGACAAATTGTTTCAAGTTTTCTGTTTTTATGGTGAGCTTACAATTTGTGAAAGGGTAATTTCTCTTCCTTTAAAATGTTTTCAATCTCAAACTTTTGCACACCTAGCCTCCTTTAACAGTAACAAACATTGCAAAACCAAAATCCAGTGCCACATTCGGCCTCTTCCCTTTAACCTCCATCTGATGTATAGTCAGTTTCAGTAACACAAACAGATCCAAGGATATGTCTACACAAACTGTTTTGAAGAGAAGTTAGATCCAGAACTGTGCCACTGATCAACACGATTCGGAAGCTTAGATGGGATTCACCCTTGGTACAATTCTCAGTGTCAATAGCTCAACACTCTAGCATGCACAATTGCCTCTAAGTTAGTATTCCCTTCAATTCCCAATGTCTGGGATGCTTTTCACAATCTCAATGTCTGCACCATAAACGTAGAAAGCTAACAGTCAATTTTTATAGCATGTCTTCTGGAAGGAAAGTGGAAAGAAATGACCATGGCCATGACAAAATCTTGAGGTCAATATATTTCTTATTTTGATTCAAATCATACCAATATTTCCATAACAGGATATGGTTGAGTCCTATGATGGTGAAAGAATTTTTACCTTTCCATCTTTGAGTTTATCATTGTGTTCTAGTTACACGATTAGTTTGCTTATACCAAGATTAGCAAGATTCTTTCATCGTCAGAATAAAGATTTTTTCAGAACCCATTTTAAGAGCATCATTAATAACAGTATCATGAAGCAAAGGGGGCAAAGATACCTGTAAATATGGAAATGTGCTTATAAGAGTAATAGGTATTGGGTAATATGCTCAAGAGGGTTGACCTTCTAAACTGCCAATAAAAATATTCTACTTACAAACACTTGGTCTAGAAATATTCCTGTCTGTAAACTTTGACATCTGACCTTGAAATCTATTTGAACACTGTTAGAAATTTATTCTCCTGTGATTTCCAGATTCTAGTTCGGTATACTTCATCACAGAATTGATCTGGTGTCATGAACATTCTACTTTAAAGAACTACATATCTCTTTTATCCCACCACAACATATATTTTTAGCTACGATGTTTTCTGTTAATAATTACCTCCCAAACGCTTTTTAGTGAACTATATTGTACTTTTGAGAAGTATGGACTATAGGTGATACTTCTCTCTGAAACCAGCCCACGTCTAGCGTGTTTACACTGGTTTTGATGTTTACAGTGTCTGAACTCAGTGCCTCAAACACCTCTGTATCCAGTTCTGTCTCCAACCACATAACTTGTTTTCTCTAATCTTAGGTCTCTGAAGGCCCTCACAGAGACAATAATATAGCAGAGAGCCATCTGATATTGTTAGGAAAGGATGTAAGAACATGATTGCGATCTGAAGAGCATTGCTATCTGCTACTAACATGTTGCTGATTAGAAATGTCTTGAGAGTTAGCTACAAATTGTTACAATGCTATTTTTAATTTTATACAAGAATGGTCTTCTGAAAAATATATAAAACAATGAAGAGAAGATAATTTGGTCTTGGTCTGATGGTGGTAACAAGCCATGACTAAGTAAAGAAAATACTATATGTTGGGAAATAGGCGTCTATCTCTCTATGATGGTTTCAAGTTTCATAATTTACTACATTAGTCAATTTCCTTTTAATTTACTGCAAAAAAATATCCCACCAAAACTAGCATTTTAAAGTAGTTTATCTGTTAATTTTTAATTGTCTGGGACAATCTATGCATCAGTGGGTGACTTTGTTTTACTCTAATGTTATTATTTGTCAACCTATAGACAAGATAACTGGGCAAAAGTTATTCTAATCAATGTTTTGTTGTCCTTTGTATCAAAAAATAAAATAATAAATTTGACCATAAGTGACAACATGACAACATAAAAAATTCTGTAACCACAGTCCCATTCCAAAGACATTTAAGGTCCAGGCTGAGTCTACCAGGAACTGGCAGATTTTATGAGACTGGGGCATCTTCTCAGTAGTATCCAAGAGCACCAGTTAGAGGCAGCTCTGTGTGGAGATACGGTATGTGCTTAGACAAGGTGAACAACCCGAGAGCGCCTATGAAGGGGACCATTCACTCTTCTGTGCCTCTATTCTCTTAGGAAAGATAAAAAAATATGCCTTCCTTGCTGTGTATCTCACCCAAATTTTAAGGACAAATTGTCATTCGTAGAGGATTTTATAGTTATATTCCAACACTCATCCTATAAAGAAGTAAACATTTCAAGTCTCCGTTTCCCTGAACTGTGTAGTAACTTCATAAAAAGTGTGGAGAGATACAAGCTCAGACGTAGGAGCCCTGAGGAGTATGTTTGAGGACTTGGGTTTGATCCTCAGGCAACAGAGAGAGAGTAGGGTGGAGGAGAAGCTAATTTTAACCAAAGTGATTGAAAACTTGAATTTCATCTTCTACTGCCAAGCTTTATAAAGTTGAAAATAGCCTAGTAAGTCTGAATATTTTAAAGAAAGCTTTATCATTCTTAAAGATGCCAAGAAACTAGCCATGGTTACCTAAGAATTTAGTTTTTTATATTTCCTTCTTGATATTTGACCACAGTGATGTCAGCTCATTTCTGAGGTGACTTCAAAGAGCTGAGACATGACAACTGAGCATTAGGTAGTAATCAAGTATTATTTCAATGCATGGAGCTACCTGTCTCATAGTGTAGAAATCATAAACATTGCTGGGCATAGAATAGACTTCAAAATTATTGTCATTGAATTCTTGAATGTGTCCAACAACAATGACATTAACGATTAAAAACTACGAACATAAATAAGAGTGACAAGCTAGCCAAGTCAGGCCACTCAATATAGAAGAACATGAAGAAGGCCATAGGTTGACTTAAGTAGAGAAAGAAAAGATTTATCATTTTAAAACTAAATCCATGGAAAGTATTTCCTCATTATTCTTATCTGCTTAGTGGAATTTATGCCCTTCTAACTACACAAAGAAAAATATATGACTGCCAAATATTTAAGGTACATAGAAATGTTTGGTTTTGGGTTTTTTGTTGCTTTTTGTTTTTTGTTTTGTTTTTGTTTTGAGACAGGGTTTCTCTGTGTAGCCCTGGTTGATCTGGACTAACTTCGTAGACCAGACTGGCCTCAAACTCATAGATATCTGCCTGCCTCTGCCTCTCTGAGTGCTATGATTACAGGTGTGCACCACCATGCCTGGCTGAAATATTTTATTTACTACATATGCAAATGATATTCTTAATAAAGCATACTTTTCAAGCAGTAACATTTAAAGACTCTTTACTGCAGCTTTTTTTTGTACCAATAATTTATGACTGGGATGTTTTGTAATTTCACATATGAAAAGATCATTAACAAAAAATAAGGAACAACCAATATAAAACAGTACCAAAAAGGTGGAACTATTTAAAAGGATGCTAATTTTTTAGGGATCACCTATAGTTCAAATTTGCTTTTCTGCTCCCTTTCTGAGAGGTTGTGAGTATTGTGGCTACCACCTCTCAGCTAACTTGGTTTCTCAAGATCTTTGGTAAGTATTACAGGAACCAGCTTATCTGGCCTTCACTGAATAGGGCCCCTATTTAACCAGCAACTGTTGTCCTCATGTCAAACACTGTATAGTAAGGGGCTCAGTAATATATGTTTATCGTTTCAGTCCATGTGATTCTTATTCCCAGATGGAGAAAGGGAAATACCCAGAAATGACAACTTAAGGACCATGTGGCTTAACAAACTTTAAGTAGCTCATAAGGTTCAAAAGAAAAGAACCACAGAAACTGATCCCTTTCGTAAACAGACACCATTAGCATAAATTAAGAATAATAAATTTGCTCTTAAGTTGGGTCACTTGTCCTGGTAAGATGTCCAGCAGGGCCATCATAGTAAGTGTGTTAGGACTGCTAAAGGGACAGGACGTCACCTTGAGGTCGCTGCATTTGATTGACCATGTATAGTGTATCTTACTGTTGAAAAAAATATAAGCTCTGTTTCAATTAATGTGTCATCATGTATTTCTTTCAAGGAAACCTATTATGTTCAATGTAGGATATTACAAGTTGGTTAAAATCTCATGTACAAATAAAATGTCACGTCTAAAAGATTCTTGTATTTGAACGTAAGGAAAATAAATAAATTATCCTGCTTTACATTACGTGCTGAGAGTAGACTTTCTAACAACATTGAAGTGTTCTGTGGTATCTCAAGAGCTTATCCATCTTTTTAACCTGAGCATGTTTGTTTCATCTGCTTTCTATACTGATCTCAGTGTTGTCTAATGCTTTAAGTGTAACTTAAGACTTTGAGTGCGGATGATTCAATGTGTTCCTGAACAGGCCGTCGTTCCTGACAAACACTGTCAGGTCATTGCTTGTATCAATGTTCCAGTGGCCTCAGAAATCATAGCATCCCATGATTTTGTGGTGTCCAGGTTTGCATAGTACTGTTGACAGCTGTACTTAGTGATTGTTACTGCACACATTTCCAATAAAAACATGTTTTTATCAAGTAGTCTGTGTATTCAAATCAACTTTGTGTACATAGTGATATTGGATGCACAGTTAGCAAAGAGCAAGATACCTGTATCAGCATGAAACGTTTACAGCATTAAAAATGGAATCCATTTGGAGCAAGACAAATATTATATGAGTTCAGCCAAGTGATTTTTATTAATCTCTAAATGATCTTATTCATTGTTTAAAAAGCTGAGCTTTTCTATTGAAATCTTTTAATACTTTTGAATTAAGCCGGGTGTGGTGGAGCGTGCCTTTAATTGCAGCACTCAGGGAGGCAGAGGCAGGTGGATAGCTGTGAGTTCAAGGCCAGCCTTGTCTAAAAAGCAAGACAAGGACAGCCAAGGGTACATAGAGAAACCTTTTCTCGAAATACAGAAATAAAAACAACAACAACAACAAAAACTTTCAAATAATACATTCTTTAAAAAGAGGGGTCTATATGTTGTCTGTCCATAAGCACTGTCACCTTCCTTTACCCACCACAAAATGCTGCGTCATGATGTAAACCACTGTGGTCAGACACCTGTTCAGAGCCTGGCAGTTCGAGGCCCATTCTACACCAGAGGCATCCAGCTCCCCCTTATGTGTACATTTGCCAAAATTTCCTTGTTCTCAGAGTGAGAGTCTCTTTCCATGCGCTGCTTGCCAAGATAATGATGAGTTTTTAATTTAAAGATCATCAAGGATCGCTGTGCAAGAAAGTAAATCCTTGGGCTCACATCTTCAGCTTTACTGCTGGTATTGCACTTGTGTGCAGACAGAAGCTTTTTTCCTTCCGGGCTCACTCGCTCTAAATCGGTCAATACAAATCTCTAAGGTCTTGCTTTCCAAATGTTTTATAGATTTTTTAAAGGCATAGATTTACCATACTGAAAGGAAAAAAAGCAGAGAATCCTGACATTTGTTCTCTTTAATTATAGTACTACTGTATTTAAACCGTATTTGCAATGTGTTGTATTATTCACAGTCCTCTATTCCAAAGAAAATTTTGATTTTATTTGTTAAGGCTTCTGCAGAAAGATTTAACCAAAAGAAGAGCATGGGCATTTCTGTTCTGTCAAAAAATGCATAAAAGCAGCATACACCAAGGTTTAAAGACCAATAGGCTGATTATGATTTCACTAAGCCAGTCTGCTTCCTCAAGGGGTTTTGTTATGCTAATCACATTTTTTATAATCATTGTTGCTTTGGACCATTTTCATAAGTCTCTGAAAGATGAAGGACTACTTTATTCCAACTGTCTGAAGATAAAACAAAGCCAGCAAGAGCTGTAAAATTGCAGCAGATCTCCTCATGTGTTTGATTCATGAAAGAAGCAACACTGCATGCACTGACCCTGGGAAGTAACCCAGACAGAGCAACATTGAGCCCTTCCATTTAACACATTGAACACATATGCTTATCACCCCAATTGCACCCAGGAACTTTGTCCCTTTCTCCTCTTCTTACCTCCAAGTACAGTTTTTCATTGAGGCCATTGGAGCAGTATGAAACAGGAAGGAGCCGTTCAGGCACAGTCTGCCCTTCATGACCCCTTCCAGAGAAAAATGACAGAAGAGGGAGACCACATTGGCTCCTAAAATCCTTAGCTTCCCCCAACTCAGAATTCAAAGCAATGCTTGCAATTTGGATAAAAGAAAGGACTTTCATGAAAGAATGTAAGTGTGGAAGTGGAACATAAGTTTGGTCCCTAAGTCATGGAGATACCCAACCTTTCCTTCCTTAGAAACAAGTGGGCCTGCTGGGCATGAACTCCTCTCTGGTCCAGCCTGCTCCCTTCACTTTCTTGTCTACCACTTTCTGCTTAAATATACTTCCTAAAAGAGATTTATTCTAAATGACTGCATCACCTTCTTACATCACCAGTGTGTATCACCCAATCTAAAAGGGGCTAATATCATCTCAGCACCTGCTTATCCCTGTAGACAGCTTCATATTTTCTTCACAATCCATCAGACTTCTCTGACTTTAGCTTGCCCATCAATGGGATGTATGCTTTCCACAGTTGTGGGTATGGAATCCAGGGACTCAAGTATCAAAGGCAAGTGCTCTACTACAGAGCCAAACCTCTACCCTATTAGATATTTTTAGGAAAATGGAGATGTTTATTTTTCTTTCTTTCCTGATAACCCCCTTCTTCCTTGTGCCTATTATCACACCTTCTTGTAACCCTGGCATCTAGAACTGGGTCTGGCAACCAAGGGACCTTCAACAATATTCCCTGTAAAAAGAAATGAGTAAATCTTACCTTAAAAACACCACTGGGTAAATATAGTTACCTATGGCCAATTCTTTTCTTCTTAATCTCCTCCTCCTTTTCTTCTTCTATTCTTTTCTTCTTCTCTCCTCTTTTTTTCTCCCCCCTTTCCCCAAATTTGATGTCTTATTGGAGTAAATAATGTGGACAATGTATTGCCCATGGATGGCACTGTTAAATTCACCATCACGAAGTTATTGAACTCTTGATCTTTCTCTGTGCTCATTTTCAACTTCTGCCTCCCTACAGCCACCAATTTGTCACTAGGAAATCTTATAGAGTGTTTATATTTTGCTGCAGGCTTCCTTTTACTTGGCATAATAATTTGAGATTTTATTAGGTATGTGTAATTCTCTGTTGGTAGCTTGGCTCTTTGGTGAGTTATAGTCCAATACGTATATTTTTTAATATTATTTTTTAATGATCTGCCAGTGGGCATTTGCTTGTTTTGATTTTTAGCTTTGGTTCTTATAAAGATGTGATTAAAAAGTAACATGAAAACTTACCTGAGTGAAAAAAACTTTAGTGTCCCTTCAGCAAAAGACTGTGAGATGGAATGGCTAGACCATATGACAAACATGCATGCAAATGCTTAAAAATTGCCAGTTTTCCAATGTAGCTTCACCACTTTTCTGGTCCTATCAGGAGTGCATGGGTTAATTCAGTTGCTCCAAATTTTCAGTACTGGGCAGACTGTGATTTCCAGCATTCTAAGAGATGGTTGGGTGCTTAGCTCCTAGTGGTTTTAACTTGCAAATTTCTAACAGTTAATGTATTAAGTATCCACGGGCTGGAGAGAAGGCTCGGCCATTAAAGGCTAGGCTCACAACCAAAATATTTGTCAAGCATCTTTTGTGTTTATCTATGTGTCTTATTTCATAAAGTAATTGTACAATCATTTTTGTCCATTTCTGTCACATTATTGTCTGATACTTTAATAAGCATATAGTCTGGGTTTAAAAAAAACTATATATGTTGTGGAGGGCATCTCTAATTCCACAGCAGTAGTGGTTTAAATCAGAAGTTCATTCCACCCTAATTGCCACCAGAATGTCAGACATTTGAATACTTGCTCTCTTGTTAGTGGCACTGTTTGGGCAGGTTGTCACTGTAGCCTTCCTGGAAGAAGTAGGTAAGTAGGGGGCAAGCTTTGAGATTTAAAAGCCTCTATGACTTCAGTTCACTCTCTCTGCTTCATGCTAGCTGTTCAAGATGTGCTGTCAGCTTCTAGCACCTGCTATCAGGCTATCCCTACCATTGTGGACTCTAACCATCTGAAACAGTAAGCCAACATAAACTCTTTCTTCTGTAAGTTGCCTTGGTCATGGTGTTATATCACAGCAACAGAAAAGGAAATAATATGACAACTTTTTGGTTTGCTTAATAGTGCTTTCCAAAAAATGCAGATTTGAATTTTAAGGAACCCAAGAAGATCTTTTAGACTTTTGTAGTTCCTATTATTTGTGTGATGCTATAAAGTCTTCCCTATTTACTGCTGCAAAAGTAATTCCTCCTAAAACTTTGTTTCTGCTTTACATTTGGTATTTAGACATATTGTCAATTTAAATAGGATCATTGTATATGTTATCAGTATTTTCCTCCAATCATAAATGTCCAGTGTCTTTAGAAATATTAAGGAGAATTTCTCTCTCCCAAGGGATAGCTTCTTATGCTTTTGCCAAAAGTAAATTATATGCAGACCTGTTCTGGACTTTTCTTTTTTATTTATTGACATATTTGTTTCCTAAGATAATGAGTTTTGCTTGTTAGTTTTATAATCGGTGAGTTGTAACTTCACTTATACTAGTAATGTTTTATTTTTTCCAGACTGAAATATACTCAGCAAACTCAAACTGTATATGTTTAAGGTATACACCATAACATTTTGGTGTGCACAAACCATTATAATTATCATTGTCAATTCAGTTAAAATACACATCACTCCGTGTATACATTGAAGATTTAGGAACTTTTCTCAGTAGATTTTCCTGTCTCTCAGATATCCAGAATCTAATACTTTTGGTTCATTTGAGTTCTCTGTGCTAGCTGTACTAGATAGAAAAGGAAATTCCTACCTTTTCCTTTGTCACCTGTATGCCTCTTCTTTCTGTTTTTATTACCTTTCCCCTTCTGGTCAGTGCTACAATATTTAAGATAAGTAGTATTAGCAGGCATCTTTTCTTGTTTGTTCTGTTGCTGAGGTTAGTATTTCCTTTATAAATATGTGAACTGAAAGGTTGTCATGCGTGCTTTTTTTCACAATAACAAGGTCTCTTTGATTCTGTTTTTTATGAATTTTTATCGTAAGTGGGTGAATTTCTTCAAGTGCTTTAATTCATTTTTTAAAATAATCACATTTTCTACCATAGTATTGTATGTGGTAGATTACTCTAGTTGACTTTCTAATTATAAACCAATCTCATATGTTTAGAGTACATTCCAGTTTTCCAGGATTCTACCATCACTTTTAAAACACACTTTAGTTTTCTAGCTTACACTCTTAAACAGAAGGCAGATTACCAAGAAAACAGATACAATTTAATTTAAACTTTACACAATATAGATACCTTCAGTAGCAAATGAAGACATGAAGAAATGGATAAAGTTGTGAGTTTTAAGGTAGATTTGAAGATAAAGTAGATAAGAACTAGCATGTTTGTTCAAATCTTTTCCTGTGGCTGTCTTCGAAAAAAAAAAAAAGACAATTCCTTTTTTCTTGGTATAGGAAGGGTACCCCTCAAATGAGGGTGACATAGAGAAAGGTTGGAAAAATTCTTGCTTTGTTTTGTTTCTTGTTGCAGAGTATAAAGAGGGAAGGTAAGAGCGACATCCTGGTTCTGATTTTTTTTTTCAAACACCAATGTATCATAAATGTCATTAGAGTCCATTTAGCTGTAGAACTTAGCAAAGACACTTATTTTGATTACTCACATATTTCCTGCCTTATTAGTAGTTTACATGAACAATGGCAGGGGGAGTGAAGGAAACAAGGGAAAGAAGGCAGGGGCTAAGGAAAAGGAAGGGAAGGAGGGGAGGGTAACTACTCTAAGTCTGACACAAGGTGAGCTGCCTTTTCGTTTGAGTTAATAATTTACTGTTGACGTGACTTTTAGAAATCTTTTGTAGGTTAGTTAAAAGGCAAGGATTTCAATGGGAAGAAGTAAAAAAGAAAGTGAAAAGCATGTATGCTTCTTCTGAATATTTTAAATATTAGTTTTCAATTTACAGTAATACTTTAATTTAAGATTGTATGTCTGAGTAAGGAACAAGGACCCAGGCTCAATGCTCAATCCTAGGAAAAACTGAATGTAGTTGGTTTTATTTTTTAATTAAAAATTATGTCAGAGAAAATTAACAACAACAGGAAGAAAAATTTAAGAAGTTGTTTATGTTCATTAACTAGAAGACGATCCCTAAGTTATTAATATGACATAAACAATCAAATAAAAATTAACTTATTCATAAAACTTCCAATATAAAAACATACACTATAAAATTAATTTTAACAAAGAATAAACAACTGTTCAAATATATAATTTGTAAATTGATTATAATAATATTTTGTAAAAATTTACACATCCATGGAATGAAGGGAGATTTTTAAATGACACTATTCCTGAAGAGACATGATAAGAACAAACATCTATTCACCCCAATTAGGGAACCAGCCACAGATCAAAGTATGGATATCACCAAAATTCAACTTGATGAACAAATAAAATTTTATTGGAGTTACAGGAATAGGGGTGAGGGGCTACTTAAAGGAGCATACATGACTCAAAGAGAGCTGTATCACCACAGCCTCCCCCCTCCCACAGCACAGGAGACAACTCATGAAAGCTGAAAACCTGGAGCTGACGGCATAACAGCGTACAGACATGTTGCTAACTTGGAAAGTGAGTCTTTCAGGCATTCAGGTCATCTCAGCCTGTTCTGGATGGGTATTCTCTGTCTCGTCCAGCTGGTTTCACTGTTCTGAACCTCTTCTAGGCAATTCTGCTCATCTGAGAATGTGTTTCAGTAGTCTGACCTGCTAATATAGGCTTGGGGAAGGAAAGACTTATAGAAACCGCTCAGTTTCATGGACTTCCTGAAACCTTTTAGTTGTTAGCTATCTGAGCTTCAGGAGCAGTCCTTGCAGAATAGAATATTAGACATCCTCCTTTTTATTAATCTTCTCTCCAAAATGGAAGATTTTATCTCAGAGAAATTGCTGCACAACACAGATCTATATTCCATTTAATTTCCTGGTTTTACATATGAGTTTATGGCTCGTCTCAGACATTTCTATCTAATACATTGACTCGTGCAATTAAAGCAAGTTATAGAAACCACAAAAGAACCAGTGGCTTTTGCCTCTATTTCCTTTAGCAGATAATACTTGCACGGTAATAGTTGTTATGTTTCCTCATCATTCAGTAATATTTATTTTGAAAAACATTTCAAATAATAAAAGCCCAAAGCACAGAATGTTGAAAGTGAGCCACATGTAAGAAATGTGACACTACTACAAAGACACACTTGCATTTGAAATCTTTCTGGATTCAGAAAGGGCTCATTGTTTCGTTTCGTTTTTTCAAGTAGTCTAAAGATGGTTCCAAAATAAACCATATATCATGAATGACTGTCTCATCTATAACCTGCCAAACTGTGTTTCAGATTTAAAAATAGCGTACTAGTCAGACATGGTAATTAGTTATGCCTATAATCCCAGCACTCTGAGAGGCATAAAACAGGCAGGTCTGTGTGAGTTTGAGGCCAGCCTGGTCCACAAAGTGAGTCCAGGACAGCTAAGGCTACACAGAGAAACTATATCTTGAAAAAAACAAAAACAAAACAAAACAAACAAAAAACAGTGAAAAATAGCATACCACAATCAATGCAATATTCAACTGCATCTTTACTTTAGAATAAACTATTATAGTAGAAATTATCCAGATCATTGGATTAGTTAAATAACATAACTGTAACACCTCAAATTTCTTGCAATTCAATGTTACAAGGTATAAGAGGAGCCTCGGTGAGCACCAAATTAAAGATGAGTTCTCTTGCTAAATGCCTGAACAACAACAACAGATATAAATACATATCCTTAAAGATGTGCCCAAAACATACTACAAAGAAATCCTTCACTATGCCATAAAGTCATGAACAGAGAACGTAATGGAAGCAACTTTCAGATGTTTCCAGTTTAACATCTAAGGAAGTACTGATGTTAGCAGTAAGCTATGTTCCTGACGGCCATCCACAGCCATCAAAGAGGCTGAGAGTGTGTTCACTGTAGCAAGAAGAAAGACCTCAGCATAGCTGAGCACCATCTTAGACCCTCAGCTGAACAAAAAGAATTGTGAATTATCCATGTGGAGTCAAAAGGTTCAGATCTCTGTCTACTGTTGGGGCTGGGCCAGTATCTTCATTGCTTTCATATATCTTCTTTACAAAAACAAGGATAGTAGTTTGGATCTGTTTGTGAAGGCTTCAGGAAGAATAAAAGAATTTATACAGTAAGAGGGTTAGAATTTTCCTGGCATAGGATAATTATATACTAAATATATCTGTACTTTAAAATCTAGTAAACATGGCTGAAGAGATGGCTTAGTGATTAAGAGTACTTGTTGTTTTTGCAAAGAAATGGGGTTCAACTTCCAGAACCCTCATAGTGGCTTACCACCATCTGTAACTTCATTCCCTGGGGATCTGATGACCTCTTCTGAGCTCCATGGGCACCAGGAATGTATACCTACATGCATGGAGGCAAAACATTCATAGACATACAATAAAATGAATAAAACTAAATTCTAAATTTTAGAATTTAGAATATCTAGCAATCAGTAGACATGTTAGCAAAAACATCAAAAAAATTATGCAACATTTCCAGGACTGCTTTACCTGGATGGATTTATAAATACTTCATGTCAGTTCACCTGTACATGCCTCTAAATAGTTAAAAAGTAACATATTTCACATGGCAGTTGGACAGATTAGAAGCATCTTTCCTGAGAGAATGCCCAAAGGCCTAAGGGAAAGATTCCTTTTGCATGACTGTACTAGCTAGTTTTACGTCAGCTTGACACAAGCTAGAATCATCAGAGAGGAGGATGCCTCAGTTAAGAAAATGCCTCCATAAGATCCATTTTCCTAATTAGTAATCAATGGGAAAGAGCACAGCACATTGTGGGTGGGGCCATCCCTAGGCTGGTGGTCCTGTGTTCTATGAGAAAGCAGGCTGAGCAAGCCATGGGGAGCAAGCCAGTCAGCAGCACCCTTCTGTGGCCTCCTCACCAGGCCCTGCTTCCAGGTTCCTGCCCTTCTTGAGTTCCTGTCCTGACTTCCTTCAGTGATAAACAGTTATATGGAAGTGTAAGCCAAATAAACCCTTTCCTCTCCAATTTCCTTTGGTCATGATGTTTCATCACAGTGATACTAACCCAAACTAAGAGAGTAACCAAGCACCTCTCTCTTTATTCAACAGAAGCATGGTCTGCCTTCCTGCATGTCAGCATTTCTGAGGTTTGAGTTTGTTTTTAACTCATAGCACTCACAAGCCTCACCTTAAATGCAGGTGTCAGAATTTGTGCTCACTTTCACAAAAACGCTAGCTGTAACATGTCAGCCCACAAACTAGGATTCTTCCTGGCTTGGATAGCAACCATTGTTCCACTGAGCTGAACAGTTTACATTATTATGGAGATAATAATTATATTATGTTGTTGCCATTCTCTGTCCTTCAACCTAATTATTTTAGAATAGCATTAAGAAGAAAATAAGTAACAAAGCAAAATGCACGACGTGCAGCCATATGTGCATGTGTGTGGTTTTCCTCTAGCAATCTGGAATCCCTAAAAAGCAATGGCCTTCTAAGGTGGTAGAGGCAACCGGGCAGCCATGATTCTCAACCTCAGAGGCCAGCATTCGGTGTCAAACAAGCCTGGGAGAATCTACTACTTCCCCTTTACATCATCCAGTACAGACCAATTCTCTTAAAAACAGAGCAAGAGATGAGACTGTGATATAGTGAGATATTTATTATCTAAAAGCCAAATTAAATTATATTATTCATTCATACATAAATTTTACACACTTTACTTATACATAGAAAGCCCGCTATCAAAGGTCAAATATGACAACCTTAAAGGAACACCCTTAGTAAAGTATTTGAGGACATAAGATCAAATTTTATTTTTTATTAGGTTTAAAGCAGAATTCATCTTCCATGTAGGAAAGATCCTGATTTCTTGGCCTTTTAAGTTAAGTTGTTTTTTTGGGGGGTGGGAGGAAGGATAGAGTTTCTTCTCTTGCATAGACATTTGCTAAATTACCTGAAATATCAGCTTCCTCTTATACTACTGATGTATAATAAGTTACATTTAAATAAATACTGGCATGACGTCATTTTAACTTGGGAGCTGAAACTGCATTTCAAGGATTAAGTAAGATCTGCATAGTCTTCTATCAGAGCTTCATCCAGACAGTTCATTTCCGTAGCCTAATCAACATCAAGTAGGGAGAAGCACCTTCAGTCTTTAATTCACTGTAGAAAAGACAACATAAACTATCAAAGTGGAACAAGGTATATATAGTCTGGTAATGTGATGGCTATACCATCATTATCTAAGGATCGGTCTAGTTAAGGCAGTCCTCCACTGCTACCATACTGCAAAGTCTGATCTCAGAGGCAGCCACTAATTTATCTATTCTGATGGATTTCCCCATGGGGTATAGTAAAATCCTATAGGGAAGGCATTTATCATCAATAATTTCAAATAGGTTGAATAAGGCAGAAGGGAGGAGGGCAGAGAGTTGGCGTCTTTCCACTCGATGGAACTATGCAACAGAGCAAACTAAAGATGAGAAAAGTCAAAACATCTGTTTCAGTTCTGTGGATTCTTCAAGCATGAACATCCTTCCTTACCACGAGAGTCTAGTATTTAAAACTATACATGTATGTGTCTATGCATATATGTACACATCTATATATGTATGCATGTGTTTTGTCACAAGGTGGAGTGTTATCTCAAACATATCACCTCTAGTATTCAGCATAAGAAACAGCTCTATGCTGTTTAGGGACTAAAACTCTTCTGTGCACATAGTGATATACAGGATAGAACAAGGTCTTGCTGGAAATATGATTGATTTATTCAGACAAGTTTTAACTGTTCTCTCCCTCAAATTATAATTTCATTGTATATTGGAAAAGTCCAGGCTTCACTTACTAAACTGTGTAGCAATGACATTCTTTAAGTGTCTTGACAACTCAAATTTTGAAAATGCACAACAGAATTTATGCCCTTAACCCTGGAGCTTTTATGCTTAAAGAACACAAAATGTCCAGTTTCAACACTTCAGTTAGGAAGTTCCTCTCAGTTGAATTTTTCTAATTCATAGAAAGAAAATGAACGCTTTAACAGTATAATTTCGAGCTGTCAATTAATTGCAGGTCAAAGCTACCACCAAAGGAATCATTGTTCCCAGCATATCTCCTCTATACCAGGCAGATGTGCAGCACTCAATGCAACAGCATTGTAAATAGGTACGTCTAGCATTTCCTCCACAACCCCGTCTGGCTCTGTTCCCTATGCATGATGATCACCAAGTTCTAGGAAACACTTGTGCAAGGCAGGAAACAGAACACCAACCACACTCCTTTCTGCAGGAAAGCTCGCTTTCTCTTTAAGACCCTCTAGGGTTTAACTTTTTTTTTCTTTTTAGAAGTTGCAATGCTAGTGACCAACAAGTTGAGAATTTCGCACCTGGAGATCTGAGGACTTGATTCAAAATGGCTTCATCTCCACTCTCTAATTATGCACATCATTAGCAAACTGAATCATTGTTGCTAGGAGTTTTAGAGACGAATCTGTCTGAATTCCTAGACTAATGTTAATCATAGCGAGTCTGATTTTCCACCTCAGGCCTGTGCCCAAGAGTCTCTGAAAATGAGATTCTTCCCTGTAGGGACCAGACAGTGGAATTCAAAAGCAGCTAGAACAGGAAGTTTTTAATCACTTTTTAAACGATTCATGTAATTACAGGCTATGCTTTCTCTTAAGTGATCATTTCCTAAAGCTTATGGAAGTGAAATTTAAGTTCAGATTCAAATTCTGATTTAGCCAACAACAATAAATATCATACACAAAGAAATCTGTCTGGTTTTAAGCATCATTTTGATTGCTTCCTTGGCTTATTATCACTGCTTGAAACCATCCATTGGTAACTAGTAGTTGTTGGCATTACATGTTCTTAGTAGTACAGAAAGTGAAAAGAAACAGGAGGACCCAGTGATTTCCTTGGAATATTTACAATCTATTTGATTGAGAGCTGACATGAAAATTCTAGTAAGACCTAACAACTCATGATTGAAACATCCATTACAAAGAACAGAGCAGCTGAGGAAGAAGGAGAATAAAGAAAAATTATGCGTAACAATTGAAGAAAGTTCAGAAGTTTGGGCTTGGTTTAAGGCAGAGAAGGGAGAAAGACATACAAGCACGTGCATTTATTTAGTCAGTATTAGTATATCCAGCCACTAGCATTCAGTAGATAATAATATGGACTGTTCCGAACAGTATTTGGGTGATGGTGAGGTAGTTAATCTTCATCATCAACCTGATGTGTTTAGAATCACCTAGGAGATACACCTAAGGGCTTCTGCACAGAATTTGAGGTAGAAGATGGGACTGAATGGGGAAAAAAACCTTACCTTGTAGAGACAGCCTTAGATACAGAAGTCCTAGGAGTTTCTGTCCAATGGGCCACCTTGGTTTTCAGTTCTTTATTCTAAAATTAGAAGCCATAAGACACAAAGATCAGACAGCACATCCGCATATTGCCTCCATCTTTAATGCTTCTGCTCTCCTCCCCAGCTGCCTCATGCCTGGAGAATGGGTTTATTGTGGCTATTTTATTAGAACCAGGGAACACAATATGTACATGCTCCCTGAAAAGTACAGAATGTAGGAAGGAGTTAAAATATAGTAGCCTGAGATTCAGCTTTCAGACTACTTAAGTTTACAAATATTCCTTTTCATAGGCAAATAAAAATATTCTTAGTGATACAGATGATATTAATTACATAATTATCTTTTTTATGTATCCTGCTGATTATAAAGCTTATAAAATAGGCACAATCAAAAAAATTGGTACCATACCCCATTTTTTAATTGGATTGCTTGATTTATTGCTTTTTAACTTCTTTATTCTTTATATATTCTGGATATCAGCCCTCTGTCAGATATAGGGTTGGTGAAGATCCTTTCCCAGTTTGAAGGCTGTCGTTTTGTTCTGACAACAGTGTCTTTTGCTTTACAGAAACTTTTCAGTTTCATGAACCTCTGCTCACCTGTAGCCTATGGTAGTTCAGTATCCAAGTGGGTACCATAGTAAGGGGAATAGGGACTATTTCTGACATGAGCTCAATGGTGGGCTCTTTGACCTCCCCACCCTGCAAGGGAGGAACAGTCCTCTTAGGCCACAGAGGAGGACTTTGCAGCTAGTCCTGAAGAGACCTGATAAACCAGGGTCAGATGAAAGGGGAGGAGGTCCTTCCCTAGCAGTAGACTTGGAAAGGGGCAGGGAGGAGATGAGGGAGGGAATGACAAAGCAGGATTCACCTGGGATACAGAGTTAATAAAATGTAACTAATAATAGAAATAAAATAAAATAAATTAAAAATAGGCACAATCTCTTCTTCATAATTCATGCTGCCTTCATCTTCAACTTAAAGGTTTGTGTTCTTCAAGCCTATACTCCTAGCACAGATACCAATCCTGCCTCGCTTACATACGTTACTATAAGAAACTGAAGCATATGTTCATATCTCAAATTTCTTGGTAGATTATTATTATATAATTATAGAAGTCTGGGAGAAAATACAACACTTGGCAGCAGGCAAGAGAAGATGTTACCAGGTACAAATTCCAGTATAGTCAGTTACCACCTATGTGATGTCATTTGACTTGCTTATCTTTATGTCTAATTTTGTCGTCTACATAATAGATACCATAACAGATTTAAAACAAGGTAAAGGTATATAAATTACTCATTCAGACAATGTCTGGCCACAGATGTTAAGACTTATAGACAGAATAGTTATTATTCCAGTCTACATAGCATTTTTATCATGAAAAGTTGAGGTTCCATTATGCTACACAACTGCCATGGTATATTTGTGTATTTTTTTTCTATATTCTAAAAAAATAACTGAAACAGTGAGATGGGCAGATGGTGGTATAATCATTTCACGTATCTGAAAGGTGAGACTTTAAAAAGCGAATCATCATCCAGGTTGAGTTGCCAGTTGGCTATAACAACAGGTCAGGGGTTATTAAATCTAAGATTTTTCTAAACCATACACACCTACAGAACTAAGCCCTATATAGGGAGATAATACCTTTCCAAGATGTCATAGGCTATCAAACAAAAAACCAGTTCCAGGAATGGGTTATCTCTTTTCCAGCTGTTGGTCAGTAATGTACCATAAATCACCAAAATTTTACAGACCATTGCCATTGTTCCTGATTACTCTCCAAAATTTGATAGTAAGACACTATTGTTGAAGACACCACACACCTGAGTCAGAACATGAAAAGAATCTAACTAGTGCTGACCTAGAAGCTTCATTCCTACTGGTACTCTGCACTGAGGAAGAAAACAAATCAAGATTTTCCCTGGATATGAACCTGTGAGATACAGTAACAACTGACTTGACAAGATATGTTCATTGGTATAAGAGTGGTATAAATGGTATAGAAGCAACCAATCACCTTCTGATTGGATTTAAAGTATACCCAATAAGACAAAACTCATGTCTAGCACTGTTAACTGAGCCAAGACCCCTTGGGTAGGTAGGTCATAGGCTCCAAAGGAAAATGTACTATATTACTCTACTAAATAAACATAGTATTAAACTTCTTC
The DNA here is from genome assembly GCA_028658305.1 of Pachyuromys duprasi. Lineage (NCBI taxonomy): Eukaryota > Metazoa > Chordata > Mammalia > Rodentia > Muridae > Pachyuromys > Pachyuromys duprasi. The sequence continues at coordinate 54,668,506 of CM053764.1, forward strand.
TTTGTCATTATATCCATAGATTAGTATATCTCTTAGTCTTCGTCAAAGAATTTTTTTTGGCAACAAGTGGTGATTAAAAGAGATTCATAATTGGTCAAAGTGCAGACAATAAGAGTCTGTGGACTGCTCGGCCCTAAATGGGACATCTATCTCACACCTCTTCCCCTATGGCACAGGGATCATCATAAAAAAGGATGTGGAAAGATTGTAAGAGCAAGAGGTAGTGAAGGACTGATATGTAACAGTGTTTTCTAGATGTGGAAGGGACACGGTACATATGAACTCAGTAGCTATGACTCTATGCAAAAGGCCTTGATAAGATCAAGCCAGTCAAAATCCCAATACGAATGGGAAAGAGACTCATAAAGTTCTACATCCAGCTGAGGAGCTATTGGCCACTGGTGACTTGTCAGGAGAAGGAGTTCATCAGTTCTCTTTAGGGATGTGACCCTGGAAATCTTGCTCATGCTCCTGTAGATGGTCCTACAGTCATGTACATACTGAAAGCACTAAGTGGAGTCAGTGGGTTTACACCAGAGCACAAAAAGTTGGTAGAGGAATGTGGGAGGGAGTATTGGAAGAGCTGGACGAGAGGAAGTGGGAGTGGATTTCATCAGAACATATCCCATGCAGGCATGATTTTAAAGTGTCTTGGACATAGCTGGGTGAAATGATGATAGCAGAGCTTGTTGTTTCCAAGTCATATGATTAAGTTTAAAGATTTTTTTCTGAGATGGTACATAATGATTCAGAGCAGCCACTCGTTTGGAGAACGCCAACACCAAAATGCAAACTTTTAAGAAACAAACATTAAAGTTTTGACAGAAGTTAGAAAATTAATAAATTCCTAGCATGCAAGACATTGGTCAGGTATTTTATTTGCATTACTTCTCTTCATATGACTGACTCAGTTCTAGGCAATGTGCTATGAATTAAAAGATTCTGCATAACATATAGCACAAATTAAATGAAGTTAATACATATTGTCTTTTATTAACAGAATAAGACTAAATAAACTCCAATTGACCAAGTAGCTGCTTTGGGTAAACTGCAGGCAGTGAATGCAGCTCTCAAACTCAGCTGTGGTCTGCAGGCAGGCTGTTTGACTCCATGGTCCATTTTCTTTTTCCTGCAAAACATTATTTTCTCTATGACCATAAAATTTAGCTCAGCCTTCTTATTTTGCAAGTGAATAGACAGTAATTGCAAGAGGTACAGATATTTAGGGGTGTCTTGAGGGAATCCGGGTATAGTAAAAATGTAAATGGAAAAAAAATCAAGTCACAACAGTCAACTAAACTAGCCATTGATATTGAATCTCTGCCATACCCACCCCAGTAATCCAGTATCTGTCACATGTACAACACCAATCCAATTCCAGGGGTATATGAAGAAGCCCAAGAAAGCATTGGGAACTTCTCTTTCAATATGTAGGATACATTATTATCATTAAAGTGACAGTAAAGATAAAATAAAAACAATTTTGTCATAAAAGAATAAATAACAGATAATTACAGAAAAGATATAAACTAAATCAGAATGACCAAAATAATTTAGGGCATTTGATACACATAGAGATTGAACCTGAACCTTAAAGACAAAATGAAATGGGTGAAGTAGAAAAGGGGAGGACCACATGGCTGTTTTTCCTATCATGTAAACCTGGGGTCATCAAGATCACCTGGGAACTTGTGGACTCTTCAAAGTCTCCATATCTGAGGACAACTAGAATCAGAACGCAGGTGCCTGCTGATGATGTACTAAAGCTCAACAGGTCCTTTAAGGGTGGGTCAGTTTTAAAAAGTAGTAGACTGAGAATGAGTTGCTGTCTCCAGCATGTATTAGGACTGTAAGGAGAACTTTAAGATGGAAGATGGGGCCAGCATCACTGGACACTCTTTTATTATAGTATTGCAAGAGTTAAGCATGTATATCTCATCCAGAAAAATTTACCTCAGATATGACAAAATGATAATAAACATTGTCCTCCTATTATGAGACAAGTCTAATGCAGTGAGTGCAGGCTCATATCTTAGGCCATGCATGTGACTGAGAAAAGTCCCCCTGTTCAGAAGGTATGTGATGAAGCAGTTGAAAACACTGCGACATGCTGACAACTTTGATTGAAGTAAAAATATACTGTGATTGAACAATTATGCTGAAGCTCTTTGGATTTTCTCCCAAACAAACTCCTACTTGTTCAAGTTGGGTCTCAAAGGCAAGCAGGAGATTTGCCCTGTCAAGCTTCAACTTAAATGCTGAATTGCTTCATCCATTCGTAGTTTTCACTTCTAACCTTTTCTATTTTTTTTCTTTAAGACAGCCATATATCTAAGTTTTCATTACATCATCCACATTACAAAACTACAAACCACTGATCAGACTATGTTTAATATTATTATGACTCTACCCTATAGCAGTTCATTGACATGATATTCTGATAGAGCATAATTTTTGCATATTTAATTTTTACTGATACATTGCAAGAATTGTATTTTATAAAAGCAATGATGATTTTCTAAAGTAGACTAATCTTTAATATTTAGAAGATGCAGTGATTTCTGAGGGTAGACTTCCTTATGAGGAGATCACTGGGAAGGTAGCAATGAATGGAACAGAAAGCAAATGTCAGAACTACAAATTAAGATGATGAATGACATGAAACAGTAGGAAAAAAAAGAAAGTTATTTGGTTTGTGTTGAGTAGATTTTTTTTTCTGATAATAGTTAAAAGGCTGAAGGGGATGCTTTTAAGTTAGAATTTATAAGTCAATTTTATCACCCAATTAGAGGGAGGGAACAAAAACCCAGATGAAAAGAAATTAAAACCACATGGAAAAACTTTTATGACCTGACGACCTATGGTAAAATCCAGTGGATTTAACATAGTAACTTTGGCAATGGCTAAAACAAATACACAACTAGGTAAGTTTAATGTAACTTCATGTCTCTTGTCCCTTTTTAGATTTATTTATTTATCTATCTATCTATCTATCTATCTATCTATCTATCTATCTATCTATCTATCTATTTATTGTATATGAGTACTTTGCTTAGATGCATGTTTGTGCTACACTTTCATGCCTGCTCTTCTCTGAGGGCTGAAGACATCATCCACTCCTGGGAACTTGAGTTATGGACAGTTGGTGGATACTATGTGATTACTGCGAGTCACACCCAAGTCCTCTGCAAGAACAAGTGCTCTTAACCACTGAGTAATTCTTCCAGTCCTGACTATTCACTTCTAATCACAAACTACGTGTGTTTATATCTATTTTATACATGATAGTATATGTATACCTACATGTACATTTATCTGATCACCTATGTGGATTCTGGAGTAGGCCATATACTTTAAAGTCAAGTACACTCAATTGTAGTGACTGCAATTTGCTGAGTGTGGCATTTTGAATGAAAATGGCACCCATAGGCTAATATTTGAATGTTTGTTTTCTAGCTGATGGGCTACTTAGGAAGGACAGAACGTGTGGCCTTTTTGAAAGAAGTGTGTTGCTGGGAGTGGGCTTTGAGGTTTCAAAAGCTCAGACCAGGCCAGGACTCACTCTGCCTTCTGTCTGCAGGTCAGGACGTAAGCTCTCACCCACTATTCTACCACTCCAGCTTTCCTGCCTTCCACCACAGTTCCCTTCATGATGAATATGAACTAATTATGTAAGCAAGCCTCCAGTTCAATGCTTTATTTTTAAAGCTGGTCATGGTGTCTCTTCACACTACAATGGTAATTAAGACACTGAGCAACTTTAAACAAATTTCTTATCTTCTCTGAATTTCATGTCATCATTTTCAAAATGTAATTATAAAAAAAGAATAACTTTCTCCTGGAGTAGCTTTGATAATTGAACATACAAAAAGTCCTGAGTTCTATTCCAATGAGCTAATAAATATTAGACAGGCCTGTAATCTCAACACTCATGGAGAGGTGGTGGCGGGAATATCCAAAATTCAAGGGCATCCTTAGCGGTGCAGAAGTTCAACGCCAGTTAGTTAATAAGACTGAGGCTTTTAAAGCTCCAGGTCCCACCATTTACCTACAAATTTCATGATATCCTTGTTTTTTAATGCTGAGTAATATTCCATTGTGTAGATGTACCACAATTTCTGTATCCATTCCTCTGTTGAGGGGCATCTGGGTTGTTTCCAGGTTCTGGCTATTACAAATAAAGCTGCTACAAACATGGCTGAGCAAATGCCCTTACTGTGTACTTGAGCCTCTTTTGGATATATGCCTAGGTGTGGTATAGCTGCATCTTGAGGAAGTGCTATTCCTAGTTGTCTGAGGAAGCACCAGATTGATTTCCAGAGTGGTTGTATAAGTTTACGTTCCCACCAGCAGTGGTGCAGAGTTCCCCTTTCTCCACATCCTCTCCAGCATGTGTTGTCACTTGAGTTTTTGATCTTGGCCATTCTGATGGTTGTAAGGTAAAATCTCAGGGTTGTTTTGATTTGCATTTCCCTGATGAGTAAGGATGTTGAGTCAAAGACTTATATGAAAAAAATTTCCAGTCTCTAAAGAAAAATTAGAAGAAGATATCAGAAGATGGAAAGATCTCCCATGCTCATGGCTTGGCAGGATTAATATAGTAAAAATGGCCATCTTACCAAAAGCAATCTACAGATTCAATGCAATTCCCATCAAATTACCGACACAATTCTTTACAGACCTTGAAAAAAAATTCTCAACTTCATATGGAACAAGAAGAAACCCAGAATTGCTAAAACAATCCTCTATAGTAAAAGATCTTCTGGAGATATCTCCATCCCTGACCTCAAGCTGTACTATAGAGCAACAATACTAAAAACTGCATGGTATTGGCATAGAAACAGACTGGTGGATCAGTGGAATAAAATAAAAGACCCTGAGATAAATCCACACACTTATGGACACCTGATTTTTGATAAAGATGCCAAAACCATTCAATGGAAAAAAGACAGCATCTTCAACAAATGGTGCTGGTCCAACTGGATATCTGTATGCAGAAAAATGAAAATAGATCTATATTTATCACCTTGCACAAAGCTAAAGTCCAAGTGGATCAAAGACCACATAAAACCAGACACACTAAACCGGTTAGAAGACAAAGTGGGAAAGACCCTAGAACTCATTGGCACAGGAGACAACTTCCTGAAGAGAACACCAACAGCACAGGCTCTAAGAGCAACAATCAATAAATGGGACCTCATGAAACTGAAAAGCTTCTGTAAAGCAAAAGACACCATCATCAGAACAAAACGACTGCCTATAGATTGGGAAAGGATCTTCACCAACCCTATACTGACAGAGGACTAATATCCAGTATATATAAAGAACTCAAAAAATTAAACAGCAACAAGTCAAGTAATCCAATTAAAAAATGGGGTACAGAGTAAACAGAGAATTCTCAATAGAGGACTGTAGAATGGCAGAGAAACACTTAAAGAAATGCTCAACATTCTTACTCATCAGAGACTCTTCTTCTCGAGGGTGTTCCTGTACTTCCTGTGATGCAGATGGCATCGACCTACAAAGCCGGGGAGGGTTTTCCAGGAGAGAAAATGAGTAGATGGAACAAAAACATGTTTTATCACAGAAAATGAAAATCTGTTGTTTCTGAGTTATTCTATTTTGTTTTTATTAAAAAAGAATTTTTAATGACATATAATTTAATTTAACGTTTAATTTAAAGATGGTTGTCCAGCAATGGAGGACATCCACATCCTCTTCAGCATGTATTGTCACTTGAGTTTTTGATCTTAGCCATTCTGGTGGGTGTAAAGTGAAATCTCAGGGTCACTTTGATTTGCATTTCTCTGATGACTAAGGATGTTGAGCATCTTTAAGTGTTTCTCTGCCATTCTATATTCCTCTACAGAGAATTCTCTGTTTAGCTCCGTACCCCATTTTTAAACTGGATTACTTGATTTGTTGCTTTTAAACTTCTTGAGTTCTTTATATATACTGGATATTAGCCCTCTGTCAGATATAGGGTTGGTGAAGATCCTTTCCCAGTCTGCACGCAGTCATTTCGTTCTGATGAGAGTGTCCTGTGCTTACAGAAGCTTTTCAGTTTCATGGGGTCCCATTTATTGATTGTTGCTCTTAGAGTCTGTATTGTTGGTGTTCTCTTGAGGAACTTGTCTCCTGTGCCAGTGAGTTCAAGGCTCTTTCCCACTTTTTCTTCTAACAGATTTAATGTGTCTGGTTTTATGTTGAGGTCTTTGATCCACTTAGACTTTAGTTTTGTGCAGGGTAATAACTATGGATCTACTTGTGTTTTTCTACATATAGATATCCAGTTAGACCAGCACCATTTGTCAAAGATGCTATCTTTATTCCATTGTACAGTTTTGGCTTCTTTGTCAAAAATCAAGTATCTGTAGGTGTGTGGGTTTATTTCCAGGTCTTATATTCAATTCCGTTGATCCACCATTCATTTCTATGCCAATACCATGGAGGTTTTAGTACTATTGCTCTGTAGCACAGCTTGAGATCAGGGAGGAGATAACTCTAGATGATCTGTTGTTGTACAGGATTGATTTAGCAATTCTGGGGCTTTTGTTTTTCCATGTGAAATTGAGAATTGTTCTTTCAAGTTCTAGGGTGGGAATGCAAACTTGCACAACCACCTTGGAAATCAATCTGGCTCTTTCTCAGGAAATTAAGAATAATCTCACCTCAAGGTCTAGCTATATCACTCATAGACATATATCCAAAAGATGCTCAAGTATACAACAAGGACATTTGCTCAACCAAGTTTGTAGCAACTTTATTCATAATAGCCAGAATCTGGAAATAACCCAGATGTCCCTCAACTGAGGAATGGATACAGAAAATATTGTGGTACTTTCACACAATGGAACACTACTCAGCAATTAAAAGCAAGGAAATCATGAAATTTGCAGGCAAATGGTGAGAACTAGAAAAGATCATCCTAAGTGAGTTATCCCAGAAGCGGAAAGACACACATGATATATACTCACTTATAAGTGGATATTAGATATATAATATAGGATAAACATACTAAAATCTGCACATCTAAAGAAGCTAAGCAAGAAGGAGGACCCTGGGTAAGATGCTCAATCCTCATTCAGAAAGGCAAAAGGGATGGACATCAGAAGAGGAAGAAAACAGGGAATAGGACAGGAGCTTACTACAAAGGGCTTCTGAAAGACTCTACCCAGCAGGGAATCAAAGCAGATACTGAGACTCATAGCCAAACTTTGGGCAGAGTGCAGGGAATCTTATGAAAGAAGGGGGAGATACAAAGACCTGGAGGGGATAGAAGCTCCAAAAGGACAGCAACAGAACCAAAAAATCTAGACACAGGGGTCTTTTCTGAAACTGAAATTCTAACCAAGGACCATGCATAGAGATAACCTAGAACCCCTGCTCAGACATAGCCCATGGTATCTCAGTGTCCAAGTGGGTTCCCTAGTGAGGGGAGCAGGGGTTGTCTCTGACATGAACTCAGTGGCTATCTCTTTGATCTCCTCCCCCTTGCCAGGCCACATAGGAAGACAATGCAGCCAGTCCTGATGAGACCTGATAGGCTAGGGTCAGATGGAAGAGGAGGAAGACTTCCCCTATCAGTGGACTGGGGGAGGGGCAAGGGAAGAAAAGAGGAAATGAGGGTGGGATTGGGAGGAGCTGAGGGAGGGGGCTACAGCTGGGATACAAAGTAATAATTAATAAAAAATAAATTAATAAAATAAGCATCTTGCTTAAAAAGAAAAGTTTAAAAAAATGGTTATCCATCAGGAACTCCACAAAGAGACCAACAGAGCCAAAAAACCTGGGACCAGAAGGTCCTGCAGAGACTGATACTCCAACCCAAGGTCCATGCATGGAGAGGGCCTAGACCCCCTGCTCAGAGGAAGTCCATAGGCTGCTCAGTTTTCAAGTGGGTTCCCTAATAAGGGGAGCAGGGGCTGTCTCTGGCATGAACTCAGTGGCAGGCTCTCTGATCACTTCCCCTAGGGGGTGCAGCCTTACCAATCCACAGAAGAAGATAATGCAGCCAGCTTTGATGAGACCTGATAGGCCAGCATCAGATGGAAGGGGAAGAGGTCCTCCCCTAAGAGGGGACTAGAGGTGGGACATAGGGATAGAAGAGAGAAAGTAGGCGAGAATAGGAGGAGACAAGGGAGGGGGCTACAGTGAGGATACAAAGTGATTAAATTGTAATAAATAAATAGGTAGATAGATAGACTTTAAAAAATGGTCATCCATGATGAATTGTTAAGTCAAACCAAAAAAAAGTGGAATTTAATACAATTTTTAAATTACTTTAAGTTATTTAAAACTCAGTTTTTTAATATAACTGCCATGTAGGAAGCTCTTCATTTTAAAGTCTTAGAGAATCTTTTACTTTGTAGGAAAACTAACTCATGTCACTTTCCCAACCAACTCCCAAGAAAAGCCTCTCATTTTACACTGAGTTTTATAAGCACTGAAAAGCTCGGTGATTTCTGCCGTCCTTGGGATGTAAGTAAACCCTGAGGCAAAGCTGGGAAGCCAGGATGGATGTGGATGAAGCATGAAAGAAAGGAGAGGACATCGCAGGTCTGGAAGAGGTATGGGACTCGCCATCTGACTAGAGAACTTACAAAGAGAAGCCTGGACCACGCCTCTAGCCCAAGTTATGTGATCATCATCTGTCTCTCCAGTACAGTGAGTAGACAGGGTCGATATGGATGAACCTTTGACATTTATTTTGTTTCTAGAGCTAATAATAATAAGTTAATATGTCTGTTCAGTAATAATAATTTAGTCACAATTTTAATTTATTAGCTATTGGAAGTAAGCTATAATTTCTCATGAATAGCAGATGCATATACACTGACAAAGTACATGCATAAACACCAGGGTACACGTACTTACATAGAGACTGAGACAGTCAGGTGCAGTTTTACACACAAACACATGCAAAGTCAGACAAGCAGAGAATCATGCACAAGCACATTCATGGGTGGTAATGTATCATTTCCATGCAGGCATGCACTTGCACACACAGACCGGTCATGTGCCAACACGGAAACATTCAGAGCAGCTTCCCTTCTCACCTGTGCTTCAAGTGTGTTGACCTTTTCTTTCAAATGTTCGATTTTTTTATCTTGTTCCTTTAACGTATTTTTCAGTCCTTCCATCTAAGAGTCAGGAAGAACAATAGGGAAATCTTGTCAGATCATGGGGAATGGATACAGAAGTCAAAAATTATACAGCTTTCCATCGTCATATGGTGTTCATCAAATAAAAAGATGTAACCCCACAGCATGAATGTAGCCAGCAGGAACTGGACATAGCCAGAACTGAAGACCACAAGCCAAACTGGCACCCAGGAAGGAAAATGTCAGGTGATGTCACCCCCCCCCATTTCCATCTATAGGACAATCCTGCCTACAGAAAAATCCAGCAGGGGCTTAGGTGGGGGAAGGCTGCAGCGGGTACCATGTGTCTCATCCTCAGGAAGAGCACAGGCTAGCTCCTGCTCTAAAATACCCCCCTAGATTCACTGTTCATGAATATGTTACAGTCAAGTCTGCCTATACCTGGAATGCCAGTTACCCAGGAAGCTGAAGCAGAGGGATTCCAAATTCAAAGCCAGCCTGGGCTGCACAGCAATGCTCAGACTATCGTGGTCAATTAAGCAAGACCCCATCTTAGGGATCAAAGTAAAATGGGGCTGTTGCTACATCTCAGTGCTACAGCGTGTAGCTATTATGTGCAAGGCATAATGAATGCACAATGGCAGAAAAATAATAATAAATTATAAAAAAAATCACACGCAATCTAAACCTGATTAGTTAAGAAGATAAGAAGTCTTCCATATACCAGTGAACAACGTCTGACTCAGAACACGTAAACGCTTATTTAAAAAAATCACTAAACTATCTAAAGGGCAGCTAAGCATAGTTTCTCAAACTCACTTCCAGAACCCAACAGGTGTAGGCAAGAGAAGCCCTGGAGTCAGGTTGCCTGAGAGACTTAGAAGGATATGTCAGTGAGAAGGCGGACCACGGAGCTTAGCCTGCCACGCTGTCCAGGTTCGGTCTTTGCCCTAGCAGCCTGCCATCTACTGAGAAACGCGCTCATGAGGCTGACCTCCTGGATGGTGCTGTGCAGGTGCTGGTGCTGGGAGTGAATCACAAATTGCAGGTGACAGATCTGCTCCTGGAGGGTGGAAATCTCCAACTGAAGATGCCGGCAGCTGAGAAGATAACACAGAGGAGGAGCGAGTGAAGGATTCTCTGCTACACCAGTCCTCCTCTCCTGCTTTGAGACGTGTGTGGGTGAGACCCCAGGGATCCACATGCCGCACAAGGAACGGGGAAGAGAAGAGGCCTGTGCTCCCCTTGCATATGAACTTGAGTGAGATATGTACTGAGGTCAAAAGCCGCTTCAGGGTGAGGAGATGGATCCGAGGCTAAAAGTGCCTCCACTACAAGCAGGAGGACCTGCAGTTGGATTCCCTGGACCCTGTAAAGCTTGTTGTGGTAGCAGCTGTAATCCCAGTATTTCTACAGCAATATGGTAGGCCAAGACTAACAAATACCTACACGCTCAAGAAGCCAGCATGCTTGGCCTATGCAAAGGGGGAGAGGAGGCCCGGTTCTGTAACATGGTCTTATAGAGAGGCAATGGGAATTAACACCAGTTAAATGTGCCATCAATCTGGGTTTCTTTTTCCATGTTGGTGGCCAGAAGATGGTTGAACTATGATGTTGACATAGAGTAGCTGTTATCTTGGCATCAGAACATACCATTACTACAGCGAGCTTAGAATCAAAAGCAAAAGAAAATAAAAAAAATCTCAGGAAATGAGATATGAATCAGGACCTAATGTTCCAGAGGATTTCCTCAGAGCAACTAAGCATGACAGCTGCTGTGACGACCAGAGTCCCTCCCCCTGAGCAAGGACTTAGAGAGATCAGGTTGGAAACTGTGACTATGGGCAAGACGGCCCAACAAAGAAAGGCCGCTTTCCACAGCCTTTTCTTTCTTTCATGCTCTGCAGAGTGAATAGTGCCAGACTCTCATAGTTTCACTTGGGGACTGGCCAGTTTGATGTAGGCTGTTAAAAATACCCACTTACTCAATGCCCATCCCATTTGTTCATCCAAACAAGCATTGATCATACCAACCTGGATCCTCCTTCCTGTATATCCTCCCTAGGTGTGTAGATTTCAGCTTGACCTTCCTATCCTATAGGTCTGTATAAGTGAGTATATACCAT
>CM053764.1:54680235-54743118 GCA_028658305.1 Pachyuromys duprasi
GTTGAGCATTTCTTTAAGTGTTTTTCTGCCATTCTATAATCCTCTACAGTCAGTTCTCGAGGGGGCGGGGAGGAGGGAGATGAGGGAGGGAAAGGAAGGGTGGGAGGAAAGGAGGGGGGCTACGCCTGGGATGCAAAGTACCTAACCTGTGATTGATAAAAAAATAAATAAATTTAAAAAGTACCCACTTACAAGGATGAAAGCAAAGGGGATAAAGATACCTCCAGCATCTTTGAGTAAATGGAGAAGGATAGACTCCCTCTTCCAAAGAGTGAACTCTCCAAGGGGGTCTCCAGAACCCTCTTGTACTTTGGCCCCTGGTCCCTCGTAGGAGACAAATCAGATGCATGTCTGTTAATCCTAGGAACTTGCCATTCCTTCTCCCTGTATTTGCCCCATTTCCTCTAACTGCCTTAAGACAAGGGTTCTCAACCCATGGGTCATGACCCCTTTGGGGTTCCCATATCAGATATCCTGCTTATCAGATGTTTACATTACAGTTCATAACAGTAGCTAATTTGCAGTAATGAAGTAGAGATGAAATAATTTTGTGGTCGGGGGTCACCACAACATGAGGAACTGTATGAAAGGGTCCCAGTGTTAAGATCAAGAATCTCTGCTCTGGGCATATAAAGCCTATGTGTGGGCAGCCCTGCACACCCACAAACAGAAAGCTACCAGGGACTGCTTTTTAGGAGGTAGATTCTCAAACCTTTTGGAATGTGCAACATTGGACCCGAGTTGTAGCAGCTTCCTTTCCAAACACAATTTTCTCTCTAGGAGTGTTTTCTTTTCCTAGGAGAAAAAAAAATTAAAAAGATACAGTTTGTGTGTGTGTGTGTGTCTGTGTGTGTGTGCACACACACGTGCTTGCTCTTTAGGATAGATTTGTCAGATACTGGAAATATGGCCTGCTCTCCAGAGCTCATTTCATCTGAGTAGTTAGTTACAATGTGCCTCCAGGAAGCCTTGCTGGGCAATGTCCTCTGGTTCTAAAAGAAAGTCAGTGCTCTGTCGTAAGTATTGCCTTAGGTGGGCATGGTTCTGCCTGTGGTGAATCCTTTGGAGGTAGAAATAGGAGGATCAGGACCAGCTGCTGCTACATAGCAAGTTCAAGGTCAACCTGGGCCCCGTGAGACCCTATCGCAAAAGAAATAAAAGTCTTCATAACTTATTCATTTAGCCTGAATGAGGCACCGGCTCCTTCTTCAGCCCACTGCCAAAATGAAGCCTTTGTAGTGCAACCTCCCCCCACACACCTTCCCCATGCCACCTGGAGTCCAAAGCTTGCTGGGCCTCTCCTGATACGAATTCCCTTACTGCTGCACCTGCCTCTTCACCACATTAGGACAGTTGTTGGTACCTAAGGACGCCACTGCACATACTTCGATGCTGCCACCTGCTCTCACGGCATCTGTCACCCGGTAGTAAAGAGGTAAGTGCCCGCTTAATGAGGGATCGAGGCCCCAAGTGTTAACACCACTGCCTAATGAGACTGCGGGAGGAACTACGAGACTGAGAAAGAATATCTTTTAAAATGACGTGATTTTAATTATTAAACCAAACTGTTCACCCCAAGGGAAAAGTGACAAGTCCATGAAAGGGCAAACTTGGGAACGTGGAGCTTGAGTTGCTGCTTAGTGCCAAGTTATGGGAACCGGAAAAGGCTGCGAAGAGACGAACGCTGGTACTGTCAGTAGGAAAAATGGACTGGAGATGTTTCAGAACATGGACAACGCTCTTAGATTTTCTTCCTACCACAGCGTATAAATGGACACTGCAGAAAGCAGTGCTTGGCCGCACTCACAAAGCACCCGCCACACACTGGGCTGGTTTTGAAGCTTTGGCCAAGGTTTTGCCTTCTCTGTACCTTATCATCGTTAAGAACCTTTAACCAAATTTAAAAATAAAAGTAACCTACATCATGAATCTTCTTGACCGGCACCCTGCGTCACTGTTTGCTAATGGGATGCACCAGTTATTTAGTCATTCCAGACAACGTCCTTGTTTTACTTTAGTATTAATTTATTAGAACCCTCCCCTCCTCTGAAGTTGCGTGCTAATTTTAGATCTTGTTTTGTTTTGTTTTAGACTAGGTCTCTTTCAGCACAGACTGTCCCTGAACACAAAAGTGTCTTTAAACTCACGTCCCCTTGCCTCAGCTTCTCTGCTCATAGGATGATAGGTGTGATGTTCCTCGTCACCTTTAATTCATAGATTTCATCTAGCAAAAGACAATCCTAAAGGTTATAGTTCAATTGTCTTAAGGAATATTAATTCTATATACCTAGAGTGGTGACACACCCTGTATTCTGTTCCTCCAATACCCGACGCCTATAAATACCCTATATAGACAAACTTTATTATCATACTGGCTCCAAAATTATTAATGAATTTAACAAGGAGCAGTCATTCTCTAATTGGATGAAACATGTTTTAACTATATGAATATCACTAAAAAGGAAGTTAACATGGAACATCTGGAGACAATGAGAAGCCTACTCACTTCCCCGACAGATATGAGGATTTCAATATACAGTAATTTAAGGGCACCAATTACTTCACCTCCTGTGTGAGTTGTGACTTTTAATTATGCTAACTTATTTAAATTATTTTCTTAGAGCAATCTCGCCTCATAGAAATTATTCCATATTAACCTTTTCCATGTTAGCCTTAAGTGTCTTCAAATAATTTCTGAGAGATATTAAATATAACTCAAGGTTGATGTTGAGGCCTGTATTTGCAAAGAACCACTGTTACTATGTGTTATACATTTGAAGAGTTCAGAGAACACATACATCACAAACATTCCTCTCAGTAGACTTGATGAACTCACGGCCACGGCCAGAGACTGGGCAACTAAGAAAGTGTTCTCCTCTGGCCAATGTAAAAGGACTTTTATTTGCCTGTTTTGTATGTTGTCTCTGAGGCTTGCTGCCTCTCTCTGTTAACACAAACAAAGTCCTGGAAGCTTCTAGCCTCCATACAATCTAACTGAGGCTTACAATATTTCAGCCTCTGAGATTTGCTGCTTAATAAGCTCCGCACTTCTTGCTCTTTCTGAGCTCAGGGCTGGCTGGTTCAACTCAGCTGTTCTAGCTTAAACTCCTCTCCTAGCTGATTTATTCAATCTGGCTTTTCTCTCAGTCCCTGAATTGTTCTTCTTGGCCTCAAACGAACGCAAGCAAGCTGCTCTCTACTTTGACTCCTTCTCATTCTCTGGCTTGTTCAATCTTCACCTGAGTGCTCTCGCTGCAACCTGTCTCTCATTACTGTATTGGTAAAAACTGCCTCCTCTCCATCTGCATTGCCCATTAAGTAGTTTCCCTTTCCTTCTCTTCTTGTGAGAATTGGGCATATCCTAGTCTGTCAAATCTTTCTCTGATTGGTCACTGTTTCTGCCACTCAATTAAAAACATCACTTTCAAACATGGGTGCTTCCTTCTACAAACTAACTTTACCTTCATTGTTTAGAATTAAAGGCACATACTACCATGCCTAAGCTTTTCTTTACCAGACACTTGCTCTATACCAGGCTGGCCTTGAACTCAGAGATCTGCTTGCCTCTGTCTCTTGTATTAAAAGTGTGTCTGTATTCCAGAGGGAGCACTCAGACCTAGAAGGTCTTTGGATGTGATAACTTGCCAGAGCAGCCATGTTCTGAATTAAAATTCCTCTACAGGCCAAGGCTGTTGCACTTGCCATGGGCTCTTCACAAACTCCTCTTCGGCAGCATGTAACATCACACTTGCCTAGCTCACACTTCCTGGCAGTGCCTTCCTCAAGCACACAGCATGGGTACCAGTTCTACCTCTGAGAGTTTAAGATTTCCCTTCACTGTTGATCAAAGTAGACCGATGCAGATTTAAGACATTGCAAATGTTAACATATGAATGTCTCAACAACCCAGAATATAATAGTGTAAGAATACATTTTCCTTTACTTATTATGGGTGTACGTATGTGCCATAGCATGTATGTGGAGGTCAGAGGACAGCTTGTGGGAATGAGTTATCTCCTTCTACAGTACATGTCTTAGGGATCTAACTCAGGTTGGCAGGCGTGGTGGTTTACCTGCTAAACCATCTCACTGACCCTACAACGTAGTCTTTATCCCACATTAGACATAAAACATGTGGGTTATACTAGGAAGGGATATGAAGTATAAATGGCAGATTATGGGACGGTTTCTTGTTTGTAGGTGCTCTCTGAAGCATCTTTGAGCCCTGAGATCCTAGTGGAGCCAAATCAATTGACACTAGCTGACGAGTACGAACCAACAGACCCGCACTGCTGGCAAAAGGAACATATGCCATGCTGAAATGCTCTTGCAGGCCGTTTCTGCTAGCTTCTTGCTGTGTGTTCGGAATTCATTCTCACCGCATTCATGATTAAAACGGGACAGATGGTGGGAGTTTTAAGTAATGTGTTCATTACCAGACCTCACAACACTAATGGCTATTTATTGGAGCAAAGCCTTGCTCAAGTGAGTAGCAAATGAATCCTCCTCAAGGGGCAGCCACTGCTAGGGCATCTAGCAGCCTTTCTGAGGATGTGTGCTTTTCATGTTCACTTCCAGTTTGAACCTGCATCTGCCCCCACGAATACAGAAGGGTCAGCATACTCCCTATTATTCTGAGACACATTCCCCACCCAAGAAACTTCCACAGAGCCCCTCTTCTCATTATCTCCTGAGCCCAGGAAGCTGTTACGAAGCTCTGCTGTTTATTTTACTTATTTCCACACGTTTGGAGAAGATGAAACCATGTTAGGCTAAATGTGTTTAAAACAACTGTCTTGTGCATTGCTCCTCTATTTAGTTGCCCTTAACCTCCACTAAATGGAGAGACTCTAACGGACCCCACGCTAGCTGCTCCTGAATAGAGAATTGGAAGTTTGTTTCGTGGCCTTGCTTGAGCATGGCATCCTGTCTACTTACTGTGTCACAGAGCTCTAAGCGAGAATCACAATTCTTGGTCAGCATCGATGTTCTTGGATATACTACTCTACCCCAAGTGAGCTGACAGCTTTTCAAAAAGATTGTTAGGAGAATTAAAAAAAACAAAAACAAAAACCAGGAAACCTTCAAAGTTCCTTATGCTCAGAACAAGCTAGTTATATACGCTGTAATCCTCACGGATAGTGATTATCTCCAGTTGGTTCTTAAGTGTTAATATATCTCCTGCGCCCAACTGTGTGCCACACACATGTGTGTGTAGCACCGGGTAGGTGCTCAAATACCTTGAAATAACAGCACTGGACACTTCCAGGAGTCTGACAAGAGCTTGTGTCAAGCCCAGAACTCTGGGAGTTGCCATGAGAGGGAGTTTCCTTCCACTGTTGTTCCGTGAAGTTTCATGCACCCACAGGTGGCCATTAGCCTGACTCCGTGTTTCACAGATGGTGATCTCATCTAACCTCCCATTTCCACTTGTTTAATCAGATGTTTGGTTAGGTAATTCTATTTGCTTTACAGAATTGTCTTTCTTCACTTTATGCAAACATGTGCTGTGGTGTCTTAGTCCTTCAAGTTATTTACTGCAAGATAAGATATTCTAACACTATCAGGCACTCAACAAACACTGAAGTTTTTCCGAAAAATTATAAACCGCCAAGGTTACAGTTAGTGATTCTGGAAAGGATAACAGTGACCCATGGCCTAATAGAGATGTGGGTGAATGCTGTTATCATTATCATGTTTGTACTCACGTCCTACCTTTTTCCTGGCATCAAATTTTACATGATTGAGATATATTTTAAAACTAATTAAATTCCCTTTGGTCAGAAACCTGCACAGGACAGAAATGTAGTGCCCTGGAAGCAGAAGTTCCCTAATGGCAAAAACCCAGGAAAACTCAAACAACTGTAGGCTGAGTAGCCTCGGGACCAGTCCAGGAATAAAATGAGTGAGAGATGAAGTACTGCATTACTTACAGTAGGCCTAAGACTGTATTCTTATTTACTCACACTTTGGTTTCTCGGATGTGCATTTGTTTTTCTAGTAAAAAGATCATGTCCTTATTTTATCTGAACTCTGAATTAAAAGCGCAGTCTAAATGTATGGGATTTATATTGGTATTTGTAGTGATAACCACTGGAATCTATTCCATGAGACTTCCAGTTTTTTCCCCTGCTCTTCCCTAAATAGACCTTTTGAGAGCTCCAATGGCCCACACTTCTCTCACACATTTTGTAGTCAGTTTGGTATAAACCCCATGTAGTCGTGGGCTGCTACAAAAAAAATGTATATTACAGCTCAATTCTAATATTTCTAAGTGCTAGATTACAGGGACCCACTCTGCTATTGCTCCAAACAGAGCCACTCTGTGAGCTAACCTGTTATTTCATTCACAGCCCACGAAATACGCACACCGACTGCAAGGAGGAATCGGGCAGCCAGTAACTACAGAGCAGGTTGCAGGAAATGTCTAAGAGCTGAAGCAGAATCGCGAAGCACTCCCCACAGCCCCGCACTCCAAGGAAGACTTCCAACTCATCATTCTAACTCCCTTTATACGACACTGCCGGGAAGAAACACCTCCGCTTCTCCGGGGACTTACGTTTTCCATCCTCTGTACACGGTTCTCCAGCCCTATGATCTGACCATGTTTTTCTTCCAGTTTTTCTGAAAGTTGACTCAGATTTTCAGCTTGTTGCTTTAATGCCTGCTCCTTTTCAAGGTTGTTTACCTGTGGTCAGAAAGAAAACAGCTGCTAGATTTTTGTTTTTATTATTTGCCTAGAACAAAATATCACATCTTGCATATCCAATTAAAAGTGTTTCCCTTTTTATCAGAAAATGTCCGAAAAGCAGGGTAATTACACCGACTGTGCCCCAAGGTTGCTAATGGAAGTGTCCCCATTAGGGAGGGGTCTTCAACTGACTTCCGCTGTCGTTCACATGCCTATATAAAACAGAGCTCAAAACAGCACAGTAGAAAATGAGCTATGTCTCTGCCTCTGAAAACACCAGGTGAGCCTTTTTGCCATGTCGCTTGGGTCAGGGATGAACCCCTAACAAATGCCTGTCCCTGCAGGTCACACCATTCATGCTTTGCATCACCAGGTCCACCTATGGCTAGGTGAGACTGAGCTCTCCAGTTCTTGAGTGTGGCTGGGGATAGTACCTGAAGCAAATGTTTACTGTCTTCATGCTTTTTCTTCAGCTCCTCAGATTGTGTTTGGTAGTTCTCAAATAATCTCTGCGCCACATTTCTCAAAGCTGCTGCTCCTGCTTCTCTGGAAGCTTCCAGCTATGAAAAACAAAAGCCACCCTGCATGTTTTAATATTTGTAGCAAAAATAACCAGAAGCAGAACAGTTGTGCACTCAGTTAAAAGCAGTCCCTAATCACAATTTGCATCCTTATAGATAATTTATGGGAGAGAAGTTGATGGTGTTGAGTAAGAGCAGAGTGTTAAATGATGAACTCTCCAGTAAGGCACTGAACGTGGACATCTGCCATGGTCAAGCCAAACCTGAGTGCTTGGCACAGGTAGATGGCACCTTGTCAGTGCACTTAGGGGCAAGCCTTTTATCACCAATGTTCATAGCTAATTAACACATGCAGCTCTCTGAAACAGAAGTGGAGATAAGACTGAAGCAGTTAAGAGCACTGAGGTTCAAGTGTCAATCTTTCAAGGATATATCCTAAGGAAATGATCAAGCGTGACTGCGGAGGTCTACATACAAAGTAATTCTTTTGGGGCTGCACATGAAATTAACCCCAAAGGGGAAATAGAAAGCACTCAACAATAGATTAATTAGACAATGAATGAGGCATCTGATAATAAAGACTGGAATCAGTATTTGGGTTTGGGGACATATGTGCGTGTTCCCGTGTGTACAGATGTGTGGGTGAAGATGCACAGTTTATATATACACATATGGAGGTCAGAAGTCAACCTTGGGGGTCCTTCCTCAGGTACTATCTTGTCTCTTTTTTCCTTAATATGGAGTCTGTTGGTAGATTCTGAAGCTCACAGATCAGGCTAGGATGTCTGGTCAGCAGCCCCAGAAATCCTCCTGCCTCTGCCTCCCGAGCACCAGGATTGCAAGCACATGCCTTGATGCATGGCTTTCTCTATTGGTGGGAAGGCTCTCACTCTGTCAGTGGAGAGGCTCAGGCTCTCATGCTTGTGGAGGAAGCACCTTGCTGACTAAGGTATCCCCTACCTCTGATATTTCACAGACATGCAAACTCTTTTCAAATTCCACTGTGGCAAAAAGCAAGTTAGCCTGAGAGCTCCCCACTTAATAAATGTGTAAGCACACACACAGCACTGTTGCCCGTAGGTGTGGTGTCACTTCAGAAGCTGCCAGAACCTGGCACTTTTTCATAACTAGAACTTTTCAGCCATGGACCTTCAGAAGATTTCAACACTAAAAGTCATCTCCCAAATAAAACAGTAAGGTTCATTTGCACGACCTTCCAACATTTTGGCCACACGCTTGCATATAATGGCTTCTGGGTGTGAGTGGGTGTCTCCAAGTATGAACAGACCCATGAAGGCTAACTACTATAAGCTCCTAGTAGCCATACCTTGATTTGCAACACTTCATTCTCCTTGTTCATTTCTAGGAGCTGTTGATCTTTTCTCCTCATGTTTTCCAGGAGCAAATCCAAACGGGTGGGGTCTTCTGTGGTATCAGAGCCATTCTGAATTGTTCCAGGTCGCTAAAATAAGCAGGCACAGAAAGCACCAAGGTGACCATTCCTTTCTTCTAGGAACACGGGTGGCAATCATTACCATTGTCCACACAAGTCAAAGAGGATTCAAGTCTGCATCAACAACTCTCTGAATCTCAACTTCTGGTGATTAGTTCTGGATTAACAGACTAGCTTCTGTGTCCACTCAAATTTAAAGAATTTAAAGTCTCAAATTTAAAGAATTTGAAGTCTCAAATTTAAAGAATTTAAAGTCTTATAAGAACATGCATATTTGTATGCCTTTCATATTTCCTACAGCTTTAAATACATAACAAGCAATAACCATGAGACTGGATTAATTAAAGTCATGCCTATAAATAGATTTTTGGTTAAACAGAATTGGACCTGATAACATTCAGTGTTGATGGTGTTTCCTTGCAATCACTTCCTATTGAATTTCCAACCAGAGATATCGGAATAGAGCACCACAGTGATGTGATCCTGTGCAAAGCCATGCTCCCTGAAGACACACCTGGAACAGGCATTTCATGTGTAGTCACGGGCATATGGAGGTGAAAGGAAACTAGAAAACAGCTTAGCCCACCAGTTTCATGGATATGGAAACTGAGGAGTGGAAATGATGCTTATGCAAGCAAGCACAACGGCTCATGACACAGCTTCTTGGTCATCGTCTGCACTATCTGCTCCTTCACCATATTTCATGGCAGATAGAAACACCACCTTGCAACTCCACATACCCCGTGGCTTCAATAACAACTTCTGTTTGTTAAGCATCTATGATGCATGACATCATCTCTTCCATGTTATATACACTCTTTCCCTGGGTGTTTAAAATACCAGAGAGCATTATACTCTTCATGAAAGTGAGAAAAGTTAAAATTACAGAGTCTCATATACTCAAGTGTTCTAGCTTGATTTTTCCTGTTGTGGAAAAAAAAAAGTCACTCTGATCAAAATCAACTTGGGAGATGAAAGAATTTATCTTGTGTAAACTTCCAGGTCCGTCATTGAGGAAAATCAGTGAAGGCTCGGGTGGAGGAGCTCAGAACTATGGAGGAGCACTGGCTGGCGTGCTGGCTCAATCAAGCATAGCTAGCTTGCTTCTACGACCCAGAGCCACCTGCCCATGAAATAGTTCAACCCACCATGACCTGAGCCTTACTACCTCAATTGACAACCAGGATAACCTCACATAGACAAATCTGACCCGGGCAATTCTTCAGTTGAGTTTCCTGTCTCAGGTGGTTCTAGGCTGTGTCAAGTTGACAGTTAGAGCTAAAGTTACACCTACATAAGTAACC
The DNA here is from genome assembly GCA_028658305.1 of Pachyuromys duprasi. Lineage (NCBI taxonomy): Eukaryota > Metazoa > Chordata > Mammalia > Rodentia > Muridae > Pachyuromys > Pachyuromys duprasi. The sequence goes on from CM053764.1 coordinate 54,690,205, forward strand.
ATGAGACCAGATTAGAGTTTGTGATTGCTTAACAGCCAAACCTATACTTTTTCCACTTTAATAAACTAGCTATAGTTCAGAAACAAAAACCAAGCACATAACACATACATAGTAACTCTTTGGCTTTTCTTTTGTGGTTCAGACCTTGTGCACACCTTCCCTGACAGTATATGGATATATACTACAGAATTAACTGACAGAATCTTCCAGAAGGTAGATTGCTGGCTGGAATTGACAGTTATAAAAGAGATAAGATCATTATCCTCATAGGAGTCAGCTGATGGCAAAAGGCTACAGACTATCAGTCAGGAGGCCTGGATGGAGGCCTAGACAGTACAAATCTAATAAGCCTATGGAGATGCTGCTGCCAAGCCAGCAGGCAACACTTTACATGGTAGCAAGATCCTCCATTACAGAAGCAGCATGTCCTCTCCATTCTCACAGAGACACTCCTAGCAAGGTCAGCAAAACTCCACTTCAGTGTTTCCTGTGGCCATTGGCCAGTTCTTGGTTTGCATGGGCAGCACTGGACGGTTACTCCTGCCACCCACCCTTGGGGACTCCATCCTCTACTGCTCTTCCTAATCCTCCAGCATTCATTTCAACTTCTGGGATGCTTTTCCTTCTTGCATAGACACAAGCTTTGGGAAGTTCATCACTTTGCCTTTAGGTCATCAATCATTTCTATGTACACTCACTTGCTTTATAATCCTCTCCACTGTCAAAACTATTGTATTTTATTATTTATTCTGGAGATTAAAGTCTTGCTATGTCAACCAGGCAGCCCCTTCACTCTTGTCCTCCTGCTCAAGGTCAAGCTCGTAAGGTCTCAGTTCTGAATATTGAAGCCTGACCTTCCAATCCAGATTAAGACCCTCAAATCTAAATAGTATGTCTACCCACTGATAGATATATAATATAGGATAAACATACTAAAATTTGTACATCTAAAGAAGCTAAGCAAGAAGGAGGACCCTGAGTAAGGTGATCAATCTTATCTTCTTTGCCATACCCTTACATAACCCCTATTTGCCCAGCTTTGGAGCACTTAATGTGTGAAAGTCTTTAGCACTAGCTGTGTCAGATTGCAAGCTGAGAGTGACACAGGGGCCTATGTTTCCATAGCATACACTACCTTCTCATGTGGTGTGTGAATATGGGTTATAGTCAGTAATGCAGGTGAGATGCATGTGGCTAGATTTGTTCAAACTTAATTACACAAAGATGCTATTGGAATCAGAGGAAGGCCCTTAAGCGTATTGGTCAGCACAGTCCTCACTGAATTCACTGTCAGTTGCTGTGTCCCAGAGTAGGCTTGCAAGTTTATACATTGGTCGCTGAAAAGTGTTGCTGCCGTGTAGTCTCCTTGATCTGACATCTTGCCATTTAGTTCATTATTATGGTCTATTTGCAATATTCCAGCAAGGTCTGCCCATTCTGATCTGATCCTTGAAATTATATCCCTGATGACCATGTCATACATAGAGTCAGTAACATCTTTAGCTGTTAGACATGCATGAAATATTTTATCACTCTGCTTCAAAGAGTAATAGCTGGTAAAGTTGATTGAATAGAAATTTATTTGGTTTTGTGTTAATTTTCTGACACAATGCAAGTAATGGATCTTGATGCATTTACTACCTCTGCATCCAGTTTGTGACTGGCATTGCCATGTCCTTGTTCATCTGTAAACATGTGATTTCGGATCTTTTCCAGGGTAGTTCGAATCTGAAGGAGAAAAAAAAAATTAGTGAATTTGTTTACAAGGCATTTAATTACAAGTGCATTTTTCTTTCTTTATACTAGTTACAGGGCACCTTATTTACACATATATCCTGATGTCAGATTTAAATATTAGCCTCTAACCTAAGTTATGTTTAGGTTTATATTGTTTAGATTAATGAAAATAACTGTTTGGGTGTTATATCTTTTTTTCAGATAAGGCTAAAATATGACAAACTAAATTAATTATACTGTAAAAATAATTTAGTAATTAGTACCTTAAAATTGTGCATTTTGTTCACTGTCTTCTATAATTCAGAACTAATTTAGTGTTTAGTAATTACTATAAGACAATTGCTACTTAGTAATCACTACAAAATAATTATTACATAGTAATTACTACAAAATGATTACTACATAGTAATTACCACAAAATAATTGTTATTAGTAATTACTACAAAAAATCACTAGGACATGATCATATGAATTTATGCATGAAATTTGAGCTTTATCTTGCCGACCTGTGGAATTACAAAGACAGTCCAAGATAACTTAATTAGCTGATCTGAACAAATTACAAACTATCAATGTCGGAATTCTTCTATATGCTGTAATAGACAGTTGATGTGAACATCTTTTGTTAGTTATTTCAATAGTGGAGTCTCATAAGTTACTTTTCTAAGGATGTCTCTTACAGAGGAGTCACTGGCATTAGCTAGCTGGAGTCGTGCATTCAGAGGAGGCAAGGAAAGAGAGCAAGAATCAACAGGCAGCATAAACATCTAATTGGGAGCACCTTCAGGAAACCACCAGGGAAGGTTAGAAAACAGCAGGAAACCCAGCAGTGGATGGCAGGGTGCAAGCTAAATGCTGACAGGTGTTCAGAACCCTCCTGGCCATTATTTAGTTTTATTGAGTGGAGAAGATCACTTTACTTCACGCGTAGGCACAGGTTCATATTCTAAAGAAAACTGACTAACCATGTTTAAATCTAAGCTGTCTGCAGGCCTAAGCCAAGCAAGGATACCTCCTTTTCATAAGTCTCGTGGGTGAGGAGACCAAGTCCACCAGTCCATGCTGGTGCTTATCCTAAGACGACCATGTCCCATAGATGATGCCTGCTGCCTTCATACCTTCCTCACATACTCGGTTTCTTCAGTGATGTGAGCTGACATAGATCCATATAAGACAGAGTCATCTTCTCTCTTGATTCTTGGGGGAACTTCTGTGGTCACGATTACAGTTGTCATGGTGAATGCTGGCTTTAGGAAAATGTAAGTTACCTCAGCAACACAACATAAAGGAGTTTCACTATAATCAATTTTTTTATTATTATAATTTTATTCATTTTGTATCCCAGCTGTAGCCCTCTCCCTTGTTCCCTCCCAACCCCACTCCTTCCTTTTTCTCCTCCCATGCCCCTCCCTCAGTTTACTGATATGGGAGATCCTTCTCCCCTTCCATCTGATCAAAGTTTTAGCATCAAATGTTTAGTATCATCTTAGACTGTAAAATCTCTAGAGAGAACCCCTGCTTTATTTGCTTTCTGTTATATCAGACTATAAGTGTTTAATAGATGTCTATTAGAAATACAGTTATAATCAAACTGTGTTGTGTGTGTGTCGTGTAGGAACTCTATAAAAGCTGTTTACTAAAGGACTCTGTAATGGAAAACAATGGAAGAAACCCAAATGCACAAAGGTAGAAAATATGATTGTCTCACAGCTCTAACAAAGTAAGTTTCAGATCAGCCTGGGCTCTAGGATGAGATCCTGCCTACACGTGTGTGTGCATGCGGACACACACGCGGACACACACACGGACACACACACGGACACACACGGGAAGGAGAGCAGTCACAGTGACTGGGATTCTGGCATAGTAACGGTCACACTCACGATGGGCAGACTGTGCTCTCTGGATAGCAAGTCCTTCTGCAGAGAAGCCAGGGGTACTTGGTGATTCAGACTGAGGATGTGAAGTTCCTAAAACTAAGCATGGCAGGTGATCAAACACTATTTGAATAAAATATGATGAAAATAGGGCAAAAGAGCAGGAAATTTGAAAAGACATAGTAAGCACAGGTTAAGAACACAGCTGCTTTTAAAGAGGATCTAGATGTGGTTCCACATGAGTAGCCGCATCACCAACTCCCAGTTCCAGGCAGGGGATCTGATGCCCCCTTCTGATCTTCCCAGGCATCTACATACATGTGCTATACATACACACAGCACATACATACACTTAAAAAAAGCGTTTCTTGTAAAAAGAGTCTTAAGAGAAACACAACCGAATACAATAGATGAATCTTGTTTGAATCCTGCCTTAAGCACAGTAGGCATGTGCAGTTTTTGTCTCTTTGTCTGTTTTGATTGACTGGGAAAAGCTGATAGTGAAGAATTTTCATCACGTACTTGGGGTAGCTCCTACGGGAAAGCGCTTACTTTGCAAACATGATGGTCTGAAGTCTAAATCTGGCGGGGAGAACAGGCAAGGTGGCACTCATTTGTAACCCCAGCATTCCAGAGGAAAGAAAAAGACAGATCCCTGGAACTCACTGGCCAGCTCGACTAATGTATTTAACTAGTATGGAGCCAACAAAAATGTCTTTCTCAAAAAAAAAAAAAGTGGGCAATATTTGTGAAATGGCAATGGAGATTGTCTTCTGACCCCCACATGCATACACACACATGTGCATATTACATGCACAAACATGAACAGGCACACACATGTGTACACATCCTTACACACACACAGAGAGACAACGCTTTATATTTCTAGGCTTAAGGAATTAAGACATCCTTTTAGAAAATTGTGTCTGTTAGCGGCACTTGCTGAGATATTTGTGGGTAAAATGAGGACGGCTGGACCTCCTGTGAAGGAATACACAGTAAAGATGGAGTTGGGATAAAGATAACTTTGGTGTCTTATTCAAAAGTCTGGCAAACAGTAAGTGGCTTGAACCGACGGTATTCTCCACAGGTTAGTGTGTTAGGAAACCTGAGGCTTAGCTCATGGTGCTGATTTGGAAGGTTACGGAGCCTTCAGGCTGAGCTGTATGGGTCACTGAAAGGTACGATAGCCAGCCCTGCTTTGGATCCAGTGTTCTACCTCCTGGTTCAGGCTCTGAGTGAAGAACTATACCACAGGGTCCCACAAAGCCTCCCTTCCAAAACTGTGGGTCAAGGTAAATCTACCCTCCTTTAAGTTGAGCCTCAGACACTTTGTCACACTGATGAGAAATTAACCAGGCGAAAACAAGCTACAGTAAAAATCTGAGTAGAGAATTATTGAACTCTCTCTGTTGATTAGGAAATTTAGTATCCCTTAATGATGTCAACTTGCCCAAGGTCACAGAAAAACTAACAGAGGCAAACCTCAAACTCCGTTTTGTCGCGGCCCCCCTCGTGAGCTCAAGGGTTTTTCCACCTCATTCAGAGTGTCTCCCCCACAAAGAAACAACAAAATGCCTAAAATCCAGCAATGACCCATTGCTTCTAAAAGATGGAGATGATTTTTATATTGGCCCACAGCACTCTGAAAGAAGATTGCCTCAGGGGAAGCCACAAAGCCCTCTGTTTATCCTTTAATCTTCAATGAAATTGACAGGGCATGCCAAGAATTTTCCATTTTATTGCAAATCCTCTCACAAGGCAGCAACCGTTCTTTTTGTTTCAGCCGAACTCAATTTGGCAGCATCAACTTCATAAGTCTACTGTGTGAAACGACATGGAAGTACTTCCCCCTCTTGGGCCGCAGAAGTCTCTTCCAGGATTAGGAGCCTGCTCCACCACAACATCTGAATACTTGAAGAAAATCAGAACCCCTTAGAGACCACAAGCGATGTGTTCAGAAACTCAAAGGAGGCGGTCAGCAAGCTACACTCTGTGCCTTCCCCCCGCTTACACAGCCTGCAACCTAAGAGTAGTCTCATCCTTTCGAATGTTTTCAAGTAATTGAAAAGTACGTCATCTCATGAAATGTGAAATGCACATGAAGCTGAAATTTGTAAGCACTGAATTCAGAAAACACATGTGGTTCGAATTCGAAACGACCACAGGTTCATGTTTTGCGCAGCCGTTCCTCTGGCTGGTGGTACTGTTTTGGGGTAACTGTGAAAGTTTTGGGTACTGAGGAACAGCTAGCCTATGTCGCCTATGAAGGTCCTTTTTTAAACTCCCTCTCTGGTACCTGATCTGCCACATTGCCACAAGTCTATCTTGTGTGCTCCCGCTCTTTTACTTTGAGGCAGTGAAACCTCTCAGACATGAGTCAAAATAGACCCTCCCGCCCTGTGTTGTCTATGGTCACAGCAACCGTACAGTAGTCAAAATTGTCCATGTGTGAGGGTTTACTGTAACTCAGCTGTGGCCGTTTGCTGGCATATGCTACCTGACATTTTGGCCCTACAATAGCACAGGTGAGCACTTACCACCGAAGCAGTACTCAGCAAGCAAAACTAAAAAAATTATTTCCAGAAAAAAAAAAAGTCTGCGTCATGCTGTCGCAGGGAACAGGGACTGCAGCAGTGGGCAATCAGAGGCAAGCAAGGCGATTGCTCTCTGGGCTTGGCTGAGTTCTCTTCTCCACTGCAATGCGCTTCTCCATGGCCTCACAGGACTGAAGTACTTTCATTTTCCCTTTTCATATGTGCATGCATTTTCTCGCAGAAAAACGAAACTTTAGAAAAAGTGCCCTGCTTTCTTAGTCTTTGGTAATCTGACACATTGGAGCTAATTCATATATCCTAAAATACATTTTCTTCCCTGCCTTTCATTCTTAATAACAATCAGCTCTTCACCTCAATGCCTGATAAGTGATCCTCAATTACTCTCTCTCTCAAACACACCATCTCCCCTGCTTACTAGTTACTTGTAAAAATTATGTGCAACTTTAGCTTATATGTCTGTAAAATAAGGGGGACAACCCCCACCCCCAGAGACCCAACATGGGTTGTTTTCATGGCTCATTGCAGGAGGCACTCAGTGGACCAAACAACAGCCAACATCAATGTTACTGCTTCTCTGGTTTTATATTCCTAATAACCTCAGAAGACAAGCCATCTATAACAAGGGAGAGAGGTCAGATCCCTGCAGTCTGAAACCTTTACATCCAACACTATCTATAGGAAATGACATTCTGCTTCTCTTTGGTTCTGAAAACTTTTGTGCCTACAGTCCCTGGGTTGAATAAAGTAATCACAGCTAGGAGTCGGGGGAGGGAGAGAAGGGGCATAGCAAAGTCCAAGCAGCCATATGGCATTACCATCCTGAGGAAAATCCATGTTAGCATTTTATGTCAGCCAGAAGTAGATTAGACAGATAAAATTTTCAAAATAAAACACAATCAGTTAATTAAAGCGAGGAAAGGCTTTATTTGTTTTATGCTAGGGTGGATTGAAGATGGCTTACAAGCGGCATCCCGCCAAGAGGGGTATTTCCTATAGCAAGCCTGGTAAACAAAGCAGCAGGTGGTGCTGGGCAGAGAGTGCACTGGCCCTCTGTGTTACCACACAGCCTCTTCCCAAGAACTTTCGGTGCATAAAACAAGTTCTGCAGCTCAAAAGTTCAGAAGGAGTTCTCTTAGCTTCATGGTCCCTGGAGATACACCACCCCACCCCAGTAGACAGTCACCATGGCTGCTCCCCCACTGTTCAGGGCCTCAGTTTCTCTTATGGTAAAATTTAGGTAGTATTAATTATTGATAATAGAAATCAACAGGGGGTGATCTGTGAGTTAATATCTGTCACGCACTTAGCACATATAATAATACATAATAAATGATCTGCACTTGTTTGTCAAATGAGTAAATAAAATATGAGGCAATTATCCATAATTAAAGATGAAGAGCAGTTTGAGTGGTTTTGTTCCCATCGTGGGGAAATCAGGTAATGTTTGTAATAGTCTGCACTCTGAGCTGGGCTATAAAGGAAGTTTGCTTCGGGGCATTTTGGCGCTAGTAATTTATGCTAGAGCATCAGTAGTTGGTCAACATATCCAAAAGATGATGCTACCAATAGCTTACCATCTTCACAACAATACACACATGTTGTCGTGCACTGTTTCCTGTGGGGTAAGCCAGCATACTACTGGACCAGAATGTTGCAATTAGATCCATTTCACTGCTCAAGAACCCGAGAAAAGCTGAAGGAATACTAAATGTGGTCATCTAAGGCTTTGATACGGATTGATCTTTGCCTCCCTCCAAATTTACAGGCTGAAGTTCTAGTGCCCAGTGTCTCAGAGCACGGCTTTCTTTGAAATAGGGTAAATGTATATATAGCTAGTGTAGTTAACACATGTGCCATGACACAGTCATAGCATGATCTTCACTCTAGCTGTAGATATCTTTACATGTAAGCAGGCTTGGAGATAGATGGACTCAAAATAACAAGGATATATGAAGAGGAAGACAGATGGACTCATACTCATGAAGATGAAGGAACATGTGGAGTGATGCTTCCACCAGCCAAAGCATACCAAAGATTTGCCTCAAATGTCTAGGATCCTGAAGGGAGGACTGCAACACACTCTTGTCCATGTTCTCAAACAGGTCTAACCTGTAGACACCTGGATCTCAGACTTCCAAACTTCAGAAGAGCAAAATTCTGAATGTCTGTTTAAACCACCCCGCTGGTGGCTTCAGATTTGAGCTGCTCAAAGACTGTAATGCAGAGCTATCTACAGCCAAGCATTAAGAAGAATGTTTCCTTTCTTTACCTTACCTTCAACTCATCCTTCTTGCAGGAGACAGTCCCTGAACAGGGCTGGGATAGCAGCTGTGTCTACAGGGTCGGCCTCTAAAGATGACTACACAGCACTTTGAGTTCAGGAAGGCAGGCAGAGAGGAGTACACACGCGTGGGAGGGCAGTATGAAGAATAACGCAGATAGGGGGGTCCAGAGGAAACGAAGTGCTGCTTGGGATAAACATGGAGAAAGCCAATCCAGGAAGGTCCCACTAGAGAGATGTCTGGAATGGAGGAAAAGCCAATGGCTACTAAGAGGAGAGGATTCCAGGTGATGTGGGAGAAGGGGCCAAACGGGATTTGCTGGAGCTGGTTCTGAGAGCAGCACGGCAGACAGCACAGCGCCGCCACACTGGCTACCCAGAATATGACAGCCCCCAGATCGACGGAGTCTGCATTTGCGTTTGCTGGAGTCTTGAAAGAAAATCCCTTCACAATCCACCACACGGAGGAGCCTGAGGCCCGGCACCAGCTTGTTTTCTGAAGCAGGAAGTCCAGTAATGGAGGCCACAGTCGCCCCTGGGGGACCTCACCTGCACTTGCGCAGTCCTAATCTTGCAGAATTAGCTGTACAGGGACCTCCTACCTTCCAAGTCTACCTTTTGAACTTCCCTACCATTTCTGGGGGGCGGTTCCACAGTCTTACAGCAGGTTCTTATCTGCAAAGCCATCCAGTCAATGATAGTGTCCTGTAAGCAGGAGCCCAGACCGGTTTTGCCACATTTTTTGAGTTTTCAGGTTTCAGATTTTTGGCTCTGGGCTAACAATATTGTTTAGTTTCGATCACTAGAATATACGTATCCTTAGATGTCAGCTAAACTGAAAGAGGCGCAGGTTGGGGGGGGCGGGCAGCACATCCGGAAGCATTGAAGGATTTGCGCATGCCTCCCATACTAAGTGTCACACTTGTTCTGTGACACAACACAACACAGTGGTGACAGCCAGTGACTGGCTGTAAGCCTCAGGTGACAGGGTTTTCCTGAAAATGAAGTACAGCCCACCAAAGGCATGCATGGATCAGAGACCTCCATGCTCTGCTTTCAAGCAATTCTCTGATATTCTTAGCAAGTGTTGTTTGTTTACTCTTGTGTACACACACACGTTTGTATTACGCATAGTAAACAGAAATTTCTAGAGAATATCCAGAGAAAATTATTAGATATAAAATATCACATATTTCTTTGGGAGAAAGATTAAATACTAACGCAAGTACACTAAACTATCTATATGCATATATAGACATACACATCATAGGAATTGCTTGCCATTATATGTAAAACACTGCCATCTTAAGCCTTTCGGCCCCCAGTATTCTACATGTACTTTGTTTTATCTCTAATCCTCCCTCCCTTAACTTACCCCCTTTTCTCCCAGAGGTTCTCTTCCTAGGTTCCTGGCCTCTATTTGGGTTCCTGGTTAAACACCCAAAGCAAAAGATTTGATGTTAGAATACCCATATGAGAGAAAACGTTGAACCTTTGTCTTTCTAACCTCATCAAAATAATATTTCCAGTTCCAGCCACTAACTTGCAAATTCCAGTTTTCTTTAGAGCTGAGTAATACTGTATTTACACACAAGACACTTTTTAACCCGTTCATCTGCTGGTGAACCTCTCGTTGATTCCATTTCCTACCTGTTGTGACTATGGCAGCTATGACACAATTCAAGAGTCTCTCTTGTAGGTTCCAAGGTCCACTAGGTATATGCCCAGGAGAGCATATGGCGCTCACATGGCAGCGCTATTTCTTGGTATTGAAATAGCTGCAGACTTATCTCCAAAGGGGCTGCATTAGTTTACCATCCCACCAACACTGGATGGGGTTCCCTTTCCCCACAGCCACACCAGCACTTGCTGGCATTTGTACTCCTGTAGCAGTCATTCTGACTGGAGGGAGGAAGAGTTCCACAGCAGTTTTCCTTTCCCTTTCCTTGATGGTTAAGGATACAGAGAACTCTTTAGGTGTTTCCTTGACATTTGCCTTTCTTCTCTTGAGAACAATTTTTGTTCAGTTCCACAGCCCGTTTTTAATTGGATTATTTTTTTTAATGTTTAATACAGGGAAGGGAGGGCTTCCCTGAAGGAAGATGGTATGAAAAGAACATGAAAGCTATTATCTCAAAACCCAACCTAGAAATAAGAATTGAAGGGATAAGAGAAGAGATGTGAAGTGAAATAAGAGAGGGGAATACTAATAGTTAAAGGATTAAGCAAGAGTGGAAGCTAGGGAATGGAGGAAGGAGGGAGTGGAAAGTGAGTTAACTAAAACTATGAATGTGTAAAAGAGCCTTATGAAAATCCATTGGTTAGGAAATTAATTTCAAAGTTCAACTTTAAAAATGAAAAGAGTCTGAATGGAATTAGGATTAGTATTGGTCAGGGAAGCCCTAGGGGGTCTGCAAAACAAGACAGGCTATTGTTAATTGCCATTGCCCTTTGTAAACCCTTACCCCATAATTACAAGGGAAGGCCCTATTGCTGGACACACCATACACTCAAACTCTGAACACAGAGAAATCAGTCTCAAACCAACCAGGAAACTTCTTTTCTCTTGGCCAGTTTCCATAAAGCCAGAAGGTGCTGTGTAGGCGGCAGGAAGAGAAGGATAGCAATATGCTGACTCAGCGCTGGATCCTGCAACCAGACAGGGATGGTGGATGAGCTCACTGGGGTAATAGTGGCAGGACTGTCAGGGGTGACTCGCTGCTTTCTGAGGCCCTGCTCCACAGGATGGGATTTCATGCCATGTGTTGTGATCCTAGCCAAAAGCTCATCCCTAGGATAGTCTTAGGTCCTGGGGTACAACTTGTCATTGTTATTTTGCTAAATGATCTTATCAAATTTTCCTCTATGTATTATACTTATACCCATAGACCCAGGCTGTTCTCAACCCAAGGCAGAGAAGCTTCTTTCTGAAGTGGGCAGTAGCCCGTATATTCATACTTCGTCGAAGTTCTGGGACTAGGATATTGAACAGGTGATGGGGAAGAGTGCTGTAAAATGGTGTTTTCTGGACCTGACACAGCTATCACATTCATCAGTTCACAGCAGTTGTTGATACCTGCACAAGATCAAGCCACCCAAAGTTCTGATAGAGATGGGGTAGATGATCTCCACGCCACATGTCTTACAGAGGAGGTACTGGCAGTTGATAGCTTCTCAAAACAGGAGAACCGTTCTTTGTAAGGGCATTGCACTAGTATGTGTTCCATGCTCCAGTATGGAATAGAGCCATATTCTTATACATATGAGTAGCACTACTTGGACATAATGGTTACTGAGATTTACAAAACAGAAGACATGAAGTTGGGGTGTGCGTGTTGGACAGATGTGGGAAGATCATATTTCATTGTGTCCATGAAGGAAACTCTCTCAAAACAATTGTTTTCTATTGAAGAAGAAGCAGCAACCAGGGTATGCTAAACTTTACAATAATGCCAGGAAACTACACCCCCTATCATATTTTTCACATATTCTCTGAAAGGCCAGTGTTATAATGAATGTCTTACAAATGAATAACCAATAAAAGCTAATTTATTACAGCCTCAGATTGAGACTGGTCTACTATCTTCCCCCCGTGATCCTGCTGGCTCTTTCCCACAGTTCTGCTGGCTCCTTCTCTCTCTCCAGCTTTTTCTCTGGCCATCTGCTACAGTCTGAAAGATTTCAAAGTCTCTCTTCTTCCATTCAGGTAGTTTAGAAATAAAGTCTCTCATTCAATAGCACACAGTGAACTCCTGATTGGAGCTCCCAGGTGAATGACTCAGGAGTCTTAGCAGATGCTTTGGTCAAAGCACATCCATCCAATGAACAGGAGCAATATGGCTTCTGGGCTTAAAGACAAGAGATTTGGATCCACATGTGCTGTCTACAAGATTTTCTTCCACTTCCTTACCAGGTCTTAGAAAATTATTTAAAGTCCCAAGTAATTAGTTTTTATTTTTTCAAGTAAAAAAAAATGGCGGTGAAAATGAATTCTTCTACAAATTTTGTGAGTACTGAATGAAACAGTGAAGTATGAGGACTTACAGAATATCTGACAAGATGAAAAATTAAGTGAATATTAAATAATAACATGTATGTTCACAACACTCCCATGTTGAACATCATTGGAGTGTGGCAGTGTTTGCTCTCTGTCGACACCTTACCCAGGCAGCCTGTTCTGTCCTCAACTTACCACAGACCCCCAAAGCAGCAGGAACAAAAGACTGTGAAACGTCTAAAACCGAGAGTCAGAACTAACCTTTCTTCCAGTGAGTTGCTTATTTCAAGCATTTATAATAGAGAGGGGAAAGCTGACAAATATACCAACCAAAAACTATGTTTTTTTTTTTTCAGGGAAGAAAATATAACAAAAAGCGATGTGAGTGCTAGACCACAGACATTCATAGTATTCCCACTCTCTTCTCTTAGAAAATTTCTTGAGTCATTCTAAGGAAGATTTTTAGGAGAAAATAGTTCAGGAATTTACAAAATATCACTAGCTTTTCTAGATTGGTCCTAAAGCATTTGGCTGTAACAGCAACTTCATTGTAAAAAAGAGTGACTGGGGAGGAGGGGGTAACTACCTAGCCTTACAGCTCACAGCTGTCCTACATGAGAATGCAAAACACGCTGCTGCTTTGGATAACAGTCCAGCAGTGTCCTGCCCAGCTGAACACAAACAGTAGGGTCCAGAAATCCTGCTCTTAGTCATTCACCCAAGTGAAATGAAAATGTCTGTTCTACAAATCGGGGCACAGATGTTCATAGCTTCCACACAATTCAGATGTCCATCAGCAGATGAGCGTGACTCAGTGACCCAACGGCACTGTTAGAATCCAGATCTGGAATGTTCCCTAAAGGTCCTTAAGGTGAAGTCATGGAACTCATCAGGCCACTGGGGGATAATGGAGCCTTTACAATGTGGGGCCTCATAGGTGGTCTTTAGACATTGTAGGGGAGCTCTGGAAAGAGAGTTTAGGACTCCCAGAATCTTCCTCTCTTTTTCTACCTGGTTGTAAGGTAAACATCTGTGATCTGCTGTGTGCTTCTACCCTGAGGTAGTGCCCTCTCACCAGCCTAATATGCTCAAGTGATCTGAGTCAGAAATTGTCAGAACGGACAACCAAAGCTGCATGGACTGCCCACAGATCCATGTCTTCCTAGGTCTGGTAGTGCAGGAAGGGCTGACTGGGAAAGCAATATGGGCAACAGTTTCACACTGTGATGTGATGGGGTTTCTATGACTGTAGTCACTCACCAAAGCTCACCACATTCTACATCAAAAAGATGGTGATCTTCACTTTACCATAAAAAAAGAACAACTTGGATTTGAAAATTCAAAGTTCTTTACTGGGTTCTGAGAACTAGAAGCAACAGTTGGACTGGTTTTCCTTCATTACAATCATTGGCCACATTGGCCTAAGAGGGAATTTACTGGGAATGATGCTTGTCTTGACCTGAGTTCAAGCTAGCCATAGTGGTGCACACCTGTGGTGCCAGAACAGGGAAGGAAAAGCAGGAAGATCCCTGGGGCTTGTTGGTCAGGCAGCTTTGCCTATAACTCCAGGACAATGAAAAACTATCTCAAAAGGCAAGGCGGAAGGTACCAGAGGAGTGGTATCTGAGGTTGTCTTCTGGTTCTATACACTTATAAACAATATGCATAGGGTCCCACATACACACTGACACCTGTAACACACAATACTGATGACAAGAAAGTGTATGTCTCAAAACACTGAAATAAAAAAATGTCAGTCACAGAGCAGGCCACTGTGCTGCGGATAGCTGAGCTAGGGCATGGAATGAAGAGCTGATATGCAGAAAACCAGGGGTGAAACTGTCCACTGTGGTGACTGGGGGGAGGCAAGCCTTCTGAGAATATCAGGGAAGTTAATCGTTGATTTTTTCCCCCCTGGACACCCGCTTGCCACGCTGACCTGACGGGGGGGGGGGGGAAGGGAAGTAGCTAGATGATCTTCACTCTCCCTCATCTCCTATAATCCAATCCCCCAGTCTCATCCCCAGCTCTGTCGCCGAGGCCTGCTGTGGCCTCTCCTCCTTCTTGAAATGCATCTGCGGAGGATCACACTGATCTTCTACTACCCTGCTCACAACACCCCTTTGCCTCAGCTGCAGGTCCCAGTGGCACCCTTGGCTTTCCTCCTTCCTATGGACTCCCCTTTGCCTCCCCTTGTGTCCTCAAAGCTTCTGGCCCTTCTGCATGTGGTCCTTAAGGTTCTTTACATGCAGGTTATTGAGCCGATGACTCTGAAATCTATTCAGGGCCTGGAGCAGTCAGGACCTTTCTTTCTGCTACTGTCTGTGCTCCTTTCTGTACAATAAAGATGCCTGGCTTCCCCCCAGACACCATCCTACCTAGACCCAAATAATAACAGAAAGATACTAGAGAGAAGTAGATGCCTGGTGAGGGCAATATGGAATTCTGTTTTGTAACTTTCTGAACCTTTACACAGGTGAATAAAACAGATGATCTTACTGAGATCAGTCCAGGTTTTACCCAGGAGCTTCAGGAAGCTCCTTTGACATTTCAAACAGAAAAACAGAGCTGTCTGAGAGAATACATCCAACATGGAAAATAATAATTTGACTTGGGTTATCTTGTTCTCAAATGTAGAGTGTTTTTCAAAAATCCCTTGCAATCCAAGTTGCCAAAAAAACAAGACCTCATGCTATCTTACTGTTCATGTTTTCTACAGCGGGAACTTTGATTTGAGTAGCAACAGAAAGGCACTCAGTGAGACACTGTTTTCTCGGAGGTTCTCAGAAGCTATGGACTCTTTATAAGAGTTTCAGCTCAAATACAGAAAACTCTTTAAGCATTAGTCATCAGGCATAACCCTCCTCCAAAGGTGTTCACTGCCGCAGCACAACGCAAGGTAAATGAGGGCCTAGAAAGCAACCAGTCTCCTGATTCCTAACACAGTTATCCCTAAAAGTCATTGCTTTTGCAACATTGAAACATTGTTACTGGATTTCCTCGACAAATTAGCACAGAAAACCCTACTGTTTAACAGGAAATGTGATGATAAATTCTTAATGCTAATAATGGAAATTGGGCTAGGGATGCAGCTAAGTCAGAACTTTCCCAGCATGCACAAACTCTGCAGTTGATCCCCGGCACTGCAGAAAACCAGACATCGTGGTGCATGCCTGTACCAACAAACAAAGAAACAAAACACTTGGCTCAAAGAATGAAGTGTTGGCTGCAGACTGTGGTGACCAGTGATCAACCCCTAGCACCCATGGCATGCTGTGCAGGAGGAGAAGCCTCATGGAATTTCAGTGCACAGGTGGTACCCTGCAGCTAGAAGTTAACTGGATTAGCTGATTTAGCAAGCTCTGGTTCAAGTGAAAAAATCCTGCCTTGACATATAAAATGGAGGGAATAATACCTTGTGTCAGTCTCTGGCCTCCACACACATGTACCCACACCTGCAAACACATATACACACCACAGGAAAAAAAAACATATACACGTATGTGTATTGGTGTGTGTGTGTTTGTGTGTATGTAAAATAAAATATTTAAAACAATCCCATCAAACAGAGTGGATAAAATATAACCAATCACAGATACATGCTATAACCAAAATCTTCATTCTATGTAAAATAAGCCGGATATTAAGGACCAGACACTGTTTGATTCCACTAGGTTGAAGTGTTCAGAAAAGATAAATCTGAAGAGTCAGAGAGCAGTTCCCTGGGACTGAAGACAGGGATGGTGAAACTACAAACATTTAGGGATGGTCACATGACTGGCACTGGCCTGTGGTGATAACTATGCAGGTCAGCAGGTTTACAAACACTTGCTGAATTATACAGTTGGATGTGTTTTAGACTATTTTGATTGCATCTTCAATAAAAGCAAGAATAACTTGAACATAGCTGATTTTACCCCTATGGGGACCTGTAATAATTGCTTCTGTGTTTTTTCTACTATAAAGGAAGATAAATAATTCTTGGAGATGATTTCCTTAAATTTAAATGTTGTGCTCATATTTCCCTCCAAAATCAGTGCCATCCAAGGCAATACACGTAAACTTGAGCTATTCTTCATGAAACTAACATCTGACTCTTCAGCCTTAGTAGTTCCAGTTTAACGATGTTAGACCTAGAATTCATAATTCCTAAGTTTTTCCCTGGTCTACTTGAAAGAGAACAGCACTAGCCAAAATAACTTGGAGTTCTTCTCTAAACTGTGGAATTAGTTATAAGTGAGAGAGACCTTTGGCAGAAAGACGTTTCCCTTATCCTTGGTGTGTTTCCTGATACATGATTGTATGATGCCCTGAAGGAATCTAGTACAACCAGACAGGAAGGTGTCTTCTTGTGTCTTCAACATGAAATATACTGACCTAAAGATCTGGTCCACAAGTTTACAACTGCTTAACGTAGTTTCAAAAACTGATCACATATACACAATCCCAAACCAACATTTGTTTTCCAAGCCAATGTAGAAGGCGGATTTTATGCTTGGCAAAATGTAAATGTATTTGAACAGGTCATTAAATTAATCAAGGATAGGCACTGTTGGTGCCTAATAGGAACTACAACCAGAATGAATCTACATGCTGTAGTAGAACATTTTTTCTTTTGTCTTTATGAAATGTTTCAATCACTAAGTGCTCATCTAAGTCTAACTGGTCATCTAATACCTGTCTCAGTTCAAAATACTTGAACCTTAAAACCTTTTCAGATCCCTTCAGAATCTCTTCTATTTATCATCAATTATTTGTAGTAAACTTTTTAAGGACTCAGCCAAATGTAGCTTATATTTTTAAGCATCTTGGCAAAAAAAAATGTGGATTGCAACCCAAGTCCACTGTTGGAGCATATTTGAGACAGCCAAACTAAAAAATGATATTATGTGGATTTGTTCAGGTTGTAGTCCCTATTAGTAAATTACTGAACAGTGTCTGTCCTTATTTCAATCTCTTTTCGGTTAGGACAGAAAATCAGTTTATTTTAAAAAGAACAAATTAAGAATCTGCAACCCATAGGGAGCTCAGTCTTCCTGTGGGTTTCCTAGTAAGGGGAGGACTGTTTGTCTCTGACATGGACTCTGTTGCCTGCTCTTCCATCACTTCTTCCTGATAGGGCAGCCTTGCCAGGCCACAGAGGAAGAGGATGCAGGCAGCCCTGATGAGACTTGATAGGCTGGAGTATTTTGGTAGCAGAAGAGGGCTCCCCCTTTCTGAGGTCTAGAGGAGGGGGATAGGGGTTAAGAGGGACAAAGGGAGGGTGGGATTGGGAGAAGAGGGAAGGGGCTACAATCCAGATGTATAGTGAATAAATTTTTTAAGATTCATTTAAATAAAAATACATTTTAAAAAAGAATCCTACTAGTCTACCTAGGTCCTGGGACATGCAGCTTCTTTTTGTTATTTCTGGAATAGAGGAATCATACAGTGCTCTTCCCTTCCAGAGACACAAATTCTTTGCCTCCCTCCTCTCTCATCCCCCTCCCACTCCCTCTGCGGGGAGGTGGAGAGACAGGTGAGGGCACCCTGCAACAATTGAACAATGCACCAATTGTGCACAGGCACCTGACACTCAGGCCCAGCTCAAGTTTCTGGAAAACCAGTCTTAGTTAGAGCTAAATATTTAATGGCATCTGGTAAAATCGGAAGGCTAGGTCACCTTTAGCCATTCCTAAACTTCCTGTTTGTCATTCCTAAGCTTCATCTCTTTTTACTAACCTTTATATAGCACAAAAGGAAGGGGGCGGGGTCATGGGGAAGCTCCATCCTTCGAATAAAACAACTGTGATGTGATGGAGAACCATCAGATTTGCCCTGGTCTGGAGGCAAGCTCTATGTTCTCAAGTTCATGTTCAATTTTTTCCTTCTGAAAGAGGCTGAAAATTCATAACCATGACGATCCACCCTCACACCGCAATTGCTTCTGCAGATGTAAAAGGGGCTGCCTCGGGGCCCCTTTACAATCCAAATGAAGAGTAGGGGACTAATCAGCGGTGGGCTGTTCCTTTGCTGTTCCTGAAGCTATGCGCAACAACAAACACCCTCGCCCACCTTTGCTGCTAAAAATCGCGGAAGCAGAGACGCCCCTCCAGAGAGTTGGCGTTTTTGGAGTTACTTTTCTCCAAGGCAAACAGACATCTCTGGACTTCTGATTAAGGGACTAGACAACAGCGACAGCCTAAATAAGCAAGCCGGTGTGTGCACTGGGGTTGATTCCATTGTAGCAGAAAGGCACCTTTTTCTCTTCCTTGAAACTTGTGGATCAAGGAATCAGAACCCAGAACAGAGATTCAAAGAAACACCTCTTCACCTCTCCAAGACCTCTTCCCTCTTTTCCAGGAAACTTCCCAGGGTGCAAAGTTCCGCTGGGTGGTGACCCGCTCCAAGGTCACCTGGCCTCCCCTCCCCTGGTGGGCCTTAAGTGCGGGCCACAGCCGTCCAGGGCTCGCCTACCTTAAGGGCGCTCAGCAGAGGGCCCTGCTGGCTGAAGCTCCGGCGATCAAGCAGTGTGCCCCGGGTCAGGTCCCCAACTGTTGCAGTTTAGCGACTGAAGGCTACTAGGCGGGACACACTGAAGGCAGAGTCCAGTGCTAGGCGGGGCCCTGGGAGGAGCCTAGGCTCTTCAATGCCTGGGCTGCTTGCGCCACTGCTGAAAAGACCAGACTTCGCCCTAGGGCGCTTGTCCCGGGAGAGAGGGTCTAACTGAGGACAGGCCCTCCTGAGAATGTTCTGTTTGCACCCCAAGTCCACAAACTTCTCTCTCTCTCTCTCTCTCTCTCTCTCTCTCTCTCCCTCCCTCTCATTCCTTCCCTTCTCTCTTCCTCTCCCTTCCCTTTCCCTCTCCCTTACCTTTCCCTCTCCCTTCCTTTCCCTCCTTCTCTTTCTCTCTCTTTCTGTATGTGTGTGTTTAATAAAAATTTTTATTGTGGGATGATCTGAAACCAAACAACGGCAAAACCCAGAGTAAGAGTTCTCTCTACTGCTAAGCCAATGCCCCCTACTTCTACACTTCCATAGAGGTGGATTCCTGGAAACTATGAATTTAACAATGTTCATTGCTATTAACAAACCCCAAATGCTTTCTGCAAATGCTACAAGTTTTTGCGCTAATACCCTTTATTTTTACCCCCAAGATCCCATTCGGGATACAACAAGGCATCTGCTGGTCTGGGGTGGCTTTCTAGTCCTTGCTCGACATAAACAGCTTTAGAGATTTGAAGTATACCAGTGAGGGTTTGTAGGTATCCCACCTGTCTGTCAGGTGTCTTTCACATGTATTTATGTGTATGCCAGGAAGAAAACCATAGGGACAAGTACTCCTCTCATCCTGTCCTCTGACGGCTAACATGATAGCAGCTGGACATCACAAACAATGTTGACCTTGGTTCCTTGATGAAAGTCAAGTCAGCTAGGTTTTTCTCATCTCAAGTCATCTTCCTTGCATTGAAGTCACTCAGTTCATTTTACTCCAGGTAAGAGGAAGACTGAACTCTATTTCCTAAAGCATTCAGACATTATTGTTGGGATTCTTATTGAAGGACATTTTTCTGATCTCTCATTTATCCATGCAATCAGCTACATCAGTAGGGACTTGCATATTTATTTATGTTTGGGTATGAGTCAGTTCTACAATTCTTTCTGTTCTAATGTTACATGGAGAATCATTTCAGTTATTTTCTATGTCCCTCTGAAAGTTCATAAATGTTTAGGTTTTTTGAGGAAAAACAAAAAATACACAAGACAAAAAAATAGCAAAAGCACAATAGCACCTCTTTTTTTCACCCCTCTCACATTTAACAGGATATGAAAAACTGCTGCCAAACCCCTCAACATTAAAAGGTTTTCAGAATTTTCCTTTGAATCCAACAATTTCAACACATTGGAAGAAAGTGAGGCTTTCACAATAAATTAATTTGTATGAATTATGGCCCGATTGGAGAAGTGAAAGTTGATAGTTTTTTTTTTCAGAATTCAATATTTTTATTAAGGCACAAGAAACGATTATTTTCAATACCCAGGCACCCTTATAAAATTAATGAAGTGATAACTTGGTGAGTAGAGGTGCGGAATGCAGCTCCTTCCCCCTGAATTCAGTCCTGAGATCCTACCAGATGGTAGGAAAGATGTAACTCCCAAGAGTTGTTCTCTGATCTGCACAGACATGCTTAGTGCACATATATTTACACACACACACACACACACAAATTAACTAGTTCATTTATTTTAAAATGCAAATAAACTAATGGGAATTATCTTTGCCAAGAAAGAGCAAGGGGGTTAAAGAAATAAGAACAATAAGCCTAAGGTGATGGCTCTCAGGTAATTTTCTGTTCACTAGCTAATCTATATGTCTGTTAAATTCATACATGTATGCTTACTAAAAAAAAAAAATCATGACCCAAAGATAGCCATGGATGTTTATGCCTGGCTTAAACACAGAAGTTCAGATGCTACCAATCATTTGTTATTTTGCTTTGGTTTGTTCATGTTTGCTTCTGCCAGTCTGTTTGATAAACAGCACACTTCCTTGGCTCGGGTTTCACTCAGCCTTTGGTACCGCTAGGAACCTTTGTTGACTAGGAACCTTCATCCCTCTTTCTGGCCAGACTTCTTGGACCACTAAGTATTTCTCCATTGACCCAGGATATACCAGGAAAGCATGATGAGCAACCTACAGAGGTGACCAGCTTCTTATTTTATGGCTGCTTTCTGACTTTATATTTAAGTGGCACCAGTTTTGCTAACAGAGTAAATGTTTACCTCCTCCACACCCACTGAATTTCAAATGACCAAGGTCATTTAAAGATGAGATCTTTCTTAAGCAGTTAAGTCTTGGGGCCCTGTTGGTTTGGTGCCCTTTTTAGAAGAAACAGGAGAGAATGGATCTATCATTTGAGGACACAGCAAGAAAGCCACAGAGGAGGAATACGGTCTCACATGTCACATCTGTTTGTGCTTTGATCTTCAACTTCCCAGACTTTAAAAGGTGAGAAATGAACATTGATTGTTTAGCCAGTTAAATATAAACCTATGGAATTTTCTTATCAGACTGATTAAGATGATATACCTGAAGAAATCAACAAAGTCAGATCTATGAGTAAGAATGTGTGTACTTTCCTAAAGCCACTCTTCTCTGGGTGTACAGTCTAGAAGCTGCCAAGGAGTCTGATCCACCTGGAATAAAAGACACCAGCTGCAGGTAAAACAGGAAAGGGGCTAACAGGTATAAGGTCCCAGAAATGTTTTGTGTTATGTTTTTGTCCATCTCTGTGAAGAAAAGATGAAAAGAATCACTATAGGAACTGAACCCATGATCATTGTTATCAGTTCATGAGCAAAACGCTTAGCAAATGCTCAAGAACAATAAGCATGTCAATCTGTATATACAAGTCTGTCTACACATGCAAGTCTTTATGTGTGAGTCCTTTCACACCACAGAGGCAGAAACCATGACATAGCAAGAATGATATTCAAAATATGTATCTACCAGTTAAGTAACCAAGAACTGCTTAACTACAGCCAGATATGGTTGCTCATATTTTTGATCCCAGCACTCTGGGAGGGAGAGGCAGGTGGATCTCTGTGAGTTCAAGGCCAGCCAGCAGTCTACAGAGTCTAAGACAGCCAAGGTAACACAGAGAAAACCTGTCTAAAAAGAACCAAATTAAACCAAACCAACAAACAAAACTGTTATCCACAATCCACTGTCAATATGTCAACCAACAGAACATGAGCCTTGTGCCCTAGATATCAGTATTTGCTGCACTCTTTGCAAAGGAACTGTGCAAGGCCAAGGAATGCATGTCAATGCTAAGATGCCTACTTAGTATGCACAAGGTCTATATTCCATTCCAGGCATCACAAAAACAAACACGCCATCACCACAACAATGTCGTACATACACACATCTGCTATTCTACCAGAAATGTCATCTCAAAACACTCTGGCATATATAGTTATCTGAACATAGTAAGTTCTGCTCTCTATGGGATTTCTTGTGCTTGTAAGCTTGGCTTTCACCTATCTTGGCTATAGCTAAAGTACTGACTGAATAAAACCTGTGTTTTTATGAGAGATGGGCTGTTAAAATCAGAGTCAAATTATCTGGATCTCTTTATCCCTTTTAGTAACCATTTCTTGCTCAGCTCAGTGACCCAGCATTCATGCTTGTACTAGTAGATAAGTCTTTAAAACACACCAGCTCTTGCTTTCACAAATCCACAGGTTAGGAATGCCATCAGATAACATCTGAGGCCTGTAGTAGAGACTGTTTAGCTTTGCCGTAACCTGCCTATGTGATATTTTGAACCAATTCATTTTAAATATCTTGTTTTTAAAGAAAACTAATTGTGTCTATGTGTATATGCCTATGAGTGGACACGTGAGTGCAGTGCCCTCAGAAGCCAGAGGTGAGATCCTCTGAAGCTGGAGTTACAGGTTGTGAGCCTTCTGGGAAATACGCTGTCGCTCAGCTCTGCTCCTCTAGTAGAGCACAGTGTGCTCTTGACTGATGAACTACCTCTTCAGCCACACCAGTGCATACTTTCTTTTTACTTATTCTTCTCTCATACAATTCATCTGGACCACAGCCTTCCTTCTCTCCACTCCTCTCAGTCCCCAACTCCCTTCTCTCCCAGATCTGCTCCTCCTCTATTTCCCTTCAGAAAAGAATAGTCCTCACAGGAATGCAAACTGGGCCCTCATAGTAAGGCTGGAAGAAGCAATCCAGTTGGAGGAAAAGGGTCCTAAGAGCTGGTAAAAGATTCAGAGACACCACCACTCCCACTGTTAGCTGCTCCACAAACCTCAAGGTAAACAACCAGAGCATGGATGCAGAGAACCTAGCATAGACTCATGCAGGCTCAGTGGTGGCTACTTCAGTCTCTGTGAGCCTCCATTAGGTCCACCTATGTGATTCTGTGGGCCATGCTCTGGTGTCCTCCACCCTTCCCACTCCTACGATCCTTTCTCCCCTCTTCTGTGAGGACCCCGAGTTCTGCCTACTGTTTGGCTGTGGGTCTCTGCATCTGCTCCCACCAGCTGCCAAGGAAACCCCTCTGATGAAGATTGGACTAGGCACCGGTCTACGTGCACAGCAGAATATCTCAGGAATTATCTTGTAGATGGTTTGGAGGATGGATGTGAAGCTCAGAGTAAAGATACAGGAAGGTATGTTAAATAACATTTGTTGGCTATCCCTAGAGCTTGCAGCTCAAGACTACTGTCTTTATCACTTTGTGATCACATTCTCTCTCTGTCTTTACCACCTTCAGAGGACTTCAATAGCATTTCTGTAAGCTCTTGCATTCTTTAATAGAATGAAGTCTATCAGATTCTGAAACTCAGCTTTCTTTTGGTTCCAGTTTTTTTTTGGGGGTGGGCAGGTGGGGAGCTTTTATGTATGCTAACTCACATGAGTGAGCATATGTTGTTTGTGAGTGCATATACATATATGCATTTGCATGCTCCTGAAAAGGACCAAGTTGACATTGTGTGCCTTCCTTCAACTCTCTCTACGTTGTTTGTTGAGGCAGAGTGCCTTAGCTAGGGTTTTATTGCTGTGAAGGGACAACATGACCAAGGCAACTCTTATAAAGGAAAACATTTAATTGGGTCTGCTTTATAGTTCAGAGGTTTTGTCCATTATCTTCATGGCAGGAAGCATGGTGGAGTGCAGGCAGACATGGTGCTCGAGAAGGAGCTGAGAGATCTATATTCAGATCTGTAGGCAGCAGGTTTTCCTGTGACTCTGAGCCACTGAACCTGGGCTTGAGCTTCTGAGACCTCAAAGTCCACTCCCCACAGTGTCATACTTTCTCCAACAAGGTCACACATACTCCAAGACTATATCCCTAATAGTGCCACTCCCTATGAGCCAAGCATTCACATATGTCTATGGGGGTCATTCCTATGCAAACCAGCACAGAGGCCAAGAGTTTGTTCTGAAACCAAATATGTTCTGGAAAGACCGAGTCAGGTTACCCCTGTGGTTATTGAACAAAGACAGTCAACAATCAAGGGACTTGTAAAATACATTGCTGGAATCATCAGGTAACTGGGTAACAGCAGATCAGAGAAATCAGGCATTATCTGATGGCATTTTTATCTTTAGAGTTTGGGAAAACTAGGGATCTATTTCTACATTCTAAGGTTTGTTTACATAGTAGTCACAGACATTAGGTCATATTCAGAGGTGAGGCTAAGATAATTCAAGATAACTTGTGTCCAGACCTGTAACATTCTAACTCACAACAATCATTGATCAGCTCTAATCACTGTGTGATATGTTTAAATAGACGTAGCTTTTGTTTCCTCAGAACTTCAGTTCACATCATAAATTGGCTGCCATTTAAATGATGTTTGTTTCTCTTCCTCTCTCTCCCTCTCTTTCTCTCTCTCTCTCTCAGACTTAGTAACTATGTAGTAGTGACTTCTGTTGGAGAAAAAGTCAACAGGGACTCGGGTGTGACAGGTCCTTAGAATAGACGCTCCATTTGGAAAGCACCATGACTCACGTCTCCAGCACAAGGTAAACAAGGAGTGACCCCAAGGAGCTTGTCATTGGGTTGGGCAGGAGTCTGTGGCACACCCATAGTCTGCTTCCTCTCTTTCATTCACCCAAGGAGGATTCTATGATGGCTTTACCTCCAAAAAAATTATAGCCATAACCTATACCAAAGACTTTTTTTTACATGGTCCTAATTTCTTTTTGCTTGTGGCTCATACAAAATTATTATTATTATTATTATAATTGAAAAAAGGTGAAAACTGACAAACAAGAGATGTAATCACAAATGTGTGTTTGTACTTGAGAGAAAAATTATCTCCAGAAGTTAGTTCAAATAACTGCTCTTGCTCAAATGTGTTGACCAACAGAAGATAAAAGGAATTTATCTAACAGTGGCTCGGCTTGTGGGCAGTAGGCCTGTGACACATTTTGGCATTTATGGCTATCCATTCTGCAACCATGTTTTCTTCAGAAGCACTTCGATTTTCTTTCCGGGAAGTGTTTCATTTTATTTAAGGGTTCTCTGTACCTTAAAGAGTTAATGTCTTATTCCCACTGTTCTCCGTGAAAAGTGTGCCCCTCTATCACTATTTATTAAGAATGTATGATTACTGCTTGAAGCTAGTTGGAAGTTTAAATCATGTCTTTATCGGAAGTTCATGGTTTAACAAATCCTTTTTGTTGGGCCTACACAAATTCTAGAAGTCAAACTGAAGGCTGTGAACCAGTTAAAGGAGAACGACACCTATGTCTCTAGGACAAGGCAGTTGAAGCTTGAGACATGGTTTCACACCCTGGGATGTCCTCTTGATTAATGTTCTATTGCCCTGAAGAGTCCCCAAGACCAAGGGAACTTACAAAGGGAAGCATTTAATTGGAGCCTTGTTGGTCTGTAGCATTGGGTCCACTTCTTCCCTTTGGGGCATCCAGGCATTGGACTCCAGGGAATGAAGCAGGTCTGCGGGATCGACTCAGCAGTAAGCGCGGGAGGCAGGGAAGATATCAGTCCTTATAGTGACAGCTCTCTCAGGGACACAGCTCTCTTCATTGGGGAGGAGATGGGCTACATAAATCTTGGGAAAGTAGGTGGGGGTTCTCGGGTGAGTGGCCGTCATTGGTTGGGGCCGATATGTCCGGAATGCTTCATTTGCATGGAGAGGGTTTCCAGATACTAGGCCATGTGGCTACCTCAAGACCTGTGAGAATGGGGCTCACCAGACTATGTGAGCACGTGGGCACAAAACAGGGAGGGAGAAATCCTTACCCCTGCTAGTCTCACGATTGAGATTTTCAGAATTTGGACACATCTCATCCTCTGTCTAGATCCATGCTGATTTCCCTGGTCACACAGTCCACGTGCTCCACATAGCCTTGCTTACGGTTTCAGAGGCTTAGTCCATTACGGTCATGTTTGGGAGAGTGGCTGCGGGCAGGCAGTGTGCTAGGGAGGTAGATGAGAGATTTTCATTTTGATCCACAGGCAGCAGGCAGAGAGACGCTGGGCCTGGCACAGGCTTTTGAAACCTCAAAGCCCACTCCCAGGGACACACTTCCTCCAACAAGGCCACACCTCCTAATTCTACTAGATATTCAAATATTTGAGCCTATGGGGCCACTCTTATTCAAACTGCCACAGATGTCAATGAAGGCCTCTGTTTCAGGGTCTGCTGTAAGAATGACCATTCTTCTTCTGGGCAATCACCTGGGCTGTATTTATGATTTTGCAGCCATTGCTCTATCAGAAATTTGAGTTGCTCAAATCATAACAGAATCTGGCAGGCAAAGTGACCCTCTATCACCCACATCTCTGAACAGACTCCTGGTCAGAGACCACAAAGAGAGCTGTGTCTGAATTAGTGCCCTGTGGTCTATCACTTTATATTTGGCAAAAACAGCAACTAAGAATGGTATTTTATCAGCTGTGCCCTGTTGCTAGGAGCTGGCCTGGCACTCATGATCAGGCTATGGAGAAGCCAAGCAGAAAACTACAAGAAGGGAAATGCCAGGTCAGTGGATTTCATACTCATACATGAAAATCCCTCTAACATGAAACTGGGCCTCCAGAGAAATAAAACTGCTTCCCAATCAAGTCAGATCTACTCCAGCAAGATGGACATAAGATTGACTAAAAATCAACAATATAGTTGTCTATGTAAAGAAAATATCATTTTGATCATTTCAAAATGTGAGGAAAGTATTTGTTAAAATGATTATTTACTCTAGACCTGAAGGGCCCTGTCCTTCTCTGTCTCCATGCCCTATAGACTCTACAGATCCTCACAAGGCCCAGCCTTCCTCCCTTATTTCATTCTTTTATGTCAGCCATCAATACCTCGAGGCACTCTCTATCTGGGAACCTGCTGACCACACTGACCTAGGAATCAGGTAGGCTGTCTTCATTTTCCTTCTTTTCCTCCATTGCAAAATTCCCTATCTTGTCCCCAGCTCTGCAAAAGACCACTTGAAGGGGCCAGTACTCCCACTTACCTCCACTCCCAGGGCAGTTACAGCTTCCCTGTGTCAAGCCCCTCATCCCTCCTCCAATTTCCATTCCTTCCTGTCAGCCCCCAATAGGTAGAAACACACTCTACCCTGGACCTCCTGGGGCCATATGTAGCAGGGATTCAAAAGCATCCTCTACTAGGCAACCCAAAACCATTACACTCTCTTCAGATCCAGACAGGGCAACAAAAAACAAGGAACAAAATACCCACCTGACAAAGACAAGACCAGGTATCGACACCTAGAATTATAACCATCCCAACTCCAGATACCTATACTCCAGTGTAAAAGCACAGTAACAGCCAGGACAACACATCTCCACCAGAACCCAGTCAGCTCCTCAAGTATTAAAGCTAGATATCAACAATACCAGAAGCAACAGAAAGCTTTCAAACTCATGGAACCTGAACAATTTACTACTAAATGAAAAATGAGTCAATACAGAAAGTAAGAAAGTTGAAAACATTTTAGAACTCAATGAAAATGAAAACACAACACTGCCAAACCTATGAGACATAGTGAAGACTGTTCCAAGAGGTAAGTTAACAACACTAAGTGTTTCCATTAAAAAATGGACAGACACATGTTTGTAACGTAATAGCACATCTGAAAGCTCTAGAACAAAAGGAAGAAATAATGCCCAAAAGACAGCAAGAAACTATCTAACTCAAGGTTGAAATCAATAAAATAGAAACAAACAAACAAATATAAACAGTTCATGAAAAGAGTTATTTTTTTAAGAATATCAATAAGAATGATAAACCATTAGCCAAATTAATTAAAAACTAAAGAGAAGATATTCACTTTAATAAAATTAGAGGATAAAATGGAGAGTTAACAACTGATCCTGAGGAAATCCAGAGAGTCTTAAGGACATACTTTAAAAACTATACTCCACTAAATTGGAAAACCTAAGAGAAATGGGTAAATTTATTAATATATCCAAATGCCATAATTAAATCAAATCCAGATAAGCAAGTTAAACAAACCTATACTCTCTAGTAAGATAGAAGAAGCAATTAAAGTCTACTAACCAAAATGGGGGCAGGGAGGACAATGGATCTGGCACAGAATACTACCAAACATTCAAGGAATCATTAATACCAATACTCCTTAAACTCTTCCACAAAATAGGAATAAGGATAATTGCCCAATTCTTTTTAGGAGGTCACAGTTACCCTGATACCCAAACTATATAAAGATCCAACAAAGAAAGAAAATTAAAGGCCACTGTTCTGTGAGCATAGATGGAACAATTCTCAATAAAATAATTAGAAACTAAATCCAAGAAAACATTAAGATAAAGTAGGCTTCATCTCAGAGTTTCAGGGACAGTTCAACATACTTAAATCAATCAATGTAATCCATTATGTAAATAGAATAAAAGACAAAAACTACCCATTAGGTGCTGAAAAAGCCATTGACAAAATCCAACACCCTTTCACGATAAAGGTCTTGGGGAGGTTAGGGACACAAGTGACATACATAATAAAGGCAACTTACAGTAACCCCACATTTTCAGCCACCTTCAACCTAAATGAAGAGAAACCAAAAGCATTTACACTAAAATCTGAAACAAGACAAGCTTGTTACTTCTTTTGATATCTATTAGATATAGCACTTGAAGTCTTAGGTAGAACAATAAGGCAACGCTAAAGGGGTGCAAAAAGAAAAAAGTTAAAATACCTTTATTTGCATATTACATGACAATGTGTAAATGACCTTGAGAATTCCACTGGGAAACTTCTATAGCTGATAAAATATATTCACCAGTGTAGCAGAATACAGCACTAACTCAAAAAACAAACAAACAAAAAAACCCAGTAGCTCTTCTGTACACAAATAACATAGTGAGAAAGAAATCAGGAAAATAAATCTGTTCACAGAAGCCTCAAAAAAAAATCTTGTGGTAACTCTAACCAAGCAAGTGAAAGACTTGTCGAGTAAAATCTTTAAGACACTAAAGAAAGAAATTGAAGATGTCAGAAGATGGAAAGATCACACGTTTAGGGATACGTAGGATTGATATACTAAAAATAAACATCCTACTACCAAAAACAGTCTACAGATTCAACATAATCCCCATCAAAATTCCAACACAATTCTTCACAGATCTTGAAAGGACAAGTTTTAGCTTCATATGGAAACACAAGAAATCCAAGATAGCCAAAACATTCCTGAACAATACAAGTACCAATGAAAGTATCACCATCCCCCAATTTCAAACTGTACTGAAGAGCTATAGTAATAAAAACAGTATGATATTGGCACAAAAATGAACATATCGGTCAATAGATTAGAACGGAAGACTCCTGAAGAAGCCCACATACCCATGGACACTCGATAAAGAGCCAGAAATTCACACTGGGAAAAAGACAGCATCTTTAACAGATAGTGCTGGTCGAACTGGATGGCCTCCTGTGAAAGAATGCAAATAGATCAATATTTATGACCCTGCACAAAACTGAACTACAAATGGATCAAGGACCTCAAAATAAGGGCAGGTACACTGAATCTGACAGAAAAGAAAGTGAGGAATACTCTTGAATGCATTGGCACGTGAGAAGATTGGGAGTAGTCGAAACTTGTACAGCCACTGTAGAAATCACTGTGGCGGTTCCTCAGGAATCTGGGAATCAATCTCCCTCAAGATCCAGCTATACCACCTGGGTATATACGCAAAGGATTGTACATTGTGCTACAGAGATACTTGCTTATCCATGTTCATTGCTGCTCTATACATATCAGCCAGATATTGGAGAAAGCCCAGATGTCATTCAATGAATGAATAGATAAAGAGACTGTGTTACATTTATACAATTGGCTATATTACTCAGACATTAAAAAAAAAAAAGTAGTGAAATCCTCAGGTGAAAGGATGGAGCTAGAAAAAAAAAACATCCTGAGTTAGAAAACTTAGACACAAAGAAACAAATATTGTGTGTATTCATATCAGATTTGTATGTGGATGCTGGCCCTTAAGTCTTTGATAAAAATTCTACAATTCATAAGGTTAGGTACAGAGTAAGAGACTAGAGGGGAGGGAAGGATCTCGCTAGAAAGGGGAGACAGAATAGATAGTTATGGATTGACAGGAATGTGGGGGCTTGAACAGGAGGATTAGACCGGGAGTGGTAAAGTACATACCTATGCACTAGCGCAAACACACACACACAATTAAAAAATAATAAAGATAAATCCTATAAGAAGAAAGACTTCATCATATCTGTTAAGTTACAGAGTAAGGAAAGAAATTTTCGAGTGAAGTATGAAAGAAAAACATGTAAAGATTAAAAATATTAAATTCAGTTTTCATACTTAGAGATAACATGATCACATGTGTGGAATATTCACATCAATATACAGACAAAATGTAGGCTTAAGAAGTGAATTCGTCTGTGTTGGTGCATACGTGGATGGTACAAAAAAATTAAGTTTCTATACAAAAGCAGTAAGTTTTAAAATAGTTTTGAAAAAACTTTATGATAGCATTAGTAAGCATTAAATGTTTGTAATGTATTAAATAACAACAAAAACAAACCCTATACACAGGCAACTCTTTAAACAAATTGTGTCAAACTGCAGAAGGCTCAGAAAGAATGGAGAGGTGTCCTATGTTCACAGACGAGAGGAGCGATTTGTGACACAGAGGATGGAATGAGGTACCTGTCGTCCTTCTTATCAATGCCTCCAAACTTAAAGAAATCAAAACTAAAACGACATTTTCAAACACAACATGTTGAGTTGTTTATAAAATGTATGCAGAAATGCGACTAACCAAAACTAGTTGAGACCAACCTGAATAAAAGTGAACCAAGTAGAAAGACTACACAGACACCAAAACATCATCAAAAACTATAATTAATTAGTTTTCAAAGAAAAACAGTTGTACAAACTGAAAGTCCAGAGATACTTCCAGGCATGTCCAGTCATTTACTTTACCAGGTAGAGAAGGTTCCGCTGCAGTTAGAAACGGTGTGGTCAGCACCAGGACCGGTGACGGAGGAGGACAGATGTCAATACTGTCCTCACACTGTAAGTGACTCCAGCTGGAGCTCGGATCTAAACGTAAAAGGCCAAGTAATAAAGCTGCTGGGAGCACCTTAGCAGAGTTTCACAATTCTGCTTTATGACGCTTTTAAAGCAGGAGACCAAAATCACACACTACAGTGAGTAAAGCTAAATTGTATGACGGACACAGTAAGATTTAGTTGCAGAGTAGTACAATGTGCAAGTAAATACTGTACAGGAAGGACAAACACGCTCTTCTGCATATGATACCATGGATGAATCTCACTAATGTGTTCAAGAAGGAAGCCAACACTGACGTGTACACCTGAAGTGACCCTATTTGTATAACGTTCATGGACTAGAAAAACAAACTTGTGGAATCAGAAGTCAACATTTTGGCTACTTTGGGGCGCATAATACCTGGAATGGAGCACAAAGCTCTCTGCTTTAGAAGGTCCATTTTATGACGTGGGCAGTGCTGAGCTTGAGAAAGCACTTTCCAGGTTGCTTAGGAGTTTTGCACATAGGATTTGTTATATTTCAATTAAGATGTTTAGTAAAAACAATGAAAGCTAGATCCCTTCCCTGTGTCACCTTCCCATCTCCTTGTGCCGATGAGGCGCACACATTCCTGAAAAGAATTATAATCTCTCAGTTACTCTTTCTTTATTCTCACTTAAGCCAGTTTCAGTCAGGTCTTTGCCTGAACATCTATCATGCTGACAAGATGCTGCAGTCCTGGGCCACAGTGACCATCTCTGAGCACAGCCACCCTCCTCATGGCTTGATTCAGTTCCCCTAGCGGCGCCCCCTACTCCTACTCTCTAACTTCCTCTGCCTCACTCTCTGTTTTCTTCTGAGCTCCAAGACACCACACTTTCCCATGTTTTGGTTCACTGGTAGTTTCTCACTCTTTCTGAATTTTTTTTTCCCTCAACATAGCCCCAAGTTCTTAATCTTTGGAATGTCTACTTCACTCTTGGTTCTTTTTGCTCCTAAATTTCAACTCACTTCCTTGATTAAAGGCAATGTATGTTTTGATAACCCAGAAATATAACCCCCACACACACACACCCAGGGTCTTTTCTTTGTGAGCACACACACACAGTTACCATTACCGGTTTAGTAGAAAAATCTCTGTATTATGAATTACAAACTTAATTCATGATCTTTATGGAACTTGTCTCTCTGGAAGTCTTCATTCCTCAGTAGATACAACTTTGTAATTTCATTTGTTTAGACCTCAAATATTAATGACATCTTATTTGAATTATTCCTAATAAAGTGTACCATGTAGTTCTTTTTTTAAAATTTTATTTAGCCAGGCATACTGGTACATGACTTTAATCCCGGCCCGGGGGGGGGGGTGGCAGAATAGGTAGATCCTGTGAGTTGGAGGCCAGCCTTGTCTACAAAACGAAGTTCTGTCTCAAAGAAGTACCTGTTTGTTTGTATGTGAATGACTGTTTTGCCACATCTATGTATGTGGTCACTTGTGTGCAGGGCTGGAGGAGGCCAAAAGAGGTCTTCGCTCTCCTGGAACTGCAGTTACAGAAGGTTATGAGCCATATTGTTGATGGGAACGGGACCAGGGTCTTCTGCAAGAGTAGCAAGTGCTCTTAACTGCCGATCCTGCTCTACACTCCCCTAGTTATTAATTTACATACAGTCTATGTGAAAGTACTATAGGTTATACCATGAAAACACACGCAGCCCTCTAGTACAACTCTGGGATAAATCGCCATTATTTATGGCTCTAATTTTAAGAAAATACCCTCCTAAACCAGTGACCCTAACACTTTTCTTGCTTCCTGTCCCCTGTTTGTGTTCACTGATGTTTTCTAAGCCATATCTGGCATATGATATATGTCCACTAATTAATTAATTTGTAAAACTAAAATAACAGAAAAATTGAATTTTATATGGGAAAATTGAATTTTTTTGTTTTAAAATTTTATATCTAAACTGCAAAATAGATGCCCAATTGAAAAGAGATAGTTTTTAGGAATTGAATCTGAGCATAGAGGTCAAAGTTGGATATTTATGAATTATTTGGTGTATGAACTATGAAACGTGAAATAATCTAGGGGTTGTGAGTAGGTAGAAAAAAATTGAGGAGTAAATGGCAAAGGGATTAAAAAGTTAGCCTCCAACTAAACTTTCGAAGCTTTGAGTTTTCATTTTTCTTTTTCAATTTCATGATGCAATGAATACACAAGGTTTTGATCTGAAGCTCAATAAGCCGATCAATTAGTGTGAATTGTAGATTCCTGTTTAAGGCTCATGTTTGAGCGTTCTTTTGGTGACGTTCTCTGAAAAAGGTCATTAAAACTAAAAAAAGAGGAAACTACAAAAGATAGCTAAAACAGGTGAACCAGTTTAAAATTGGGAAAGAAAGTGAGTTTGATCCTGTTCTGGAGAACAAATGATGACCAAAAGTCACACTTATCTTTTCTGACAGATTACTGTCCCCTTTGTGAGCAGGTGACATGATGTCAAAGCTGTCTCAGAAGCCTCGCATGTCCTTTCATCCGGCTCTGGTAACAGAAGCCGTCACAGGGGCTCCATTGTACACTGCTGACCCCGAAATGCTCCCTTCACACCCACCTTCCTCCCTCCAGAGCTTCTCTGATTTCCTCTAGACTCGCTTCTACCTGATGGTGCCTTTTGCTCCACAGCTGTAAAGACAAGATAAAAGGCATTATTTACTTTAAACTAAGTAACCATTAATTTACTGCAAAGAAAAAACAAAACATCTGAAAGCTTAAATAGAATACAGTTTTGTCAGAAGGAAAGTTTATTGTGCATTGTAGGTGAGGGAAGATATGCAACCAGTTTCTGAAGTGACTTCCTTCTCCAGCCTTTCGGAGGGGCATTGTTTAATTTCATCTTTGCCCTTGCCCCTTTAGGGTCCTTTAAAGTTGGCTGTTCAGAAAATTAACAAGGGAAAAAAAGAGATGCTTGTCTTTCTTCATTGCCTTTGATCCTAGAGTGCATACTCTCATGAGACCTATTTCTCCATGGACCTTTGTGCTGTGCAATGGTCTGTGCCTGGTCACAGCCCTTTTCTGGGAGAGCATGAGATCTTCATTTGCTGGGTGGATATGAAGCCTTATATATTCCACAAGACAGCCATATTGCCCACTTTTTCTCTTTTGCAGCTGGGCAGGAGTGACCTCATTTTCCCAGGCAAAGGGGGATTCTCACACTAATTTCCAACTCTTAACTCCCTTTGGATCCTCACAGTAAATTTTTGTCAACATGAAGAAAACTGTATTCCTAGGATTTTGTTGTCTTTTTTTTCAGAGTAGAAATTACTATGCCAAATGCCAAAAAAGTTACAATTCTGTTAGTCCTTAAGATTCGCTCTAATTCCCATAGGCAGACAGTGTGGAATGTGCTCTGGATACAGTGGTAATGCATTCCCTGCCAAAAGCAGGTAAGTGTATGTGTGTATCTTTACAGATTTTAGGTACACTTTCAGCTTTAAAAAAAATGAACGAGTTATAATACTATAAATTTCCAACTACCTTGATACTTGGAAGCTGATAACATTTACCAAGAACTGAGAATTAAAGTAAGTTAAACTGGATTCCCAGAAGCCTGCTGCCATCAGGGAATATCAGACCAGACACCATCACCCCTACCACCTTCCTCCATCCCACCTACAGTTCCCTGCCTGCTACATCACTTCTGGGAAAGCCCAACAGTGGTGAGGTCCACCCTGTTCCCTGAATGATCCATTTTGCAGCCCGCAGATCTGCATCTCCTGAGTCCTGCTGCCACCTGGAAGTAGCAGGTGAGAGCCCTTTCCTCCAATCTCCTGCCCATCTGTCCCCCTAAACCACTCCTAACAGCTCTAAACTGCACCTGCTCCCCTGCTCTCCATTTTCTGGCAACAACTCTACCTGCATTACCTGAGGATTGCCAACACTGGGAACAAAAAGATGGCTAGAGGCCAATATAAGAACACATCAGCAAGAGCCAGGGCAATACTGAACCACCAAAACCCAGCTAGCCTAATGCAGCAAGCCTAACACAACTGAAGTACAAGACCTTAAATTCAATCTTATGAAGATGATATAAAGGCCATTAAAGAAGAATCGATGAATCCCTTAAAGAAATGCAGGAAAGGGCTGGAAAGATGGCTCAGCCATTAAAGGCTAGGCTCACAACCATAAATATAAGAAATACAGGGGAAAAAAACAAACAGGTAAAAGAAATGAATAAAACTGTTAAAGACCTGAAAATGGAAACTGAAGCAATTTTAAAACACACACACACAAAATTAGGGAATCCTGGAGATGGAAAACCAAGATAAGTGAACAGAAACAACAGATGCAGGCATCACCAACAGAATACAAGGAATGGAAGAGAGAATCTCAGGAGTAAACAATACAATTGAAGAAACTGATATATTGGTCAAAAAAAAAGTTCAATCTAAAAAGTTTCTAACATAAAACATCCAGGAAATTTGGGACACTATGAAAATACCAAACCCTAGAGTAATAAGAATAGAAGGAGAAGGTTCCCAGCTCAAAGGTCCAGATAATATTTTCAGCAAAATTATAAAAGAAAATTTGACTAGCCTAAAGAAAGAAATGCCTATAAATGTAGAAACTTACAGAATACCAAATTGATTGGACCAAAAGAATAAGATCTTCCATCCACGTAAGTTTTAAAACACTAAGTCAAAGAACAAAAAAGAAGAGCTTCAAGGGGAAAAGACCAAATAACATTTAACATATAACATAAAAAGGCAGACCTATTAGAATTACACCAGGCTTCTCAACAGAGACTTTCGAAGCCAGAAGGTTTGGGCATATGTCTTGCAGTCTATACAAAACCACAGATGTCAGCCCAGACTACTATACCCAGCAAAACGTTCAGTCACCATAGATGGAGAAAACATGATACTCCATGACAAAACCAAATTTAAACACTATCTTTTCACAATCCCAGCCCTACAGAAGATACGAGATGGAAAACTCCAATACAAGGAGGTTAACTATACCCAAGACAAATAAATAGGAAATAAATAGCATCACACCAGCAAAAGCAAAAGAAGAAAAGTGCAAGCACGCGCATGCACATACACATACTACCACCACTGCCATCAAAATGAAGGAATTAACAATAATTGGTCGTTAATATTTTTCACCAGTAATGGACTCAATTTCTCAATAAAAAGGCAGAAGCTAACAAAACAGATGCACAAGCATGATCCATTCTTCTGCTGTATACAAGGAATAAATCTCAGAGCAGGGCACTTTTAATTCTTTAATTTCAGCACTCAGGGAGGCAGAGGTCAGCAGATTGCTGTGAGTTCAAGGCCAGCCTATTCTACAAAGCAAGTCCAGGACAACCAAGGTTACACAGAAAAACCCTATCACACACTCACAAACAACAACAAAAAACAAACAAACAACTTCCTTACAAAAAAGAAAGAAAAAGCTTTAACAGCAATGATAGATATCACCTCAGAGTAAAGGGCTAGAAAAAAATTTCCAAGCAAATGGACCCCAAAAACCAAGCAGGAGTAGACATTCTAATATCTAACAAAATGAGCTTTCAATCAAAATTACTCAAAAGAAATGGGAAGGACACTTCTACTCATCAAAGAAAAAAAAATCCACCAAGATGAACACCACACATTAACAGTAGATTTTGATATCCCACTCTCACCAATGGACCCATCATCACTGAGATAGAAACTAAACAGCCTACAGAATGGGAAAAGATCTTCACCAACCCTACATCCAACAAAGGACTGCTATTCAAAATATATAAAGAACTCAATAAATCAGACAGCAACAAATTAACAACACAATTTAAAAATGGGGTATAGAGCAAAACAAAGAATTCTCAGCAGAGAAATCTGTAATGGCCAAGAAGCACTTAAAGGAATGTTCAACATCCTTAGTCATCAAGGAAATGCAAATCAAAATGGCACTGAGATTCCATCTAACACCTATCAGAACAGCTAAGATAAAAAACTCAAGTGACAGTTCATATTGGCGAGGATGTGGAGCAAGAAGAACAGTCTTCTATTCCCATGTAGACTTATACAACCACTTTGAAAATCAATTTGGCAGAAATTTGGAAATAGTTCTACTTCAAGATTCAGCTATATCATTCCTGGGCATATAACCAAAAGATGTTCCACCATACCAAAAAGACACTTGCTTAACTATGTTTATAGCAGCTTTATTTGTAATAGCCAGAAACTGGAAATAGCCTAGATATCCCTCAACTGAAAAATGGATAAAGAAAATATGGTACATTTACACAATGGAATATTACTCAGCTTAAAAAAAAAGTGTCATCATGAAATTTGCAGGCAAACGGATAGAACTAGAAAAGATTATCCTAAATGACATAACCCAGAAACAGAAAGGAAAATAGGCAATGTACTCGTAAGAGGATATTAGCTCTAAAGTACAGGATAACCGTGCTACAATCCACAGAATCCACAGACCCAAAGAAGATAGGTACCAAGGAGGTCCCAAGGGAGGATGCTTGAATAGGCATCTGGGGTGGATGGAGGAAGGGAATTGGATGGGGAGGGGAACAGGAGGGATCAAGTGTAGGGAGGATTGCAGGAGAGAGAACTGGAATCAGTGAGGGTGTGTCTCTGGGACAAGCTAGAAATCTAGGAAGATGGAAACTCCCAGGAATCTATGAGAGTGACCTCAGCTAAGACATCTAGCAATAGTGGATATGGAAATGAAACTGTCACCTCCTGTAACAAGGCAAGGCTTCCAATAGAGGAGTGGGGACACTAACCCAGCCACAAAACCCTAGACCCACAAGTTTTCCTGCCTATAAAGAGTTCAGAGATAAAGAGGGATCAGAAAGTGAGGGAAAGGCTAATCAATGACTGGCCCTCCTTGAGTCCCATGCCATGAGAGAGAGCCAACTCCTGACACTATTGATGATACTCTGCTATACTTGTTAACCTAGCATAACTGTCATCTGAGTGGCTTCGTCCAGCAGCTGATGGAAACAGATGCAGAGACCCACAATCAAATATCAGGCAGAGCTCGGGGAATATTATGGAAGAGGGGAAGGAAGGTTTAAAAGAGCCAGAGTGGTCAAGGACACCACAAGAAGACCTACAAAATCAACTAGGGCCCATCTGTGAAGCCCATAGGGGTTCACAGATGCTGAACAAACAACCAGAGCGCATGCATGGGACAGACCTAGGCCCCTTACACATAAGTAACAGATGTACAGCTTGTTCTTCATATAGGTTCCCTAATAGCAGGAACAGGGGCTGTCTCCAACTCTGGACCCTCCATTTGGATCCCTTTCCCCCCAACTGGACGGCCTTGTCTAGCCTCAATCAAAGGAGGCGCACCCAGTACTACTGCAATTTGATATGTCAAGGTGGATTGATACCTATGGGAGGTTTCCTCTTCTCAGAGGAGAAAAGGAGAGGGGCATAGGGAAAGAGAAAGAAAGAGGGAAGGCCTGGAAGGAGAGTAGGGAGGGGACGTTCCAATTGAGATGTAAATAAATAAATAAATTAATGAAAATAAAATAAAATTGGGGGGAGAAAAGTAAGTTTAAGTGGGCATGGTGGTACACACCTTTAATCCTAGTGCTTAGAGGCAGAGGCAGGCAGATCTCTGAGTTGCAGTCCAGCCTGGCCTACAGAGGAAATCTCAAGGTAGCCAGGGCTACACGGAGAAAGCCTGTTTCAAAAAGAAGAAAAAAAAGTAAGTTAAATATCTGGAGTTAACGATGAGCAGGAACTTCAACTATTTAAATATTGATTTTCACTGCAAAAGAAATAATGTTCCTTGCCTTACAAAATTAATTAAGCTCTATGTTAATTAATCACTGTGCCTCCATAATGAGAGGCTGCCAATCACCTTGTCAGATTGTTTACACCTAAAATCTTAGCCCCAAATTTGTCTAGTTAATGATCTAAGTTAAATTTAACCCATGTCTTAGGACATCCCTGCCTATCAACATCAGTGCTCATGGCTTTAGAATCCCACACAGGCCTCCTAGCTTCTCCATTAAAATAAGCAAGCCCCAGATTTCCTTGCTTTTCTGGGCCTATGCCTAACTGTACCCTGGAAGGATTAAAAAAAAAAGCTAATTTTAAGATCTGCATGTTCTTTTCCTATCTTACAGAGCAATATATTCAGTAAAGAATGTTTTTATTGTCAAATATAAGGCATCTGGTTAATGGGATACTTCTAGAGCTAAAAGATTTTGAAATGGAAGCAAATGTGCAACAGACACATGATAAAATGCTTATATGTTTCAAAAGCCTGCCCAGAGCAGGTTCAAGGAATTTTCACAGTTTGCCAAGTTCCTTGTATTGGGTGGACTGAGGGTCTCTTTAAGGAGTTTGTTGTTTGGAGCAGGGAGGTTTCCTTTTCATGTATTCCTGTGGAGTAATGACTTGGGAGATGACAGTGGGCCATGAGTTGAGGAAAAGAAAAACTCACAGAATGCATCTAGCCAAGCCTCTGACCAAGGAGGAGCAGGAAGTGTCTACTGACCAGGCAGTGGTTTCCAGCACCCTTTCCAAAAAAGCCTGTTAATAGCCACCCATGGCTACAGAGTACACAGAATATGCTTAGTCTTAATTGAAATATATAATTTCACAGCGTAAAAGAATACGTGATCTCAGTAATATTTATATAGTAACAAAATACAAGTGAAACTGATGTCTTAGATACACTGGCAAAAATAAAATAATTAAAACTATTTCATAATTTTCTTGAATTGCTTTAATGGGACTTCTCATGTTTGGAAAGTGTGCATGTGTATGTGTAGATGTATTTTAGAGCCAGCATCTTACACAAAGACAATCTTCCCAGTGCAGTGTCCCTAGAGAGACCACAAACAGAGACCCTGTGGGCACCTGAGGCTGGCCAAGTACAAAGAGAAACTTACTTTCTTGCTGATCCTTAGATAATCCTCATCTCCACGGCAAAGCCTTTCACGTTCAGTACTACTGATGAAGACAGACGTGGTATTTATATAGAAGTTATCTTCTAATCACTTAACCCGGAGGGGAAAATCTAACAACAGAGCAGTTGTTCTCAGATATGGTTCCCTGATCAACAGCAGCAACTGGAGAGCTTGTCAGATTGCAAATGTGTGCGCCTGGCTCCAGAGCCACCCGTCAGGATCTCTGAAGGTCAGTCTCCGCAGCTGTGTTGATGTGTACCTCCAACTGATTCTGATGCACATAAGGGTTGACAAGGATGGCAAACCTCTGTGAGCCAAATAAGGGGACCAGCTCTCTTTGAGGATCTGAGGGGTGTTAGGCACTATTAAAAACTGTTAGCGTCACTGTTAGTGTTAATTATGCTGTGTAAGTTTACATCATAAACATACTACCCTTCGCTTCCTTATAAAGAAGCAAAGACATTGAGGTGGGACTATCTGACTAAGAGTTATCATGTATTAGACTTGGCCTTCCTGCCTTGACTGTTTTGTGCAAAAGGACCATCCGTTGCCCAGCCAGCCAGATGGATGCCTTGATAACAACAGCAGCACCTTGAGTCAACTAGAAGAGGTCTGGGCTGTTTGCCTCAGCTCCAGGGATGTGTGGAATACTTGATACCAGATTTTTTTCTATTGCAAGCCTGAAAGAACTCTAAGTGAACCTGGCCACCATTTTCTCCCAGGCCAGAGAAGCACTTCCTCTGGTGAGCCAACAGAGGGATTGTTAGGACTAGTGCTAAGAGGCAAGGTTACCATTATTCCAAAGAAGGGGTTGTGATTGGTCCAAATACCCCTGTGCTTCCCATTGAGTCATTCAATGGTGTTGCCCACACAGCTCGGGAGTTGGCCAAGAGATACTCACCCATGCTGCTTCTCTTGGTTTGGGGGCAACAGTTCCTCAAAGATGTTTCTGTCAAGTGGCCTTTTCTTGCTTATTTTCAGCGGTACAGGTTAACTGGTTACATAGGGAAAGGGGCAGCCGAGACAGAAAGAATCATGGCAGCGGAGTGGTAGGGAGGCGGCAGGCACAAGAGCCCCAGTGTGGAAAGAGTGCACCAAGGAGCCTCAGCAGAGGCCGGTGTCCCAAACAGTGTCACCGAAAGAGGAGGCTGTTACAGGAGTCAGGCAGCAATCTGACAGCAGAACTGCCCGGCTAAGATGGGAAGGAGAGCAACAGAAAAGGTGAGTGGATGAGGCAATTGAGGGCCAAGACTAAAAAGCTATAGGAGGTAGTAAAGAGCCCAAGAAGGGGACCCTGTCTTCAGAAGACTTCCAGAGAACTGTTGAATCTAAAGAGCCAAGCATCTTAGGCTCCTTATTGTGAACACTGGGCACTGATGAAGACCTTCACCCACACAGCAACTATAAATACTTATGGAGCCAGGGGTCCTGAGACCCAATTCTTGCCTGAGGACCATGACCTTTGCTGCTGTATCTTGCGACTGCCGAACATTAGGGTAAGGAACTTGGCTGCAGAATGCCTGAAAACCTGCTTGCTGACTAGGAAGCTGTGATGTCTATCCACCTGGAGCCAAGGAGCCCTCAGCTAGATGACTGGCAGCAACAGCATTCAGTTTAAGATTTACCAGATAAAGTCTTGGGGGGTGGGGGATTGTAGCTCTGCTGACAGAGGGCTCGCCTGACATGCATCCCCCATCTCTGTATAAAGCAGGCACGTTAGCACATGCCTATAATCCTAGCACTCAGCAGGTCAGGAGAAGGACCAGGAATTTAAGGCCATCTTTGGCTATATTTAGAGTCTAGGGCTAACCTAAGATACATGGCACTCTTTCTCAAAGCAAATAAGCAACAACAGAAAAAGCCACCACCACCACTGAGAGGTAGAATCTTGGATGTCCATTTACATTTGAAATTTATATCAACAGCAGGCTTCATGGAAAAGTGGCATTTACGGCCATCTTTTAAAATATGTATTACATTTACAAACCTAGCAACGGTGTATTGTTGCCAAGACAGAACTGGAATGTACCTAGAATTGCACAATTACAACCTATCTAGAATTATAAGTGTTAGCCCAACAGTAAACTAAAGTATGTCACCTACTTTGAGAGGGAATAGTCTGGGAAAGCAGGGAGGCAGGAAAGACTACAAAGAAACTGTTAAGAGACGCTAAAAAGTGGCCACCCAGATCTATCCCCTGTGACTCTAGTATAACTGGCCAAGCCACTGTCTGTAAAATGTCTTGCAAGATCTAGAAAAAAAAAAAGCACATGTTAAATTTACTGCTCTGACTAGAGTTGGGAACGGCATCTGGCTCAGTTAACCATTGTAGGGTAACAACTACCCTGTCACTCTGTAGCTTGAGATGAAAATGACAGTTCTGGGGGATGCTCAGCTCTCTTCTGAGGCTTTCGGGAGTCTGCTGGGGCCTGGGAAGCTCATCCTTTCAAAAGAGCTGAGGCGATTTGGCTGCGTGGCTGCGGCCATGTTCCAAGAGCATAAGACCCAGTGCCCAAACACTTCTTATATTTGCCATCCATGTTGTTCTGTTATGTTACTGATTTTTAATTGACAAAACAATACACATTGGTTGTACACAACATAGCTTGAATTGTATTTATAAGCCTCATGGAGCGGTTGCATGAACAAATTACGTTTATGCTATGGCAAATCACTAGTTTTTGTGATGAAGATACCCTACTTTCTTAGCAATTTTCAAGAATACAATGCTTCTTTTGAATATATTCTGTCTTTTAATTTATGTTTATTTTATTTTTGATTGTCTGTGTATGTGAGTGTGTGTGTGTATGTGAGTGTGTGTGTGTGTAGAGGGATATAATGCATATATGAGTGCAAGTACCTGCAGGTTTTAGAAGATGGTAGCCTATCCCCTGGGACTGATGGTGTGCCACCCTACCTGGGTGCTGGGAACTGAACTTAGTTCCTCTGCACTAGTCTTGTACCCACCGAAGCATCTCTCTAGCCCCTGAACATATTACATACAACTGCAATCTTCTATCATTCTCAAGCCTCTTCTTCCCTCATAGCCAATATATTGTCATACAAAGCAAACTGATGGCCAAGCCCAGAGTGAGAGCCAGAGGGTACACTTTAGGAGTCATGCTTATTGTTAGCCCTTACTATACTAGGGTTGTTAGCTCTGCTATGAGTGATAGCAGGTGTTGACTGATGATGAGGATGTAGTAGGAAAACAGTCAGATACACGGCTTATTATCATTCTGTTGAGGAGGCCTTCAACACTATGTTGGGGAATATACAGCTATATGTTACACTCATAAGAAGCCTTTCATTAATACAGTACGAAAGTCTGATATGCTCACATCAGGGTGGTTCTGGAGAATCATTTAGTGCTCGTGGAGAGTAGGCAACAAAAACTGTCCCTTGAGCAGAATTAATTGAATTAATTAATGGAAATGAGTTCTCAGAATTGCTGAATACCGTGGTCTCAGGAAGAGAGAAAAGAAGGTTCCACTGCATTAAGGCTCAATGGACAGGAGATACTGGGCGTCTTTCCAAGGGACTGACATTACAGGGTGTCAGCTCTCCCCGTCACCACCCTCCCCACCTGTGATAGCTGCTTTTCTTTTCACGGGGACAGAGCCCTAGGCAGAAGATACTCAAAGGAGGGAAGATTTATTTTGGTTCACACTGTGAGAGGATTCTGCCCATTGTGGTGGAGAAACCGTGACCAGTTCATGGTCGATGAGTGCTCCTGGGTCTCTTCAAATATTGGTGGGCCAGAAACTAGATTACTCATCTGGACGTGAGGCCAAACTTCATCCCTTAAGGTAAGCCTCCCTGCAACTCTCTTCCCCTGGATAGGCACCCCCTCCTAAGGTGTCACAACCTCCTAAAACAGCATATTTGCTGGATACCTGTTCAGGAGCCTGTGGAAGTCACTTCATGTTCAAATCATAATACTACCTAAAATTCAAATTCTGAGAGAGCGCGTTTTATTGGTCTCTAGGTGTCGATTGCTAATCATTTGGCAAGCATTGGGAAGGGCATCTTGGTCAACAGTTCTACAAAGAATAAATGAAGTGTGTGTAGTTTGCCAAGAAACTTCCAAAGAGAGACAGGGATGCTTAAGAATCTTCCAAAAGAGGCCATGAATATGAAAGAGAGCAAGGAGGGGTCTGTGGGAGGTGTGGGAGGGAGGAAAGGAAACAATGAAATATTGTAATTATATTATAATCTAAGAAATAAACAAATTAAAAATCTAGCAATTAAAAAATTAGATGGGCTACAGCTGGGATACAAAGTGAATAAACTGTAATTAAT
This sequence comes from Pachyuromys duprasi, assembly GCA_028658305.1. NCBI lineage: Eukaryota > Metazoa > Chordata > Mammalia > Rodentia > Muridae > Pachyuromys > Pachyuromys duprasi. Next base: position 54,734,915 of record CM053764.1, read on the forward strand.
ATAAAAATAAAATTTTAATTAAAAATGAGACAATATCACATGTCTCTTAACCTTAACCTTGGACCATATCCCACATGCACAGGTGGTAGAAGCCAGCCTCAGCACCCTTCCTCCTGTCCAGAGCCACCTTGTTACTAAGACCACGTTCAAGACCTCATCCCATCCTCCATCATTCATCCCTCTTCCCTGCTATGTGGCTCCTCCATCGTGACTTCTAACCTCACCTGTGGTCATGTGGTCTATTCTCGGCTCCCTCAACAAAGCTGGCTATTTCCTCTAATTCCACTGATTCGATGATCTGGCTGATGTGAACCCCTTTGGGACCCTTTTCTACATCTCTATTCTCATTCTTTTTTTCTTCTGCCATTCCTCTAGCTCAAGCCCACTCACCCGAAACACGTGCACATATGAAGCACAACCTAAATAGAACTGTAGGAGAATTAATCCAGCAGCCACATGTAGAAAGACAGCAGGAAAGAGCCATCGAGGAAGCTTATCTGGCCTTAGAGCCAGTAGGGAACTAGCCTGGGGTGTGAACAACAGGAAGGGGCAGACATACAGGCCCTGGTTGTTAAGATGTCAAAGGAAACACTGGAGAACACTGAAATCTTGACTCCTGGGTTTAAGGGATAAGAAGTGCAAAGAAATGGAACAGAAATTGGTTTTGATAGTTTTTTGAAAGTTTATTTTGGTAAAAAAATAATAATAATTGCAAGGATATCCAAAGCACAGACAACCTTGCAGAATCATGAAAAGTCAAATAGAGTGGTTAAACATTCTGCTTTGACTTCAAACACAAATAAAAGCATAGCCTCTGGTACTCGCAGGTGTGATCTAAGACTCTGAGAAAGAAACTTAGCACCCCTGAGTCTCCTTCCTCTCAGACACCCTGACTCTAGGGAAACACCCCCAAAGCTCACAGCGTGGAGAAAAATGAAGCTTTGAACACACCTTTGAAGCAGTTCATGTAGACACCTTTCAGGTTTTTATTAATTTTACTAATGCATTATTTCCCTCAGCTATTCCAATTGGGAGGCCACAGATTTTATATATACATATCTATGTATACATATATGTACATATATATATATATATATATAATATAGTGTTCCTGAAATGCACCATATATGGAGAGACATGGGATTATTATAACAATTTGATGTACAATATAATTCATGCATCTATACCATGTATAATAATTATGTCAGTTTGATTAGCATTTCTGTTATCTTTAAACTTTTATCATTTCCTTATTTTTAGAACCTATAAACTTCTTCTAGTACTTTATATTAACTGGATAGTCGATCATGAACTTAGCCCTATCTTGGCATTTGTTATCCAACTTTAATTCTTCCTCCTAGAATTCTTTCAAATTTGTAATAATTACCATCCCCTTCTCTCCTGTGAGATCAATGTTTTCATCTTGGAGACCTGAGGAAAACACATGGTATTTGGTGGAGTGCCAAAATACTTAGGCAAGTTCATCTTTGGGTGCATTTAATAAAGTACTCAAGTTAACTTTTACAAAATCAATTAATAACCATTAATTACCTTTGCTTGGGCAGTACTTAATTGGTTTACAAAATTACGAGACTAAAATGTAGGGATGAGCTGGCATGAGTGACTTGGGAGGAAAGTTGGTTACAGCACACAGCTCAGCAGCCCCAGCAGAAAAACTGGGTTCTGGGGGAGTCCCTTGCTACTTCCCTGCACCTAGGTACGGTGCCGGTGCCCCATGCACACGAGTGCTTTCTGTGGAAGGCACCATAGAAACTACATCCAGAGAATCAGCTCTATGGCAACCACATGGCATGTCTCTTGAGGACTCTCTGCTTATTTGGGGGTAACAGAACTTTAGGAACAGAATGTTTGCTGACTATTTGAAAGGCCTTCATGTGGTATGACAAATCATATGGAACTTTGATTTTTCAGCTTTTAAAAAAATAATTTATTTTTTTTAATAAATTACAGTTTATTCACTTTGTATCCCAGGCCCCATCCTCACACCCTCCCAATCCCACCCTCTCTCCCTCATCTCCTCCTATACCCCTCTCCAAGTCCACTGATAGGGGAGGTCCTCCTCCCTCTCCTTCTGACCCTAGCCTATGAGATCTCATCAGGGGTGGCTGCATTTTCTTCCTCTGTGGCCTGGTAAGGCTGCTTCCCCCTCAGGGGGAGGTAATTGAGCAGGCCAATCAGTCCATGTCAGAGACAGCCCCTGTTCCCATTACTAGGGAACCCACTTGGACACTGAGCTGCCATGGGCATCATCTGTGCAGGGGTTCTAGGTTATATCCATGAATGGTCCTTGGTTGGAGTATCAGTCACAGAAAAGACCCCTGTGCCCAGATTTTTCGGTTCTGTTACTCTCCTTGTGGAGCTCCTGTCCCCTCCTGCTCTTTCTATTCCCCCTTCTTTCATAAGATGCCCTGCACTCTTTCCAAAGTTTGGCTATGAGTCTCAGTATCTGCTTTGATACCCTGCAGGGTAGAGTCTTTCAGAGGCCCTTTATGGTAGACTCCTGTCCTGTTTCCTGTTTTCTCCCTCTTCCGATGTCCATCCCATTTGTCTTTCTGAGTGAGGATTGATCGTCTTACCCAGGCTCCTCCTTCTTGCTTAGCTTCAGCTACACAGCTTGTTACACAGCTACAGGTCAATTATTGAGTGGACTTAATTTCCAGTCTATCCTGATCAGACTTTCATCTTTTATTTCAAATTTCCATTAGCCTGCTTTCCGCCATTATTGCCAGAATGCCAAAATTTTACTTACTGTGAGCAACTGGGAGTCCAGAGATGGTATCTGGTCCTTGTCAGGAAGTCCTCAGACATGTTTAATGAATAAAGACATCGTCCTAAGCCCTTAGTTTCCAGCTGTCAGCAACTAGAAAGAGTCCTAAACTAACCCGACATGGGAACAGCAAATACGTTATTTTTAAACAAAAACTCATGATTGGAATAGTTCCCCCAAATAATTACTGAAGCTATCCAGTCATTTTTTTTTTTTTTTTTTTTTGTCTATGGTAACAAAATTCCCAGTGTCAGATGAGGTGAACTCAATGCAGCCCGTTCTCATGATCCTTCTTAGCAATTCAGGGCAGACTGTAAAAATGACCACATGTTGCCACCTAGTGGCCATTTTGTAAAATGTCAGGCTAGCCAATTTACTAACTAAATAAAGTAGCTAGAATCACGGAACAGACCTGTTGGGACCTTAGATGTCATCTTTTGCATCTTTATTATGTCACAGCATCACACTGGTCTCTAGAAGCATCAAAATTGAAATTACAAAATGGGAAGGCAAAAAATCACTAGTATTTATTGAGCATTTTCATTGTGCTCAGCACTGGCTTTCTCCAGACGAACCCACGCGATCCCACTGGACTGTCATTAGCACCCACCCTTCTTTAGAGACTAGGAAACTTAGACATGGGAGAATTAAGTAAGTCACCCACAGCGTGTACCCTCGCCACGAAGCTGTGAGTTCAGTTTTCAATGCAGGCTGCCTGCCTCCAGGGCTCAGATCCTCATCTTTCCGTTTGTCATGAGTGAAACACAGACGACGGGCCTCCTTTTATAAACGTGTTGGGCCTTGATGTCTCCACATTCTTCAGTAAATATTTGCAATATTTCACGTGGTTCTAGACTTTCCAGGAAGGCAGCGAGAAAGAGCCCTGTCTAGCCTTCATCTTGCCTGAACAATGAAGGCAAGCACTGTAGTGATGGGCTCTGCCCCGCAGACATCCTCCCTTCTGCTCCTGCTGCCCAAGCACCTCTCATCAGCAGAATTCAGCTGTAGTGGCCGCTTTTGTTGCAAGCCTGAAGTCCTGAGGTCTAGGAGGTAAACTCATAAGCTAAATGTTTATGCAATTCACTCCTTTTCATGGCATCTCTGAGAGGGGTCAGCCCCTTTTGACAAAGTCGAAAAGAAAAGGTGAACTGTAAGCCAGAATCTTGTGCACAAAACTAGGGGTGTATTTAGTGATCAGGAATTGCAGATTAAAGCTATTTTAAGATTCTGCCTCACCCCTCTCAGATTGGCCATCATCAAGAATAAAAATGACCACAAATGCTGGCGAAGATTTCCTCACTGTTAGTGGTGGTGCAAACTGGAGGTACCTCGAGGTTCTCAAAAAACTAGAAACAGGACTGTCATTTGACCCAGCCAAACCAGCGTAAAGCCAAACAGACTCTACATTGTGTCACAGACAAAACTGCTTATCCACATTCATTGCTGCTGTATTCAGCAATAACTGGGGGACAGAGCCAGTCCTGATGCCCATCAACTAACCGATAATTATGGTACATGCGCACAGTGGGGTTTTGTTCATCTACAAAAGAAAAAGGAAATCTGCAAGGAAATGGATGGAACTAGGAAATGTTACAACATTATAGTAAGGGGGGTACTATAGCCCCAGAAGGTCGAACGCTGTACGTTCTCTCTAATATGTGAATGATAGCTTTAAATTTTTAGATCTGTTTAACTTGGAATGTCTGTAGAAGCCTGGAAGCAAAAGAGGGGGGTCCGTGTAGGAGGGAGAAGAGGCTTTAATCAGGGAAGAGATGGTAGAACACATGGATGTGGAAATAAATGGAGGGATTAAGGAGATTGGGAACAAGGTGAGGGTTGATTAAAACATCAATGTATGAAGCATCCACAGGGAAACTACAACTCACACTCTAATTGAAAAACAATTTTTGAGTGTGGGTACCATGTCTTGGCGGGTAATGCTGACTCCAGAAGCCATGGATTATTAAATGGAAATCCCTGTACCCCGAAGAGCACTGCCTTAGGTATTGCTGGTCAAGAAGATCCCAGAAGTTTTTTTAACTATTCAGGCTATTGTCACTTTCCGGTGGATAACTGGATATCAGGCCCTGTGGCTGGAGACACCACATGTCTTGGTTGCAGAGTATAGAGAAGGCAGAATGAAACTGAGGGCTCCCTCCTTGCTGGCCAGCCTTTATACTAGAAAGGCAGCTGTGAGAGAAAATTCAGCAATGGTATTTCCCAGCTTTGAACACAGTACCAGCTTGCCAGGCAGGAAGTGCTTGCTGGTGCCATCGTGGGATGACTGTAATGAGAGTAATCAACTTGTGTATGTGACCGGGTATGAGGCTCAACCCATAGGATAGAGTTCATGCCTGAGACTGTAGACATAGTAAAAGGCCATCACAGGAGAGTTCATAGGTACTAGGGATGAATCTACTACTTTTGTTTTGCTAAAGGGCAAGTTGTCAAGAGGCCTCTTGAATATTTACATGCACACACGTAGACAGGTGTTGCCCTAACCTTTGATCAAAGAATCGTCTCATTATAATAGATACCAGTACAACACTGGCGGGTGGCCTGTCAAGGTTCTGAGAACAAGTGACTATTAAGTCAAGCATCGACAGGTGCCACAGAAGAAGGGGCAGAAAGAATGCAAGGGTCTCCTGATGGGGAAGAGGGCAGTGGGACCCTGTCTTGGGGCATGGCATGGCTATTGCCCTCATGAACTCTCAGAAGCTGCAGCTACTTGTACAGGGCCTACAGAACACTGGCCATGTCGAGTCATAGATAGGGGAGGCTTTCAAGAGGGTCCATGCCATCCAGGGGAGCTAATGGCAGTCAGGAAGTCATTGTCTTCAGTGATGCAGCTATTGGCAAGTTACTCATGCACCAGCATATACTGGGCAGACTCACACTTCTGCCTATGTAAGTGGCCTTGGTGAAACCCCATGGGCACCAAAGCAAAGTCAAAAAGAAGACAAAACAAAGAGACATGGAAATGCCATGGTTGCCAGGCATCGCTGTGCACACCTTTAATTCTAGTACCAAGGGGTCAGAGGCAGGTGGATCTCTGTGAACGCGAGACCAGCCTGATCTACATAGAGAATTCCAAATCAACCAGTATTATATAGAGAAACCCTATCACAAAGAGAGAGAGAGAGAGAGAGAGAGAGAGAGAGAGAGAGAGAGAGAGAGAGAGAGAGAGAGAAAGAGAGAAAAGAAGGAGGGAGGAAGGAAAGGGTATTGAGTGTGAGTGGAAGGAGGGTGATTGGTGCAGTTGGGAAAGGATAAGAGTGGGTGGAGACAGGTGAGCCATGAAAAGTAAACCCATGACCACATAGATGCCCTGATTAACCTCAGTGGGCCACAAAATGAGCCCCAAGCCACGGATGTGAGAAAGGGAAGGATGGGGTGAGATGACAGGCCTAGATAACTGGAGTGCCTTACTTACAGGTATGAAAATTTTGAAGAACACGTTTCATACAAACTCGAAGAGGAGTTGCACATTTCCTGGCTCCCATCCTCTGAAATGATGTACTTTAACTGTAGGTGGATTTTAAATAAGGACAATAGATCTGGAGAAAAAATGAGCGGAGAAAAATGAGTGTGACCAGAGTGTATCATTGGCATGTATAAAATTGTCAAAGAATAAATTAATTTAAAAAGAAGGAAATTTACTATATTAATTTATTTAGTTTTTAACCATATAAGCAAAGTAAAATCAATAAGCTGGTTCCAAGCGGGCAGCTAATAAAATTAATTTTGATTGAAAAATATATATACTGAGATATAATTCCTACATGCTATGAGAGTTCTTCCTCCCAATGCACCCAAGCAATTTGCTCAAACCTTTATTTATAGCATTTATGGTTATGTTGTGACAACTATTTTATTCTATTATCTTACTCCTTATCCCCTTTCCCTTCCCAAGCGCAGGCTGCAGACAGGCTTCTACCAATTGCAAAAGGGACAGTTGTTTTTTTTTTTTAATCCCCTGTTCTCTGGGATTTTTCCAGACTCAGCACTTGTTCTATAAATGCTTTTTGAGTGACTGGAACACAGTAAGGTTTAGCTAAAACTAAAACCCAACTGGATGGCAGTAAAATATCTGCATATTTGATATCTCGTGTAACTAAACAAATTAAAGCCCCAATATAAAACTTGATGGCATGTTTGCATAGATTTCATTGTTTTGTTCATCACTCAAAGTAAGGGATGACTTAAAAGCTTTTGTGACTTTCATGGTAGTTTATGTCACCAAACAAAATGCACATTTTGAAAATAAATAGCCGAGTCCACTAATGAGGAATCATGATGCTATGTGTACAAAATTTCAAGCCAAAGAAATGAAAATATAGTTTCTATGATGATTGAAAGCAAATGGATGTTGGTAACTATCCCCCTTCACACCGTAGTAGGCTTGTTTGCATTGAAAAGGACTCTAATTTTGCCACTGAATCTAGCATGATTATCTTATGACTAGATTATATTATATTTAATATATCTCTGCTTAAATGCCTAGCAAACATCTTTGCTTTATCCCCTCCAAAACAGACCTCCTGGTCTATCCTTTGAACCCATTCCTTAGAGCTGTGCCATCTTGGGGAAGGATGGCACCATTTTGGTTTTTCACTCCAAAGAACTGAACTCCATCTTGACTCCTTTGTTTTGTCTTGCCCTGTGTCTCACCCAGCAACAAACATTCTGGTTCTTTCTTTAACGTAAGTCAGAAATCTGCCTCTTCTCACGGCATGGTAGCTGGGCCACCACATTGCCCCTTGATTTGTGCAGCCACCCCCTTTCAGGTAGAACAGACAGGGAAAATGAAAGGGACATGGAAGAGAAAGGAACCCCTCACTCTACAGTCTGGTTAAAGTCGGTCTCTCACCAGCCGAGACGTCAACAATTCCAGCACTGTTCACAAAATGTGCTGTGAAGGTTGTCTTTGTGGAGATAATATTCTTTACACATAGTGATATTTCAAATAAGGACGTTAAAAGAACTGTAAAGTCCGCATAAGGCATATATGACCTGCAAGCATGGTCTTTCTCATCCCCACATGTAACCTGCCATTTCCTGGAAACTCATAAAGGAGACTAGAAATCTTGTTTGCAGTTAAAAACATGCCTCAAGCAATGCACGTGAGCAATGCATGTGGGTTTACCTCATCGGCCTCTTACGATTCTTTTTTTTATATTTATTTATTTTTATTTTTATATCAATCACAGGTTAGGAACTTTGCATCCCAGGCGTAGCCTCCTCCCTCATTCCCTCCCACCCTCCCACTCCCTCCCTCATCTCCCTCCTCCCCGCCCCCTCCAAGTCCACCAACAGGGGAGGACCTCCTCCCCTTCCATCCAACCCCAGCTCATCCTGTCTCCTCAGGGCTGGCTGCAATGTCCTCCCCTGGGATCTAGCCAGTCTGTCACTCCCT
>CM053764.1:54743618-54757064 GCA_028658305.1 Pachyuromys duprasi
TATTCCATTGTGTAAAAGTACCACAATTTCTGTATCCATTCCTCAACTGAGGGACATCTGGGTTGTTTCCAGGTTCTGGCTATTACAAATAAGGCAGCTACGAACATAGTTGAGCAAATGTCCTTGTTGTGTACTTGAGTTACGATTCTAACCAATGCATCTCAGGAATGATCCTCTGAATTTACTTACTGAAAAAAGGGAGGAAAAAGGGGGTGGGTGTCCTTTAGAAATCCTTGTAAAATGTTAGTTCTGTAGCCATCAAAATCATAGGTATGGGTATTAAGAGATACATGTGTGACTCTCTCTTGATAAACCCACATTCACACTAGAATGAGCCCTCCTCCTCCCTTAGTATTTGTCTTTCTATTCATGTCCATGCGCACATCCATATTCTTTTTAAATCTCCCTAATAAACTCCAGTTCTGTTTCACACTTGTGGTGGGTTGAATGCTATCTCTCCATTAATCTCGGTCTCATGCTGTCTGAGGGGAAGGATGCCATTGGAAGTGATCTTTGACAGTTTAAACATTCTTGACACCTCTGCTTGGCTCCCTTTGCTTCCTGCATGTGCTTGGAGATTCGAGCCATCAGCCATTGCTCCAGCCTTCACAGCCACCTGTTACTTTTCTGTATGTTTCTCTGCCATGATGGTGATGGACCCTTTTCCCTCTAAAATTGTAAGCCCCAATAAGCCCTTCCTTCTACAAGTCGCCATGACCAAGCGTTTTAGTACAGTGATTGAAAAGTATTCAGTGCAATACTGATTCAGCTGATAATTCTGTTTTGTCACACAGTCAAGAATTGCAGTTTCACCTGACCAGAGGTTTCTGAAATCCTCAGGCTGCTACAGATGGCAGGATGGAGCTGTGTCTCTGCCTCATGTCCACTCTGATTGGTTCTCACGGGTCCCCGCTACACCCAATCCTCACACAAAAGACACTGAAAAGATTACAACTGGTCTCTTGCTCATAATCTTTCAATGGTTACCACTTTCTCTCCAAGTACAAAGTACTCGTGTCATTCAAGGCTTTAGTTTATAGGATTTTATCCCAACTCTTTCTAACTTGCCATTTGAGCTCTTTTTAAAAATTCCTTCTCTCTGTATCAATGCATGTGGTATCATCATCTGAGAGCCTTCATAGGCCCCATTTTTTTTCCAATAACCTCTTAAATTTCATCATTCCCTAGAATGTTAACTGTGTTTCTAAATAACAGAGAGGAGAGGAAGAGTCAGATAGAAAAATCCAGTAAACAGATTCTAACACATTGGTGTGTGGAGGGCACCTGTAAGAACCACAGTTGGACGTTGCCTTTGTGGTTGCAGTGAAGCCCTGTGCATCAGTTAGCATCACAACAATGCGGGGTAACATACAACCTCAAGAGCCTAAGAGGCTGTAACAGTGAGCTTTTCTTGGCCACACATCAGTAGAGTTAGCAACATGGGCTGGGCTCAGGGGCTCTTGGCTGTGTTTACTAACACACTTGAAGCTACATGTTTGGTCTCCCTTTAGCTGATACTTAACAAGAATTATCTAAAAATAAAATAAATAAATAAATTTAAGAAATAATATATTTGAACACTTGGTTCCGAATTGTTGTGGAATTGTTTGGAAAAGATTAAGAGGTGTGGCCTTGTTGGAACTTGGGGCAAGCTTTGAGGTTCCAAAATATTTGCAACGTTCCCAGTATGCTTTCTCTGTCTCTGGCTTGTGGATCAAAAGATGTGAGCTCGCAGACATTCCTGCTGCCTTTCCTTTGCTCTGCTGTCATGGACTCTTACCGTCTGAAACCAGCAGCTAAATTAAATGCTTTCTTTTATAAATCACCTTGGTTATGGCGTTTTGTTACAGCAACAGAAAATAAATAAAAAGGATAAATGAGTATATGGAGGAATAGGTTCTTATAAATGTATTAGATATCTGGCCCCAAATTGGACGTTGGATAAAACAGAAAACAGACAGATAAAATGATAAGAAGACTACAAGTTTCTAAAATCCAGAGCAGGGGATTCAAAAATTATGGAGTATAAGGATTTGTTTCACAAGAAACAAAAGAAGGCTTTAGAACACTTGGCAGCAGACAATCAACAAGATAAAATAAACAGTCAAATATACTTGTTGTGTTCTCTTAGCCCATCCACCAAGCTCTCTTTCTTGCCCCCTTCCAAACGCCTCAGATTTTCACTTAAATAAAAAATTTCCCTTTAAAACTTGCTCTCATCACATAGCATAAATTTATTCCAGTCCCATGTAGGGTAAGCTTTGAGTCACAATGAGCATATCAGAGTCCAGTGTTGAATCACAGAAGTGACAAGTCAGGACACAAAGTAGAGGCCTATCTTAGCCGATTTCCAATACAGTCGGGCTAGCCCGTATGGGCCTACAGTAAACAGGATAAGACAGAGTGGATTTAGAGCTATTCAATGGTGTAGACAAGGAACTCAAGGGAGGAAAAATACAATTAAGAAGACACAGTTATTGCCCTGAAAATTATCAACTGCCCCTGCGGATCCAGAGTAACAGTGCTAGTATGTCATGTTTAAGACCAAACAGGAAAAACAACAACAACACAATGTCTCTGTGAAGCTTTGACGTGTTTTTCCAACATCAGACTCCTGTACACTCAATTCTTAGAGCACTCACATTCCGTACCACATAATTGAGCACCTAATTATATTTTTCCTAGTAATGCTTGCTGTTTTTTTCAGGATGGTTAGTCTCCTACTCTACCAGATTGTAAACCCACCAAGGCCTGTGAACATATGTGACTGTAGATTTGAATGAGACCTTTGAGATCCTTTTATGTTGATAGCTGCAGGAGATGAAGACTCACAATTTGTGCCTAGTTCATACAGCCACTTTGTGTTTGGAAAGTTTCTTATACTCTCCCTTTGATTGGTGGAGAAAGGAGGAATAAGTGGATCCCCACCCCTGTCCCCTGCCCCCTGTCCCCACTGACATTTTTGGTGTAGATTTTTAAGGTGATATGGGCCAGCTATCAATTATTATTATTAATTATTTTGTGTTGGTCGAGGCTTGAATATAGAAAGGATGAGACTCTTTATGCCTGCTAAAGCCTCTCTTCTAAACAAGTGAAAGAAACGAAGTGAGAATCAGTGAATTTCAAGAGCTGAGAAGATAAGGTCTGACTATGAATGAAAAGCAACAATTAGGATCTGATCTGTTTGACAGACCAAAGAAAAATATGGGAGCATTATAAAAGGCAGGGTCTGGATTCAGAAATGAGAGTGCCAAGCCGCAGTGCAACAGGCTGTGCTCTGCAGTGAAGCAGTCTACACTGGGTAGAACAGTGGATTTTCAGCCCATGACTTGCCCTGAGGGACTCCATCTTACAGGCAGTGTCTGGCTCCAGTTTGACTGCAAACACAGAGACAGGATGCCTCCATACCGTGGCGGCCATATAAACAATGCAGACTGCCTAGTGCCATGTAAAAGACACAGACCAATAACTTGTTTCCAAAAGTATAGAGGTACCAACCTATAAACTTAGCAATGTAATCTGAGGCCCTATGAGCTAATGGGTGCATTAAAATGACACAAGACAAAACAAGCTCGAGAACTTACTGAACACATCAGACTAAGAAAATGGTGTAAGACCCTTACCTGAATCCAGTGAAGAAGAAAGAGAGCATACGACACTGAGATGGTGGTGGCTCCCTTACCCAGCTGTCATCTGAACACCTGGTGTTTCTATCAGGGCACCAACAAGGAGAGAACTCCCAACTCTAGAGACTTCAGTTGGAGCCAGTCCCCACTCTAGATGTAGCCTAGTGTTGTTTGTCCATCTGCTCACTAGTTCACATGAATCCAGCCCTGCTCTTCACCCCCATAATCCCCTACTCACTTTTATCACTCAACCAGATGCTGAGGTTAGGCTCAAACCTGAGACTCTGTGTCTGTGTCTAGAGTAGCATCTTCAGCCGACCTCTAGTTTCTTGCTTCTGCCTTTCAATGAGGCCTTGTTGAAACTCCTTGAACTTTATTAAGGCCTCTTTAACCCTTTGTTGATGTATTTACTGTCTGATATGTAATGTGTGATCTGAAAGCTAACATTAGTAATTGATATTGAATAGATTCCCCAATGCGCATATAAAAAGCCAGGTATAGGCATGAATCTGTAATCCAGCACTAAGGGACCAGAAGCATGCTGATCCCAGGCGAAAGATCCCAGGAGAAAAGAAGACATTCAGCGTTGACTCCGGCCTCTACATGTGTGCACACACATATTCATGTGAACATTCATGGCATGCAGCACACACACACACACACACACACACACAAAGCTGAAATAAACAATCTCTATTTGCCTTGGGAAATCATCAAGGGAACTAGAACTACTTGGGGAAAATTGCTGTCTTCAGAACCAAAGTAAATTGTTAACTGATCATTGTTCAGTAAGTTCTGATATTACACTAGTATGTGCTTTAATGTTTCTGGCACAGTGTATTCATGAAAGAATGGCTGAGAGATACCTTTAACCCAGGTTGGAAACATGAATATCTCAGGAGGCTTTGCCACCATTCAGACTTTGATTAGAGAGTCCTGTGCTATGATAATCATCACCCATCAAGGCTGAGATGGCAGAAAGGAAACCATCTGCCATCCCTAAGACAGCTAGGTTCAGTGGCACATATATGTAATCCTAGCATCTGGGAGGCTGAAGCAGTATACTTGCTAATTTAATTTAGGCCAGCCTGATCTGCATAGTGAAACCCTCTTTGTAAAACTTGATTGGGTTTTGCAGATACTGCTGTCACCTGTAGCCTCTTTATGTCAGCCATGATCAGCCCTTGTGTGTTCAACATAGCAGCCAACAGTGGGCCTTTAAGCTATGCATCCTTTGAGCTGCTTGCAGACAAAGTTCTGTGATGTTCCCTAGACCTTGGGGTTTTATACAGACGTCCCATTTAGGGATGAGAGCTCAAAAATCATTTATTCTCATCACTTTGGCCAGATAAGTCTCTGCGTTGGCAGTCACTCTCAGGAAACTGGAGCCTCTCTGCCTCACCCTGAGAGCAGCATTAATAAATGGATATTTACTGAGAAGCTTTAGAACATGTCCGTTTACCAAAACAATAATGTTATGCTCCCAATTTGGGTTCATAATCTCTGTATCCCTAGGCTTTTGACTGAGTTTATAGTACTAGATTATTGTGTCTAATTACTCCCATGGAGCACACTTCACATCCAAACACAAATTGGTTGGTTACACCAAGTATAGTTTTGCCACTATTGAACCACTAGGCATATCTTCCCTGGCACACTGCTATTGTAGAAGAAGTAGCCTACAGCTGATAAGATCATTAATAGGTTTTCTCACTCTTAGTTTATTTTTCTGTTGCTGTGATAAAATACCATGACCAAAAACAGCTTTGTAAGGAAAGAGTTTACTTGCCTTACAAGTCCCTGTCACAGTCCATGATCAGGGGAGGACAAGATAGGAACTCAAACAGGGCAGGAACCTGGAGGCAGGAGCCGATGGAGAGGCTATGGAGGGGTGCTGTTTACTGACTTGCTCAGACTGCTGTCTTATACAACCCAGGACCACCTTCTTACTGGTGGTCACACCCACAATGGGTTAGGCCATTCCATATTAATCACTAATCAAAATATCCCCACAGAGCTGTCAAGCCTGTGGAAGCATTTTCTCTGTTGAGTTTGCTCTTCCCAGATAACTCAAGCCTTGAGTCAAGTTGACAGAAATGAACAAGAACACTCACCCAGCAGCACCATCTGGCACTGAGATGTCAGCCAACAGAGAGGGAGGGAGCTTCCAGCTTGGGTCTTACTTGATTTCTCTCTGTTCTGTAAGGTGTGTGATGCTATCATTCTTGCCCTCTAATTTGTAACCAACCAAGAGATGTAGCAATATTCAGTATTCTTTGGGGGGACCTCTGGGACTTCTATGGTCAACATCTCATTAAAGAGTAGATTTGAAAGTCTATGACACTGGAGACAACATTAACCACCCATGAATTAACCTCATTATAGATGATATATATATATATACATACACATATATGTGTTTATGTATATGGTATATATGCATATATGATATATATACATACACATATATGTGTTTATGTATATGGTATATATGCATATATGATATATACATACACATATATGTGTTTATGTATATGGTATATATGCATATATGATATATACATACACATATATGTGTTTATGTATATGGTATATATGCATATATGATATATATACATACACATATATGTGTTTGTGTATATGGTATATATGCATATATAATATATACATACATAGACACATGTATAGGTATATATAATATATATATGTATATATATTTGGTACATACATATAAGCCAAATCCTATGTCATCATCTGGCTCTTCGAATGCTTCCTTTTTTCACCCTTCTTTTCCTCTGCTGCAGCAGGGGCAGAAGCAGCAGAAACAACCACAGCCCTAGCAGCAGGCTCAATGGTGAGCTCTTCACTACCCTAGGACAGGACAACATACCTGATTTTCCCCTCTAGTTCACTGATGACCTTGTTGCTAGTCATCATCCACCTCGATCCCCACTGTCTAGAATTTTCTTTATGCTTCGGCACTGGGAAAGGAGTTACCCCAAGGGCACCCAACACGCAAGAATGACACAGTACATATCAGCTGCAGCAGCAGGCCTCACACATGCAACCGCTGTGATATGAGGAAATAAAACCTCCTCTCTGATATTTTCTTTGTTAAAGCATCTATTGAAGTACTTGGTTCATGTAAACTAAGCGTACTTTGTTATGATTGACTTTTGTAAGTTCTTAGTATATGACACTCTTCCTCAGTTACATGATATGAAATAATTTCCCAAAGTCTCAAGCTTGATTCTCATTCTCTTGTTTTTACGGTTTTTTCCTTTTTTAATTTTAATTTTTGTTTTTGCAGAGCCTTACTATGTAGCCCTCACTGGCCTGGGACTTGCTGTGTAGACCGTTGTAGGCCAGAAATCCCAGGACTCCGCCTGCCACTGCCTCCCATGTGACTGAATTAAAGGCATGTGCCACCCTGCATGGATAAATTTCATTCTCTAAAAATTCTCATTACAAAAGAAAAAGAATTTAGGTTTGAGTAAAATAAATCAAATTTATCAAAATTGTCCTTTTATGAATCATATTTTGCCTCCCATCTAAAACTTTTTGTCTACTCTGAGGTTAAAAAGATTTTCTCCTATGCTTTTCACCCTTTTATTTAAATGTTATGGTCTTACACTTAGGCTAATAATCTCTTGGAAATACTTTTCACATATAGCATAGATATGGACCAGAGGGGCTGTGGCCGAGATGGTTCAGTAGGTAAGAGCGTTTGCTGTGAGAACATGAGGGCATGCCGGTGGCTGCCAGCACCCAGCTGAAGAGCTCCCACGCTGTGCATGCCTGTACTTGGGGAGGGACAGACAAGAGGATGGCTAGGCCAGCCTGGCTCCAGGTTCAGGGGAAAACCCTGTCTCTAAAGAATAATGGAGAGCTGAACATCTCAGTGAACACTTGCACACGCCGTTGTGCATACACCTCACTTAAACTCACGCACACACAAATATGGACCAAGATTTTTCTTGTGTATGAATAGAAATTGTCCCAGCTCCATTGACTGAAAAAGACTCACCAGCAAATTGTTTTGTTGAAAATTGCTTATCCTTAAAAGAAGGTTGGTTTATTTATTCTTTCTTAAAATATAGTTTTACTTTTTAACCAAATTTAAATTTTCTGATAACTGCATACACGAGTACTGTGTTTACATTGTCTCTACCTTTTCCCTCCACTGACTTCCCCCTTTCTCTTCCAGCTGCTGCTTATTCATGACCTCACCTTCTATAACACCTTACTGATTCTACTGAGTGTTGACGGTATGTCCATGGGCTTAGC
Organism: Pachyuromys duprasi; assembly: GCA_028658305.1. Taxonomy (NCBI): domain Eukaryota; kingdom Metazoa; phylum Chordata; class Mammalia; order Rodentia; family Muridae; genus Pachyuromys; species Pachyuromys duprasi. Next base: position 54,751,532 of record CM053764.1, read on the forward strand.
GCTAGCCACTTGGGACTGGATAACCTCCTAAGGGACTCCTCCTTGGAGAAATCAGCTCCTCCTCCTTTCTGCTGCCACTGATTGCCTGTAGCTTTTTATTTAGGAGTGGGGCCTTGAGAAGATTCCCCTATCCATGGGGGTTTGTCAACTGGAATTATCGTTTTGCAGTTCTTGTAATTCTGTATCTTATTTCAGCAAAGTTTTTTGATCAGTTTTTCTACCCTAATGCCAATACCCCCTTTTTTGACCATTGATGTTCTGTAATATGCCTTAAACTTTGTTTTGTCTTCCTTAAAATTATTTTGGCAATTCTGCACACACTAATGTAGATTTCAAAATTGGGTGCCAGTTCTCTCCTCAAGTTCTTTACTAGATCTATAGATATAAGTCTGAACTAAGCCTGTGTATGAAAAGTGAGACCTGTTTAGCTTTACTGAGTTTTCATGACAATTAGCATGCAATGTCTTCTCATTCCCGTAAGTCTTTAATTTCTCACAGTAATAGTACAGCAATGCTGAATTCAGTCTCTATGGCTATTATTGGTACATCAAAATATAGCTCTGTTTATATTTTCTAATTTTGTCACCTCTTAAAATTCACAAAATATACCAGTTCTAGTGATTTTTGCTATGCAAATTATATAGGGTTTTGCATAAACAACTATGTTGCATCCAAATAAGAACAGCTTTGTTTCTTTCAAATCTCGGTATATTTCCTCTGTATACTTTTCCATTTGTTACTGACTAGAGCCTCCGGCACAATGATGATGTCAAGTAGATATTATTGCTTCCTTCTTTATTGTTAGAGAGAAACATCTAGTTCTGCATTGTGAGATCCACAGCTAACAGTTTTGTAGGGTGCCATTATCTCTTACAGGAACTTTGCTTCTACCCAAGACCCCGCTAACCATGAAGTGTGTTCAGCTGAAGGATGGAAACAGGCACCACTCCTGACTTTGTGTGAGCTCAGGAACATACATAAAACATTGACAGCTCACTGTCAGACTGGGAAAATTCTGCTCTATTCCTACTTTGTTGAGGATTCTTATAGGAGTAAATTACATCTGATATTTAGTCAGCATCCCTGGATGCTATTATAGGGATTTTCTTGTGATGATATGACATACTATAATGATTTTTACGTATCTGTTTTATGAAAAGAATGAGGATCATTGCATAAATGATTCTGAAGCCTTTGAGAGCCAACAAGTAATTGAGGAGTGATGCCTAACCCAGGTCTTAGGAAAGGATTGGCCATTCATCACTTCACCACTTAGTTCTTTATTGGTGATAAATTCGCAAAAGTCATGAGTAATGCTTTCACCCAACTGGTGGTCACTATGTTCATAGAGGTCTCCCCAGCACAACAGCAAGCTATGTGAGGAGCTAAAATTTCCCTTTAGTTCTCAGTTTGGAACTTCTTTACTATGGCGTATCTGGAGAAACACATTTCCTTCAGAAGTTTTCAGGTTGTAACACTGCTTTGGCAGTGAGCATTATTTGTGCCCATGACCCTTCTTCCACTGCCACACCTCTATGCCTAATATCTCCCACAAATAACCACTACGTGGCAAGACAAATACTTGTGCTGTTAGTGTAATTCAGAGTAATTTTTTTCAAGGATGAGTGACATTAAAATGTTGTCTGAGCCATCTTGTACTAACTGATACCTTCAGGATTTTGTCTTATTCTAGGTTTAGATTTGCCTATTTTATTTTGTGAATGTTTGCCTGGAGATATGCATGTATACCACATGTGTTCCTGGTGCCTGGCACAGGCCAGCAGATGGTATCTGATGCCATGAAACTGAAGTTCCAGATGGTAGTGAGCTGCCACATGAGTGCTGGGAACTGAACTTTGGGTCCTCTGTAAGAGCAACAAGTGCTTTTAACTTCTGAGCCATCTCTTTATCCCCTCAGTCTACACTTCAATGTTACCACCATTGCGCTGGTAAAGAGGACAGCCTGCTTCAAGCAACTAACTGGTAATAGGATTTTTTATAACTAAACATGTTTATAAATTGGAGATAGTCTGGATATTGTGCTTCTATGTATTATTGTATTGCACACATGCATCCTGTGTGTATTTAACAATATGTATAAATGCTGGATATAGTAGTGAAAAACAGACTTACTTTTCATGAACCAACATAGAACTTGTGAAAAAAAAATGCAAGTTGCTACTGAACTCTCTCAGACAGCTATAGTGGAAGCTGATTCTGGAAAGGCCATTATGGGGGTAATTGCCCAAGAGAATGTTTTCTTACACAGGAAATTAAAGACAGAGAAAGCATTATTAAAAGTAAAAAAAAATGTAGATTTTTACATCTGCCAGGACATGTCGCATCGCTTACACCCCTAATGGGAATAATGACTAAATTGAATCTCACTTAGATCCAGAACTTAAGATGAATTTCAAGGGGGACAGAACTTTGAATAAGAAAGGGCAAGTATTCAAGATGTTTTATACAGTGAGATTCCCCATTTCCTGAAATTATATTTTTAAAAAGTTATTCCCCAAAAAAGGTAAAGTGAGGGGTTTATTGCTTATATTAAATGAGAGATCAAAACATTTAGATTGGTGCTTTTGAAAACTCTGGTTCTCCACCCTGTATTGTGATTCTAGAAGCTAGATATGATAAGATGTAAAAAGTGACTGTCACTAACTCTTGTTCTTGAATTCTTAGCAAAATGGAGAATTATTCACATAAGAATATAGACATGTTTGTGAATGTATATATGTTGTGTATGTAAGATGTGAATGTGTATATCTGAAGAGGAAAAAATGAGTCAAAATTAAAAATGTTAATTGGACAACATTCTTGAATGTCTTAATTACAGTGATCTCTCCCTTGAATTAATTCAGCAAATAATCAACCTACTTTCTCTTTGGTCGGCAACCTGCAGTCCTTCGGATTCAAATCTTGAGGTGAAGCTCCACCGATGCCACGGCTTCTCCATCTCTGCATTAATTTATAGGAATAGTGATTATACTCTGTCATGCAGCTAGACATTTTTTGGACAAGATGTCATCTACATTCATTAACAGCTCATTTATTTGCCATTATAAGTTTTGCATAAGTGAAGTTTCCAGATAACCAAAATTAAATCTGTGACATTTTACTGTAACCATGTTGATGGAAAGGGACTCCAATTCCCTCATTTCTTACAGAAACTATTCTTATAAAGATGCCAAGTGAGCTCAGACTGTCTTGAGGAGGAGATCTTGGTACCTCATGGGTGGAAATTAGACTGTGATGTGAAATTTAAATGATGTACAATGAAACGATACTTTTGCAAGTGATTTAAAGAAGGAAATGGTCACATGATAATGCTAAATAGCAACATAAAAATGCAAAGCTAAATTCTACATCATCCCAGTAACTGAGTGTAGGATCTGCACAGACAGTATGGACCATGACAAATTGTTAACAATGTTTCCTTCCGAAGATAGGATTACAGGTGATTTTAATGTTTTTTTTTCTAAGAATTTCTGATTATTTACACAAGCATTTTTTACAGTTAGTTTTTTCCCCCAAAGGCAATTGATTTATAACTTACATGATAGCTCCCCTATTTGTTCCTTGTAGTGAGAATTTTTGGTTTCTTTAAGAACACCCCAAATAAACTCAACATCCCTAATCAGCAGGAAGTACCTAATGATTTGATACCCCTTTTCTGCTCTAACCTTCTTTCTCTCCTACCTAGTTCTGGAGATTGGAATGGATATGGGTGGCGTAGGAAAGTAGAAAATAGAACCCAATAAAGTAGCCAAAAAGTCCATCTGCAGTCCCTTCTTACTTTGTGTCTATTACATATTTTAAAAATGAATACATGATGATGATAATAACATTCATTTCACATGAAATCATTCCTGATGGTATTTTCATAAAGACACTATGCTTGAATGGTCTTGAGGTAAAAAGTCATCTTGTGGCTTTCTTCTGCCTGGTATTCATTAATTTTGTACTCACTTATTACAGAGGCAAAGAGGTCTTCTAAAGAATATAACACAGACACCTCAGCTGGTATCCATAGCCGACAAAGCATAGTAAGAAACGTGCTAGCTATAATTCTTGTCTGAATGAACCCCTTAGGTCAAGATGGATAGCAAAAGCCAGCCATTATGTGATTGACTGCCATATTAGTCCTAAGAATGGAGATAAAGTTCAAGGATCTGTGACATGAACTATGATGTCTGCCAACAGCAAGGTCTGCTCTTCAGTTCTTCATGAATCAGCACTCTGGCCAAAATGGTTCATAGGGGTTTCTAAGGGAACCATATTTAACCTTTGTGCTCACTGAGGACTGAGGGATCCACAGTGATAGGCAATTGTCACCTGTTCGGCTATAATGAAGATTATCTGAAGGGCAAGTGAAAAAAAAATAGATTCTGGAGTGAGCTCTGGAGTTTTCTATGCATATTCCTTTTAATTAATTCCATGAACAAAATATTTACATTCTCTGTATCTTAATTTCTCACCTTCAAGAGATGTTAGTACTAGAATCTACTCTATATGGTCTTTGAGGGCATTAAAGGTGTTAAATCCAATACTGTTTTTAACAGAGTTCCTAAGACATTTACATAGTCAATAAACATTATTATTAGCTTTTACTTATGATTCATAACCAACATAACTCTGAATGTAAATATTTACAAAATCACAATGAGCCAAAAACATCATGAGACCATAGCAACTGTGTTCTGGTAGGTCCAGAATAGGAGTCAGAAAACTGAAGTCTACAGGTCAAATTTGTCCTGTTGCCTCTTTACATGAATAAAATTATTGGAATGGAGCTTCACCACTCTTTGCATATTCTTTGCATTGCTGCCCTGCTACAATGGAAGAACTAAGCAGCTGGAACTCAGCCATAGCAAGTAACGCCTTGAATACTATCTACCCCCTATAGAAAAGCCTGCCAGCCACTTTTCCAGCCCTCAAAGAGAAGCCAGGAAAAAAATATATAACACTTGAAGGAAATGCAGTATTTGAAGAAACAATAATGGAAGAGACAGTCTGAGAAATGATTCTGAGTCACTGCTTAGCCAAAAACAAAGCAACAGTGGCATTGAAACACCAAGTGAGTACCTCTGCCAAGCAATGTCAAGGCAGGCAGCAACTGGCTTGTTTGAGGACAAGAAGGAATCCCATCAAAGAGAAAGAGGAAAGGAGAAAAGAAAAATGGAAGTAAAGTTCTTACTTTGGACCCCCCAAAACAAGGAAGGCCATCTTCATTCTGTATAGGTCTGTGAGATAGGGCAGCAATAAACTACTCACTCAAATTAGTTTGTGGTGCTCTATCCAAATTGTTAAACCCAAAAAACAAAAAAACATGTGTGCTCATCAAGGATGTTGATGCCAATAGGGCTGGAGCGATGGGTGGCTCATTGCTAAGAGTTCCTGCTACACCTCCAGACCTGTTCCAGGCACCCACACTGTTCACAACCACCTGGAACTCCAGCTCCAGAGAATCTAATACCTGCTCTGACTTCTGTGAGCACCCACATGAACAAGCAGGCACACACCCACCCAC
>CM053764.1:54757164-54771514 GCA_028658305.1 Pachyuromys duprasi
ACAGTCTCTGCTAAGATGAAGACCATTGCTTGTTCTTATAAAGAAAATCCACGTAAAATATCAGGCCAAGCTCCTTTCCAGAGGATAAATTCTGATAACATGACTGCAAAGCTATGCCTCCAACCATTTCTTCTTGCTTAGGGTTGGCCACCAACCTTGAGCCTTCATCCAATCATGCTGGGAGTTGGTCTGATGCTTTTATTTCAGTGCCAGTTGCTGGCTCTCAAGATCTGGTTACTGCCCGGATAATCCTATCCTTGTTTTGTAAACTGCCTAAGACATTGTATCTGATTGGTTGACTAAAGGCCTAAAACTTGGGCGGAGTAGAATGGGGTAGGCATGGCTAAGGTTCTCAGGCTTTGATAACAGGAGAATCACAGGAAACAAACAGACCGACAGGAAGAGAGGAGGCAGGAGGACACCACACGGGTTAGCGTGGAGAAGGAACCACGTGAGCCGGGAGGAAGGACTCCAAGGATGGCATGGATAGAGGAAACACCAAGATGAAAAATATAAGCAAGTGTTTATAAGATTATGTATGAAAGGTAGTCCAGATAGGATAGGCAGATGGCATTGGATGGGGACTGGGAGATGGATGGTGAGGTTATCGAGACAGTATAGGTGGAATATTTGCCAAGCTCAAGGTAAATAAGGCAATTATAAAATCTAACAGGTGTCTTTGTCTCTAGTGTTTATGACAGTGGGTTAAATAATGTCTCCATGATAATCATAGTGCAAATAATTAATAGATAGCCTGACACTCATTGTATTTAGAACAACACAACCAATCACAAATTAAAGTGGTAAAGAGTGGAAGTATATGTTTGGATTCCAAAGCCCGTTCTATGCAACTCCAGTTCCCACAGGAGCATCAGCATCCTCTTCATTTGTACTATGTACACTGTTTTCTCATCAATCTTTGGTAAAAGACTCAGGGCTACCAGAGCCACTTACACACTGAACTAAGTTACAGGAGTCAACACAGAGCTATTACTAGCTACTGTCTCTGGAGAAGGAAATTGTTGCTGTGTTCTAACGGGAACTAGTGGATACCTGCCCGGGTGTTCATTAGATCTGTTCAGCACTGACACTCTGCACTGTGAGATTTCCTCTTTGGTGTGGCTTCTGTGGTTCCATCCTTGTAAGGATGCACTTGGGAGGGAGGTATAGGGAAGCTTTCCACTGTTACACATGTGAATGGACACATCAAAAGCAGCAAGGAACAAGAGGTTGAAATGAAATCACTTTTGGCCACAGCATCATTTCTAGAGGACTCAGGGCAAGATGTGAGAGCTGAGAATTCCTGGGGTGTCTTCTTCAGACTGTGGTTGGGGGATAATAATGATGCATTTAATATTTATTGACCTTGGATAATTGGTAGCTTGTAAGTGCAGGTTTCACTGCTATGGCCCTCTCTTACTACTTAAATCCATAAATACTTATAGAGCAATTTTTTAAGGCTAGAATGAGAGAAATTCATCAAAATGTTAAGATTTGCTTTCTTTGAATGGTAAGAGTATATAGATTTTGCTGTCATCATTTGCTTTGTAACATTTTTTTCTAAAAAGTCTATGTGTTATTTCAGAGTGGAGCAAATATGAAATAAATTATATTACACTGGCTTATTTAATTTCTTCTAGCATATTTGAAAAAAAGAAAAGAAAAAGAAAATTAGCTTATTTCCTGATATGACAGATGGATGTCTGGCAACTACATTTTAAAAATGATGTTAATAAATGAGGGTAGAGAAAATAATAACATTTTTCTGGCATTTAAACCTAATATAAATGAATAAAAAGGCACAGTCTTACCTTAATGAAATATTTCAGCCAAAAAGTCATTCATTTTTATTTGTTATGTGGATAAATAAATGTGATTCTCCCCCAACCCCTCTCATTAGCGCTCCTCCTGTTTTTTCCCTGCCATTTTACGTTTCTCTCCATTTCTTCCCTTCTCTGACTTTATTGTTCACTTCAAACAACAATCATAATTGTTCAAGTACATAAAATAAAAATTTTTGCCTTTGGAAATAACGGTCTTGGTATGTTATACATTAATTTCCCATCTTGCTCCCTCATAAATTACATATGTGCCACTTGTTCTATGTGGTTCATTAAAATTAGGTAGATATTATTCTAATTCTACAAATAGGTGCTAATTAGGACATATTTGCAATTAATGTAATTTTTTTGAAATGTCTACATTTCCATTCAACATTTAGAAGCATATTTCTCCATGTACCGACACTGAAATGTGTATCTTAGGCTATTATAAGTACTATAAGTACAAAGATTGTGCCTAAAAACCATTTGTACTTTTGCATTTGCAATTTTCTTGGTCTATTATAAACAAATGCACTTTTTATAGAGCACATTTAGATGCATTATTTCCTTGCTTAAAAATGCACTCTTTTTAAAAAGAGCATTAAAAGAAATGCTAATGTATCTAGTAGGTTTCACTTGGGCAAGGGATGAGTCAACTGAGGAGTGGAAATGCAGGCAAAATATCCTTGCTGCATTGACACGATGTAGGATCCTGTGTTCCCAGCACTACAGTGAGTCGGTCAGGAGAATGAGCACTTGTCTAGAATAAATAAGACCTATCAAAAGATGATCTACTAGAAATCCTTTCTATCTATTTCCATGTCAAAGCAATGTGCATACCATGGCCACCTCTCCCCTCATCCTTGTGGGCTTGGGACATTCCTTCCTTACAGCAGTTTCTTTTATTTGGTGACAGTATGAAAAAGATATTGCCCAACTTAATGCCCTTCTGCAACTGACGCATTGTGTATCACTTATGAGAGGATTAAGGATAAGTATGGGGTTGCCCTCTATTACTCCATGTCCTTGTCACTTGTCCTACAAAGCAGAGTCCAACTCCTTGGGTCTGGTTACTAAGGTTTGTCTGAAATGCCCATTGCCAAAGATATCCATCCCGTCATCATGAATTGATACAGTCCACACTCAGTGCACAGGGCCAGTCGGCAGACATCTTGAGAAGGCATGTAGATGGGGATGTAAAATGAGGACGATGTGTTGTTGACAGCCCAACACCTTCCCAGCACACATTAGACTCTGAGCGCCTTCCCTCCACTTCTTAGCTTACCTGCCAATTTCCATTTCCTCCCATCGTAAATATTTAATCTGCTCACATGAAAGGTTAGCTTTTAAAACATACACACACAATCTGCCAGTGGCTGAGAATTTGTGAAATACTGTTAATTCAATATTTTGGGTATAAACGTCCTGGAAACAGTGGAGTGTGACCACCATATGAGATTGCTTGGGTTTCACTTTAACTTACCTAAGCCCCTTTTCTGCCGCAGATTTAGCAACCATGGAAACAGGTAAATAATCCTATTTTTAGTGAGATGAACACAAGAGCCCTAACTCAAAAGAAGTCCCTGTCTCCAGCAGTGCCCTGTGCAAACCAGTTCCAGCCTGTGCTGAGCTTGAGGCTCTGCCTTTCTGGGAGCCATTGCTGATGACATCTGCCTGTCTCCAGGATCAAGTGATACACACAGAGCTTACCCATCACTGCTCCTCCCTGACAACCACCAGGGCTGAACACCTGCTTTCAGGCCCCTTCTCACTCTCCCTGTGACCAAGGACACACATAACTTAATTCTCCCATTCCCAGGATGGCTGGTATATCTTGGATTTCTTGCTAGTCATTCATTCTATGGTTTTCTCTTCATGGATATCAAATTACCCTAAGCTCCTCTATTTCACTACCTTTGCCTTGATGCCATCCCAGTTATTGCATCCTATTCTCCACCATGCCAGCGGGCCCCCTTCCATATCTTAGCATCACCATTCAGCCTCCTCCTGGCACCTTCTGCCTCCTTCGCCCTAACCAATCCAAGAATGCAATTACAGTTACAGTTTTTAGCCCAAGGACGTCACAGCTGAGAAGCAAGGAGGCATCTTTCAGCTTTCATTTTAAAGGTTTCAAGTTGTATGGATTTCCCCCCTCCATTAATTTTGTTCTGAACCTGTAAATGCCATCTGGGATTCTTTAGGTCTTCTCAATCAGTGTTTGTGGTTTGAAAAATAGCCCAACTTGCCTCATTGTTGGCTGTTGAGAGAATTGATGCTCTGTTCTTTGTTCTGCTGTAGACCATGTGAGAGGCGCTTCTCTTCTTACAGAGACTGCAGTAATTTTAATGGATGAGAGGGCTGGGCAAGTAGCCTTGACACAGAACCAAATTAAACAGAAACAGGATCACAGTCAGGCAGCTGAAGCTGACGAGATCCTGGGAACTGTTAATGCTTCTTAAGTACAAATCATACACACATCCAGTGTACATACATACACGCAAATTGTATATCTCCACCATGTATCTGCTAGGCTTGTAACACAGCCCTCTCCACCTTCTCACAAGAAAGGGAGCTGGTGCCTCAGCAGAAATAAACGAGCTTCTTGCAGGTCTAAGAAGCCATTCCCTGATCCAAACCAGGGTGCTTGAACAGTTCCGATAACGAAATGAAATGAATTTTGTAGAAGGGCTGTTCAGCAGATCCACACCAGGCGTTTCCATTGGTGTTCACACGGTGAATGAGTTGATCACAGATGTTCCGTCTCAAAAGACATCTTCTCCTTGTAGTTTAAGTATCTGGCTTTCTGAGTTAGGTCCTTTGGGAGATTATCTACATCTAAGCATCAGAAAAGGTGCCCAGCCTGCCTCCTCTCTGTCCCTGAGGCAACTGTAGTGAGTGTTTCCTTCACCTAGACAACCTTCCAGAAGAGCCATGAGATTGCAGGAGGCCTGTGCAAGGGGTGGGGGTAGGGTGGAGTGAGCAACAGCCCAGTGACCCACCTGTATACACAAATACACACATACCCATGTCTGAACTATGTCAAGAATTTCCTGATTGGATGGAAGGTCTAAGTTTGTGAGATTTGCACACATGAGAAAATTACACTCTGAGAGTGTGTAGGGCAATAAGAAGGTGAAACGCCAAACTGAGAGAAAAACTACAATAATGACAGATAAGGGTTCATTATTTTTCTTATTGAAATTGATCTTTTCCTCTAAGAAAAAGTAAATCTCCTACCCCTTCATGACTTATTAATTCACCAAACATAATGGCTAATGGTTAATATGCAAATGAAAATAACTAAATCTTTAGTAATCATAGACGGGGCTTTTGTACATTAAAGCAATATCACATTTTTATTGGTTTCAAATTGAATAAAATACTTACCAGCTTATATGAGTAACAATTGTTCTTTAGTATCAGCTTTATTGTTTTAAAAGTCCATTTATTTTACATCTAGGATGACAGCAACAATATTAAGAACATGGAAAGATGTTTAGTAACCATTCTCAGCTCTAAAAAGCATAAGTGTAGTTTTTTAACATATAATAGATCGAAAGGCAAAGAAACACTTAAAAGGAATGCTCAACATCCTTAGTCATCTGGGAGATGCAAATCAAAACCACTCTGAGATTCCATCTTACACTGATCAGAATGGCTAAGATCAAAATCTCAAGTGACAACACATGCTGGAGAGGAAGTAGAGAAAGGGGAACCCTCCTCTATTGCTGGTGGGAGTGTAAACTTGTACAACCACTTTGGAAATCAATCTGGTGCTTTCTCAGAAAACTGGGAATAGCACTACCTCAAGATCCAGCTATACCACTATTGGGCATATACCCAAAAGATGCCACACCATTCAATAAGGACACTTGCTCAACTATGTTCACAGCAGCTTTATTTGGGATAGCCAGAATCTGGAAACAACCTAGATGTTCCTCAACAGAAGGATACAGAAATTGTAGCACATTTACACAATGGAATACTACTCATCTATTAAAAACAAGGAAATCATGGAATTTGCAGGCAAATGGATGCAACTAGAAAAAATCATCCTGAGCCCAGAAACAGAAAGACAGGCATGATATACATTCACTTGTAAGCAGATATTAGCTATATAATATAGGACTGCCATACTAAAATCTACAGACCTAAAGAAGCTAAAGGCTAAAGAGGACCCTAGGGAGGATGCGTAAATCTCATTCAGAATGGCAAGCAGAATAGACACCAGAAGCAGTGGAAGAGAGGAAACAGGATGAGAGCCTACTGTAGAGGGTCCTCTGAAAGGCTCCACCCAACAGGGGATCAAAGCAGATGCTGAGACTCACAGTCAAACTTTGGGTAGAGCGCAGGGAGTCTTATGGAAGAAGAGGGAGATTGAAGGACATGGCAGCAGGGCAGGGTGGGAGCAGAAGCCCTACAAGGAGACAACAAAGCTAAAAATTCTGAGCCCAGAGGGTCCTGCAGAGACTGATGCACCAACCAAGGACCATGCATGGAGAGGACCTAGACTCCCTGCTCAGATGTAGCCCATTGGCAGTCCAGTCTCCATGTGGGTTCCTGAGTAAGGGGACCAGGGGGCTACCTCTGTCATGAACTCCATTTGCCTGCTCTTTGATCACTTGCCCCTGACAATGCACCCTTGCCAGGACACAGAGGAAGAGGATCCAGGCAATCCTGATAAGACTTGATAAGCTACGGGCAGGTGGCAAAGGAGTAGAACTTCCCTTTCAGTGAACTAGGGAAAGGGGATGGGAGGAAGAGGAAGAAAGTGTGGGGTTGGGAGCTTCAATCGGGATATATAATGAATACACTGTGAAAAAAATTAAAATTAAAAACATATAATATAATGAACAAATCTGTAAGAGAACAAGGCTGGAAGAACAAAGGTCCAAATGTTTATTTTATGAATTAGAGACCTTGACTTTTTGCTTTCTTGGCGCTCATGTATCCTGTTGTATTTGATTCACTGAGCACCATTTTCTTTAAGCCAACTTGTAGGCAAAGTGCTTTATCCTTGTGTTTCAGGATGAATCTACCTACCCTTGTTAACTTGCTAAGTTTTACTGTATGGTTGCTTGAACAATTATCAGCCCATTTGTATTAAGAAGTACACAGGCTAGAACTCACGGCTATGGCAAACCAGGCCTTTTCATGTGAATTATGGAAACATGAGCAATAGGTGGACTGCAGCCTCATTACCCTGCCATTATATTTGATGATAGGAACCCTAGGCTTTATTTTCCCCAGTGTATGTTGTGTTTAAAATCATGAGCACATCATGTCATCGTGTTATATAAAATGGCATCGTCTGTAGTTTTAGAACATGTGCTGAATTTTGAAACCTGTCTTTTCTTTATGTGCTAATGTTTGAAATGGGTCTTTTAGTTTCGAACACTGTAATGTCCTGGGCTCAGACTGAAATTCACTGCAGGGTCTACGTACAGCTGGAATGAGGGTGGCACCTGTGCCAACTGTTTAGCTCTCTGCAATATTGTGCAGCGCATACCGCCAAGATTGAGGCATGCACCTGGAGAGGGTGGCCAGGCCGAATAGACATTAACTCATGCAGAATGCTGCTATGTATATAAACACAGAGCCTGCAGTGTTTTCAGAGAAGTCTGGTATAATCTTTACTCACCTAGATCTATCTTATGACTCACCTGTGTAACCCACTGCTGATCCTCACATCAGGAAAGAGTAATGCTGTCAAGTTGGAAATTTGGAGGAAGTATTCTCTCTCTCTCTCTCTCTTCTTTCCTACCTTCCTTCTTCCATTCCTTCTCCTTGTCTCCCACATCCTTTTGTCCTCCCTCCTCTCCATCTCTCCCTTCCTTCCTTTCTTCCCCTTTTTCTTTCTCCCAGGCTAGCCTCAAACACTTCACTGTGAACTCATCATCCTCTTGCCTCAGGTGTCCCAGTGGTGGGATGCCTACCATAAGCCATCAGTAACTAAGGCAGTTACTATTTGTTCTGCATACCAACAGCAATAAAGCTTTTTCTATTTTTGTAGTTATACTAAAATAATAATTTCACTTATATGAGTGATGATCAGATCTGTTTTGGTATGAGTGTGAGTTCTGACTTTTCATTTGCAAGTCGTTTTTCTCTTATGTGTGTATGTTCAACGTATGTACATTGGATAATTTAGTAACATGTTTGTTAATTCTTACAACAGTCTCTGAGATGACAACAGTTCCATCATATTACAAGGAAAAAAGAAAGTAAGTTTTAGCAGGTTAAATAACTACTTAGTATCACAAAGCTAAAAAGTTTGCAACATTCTGGAATCCTCACTCAAACTCCACTCTGGGCTAGATGGCATTTGAAAGATGACCTGACTTCTCTGTGCCTCTTTCAGTCCCCTTACTGTCTCTTTATCCAGAAAGCCACTTGAATCTCTGACATGGAAATAGCTTAAATGACCCATAGATAGGAGCCAACACTCCTTTCTACATTCTATTTTACATTCTTAGCCCCACACTGGGGCTAACATTTCAGCCAACACCCTTCCAACTGAAGCACAACCCATTAAACAGATTTGTCGTGTGTTCACTTCCCAGATCGGAGAACAGCTGACTGGCAAGCTCCCTTTTCCAAGCTCCTTGGGTCCCTTACCTTTGCTTCCAAGCTTTTTGTTGACCCTTTTGAAACTAAAGTCAAGTTAACTCACTAACAACTAGAATGATGCATGCAGTCTATAGATAACGTCACTGGGTATACTTCAGTGAGTGGCTTGATTGTGCATAAATTATATTTTAATAAGTGAAACTTAAAAACTCAGCTTTTGTCATTCAAAGCAGAAATTGTTCTTGAGCATCAGTAAGAAAATGGTCTTGAAAGCAAGGTTTTGTAAATAGTCTTGATTTCTTTTGGTTTTGTTTGCATTTCTTTTTCTACTAGTTTTCATCGACTTGAACTATTGAAAAACTGTCAATCTCAAAAGTTTGTGATATTATTATAGGTATAGTATGGGGGATGCGGGGTATCAGGAAGACTTGGTGTACTGAATAAATGATTAGCACTAGGTAGATTGATGAAAGTCCTAAGTGCAGGAAGTCTTGGGAAGACACCTCCAAGTTAAATTTCACAGCAATTGCTTAATAGAACATCTAATAAGCCAGCCAGGTTTGGCTCTTATGGTACTAAGAAATAAACATACTGTTAGAGATCCAGAAATGTCCTTGTACCTAGGGAGAGGACTTGGGAAGGCAAAATCTACAGTTTACCAGCAGAATCATGAGTCAACACAACAAGTATAGTAAAAATCCAAAGATCAAAAGCTGGAAAAATGAATGCCAGTGTGATGTTTCAAAAGACTAGAGGACAGCAGAGTTATTCAGTAGACACCAGTTTGGGGACCAGACTATGACCACAGAAACCTGTGAGCATCCCACAGACACCATGACACACAGAGAGGGTAAAAAATTCTAAATCACCGACTGTTCATTCTCAAGAGACCAATCCACCGAATAAAGTTATCTGAACCCAACAATTCTGAGACCTGGCTTACTAACAAATATAACATTAAAATTAAGCAGTGACCCAACACCAGGCACAGTACACTATAGTCCCAGTAGTCAGGAGACTGAAGCAGGGGGTAACAAGCTTTAGGAATTCCTAGACTACATAGCAAAACTATACCTCACAGAAAGGAAAGAGAAAGGAGAAGGGAGGGAAAGCGAAGGGAGAAAGGGGAGGAGAGGGAAGATAAAAGAGAAAACTTAGGAGCTTGGAAAGATGACTGACTCTGTTACTAAATTGCCTACTGTGCTAGCATGAAGCCTTGACTTTGGATCCCTAGTACCCACATAAAAAGCTGGACATGACAATGATCATCTATAACCCCAGTAGAGAGGATATAGAGGCAGACAGATTTCTAGAGGTTGATGGTCAGCCAGCCTAGGCAAATTGCTGAGTTCCTGTCCTGTTGTAGCCTCACTAGCCTCTGTGACTGGCAGTGCAATCTGTCAGATCACCTAACCCCACAGTGCTTTCCTTCCCTGATAATGAGCTCTAAATGACACCCCCTAGCGCTCCTTCCCTTTAAATCTATCCGTGTGTGTTACTCAATAGAGACATGTTAGCTATTACTACACAGCACAGACTCTTACAAGTACCGGAGGGAAAGCAATGGATTAAAGTAAGCATCTGCCAGTGACGTTCTACCTTGTGGAAGTTGGGAATGGCAAAGTTCCTCCCAGATTACTCTCTCTCTCTCTCTCTCTCTCTCTCTCTCTCTCTCTCTCTCTCTCTCTCTCTCTCTCTGTCTGTCTGTCTCTCTCTGTCTCTCTCTCTCTGTCATACACATCCTTATGACAACAACTAGTTCCCAATATGAAGGAAATCTGAATCAGGCTCCCTCTTTTGTTTGTTAGTCACGTTTCGCTAACCAAACTGTAAATCTCTAAAGATGAGAGACTTGCTTTTACATCTTTTATGCCTCAGGTGAAATCCATTTGGTAATTTTATAATAACATCTATTGGCTCACTAATTTCTTGGCCAAAAAGAAAAGAAATTACAAAATTTGCCTGCCAAGAAGAACTTTCCATCAGATCCTGTTTCACTTCTGTTTACCACTTTGCCTTCAAGGAAGGTCAGAAATATGAATACATTTTTTCACTTTCTCACTGATGTCTTTCTGGTTCCTGTAGCCTGCCCAAGTTGGATTTATTTACATTGTTCTGGGCTGAAATTTAGTTTACATAACCTTCCCTTCTGGTAGATTCCTGCAAATTTCCTTGTGCTTAATACCATTCCTTTCAGCTATATTTCAGCATAGGGCTTTCTTTGTTCAGAAGAATTCTGATACCTCCTTCCCACAGCTGGACACAGCCACGCAGGAATGTGTCCGGCACTTGTTTAGAAAGGGGGATACTGTGTGCTCTTCAAACCATCATGACATAATTTGAGTGCAGAGAAATTCCTATGTTGAGGAGATTTTTATTTCCCCAGTGTCAAAACAGCAGCAAAGCTGAACCAGAAGTAACAGGAGTGTGGAGGGGAATGTGCTTGCTTCAGGCAGCCAAAGTGTGGCAGCTCCGTACACCAGAGCAACCTACTGTTCAACATTGATTGACTATTAGCATATCACAATTTAACCTCATATTGCAAAGATTCTTCATGTAAATGGTTTAGAAAAATCTGTAAGCAATTATTGTTAATAACAAGCAATTTGCAGCATCCGGGGATCACAAAACCTGTTACAAATGAGTAAACAATATTGCTCAAGCTCAACCATCATGGGAGGGACACAGTGTGAAGTTATGCAGTCTTGATGAAGATTCCACTGCTAGGCACAGGGGACAGTGAGGCTACCACAGGCTAGGGGGTCAACAGAATTCACACATAAAGCATCCAAGTTTCTAACCCACAGGCAAGCTCATGGATCCCACTGCCCTCCACTCCTTTGTGTGTCCATATCACCCTGTACTAGTCTCTTCTTTGTGATCCATTACCCTTTGAAGAGCAGAGCAAATATAGTCAAAGGCACCATACTGGATGGCTGGAAATGGTGGGATTTGAACACCTGCGTGAAAGTAATGAGCAAAAGAAAACTGACGAGGAAAAGCAATTATTCCCCAAGTAATGGATTATTTTAATCAGTATCTATGTGACTGTTGTTCACATGGGCTCCAAAGTCTTCTTTCTTCTCTTTTGCTTTCTCTGTCAACAGATCTCTTCTGAAATTAGTCCCAAGTTAGAGAAACAAAGCCATTTGAAGTAAAAAAGAAAAAGAAAAAAAAGTACCCTGAAGTTTGCAGAAACAAAGGAGAGATGCTTCTATTGCCTTTTGCAGACGTTTCACAAATCCTGCAAGGCAGACGCCTTTGTTGGGGATAGACAATGGTCATGGGACATGAGGGTAGGGGAGTTCTTAGATGGATGAGACTGACAGTTTATGGCAGTGGCTTCTGTGTGTGATACTTATTTGAGAAACAGAGCAACTGTAGCTCTGACGAAAGCCCTAAGGAAAACTATGGGTCTGCTGGTTTATCTTGTCATTAGAAGCCACTCCAAGAAGCAGGAGATAGAGAACCAAGACCTGGAGGGGACAGGAGCTCCACAAGGAGATCAACAGAGCCAAAAAATCTGGGCCCAGGGGGTCCTGCAGGGACTGATGCTCATGCATGGAGAGGACCTAGATTCCCCACTCAGATGTAGCCCATAGGCAACTCAGTCCCAATGTGTGTTACCTAGTAAGCTAAGCAGGGGCTATTTCTACCATGGACTCAGTAACCAGCTCTTTGATCACTTCCTCCTGTGGAGTGCAGCCTTGTCTGGCCACAGAGGAAGACAATGCAGCCAGTCCTAATGAGACTTGATAGGCTAGGATCAGATAGTAGAGGAGAAGGACCTCCCCTATCAGTGGATTAGGGGAGGGACATAGGGGGAGAAGAGGTAGGGAGGGTAGAACTGGGAGGAGATGAGGGAGGGGATACAGCCTAGATACAAAGTGAATAGATTGAAATAAATAATAAATTAACAATCCGTCTTTAAAGAATGCTCCATTGTCTATTATTTGCTGGATGTCAAGACCCCATAAGGTTTAGACTGAAGACTTTTCTTCCTAGACTTCTGATCCTTCTGCTTGCTCTTGTGCTGACTTCTTTGCTATGATTCCATACATGTATAATCTTATCCTGGCAAATCTTTTATGCCAACTTATCTGACAGGTGAGATTGTTCTTAAGCATACCACCCTCCATGAGGCTTTCTGGATTTATTCAATTATCCAATCCATCCAACCAGGGGAAAGAAAGAGAAATGGTCCTCATGAAAGGGGCTTGCAACATTCCTAAATACACCATATAATCACGTCTGCTCCATGGGTGTGGCCTTGACCGGGCTCCTGGTTTTATTGCTAATTAACTATTCAAGGGAGTTTTCTTGTGTCTCTAATTATGACACCAATTTTTCAAAGGCAGAAACTATCCCCTTAAGTTATCCACAGCACATAAGCACATTTCCAGATTAGTTGTAACTGCTTCTTTATAAATATTTTTAGACAATCCAGCAATAAAAAAATGCCCGTATTAATCAGATTGTTATAGTCATATTTAGACTTATGGTCTTTTGCTCTAGTACTTTGGAGGTTTGGGGATTTTGCTTTTTATTTTTATTTTTTACTTTTATTTATTCTTTGAAAATCATACACACACACACACACACACACACACACACTGTATCCTGATCATATTCACCCTGCCTCCCATTTCAATTTTCACCTCTCCTAAGGGTCCCATGTCCCATCTCCTTCCCACTTTCATTCCATCCTTTTATAACTATTTTTAAACCACTGAGTCAGTTAGAGCTGCCCATATACGCACAGGTGTGGGGTCACCCACTTGGGCATGGCGCAACTACTAGCGCCACATTCCAAGAAAAGTGACCCACCTTCATGCAGTAGCTATCAACTACCAAGAGCATCTCAGCTAGGATGGATTTGTAGAAAGCCCTCCCCAGTCCATACTGGACATTTTGACTGGCTTAATCTTATGAAGATCTTGTGTAGGCGCAGCCACTGTGAGTTGATGTGTGCAATAACGGTGTCATGCCCAGAGGACTGCAGTTCACAACACTCCTCCCAGTTCTCCAGCTCTTACATTCTTTCTGTCCCTCTACCATGATGTCCTCTGAGGCTTGCAGGGAGGGGTTGGCATAGATATTCCATTTACGGCTGAGCTCTGACAGTCTCTTATTCTCAGCCCTTTGAACAGTAGTGCATGCAACTCTACATTAACCACTACCTACTACAATAGAAAGCTTCTCTGACCAAGACTGAAAGCAACACAAATCTATGGATACAAATATAAATAATTAGAAGGCAGCTTGACAACATAACTCCTTTTTAAAAAATAACAGGATTGATAGATTTTTCCCTATGACTTATGACTTACTTGGTTTTTAACCAGCCATGGATTCCCTCCCTACGGAGCAGACCTCAAATCCACTCAAAAGAGTGGTTGGTTAACCCTTTAAGGAGTTTTCCACTATTACTGCACCAACGGCAGAGCTTGCTTCGCATAGTATTGTAGCATAAAGGGCACTGTGTTGGGTAAAGATCATTAATTTCCTTCTTTCCAGCAGACTCCTGCTTGCCATCCTCTATCACTATGAAAGTTAGGCAGCGGGGAGAGATTCTTGGTCAGGTAGAGATTTATTTCTCTGTGTCCTGCCACCAAAGCAGGTGGCGTCTTCAACAGAGTTTTACCGTCTAGCTATGGTGGGAAACCAAGAGCACCACAATAGCCTACCTTGTAGTGCTTACATCTATGGCCTCTCTCACAAGTAAATCACAGAGATCACAGGGATGTTTCCTATGCAAATTGGCACTGAGATTTACATTTAAAAACCCTTGTCTTATTAAGAATAGTGATTCCTTAAGATCCAGCTATACCACTCCTAGGCATATATCCAAAAGATGCTCAAGTACGCAACAAGAACATTTGCTCAACTATGTTCGTTGCTGCTTTATTCGTAATAACCAGAACCTGGAAATAACCCAGATGTCCCTCAGTTGAGGA
>CM053764.1:54781967-54870144 GCA_028658305.1 Pachyuromys duprasi
AGAAAATGGAATCAACCTTGGGCCTGGCTAGTTTTATGCCAACTTTACATGAAATAGAGTCATGTGAAAGGAGGGAGGCTCAATTGAGAAAATGGGTGCATAAGGTCAGGTTGTAGGCAGGCAAGCCAGTAGGACATTTTCTTAATTAGTGAGTGATGAGAAAGTGCCCATCCCATTGTGGGTAAGAATTCCCCTGTGATGGTGGTCCTAGGTTCTATAAGAAAGCAGGCTGGACAAGCCATGAGGAACAAGCCAGTAGCCAGCACTCCATCACGGTCTTCTGCATCAGCTCCTCATTCCAGGTTCTCATCTGGTTTGAGTCCCTGCCTTAGCTTCCATCAATGGATTTTGATTCAGGATATGGAAGTGAAATAAACTCTTTCCTCTGCATGTTGATTTGGGTCATAGTGTTTCATCACAGCAACAGTGACCTTAAGTAAGACAAACAGAGATGCCCATCAGCTAATAAATGAATAGTGAAATGTGGTACACAAACACAGTGGAATATTACTCAGAGGTAAATAATGGATGAGCAAAGTCAACTGGGCCCACAAAGACAAACACTACATGTTCTCTCTCATATTAGGGTACTAATTTTGAATATATTGTTTTGTGTATGTAACATGGAGTACACGTGGAGTCTAGAGAACTAGATACAGCCTGTTGGAAGAAGAAATGCATTTAGAGAGAAGGTCTAGTAGCATATAGGTCAAAGTAAAGTAGATAGGGGACACTGAGGACAGACAAAGTCACACAGGCAGTGGAATGCTAGGAATGGCGAAATGAGGGGTCAGGTGAAGACTTGAGCCAAATGAAATTAACATGAAGAAGCTACTTGAAAACATATGACCTTGTAGTCCTGTTAGAAAAGTAGAAGACAGTAGATCATACGTGATATGAAAGAATCCTCGGAGCCAAAGGTTTAAGCAGGGCTTGGAGCAGTGTGGCATAATGGCAAGTAGACATTCACAGCAGATAAAACTTTAATAGCCACATGCTGGAGGTGGGAAATGTTTACGGTGTTGCTGTGTTGACTTGGAGTTAGATGGGAGCTCATAGCATTCTCCCTAGAGAGTCTTTCTCTCTCACTGAAATTACCTACAGTCTATAAAATAAACACTGTATGGCCACTGTAAGGCAATAAGGAAAAAATGACACAGTTGGTCTTATAAACAATCACCAATCGAAGGAGAAAATTAACCCTTGCATGTGTTCTCTTACCTTCACTGATACACACAGAAAATAAAAATGTAAAAAGAAATAAAACAGTCACTATTTATACACCAACAATTTGATTGGCATCTTCTTTCAAAGCTGTCATGCATGACTACAATAATTCATCATAAGAAAGTAAGACAAAGGGAAACTTTACGTCACAGGACACCTCAGAGACTTCTTGGATATTTCTTTGAAGAACACAATGTGCACTATGTCTGAAATACACTCAAAAGTGACATCTTAAATTTCCTTGCATGACTCGTGTCAGGAGTGTGCAATATCAGAAAGATGAAATGACAAGTTCATGTCTTTCTGTAATGCCAGAGCTTATTGGGTAGCAATAAATTCACAAGTGTAGCAGTTTCATTAGCTAGAATTTGCCTGGTAGTCCACTTGCCTAGATCTGTGACCACTGAAAAACACAGGTCCTTGCCTTTCAATCTTAACAGCTAATATTAACTTGGACCACACATTACACAGCAATCAGCATATGTGTGTATATATACATATATATGTAGACATATGTATGTTTATGTCTATGTTTATGCATTGTGAATGTATAGGTTATGGAATGTTTACAAAAGTGTTACAGAGTCTACAGAGTTCAAAGAAGCCATGCTGGAAGGAGAGGTATACAACAGATACAGAGGAAGACAGTCACCTCAGTGGTCAGAGAGCTATGACTGAACCCAGTTGCAAACTTGCTGAAGGCCAGCAGAGCTACTGCAGGTTCAGTGGGATGCAAGGCTGCACTAAACCGCAGAGGTTCCAGACCATGGAGGTACACGACTGTAGAGACTGTGCATAGACTTAGGAGCCAGAGCAGGACCAGATCTGGATGGACTATTAGATAGATGGACTGACTGACAGACAGTAATTCATTGGAGACTGAGCTGAGCTAAGGCCCCTGCATGGAACACTGGGAGCTCTTTGCCTGTCAGTCCCTGGTATGTGGTCCAATGACAGGTCGCTTGGTCCTCCACCATCCCAGAGTTAGGTGTCCCCTTTTATCAGATCCCAGGGAGGTTTCTGTATCCTTTGTTGGTCTGGCATCCTTGGTAAGTTCTTTAGGACTGTTTCACTTTTAAGATAGTTTTACAATGCTCATACGTTCCAAATCTACTATGAATTTTACTCTTAAATAACTTATCAGCCTTGCCTCATGGTCTGTGCTGCCTGGGTGATGATGTCATCAGGCACAAACAAAAATGCAGATTCATTCTGCCTCAGCATTGCCATCTAAATGGAGACAACCTCCGCTTTGTGAAATGAAGTCTGCCAGACAAGGCACAGCCTGAAAGACACCATTTCACACAGTATGGACTGTAATCCATGGCCAGGGCTCAGCCTGAATCCCTCATTGGAGGTTCCACAAAGTACAGACTGCAGTTCAACAACTTTGCCAATGAAAGCATCCTTAGAAAATATGTGGAAGGAGAGGTTTGCAGTGACTATCAGCTCGAAACTGGTTTTTTTAAATCTTTTGATAACAGGCCTCGTGACTGTGCTATTTTGTGAGAGCTCCGCAAACCATGCCTCTCCTTTTATTCTGTGGAATAGTATGTGCACAGCAATTCTTCCATCAGTTCTTTCCAGCTTTCATATCTGGCCTATACTGAACGTTCTTTAGATTGATGATCAAGGATGGACTATATTAATTTCTCTGGTGCTGGAAAACACATTGAAACATTACGGTCCAGGCCTTGAGGATCATGGTAGACATAAGATATTGCAGAATCCATAGCAACAGCAAATGGAGCATAAACCCGGATGGCCTCTTTAAAAAAGTTCTTTATTTTCATGTTCGGTATTGCCTTTTTAATCAGGTTGATCTTCATCGGGCCTAAGTCACTGCTTTTGCTGGGGAATTAACATCAAAGAAAACTGTCTGACAGGGTTATTGCTTTTAACAACTTTCTCAATTAAACCTAAAGAGTTCTTTTTATCCGCCTCAAATTAAAAATTTATGTTCTCACCCAAAGCTACCATATGCCCCCTCGTTTTAGGCTCTTCAGGCCACACACGCCATACTATTGTTCTAAAACCTGCCTGCACTCACACCTGAAATAACTACAGAGGCTCACTCCTCCAGCCAGGCACCAGTCAGGCCAGGCCTGCTCCAATCCACCACTAATTGACCGCACGTGCTCTGCACATGGGAGAAAGTGCGCTGCACACAGGGTTTCCTAATCACTTCCAGAAACAGCCTCTCCAGAATTCATGACTCACAGCAAGCATGTGTCAAGGCTGTAATTGGGAGATTATGCCTCTTAATTGTTATTTATTTTAAATATAGCCTCCTCAGAAAGGAATGCTTTCTGAGGTCTTTGCCACTCAGAGCACAGATGTCTATCCAGTAACATCGGTGTCCAATCGGAACTCTACAAAAGGGCAAAATTAGTACCCATCCAAACTTGGCGAATCCAAAGCTCGCCTTTAACAAGAAACTGGCGTGACTCTTATGCTTATTTTAGGTGGGGGATGCCCTGGAACCTGGGAAACCTGAAACAGGGTCAAATTTTCTCTCCTAGAACTCTTATGATAATTAATGATTTTTTTCTTGTCATACAAAAGTAAAGACCATATATAGTAACAAATCAGTGTAAGTGATACTTAGCAAACTGCAGAGCTTTTTTTCCCCCTAAACAAATGTCATGTGTTGCAACAAAGAGAACATGCAATGACTGCAAAGTTCCTTCCGAAAGTCTTTTTGGCCCTGATTTATGCTTATTTATTTTGATGTGTCTACAAATTATAGAAAAGTATCCTAGCCCCTTTTCATCTGTGAGGACACCCCTGAAAGCCAATGGCTTCTTCCTCAACGAAGTAAGTCAAGGGGTCAGGAAAACAGTTCTGTCCAAGCAGCTTCCCTTCTCTCCTGTGTTAGTTGCTTTTCTCACAGGTATGAAAAACACCTGACAGAAACAATTTGTGGGAGTCCTGATTTTGGCGCACGGTTTGAGGGTGCCCTCCACCATGCTGGCTGTGGCACCAGGAAAGGGCGGAAGCTCCTCATGCTGCATCTGCAGTCAAGACAGGCTCTCAGCCCACTTCTTTCTTTTCCCCATTTCAATCAGTCTGGGATGATAGTCCATGGGCTAGAGCCACCCATACTGAGGAAGGATTGTCTTTCTTCAATTAAACCTCTCTGAAAACACCCCCATCCATGGGTCAGAGACACATCTCTGAAATGATTCTAAAGTCAAGTTGACACTTTGATGAACAGCTTTGATTTTTAATAAAGTACTATTTAATTCATCATAATTATTAATTTTTGTGTGTTATCAGGGATCAAATTCAGGGCCTTAAGTGCACCCTAGCCAATCTCTGCACAGTGGTAAGGTTGCTCTCCCAATCCCCTGGAAATGGTTACATTAGACCAGGAACTGCTATGACAGAACCTGGATAGTGTTTAACACCCTGAAGACTGGCCACAGTAGAACAGAAGATAAACTGGCCCCAGTCTCTCCCTGTGATACTGCTCTGCTTCACTGCTTACATTGTGGGAATCTACAATAAACCCCAGCATAGAGAAAGGAGCCATGCACTGATCTGATAAAGCGAAGAGCTGGGGAAAGAGGCATAGCTTTAACGAAAAGGTTTCAAGTTTTAATAAACTTCAGATATTGGTCATGTGTTGGTGTTTGATCTTCCTCAAATCTGTCACCACAGGGTGCCCTGGACCTTCCTTCCTGTGGCTTTGCCATCACCAGAAACAGCTTTCTCTAACCCGCCTTTGAAAGCTGTCCTCAAAATGACCTAGGGAACATCACAGGACTAAGGGACCATGATCTTATTTACCCTCCCTGCTAATTTAAATTTTAAATGCTGTTATCTCACGTGAGATCTCTTATGTTCCAAGCTCAGTTCCTGAGACTCTTGAATCATTTCTCCACAGCTGGAAACTGTCCAAATATGGTTTGCATCCTTTGGTTGTTTAAAGGTCGCTGCCCCAGTTGGGTTGTTGAAAAGTAGCTCTTGTCCATAGCAAAACGGTAGCAACATCAATGGTCAATTTGTCTTTGTAAAGATAGAAAATGTATACGTGAAGATAAAATATCCCTGTGTGTGTGTGACTTCTTGTAGCATTTTATTAAAAAACAACAGTCAGTTTAGGCAACAATCAGTCTTCACCACGAGCTGTCCAGTGTTTGTGAAATGGTGGAACTAACGGATTTGATAGCTAGTGTATTGGACAACCTTTTTCATGTCTCAACAGCCTTTCATCTCCACTTCTCTGCCCTAGTTCTCTGTAAATCAAGCTGGAAAAATGAGTTAGGATGATACCTCAGTGAGGCTACTGTCTGAGTGTGTGTTTGCATATGTGTGTAGGGGGAGGGTGAAGTATGTTACTAGATGCTCCTGTGTAGAAAGCCATGACACTTTAAGGGTGTATTTTGCTTAGTTTTCTTACACCTCCGACTCATGCTTTATGGCCATGCCTGCTCTCATCCAGCAGTATGGACATTTAAGAATACACAGCAGTACACCTCAGCTGCCAATCCACATGGAACAATTCTATAACAGTTTGACTCCATCCCAGGAATGAAGGCATGTTTTCAGTGTTCAGAGGATGCTTCTGGGAGCCTGAGCTAGGGCAGCATTGTCTCTTGCAGGTGCCATGATCTTAATAGCTGAGTTGTTATGGCAACTGCAGACCTGTGGCTGGGAAGTCAGGCACCATGACACAGCTCCAAAGGCTAAGGGTTTGGATTATGTCAGTGGCAAAGTCCTGTGTTTGGAGTCTGTCATGGTACATACCGGTACCAGGAAATATCAAAGATTGAATATGAAAACTAAGCCTCCATAGCAATAGCAGAAACAATTCTGGGGTATTCCTGAAGATCTGTATGTGACTTTTCTAGAAGAAATATTACCCAGATTCAAATTGGATCCCTTCCATTTTGAGCTATACAATAGTACGATTATCACCCACTCTACCCACAGAATTTATCTAACTAATATTTAGGCCTCAGAGGACACAGAGATGGAGAAAATCCCTTTATTTGATCATTTTTGTTGAAACAATAACATTAGTTGAAACTCCACCTCTGTAGCTGAAGTTATGAAGATCAATTTTAAAAGAAGAAAGAAAAAAGAAGAAAGATTTATTCATTTATTATTTTATATGTTTGTACCTATATGGATTTATACATAAATATAAATATGGATTATACACACACACACACACCACACACACACACACACATATATATATAATACACGCATGCATGAGCCTGAATAGACTAGAGGAGGGTGCTGGATTCCCAAAACTACAGTTACAGGCAGGTGTGAGCTGCAATGTGTGTGCTGAGAGTCGATTAACAGGTCCTCTGCAAGCAAGCGCGCTTCGCTGCTCATTCATTTCTCCAGCCTCAAACAAGATTTGACTATTGTAAATAACTCTCCTAAGAAGTGCATGAAAGGGGCTTCATTACTACTTTACAGCTCGGGATACTGGAGCTCATGAGTTTAAATTCCTAAATGTGACAAAATGAGTAAGGATTCTGCTGTCCAGTGATCTCAAAGCCAGAGTCAGTCCAGTGAGTTCATTCAGTAGAAAGCAGCAGAGTGCTATCTCTAAAAGATTTGCTTATTACACATGACCATCACTACAACAAAGATACAGACATCTGGTGTGAGTTGGCATGGAAGTAATCAGGAAAGAAGTGTGTTGACAGTTAGCCAGGTGTGTATCAGTGGAGTTGCTCCCAATGATGACATGTCAGGGAGGGACTAGAATACCTTACCAATAGAGGAAAAGATACACAGATTATTAACAATGATCTTTCCAGTAAGAATTCATAAAAATTTGTTTTTGCCTTTCTCCACAGATCTCAAATAATTGTCCTAGCTTTCTTTTAATTAGCCTTTATCTCTTTAAGAAAAGAAATTGGGTAATAATTTCGGTTTCTCATTTGTGGAAGAGGAAAGGGGAATTAAGCAAATTCATGTTCCAAAATGATGTAGAATATCAATAAAACAAAATAGCTACTCTACGTTTGGACCTGAGGTTCCCTTTAGTCCATGGTTTGCTCACCAAATCGGTGTATACTTTAGAAACAATATAAAGAGATAATACTTTGCCTCCATCTAAGTACTTAGTCACTCATCTAGGGCTGCAAAAAATTCTAGTCCCCCCCCCCCCTCAACTGACCTGCCTCTTTAAGGGCACTGTGTGGACTGATTCCCACATGTGGTCCTTATTAGCTTGTGTTATCAGAGTAGTCTCCATATTCCTCAGTATCCAGTTACCTTGTCTTCCTCAGTATCAGGCATAAACCTGAATCATACAGCCAATCTATTTTTCTACACTCAAAAGATTAGATTCCCGGGGACTTCTTAAACCACTTGAGTCCAGCCACTCTGTCTAGTCAATGCAGCAGCAGCAGCAGAACATCCTTCAAAGCTGGGAGCTTTGCCTTTCCCCTCACTCTCTCATTTCCTTTGTCTTGGCCAGAATATGAATGGATGGGCTGAAGCATCACAGACCCTTGAGACTATAAAAATCACTCCGAATAAAGTCACAGATGGATGGACACAGTAGAAGGACGCTCAGGACCAGATGCTGCCACCTCAGCCTTGGAACTTCCTCATGAGACAAAGAAAGAAACTTCCATCTTGCTTAAATATTCTATTGCCAGAGGCTTAACCTAACAGATCCTCTTGGCTGCAGCCATGTTTGTGCTGCTCAGTCCCAGGGTCTGGAATTTCTCTTGGCTTCCCTTTGGAGTTGCTGATATATAATTACTAGCTTGAGCACTTAATTGAGAATTTATCAGGAACTATCTTCTGGCATTTCTCTCGCTTTGTCAACCTACACTCCTATTTAATGTATTAGTTGCACTTGACTTGTCATGTACTTTCGTGTATTAAATTTTATTTTTCCACCTAATTGGGAGTTCTTTCTGTTGCAGAGGCTCACTCACAAATTACAGGCACAAAGCTTTGGTGACAAATCAGGGATACTCATGGCGCTTTGAGTTCAAATTTGAAACACAGCTCCTTAGTCTACACTTTGCATACAAAACATTATCAAAAGAAATTAGCATGAGGTTCCCGAGCCTGCCTTGAATCTCCAGAGTGGTATTAGGTGCCTCAGTTTCCCATCTTAAAATACAGATAATAATAATATATGGTAATAATACAGATGGGAAGTAATAATATAAACTGTTATCTTGGGAAATTTGCTCCATGATTAGTTTCCTTATCAGTGAAAAATGAAGAGCTGGGGAAATTATACTCTGCAAGGTCACAAACTTAGTGAGTATGAGAGTAGACTCAAGTCCCAGTACCCTGTGATCTCAATAATACTATCTCCCTAGAGAAGCTGCCACAGCCTCACCAATACTGTGCAATCTCTCCAAATTTTTTTGAATGGTTGCTACCTACACCACTCATGCTACACCTTCAACTACCCATTGTTGCCTAATTTGCATAATGGTAACCTTCTTGAATACACCAACATGAATCAGGGAAGTATCACAAGGTCTTACCCCCTAGGTGAAGAGCTACAGGCAACCGCTAGCTACTGAGATAGAGCTTGTCTCTTTTCTCCAGAGACAAGCTCCCTGACAGATTACCAATTTCAAGTGGTCAGCCCTAAACACTAAACAAATGAACTCAGCAGGAGATATGTGTGTGCGCAGACAGACAGACATATGAAATAATAGTTAAAAACATCAGAGGTCAAGAATTTGAGAGGGAATGCCAGGGGTCTGGGAAGGGCATGAGGAAGGGAGTGTATGGGGATGATGTGACTACAGTGCTCATTTAAGAAATTCTCAAAAAAAAAAAAAAGTAAAAAGGTACATAGTTAAATCTTTTAAAAAGCATATAGCATTTTAGAAGCCAAACCGTCCATGTATTAAAATCTAAAATTAGAGGAAGTCATAAAGTCACAACCAACATTTTAAAATATTGAAGATATTCAAAGATACATGGTATAATGAATTTAATATATACATATATACTCAAAATAGTCATCCAAAGATGCTAACATTCTACAAAAAGGCAACACTAAACCATCGATCCCTTTTGTTCTGAAGAGAAACAGAGTGTCTTGTGATCAAATAATCACAAAAATCACAAATCATTTTGTTCCAGCTATCCCACTTAATTCTTGGAATTATTGTTGTTATTATTATTTATTATCTTGCTCCTCTAGGAAAGGAGCCTAGAGCCTCATGCATGGAATGCAATTCTACTAGTGAGCTGCATACCCAGCCACTTGATTCTATAAGAGTCCTGGCAAAGAGGACTCTATTATCAATTCATGTGTTTTGAAGTAGGTGGGTAACTCAAGGTCCTATGAATTTCAGGTAGATAACCCAGTTGCTTTGAGCTACGTCCTTTGGTCTCCGTACCATAACATGCTGCAGAATTTCTAAAACCTTAGCAGAGATAAGTGGCAGAATTCAAATGCTAACACCATAACATTTTTTTCAAGCTCTCTTGGAAAAGTCAAATGAAGAGTGACTATCATAGAATGACACATCATAGAATTATATCAAGTAGCAATATATTCATCTTTGGGCTGGAATATTTTTCTTAAAGAACAAGGCAATATACCTGGGATTCAAATTTCTGTGTGAGTTATTATCTGTAGGTAGGCAGCAAGTCTTCATTATTTGAAGTGAGAATCGAAAGACTGGGTTCACATTGAAAAAACAAGTCAAAACCCTTTAATATTCTTCACCAACCAAAGAAGCAAGCCAGGATGGATAAGAACCCTCTTTCCCAAATGCTCACTGGCTTCTACTGTGTCTCTACAGCTTCCTTCTTCAAATTAAATCTTCAGTGTGGGTTTTCTGAGAGTTGCTCCATGGAAATGCTGTCCCCCATGATGTAGACCCAGGTGCAGAATAAACTAATATCCTTCCTAATGCATTCCCCTTTTTAATAATAAGGGGAAAGTTATAATCACTTTTTAAATAAGTTTTTCCCCATTTGGATAACACAGTTCATGAGTGGGGATCTCTCTGGTCCAAAGAATAGTGTTTAGCCTGTTAATGACTGACCCCTATAGTTTAGTAATCACATCCCCATCTTGCATTGGTGGATTAATATTGGTTCTTGACTCACTTATAAGAACTATCTATTATCATTTTTTCAAATTAACACTTGATTGGCATTCAGCATAACTTCTTCTGGGGACAGGATTTTCATATACCACTAATTAAGAGAAAGAACTCATTTGTTCAAAACTTGCAAGAATTGGGATTGTGAAACTAACATTTTTTTACCTCAAAATTGCTATATACTCATGTACAAAGTTTCTATATAATGTGATGAAATAATTATTGTAATTAGCATCTTAATTTGAATTTAGATGCAATTTTTTTCTTTTTAGAAATCTAAATTAATTCCCTGGGAAACTGATGAGAATTTTTCAAAGTAGAAATAAATGTCTGTAATAAATCAAGAGATAAGGGAACAGGAAGAGATTATTCTTCAATTAAAGTTTACTAAATTAATTCCACTTAAACTCCTCAGAGTTTAATGTGAAAAACTAAGAAGTGTGTGTCTTCTTAAATTAAAAAAAAATACACTGAAAATTTAAAGGCAAAGAAGAAAAAAGAGGCACATAATCAATATTTCCCTAAACACTAATCAGAAAATAAATGTTAATATTCTTCTCACAGTTTGATATTAAAAATATAAATAAAAGACACCAAACTTGAGTAAATTAAATGGAACTGTGGACAGGTGATTGGAAGTTGAGTGTATTTGTTTTACCCAAATGAATGTAAATTTCATTAGTTGATAATTAAAAGGAAATTATATAGACATTACAATTACTGCCAATGGCATAAATTATGAAGCTGGGTAGCAAAACAATTTAGGAACTCACGTTGCTGTTACTATTGTCAAACTGGTTACCAGAGAAACCTATGATAAGTAATCTACTCTGTGACTATGGAAATGAGGCCTTGATGTGTTGCTAGGCTGTTAAAGCTAATGTCATTCTATAAAACAATAATGTTAAACATTATTAGTTTTTTAATTATGTCAGTTAATTGGAATTGTTCCTGTTAATTGCCTATGATTCATCTCCAGATGAAAAATGCTCAAGAAAGAATTTGGGCTTTGTCTGTCCCAATGTGCTATCAAAAATAAGGTCTGGGTTTCACACAACTGGATTTCAGAAGTACAATCAGCCTGACAAACAGTAGGAGACATGGTCAAATTATCTGCAACAAAAGGTACTGTGATGGAACCAGTGTTCTCGGGGCCTTCAGCAGAGAGCCAGCTTCACAAGTCTGAACTCAAAACGTTCATCCTGACCCCAAATATTGGTTTTTCTATCAGATTTTCACCAAAAATTCAAAGGCAAATACAGCAAGCATGATTATTTGACCTTAGACTTCTCTGGGCCTTCGAAGTCACCCTCTTCCTTTGGTAAAAAAGATTATACCTGGCCTTGGTGTGTGCAAGCACTCTGCCATTGACTTATGTCCTGATTCCTACTTTTTTATTTTAATTTTTCAGATAGAAGGAGCTCACTAAGTTATCTTGGCTGTCTTTAAACTGACTCAGTGTCCAGACTAGCTTTGAATTTGTCATCCTCTTGCTTCTAGAGTAGTTAGAATTTTAGTCTTACACTAGAAGGCTCAGCTAGTTTCTTCGCTTACATTTTCAATATGATACAACATATTATACTATATATTCATTTTATTATCCAATACCTGTGATCACCTCAACAAATAACAGATCATGTGTTGAACACTGTAAATATACAGCTACAGGAAAACATAAGCAAGGGACTTCCCTCCCTCCCCCTGGGAAGCTTGGACCTTAAAACCGTGAAATTATCAGTGAACATTCTGAACACCCTGAGATTACCAACATCTGAAAACCATCCCGTAGCTTCCTATAACATTCGAATGTCAACCTGCTCCCACCACCCTGCTCAGATACACAATGCAGAACAAGATGCAAATGCCTACTTGTAAGGTTTTATTTGTGGATTTATTTCTGGTGTCCAGTTGAGTGGACTAGTTGGCTATGGTTGAAAAAGAAAATAAAACTCAAACTTCTTACTGTGGATTTTGCCCAATGCTGTTAGATATTAATGGTTCAATACTAAGAGGTGGATTGTCTGCTAATAGTGTTCTTTCTGTTGCCTCAGGGGACCCAGATTTGGTTCTTCGTACCTATGTCGGGTTGTCCACAACTGCCTGCAATTCTAGTTCTGGAGATCCAACCACCTCTGACCTCCACGGGTACCCACCTGACTGTGCTTATCTATACATATACAACATAAATAGAGATTAAAACGGTTTTTAATAGGATAATCTTTCAGTGTAAAACAAAACAGAGAGAAACACGAATATGAGACAGGAAAGCCAGCATCAGTAGGAGAGCTCAGTCCATCTAATGCTCCCTCCACAAGGTCCTGTCCTAATTCCTTATGAAAATATATTTCATTTATTTGGGGTTGTGCACTAATATCTGTGTCAGCAAGAGAACAACGTGTAAGAGTCTATTCTCTCCTTCCATCATGTGGGTCCTGGAGATCGAACTCAGGTTGCCGGGTTTAGCTGCAGACACCTTTGCCAGCTGACCCTTTTCAGCCCAGCCCTGATCTCCTGAGTACATTTAGCTAGGCTTTACATAAACCACACGACCAAGAGGTACAGTCGGTCGGCCGTCTCTGTGAATTCTCACATACACACCGGAAACCTACAATGCGATCAGTTCTGTCAAGAGGTGCATGACTGTCGCTGCAGGGTGTGCGGCATCCAGATCTGAGAAATTGCTCCAACACAGAGATTTCTACCTTCTGACCTGTTCCTGCCGGAGAAGCCTGAAGAGTTCTTTTTCCATTCATTTGTGTTCACTGTACATTTTGATAGTCAACCTGAGAATGATCTATATCTTATTCTTTCCTGGATGTTCTTGGCATAGAGTTCACTTTCATGATTTTGTTGAATTGATCTGCGAACATTAAAACAAACAGTTGCCTGTTACCATTTGTAAGAATTCTGAGTTAGCCAGAAACGGCGGTGCACGCCTCCAATCCCAGAAGGCAGAGGCAGGTGGATTTCTGTGAGTTCAAGGCCAGCTTGGTCTACAAAGCAAGTCCAGGACAGTCAAGGCTACACAGAAAACCCTGTCTCAAAAGACCAAAAAAAAAAAAAACCTTCTGAGTTAGCATTGAAAATACTTGCTATTAAAAATATATTCTGAAACTACAGGTGGACCTTACTTGTAGAGAACATGTCCAGAACATGGAAACCATTAATTGAAAGAGATAAAGTGGATAAAGAGCAGGGAGGAGGGAGAGAACAACAGGAAAGAAGAAAAGCAAAAATGTGTTCTAAGATTCAGACTACTTGGTAGCTAACATATTCGATTCGTTTCTTTGTAGCAGCTAGCCTTTGTAGGTTTGATGCAGCCCAAACTTCATTTCTTGATAAGCCGTTGTATATTAACTGACTAACACAGAGCCCATCTCTAAATGTTACTGTAGTACTGACCTATGACTTCTGAATGGAGGCTCATCTTCTCCCTTTATAGGATGTTTCAAATGATTTTGTTTCATTTCAAAGTGTGATCCTTTCCTATATGTGGCTCAGAGTTCATCTTTAATTTTTAGGCTCCTGGAAATTACTGAACAATCCCAACAATACTATATAGAAATAACAAAATAACAGCCCAACAGTTGAGCTCATAAACCCGAGTTAGACTCACCCATCTCTATGTCTATGTCTATATCTAGATGCTGCCTCAGAGGTGACCCACTTATTCTCTGAGTTCCCTTTCTCCATGATGCAGGCAGGAACTGCAGGCTGCAATGGTTAAATGAGTAAATGTGTAAAAATATTAAATTAGGAAAAAGCTCTTAGGAAAAGCTCTGCACAAACTGAGTGTTCAATCCACAGCAGCCGCTATCACTATTGCATGACTTCTCTGTTTTGACAAACTTAAGGATTGTAAACAGATGCTAAGAGTCTACCTGCTCACTGTTACAATCTCTTATTCCTAATGTTTGGGGGGTTTTAATCACTTACATGAGTGGGTCCTCTATACCGGAAAGTCCTTCTCCTTCATCTCCCTCATGCATTTGTCACTGATCACTCATTGACTCGTCCACACATTGAGTCATTCATCAACTGTGTGATGCTTAGGTTAGGCTCAGGTCTCAGGGGAAGAACAACAATGGGAGCAAGTAACTCAAATATGGCTTTCTCCTGGAGTTGCTCAAGTGATGGCACAGGAGAAACATCAAACAATTACAAGCACAAATTGTACCTCAAAAACACTTTCTATTATAAGCATGCACAGTGCCACTTGATTGCTCCCATGAACTCAGAGATATCCTTGGAGAAGCAAAATGGTGGTAAGATGTAAAGCAAGAGTAGAAAGTTCCTAGGTCAAGCTGGGGAGGAAGACAACTCGTAGCAGAGGAACCAGCACGTGCAAAATTTTTAGGGCTAATCTTTGACTCTCACCTCAAAATTAACTTCCCTGGAGATGTGTAATGTCTCTGGTTACTGGTCCTCCATACTGGATCAGAACCTTGTCCATTTAGGTTCTTCATAGCATCTGTACTTTGTTTTCATACCTTTTCCCAGGAGGCTGTAACCTTGTTAGCTTGTTTTTCTGTCTTTCCATCTTTCATAAATACATGAAAGTACAAGCCACAGGCATGCTGAAATTCTATTCCAGTGCCAACATGCTGCTCAAGCCAAACCTTTTGTTCCTTTTGAGAAATTGTGTGCTTATGCCCTCCTTCCAGGGTTAGTTAGTGATGTACTAATTGGTTTTCTATAATTGTATTTTTCTTACCATGACATGTCACATCAAGGTTACTTGATGATCCAGAATCTTCTAGATCTTCATCCACTCAAAGAGCTTCCAACTATTTTCTGGGACAAGATTAACCAAATACCCCAGTATTGCTGAAGACAGAAGAGCCATAAGCCCTATCAGTGAACAGATTACAATCTATTGCAGCGGTTCTCAACATTCCTTATGCCATGACCCTTTAATATAGTTCCTCATGTGTGGTGAACCCCAACCATAAAATTATTTTCACTGCTAATTCATAACTGTAATTGTGCTACTGTTATGAATCATAAAATAAATATCTGGTATACTGGATATCCGAAATGAGACTCCTGTGAAAAGGTTGTTGGACCCACAAAGAGGTCACGATCCACAGGTTGAGGACTGATGATCTAATGGATCAAACACACACACACACACACACACAAGCAAATTTATAACCACCATAAAACTGTAGATTTTTCAAAGCTAAAAAAGATGTTGAAGTTCATTTAAACCATGATACTCATTTCATAGAGGATCAATAGATCAGAACGGGACAGGACAGGACAGACCTTTCTACTCTACTAGTCCACTGAAAGACACCCTTCAAAAAAGGTTCTGATTGCACTCAGCACACACCTGTGAGAGCAAGACTAATGAAAGAGCCAGTTTAGCCATTCTTTCCTTCAAACTGAACAAAGCTCTTATCACAACTACTGTTTTGAGTCTTACTGGGAGGGCCTATTTCTAATCCTAAACTGCCTTTATCAGTTAGTCACAGTGACTTCTGATAGACAGAAGGAGGAACCAAGACAGAGAGAAGATTCTTTAACATGTGGAAAGTTCTGGAAACCTCCATACAATATAGCTTTTACCTAGAATGTGAACTGAAAGGTTGGCGTGGATGCGTCCTAGAAGCTCAATATATCTGCATCACAAAGGAAGCAGTAAGACAGATTATTCAAGGACAAAGAAAGGACTAGACACTACTACCAAGGGGGGATAATGAACTCCGTAGTACACACGTCCCCCTTTAGCCATCTCTCAGCCTGCTCCACATGCTATTCAATAGTCAAGCTTGCCAAGCAGACTTTCTGTTCTCCCAAACATGGTCTCATTCCTTGAAGTCTCGGTTTCTGTAATTTGCCTGATTGAAGAACTTGGCTGAGCAAAAGCATCATCAGAGATGATTTCTCTTGTTGCAAATTCAAAAGGCTTCGGTGCACAGCACAAACGATCCATTAGCGGCCATTGTCTGGAGTTCAGGAAAGCACCTTCTGCGGCATTGTGCACTCATGTGTGCGGCTTTTTCTCCCTCTTCTTCTGTGGGGGAAGCACGCCTCCCAACATATAGAGTGACTTGTGTTTTTTTTTTTCAGTATGTGGGCATTTTATGTATGATTAACTATAGTCAGGGGAAACTGTCAATCTTCAAAGCTTCTCAAAGTGTTCTCACAAAATGGCAGGATTGAGTTCCAAAGAGACTGAGAAAAGCTGCCATTCTTCTGAGTTTATCGGAAAACTTAGATCAGATAAAAATCACTAGAGAGAAAAAGGATAACTAAGTATTTGCTGTGCATAGCAAAATATTTTCCGAAGCCGAATCAAACCCTAACTTTCCAGTTTTCTCACTTGCAGCTCTATTCTAAAGGCAGAGATCAAAGAGTAAGAACGTGCTGAGAACAACAGATGGGGAAACCCACAGGATCTGCCCGCAGAGCTAGGATGTGCGTAGTAATCAAGGCAGATTAACAACTGGCCTGAAGAGAGACAAAAGGTTGAATGAACAGAATAAGGAGTCAGAAATAGATAAAAATATGTAAGATACATACATAACTGATTTTCAATAAAAGTTAAAGCTAACAGTTCTGCATTATCTGTTTAACACACGGTATCAAACCAAATGGATTTCCAGAAAGAAAAAAAGGAAACTAAAACTCTCTCGTTATACTTAACACAGATAAAACTACAAAAAGGAGTAGAAAGAATTGAATGATCTTAGATTAGGCAATAACTCACTCAATGACTTCAACAACACCAAAATCTGCTGCCTTTTAGTCATTTCCAATAACACGAAGTCAGGTGGGAGAGAGCACGCTGGGAGAACTACATTCTACCAAAGCCTAAGATCTAAAGCATCTCAGAACTCCCCAAAACTCAAGAAAAACAACCAACTTACTTTTACATGGGAAAAACAGCTGTACTGACTTCACCAGAGAAACAGGATGAAGTCAGTATGTAAGTAATGGAAAGATACTAGGAATCATTTGTCATTAAGAAATGCAAGATGATGTCAGAAACACAATTGCTTGTAATATAATTGCTTGCGTTTTTGTGTTGGTGAGACTATTACGTGACTGAGACTCTGCTGAGGACCTAAGACTGAGAAATAATTCTGGAAAATAGTTAAGCCATTAATATATATATATATATATATATACCATATGACTCAACATTTCCATCTCTAGACATTAGTGCAAGGAAAATGAAATCTTAGGTCTGTACAAAGACTTGTACATAACTGTTTATGGTGGCATTTTTTAAAATAAATACAAACTTGCAAGCAACCCACCATCTATCAACAGCTGAAAATAAGCAAATTATGTGAAATGCCTGTAGCGCTGTGCTTCCCAATCTTCTTAAAGCTGTGACCCTTTAATAAAGTTCCCCATTTTGTGGGGACCTCTGACCATAAAATTATTTCATTGCTACTTCATAACTGTAATTTTGCTACTGTTATGAATCATAACGTAAATATCTGATATGCAGGATATCCGATGTGTGACCCCTGTAGCAGGGTCATTCAGTCCCCCAACAATCACTGCTATAGTGAGGTTACAAGAACTAAACCAAAGCCATCTGAATGAACAGGTGTCGTGTAATGATGCCTAATGAAATCAGACAGACATAAGGGATACTCAGTCTGGACCCAGCTACTTGAATTTCTAGTAAATCTAAAGTAATCTGTAGTGATGAAAGAAAGCAAAGAAACAGTTGCCTGGAGAAAGAAAATCCGAAAAGGCAAAAGGACATAAGAAAACTTGGGAGCGTTAGAGATATCATAGTCATTATCATGATTGTGGTGATCCTATCTAGAGTATATAAATATGTCAAAGCATCAAACTGAGCATTCTAAGTATGTGCAACCTATTGTATGTCAATCATACTTCAGCAAGACTGTTAAGACAAAAAGAAAGCACAGTAGATAATGAAGTTGGAAGATGGTATTTCAGAGCCGACACAGCAAAGAAATTCTACTGCAACACACAGCATATCAAATAGAACAGCTTCCCAGAAGTTGTAAAGCTGAAAAAAAATCTCAGTGCAGGTCAGCTCATCAAGGAGTGTTCACGCACTCACTGTGCCCAAGACTCTGTCCTAGGCACAACCCTAACAACAAAATGGGTTAGATTAGTAAGACAGACAAAGACATGACACTACCCTTTAAGGTAATTTAGAGTACAGGCTGGTAAAGGTTTGCACAAAATGCTCTGGAAAGACAGCAAAAGTGGTGTTTGGTGTTAAACTACCAAGGTGTTTAAGGAAGTACTTCGCACAGAATATTCTCTGAGAATAAGAGCTAAGCCAAGAAGAAAGAAGAGTTAGTGTTGCAAGGTAAAGGATCCTCCTAAGCAAAGATGTCAGAGCAGCCCACAGTCAGAGTGCAATTCCATCAACAATAGCTGATAATGCCAGTGTGGGGGAGGGTGGCATCAAGCAGTCCTGTCCTCCCTTTGACATTTAATGGATAGTCACTAAGCCGTTTCTATAGCTCTGGCTGCATCAGCTTAGAGAAGAGGTGAGGTTTCTAATCCTTCGAGAACTCTGATAGTCCTACAGTGGTCAACAAAGACCATATTGGAAGGGCCTACGTGGGAAGGATTTATTCTGGAGACAGAAGAAATTTAGGCTGGCATGGGCAGGCTCACCTAAAGGACTTGGCAGACCCATTAAGAGACAAAGCCTAGAGAGGAGCATATTAGTTACACAAAGTAGGACTGGAAACAGGAGAATAACACACCCAGTGGCAGAGGCCATGGTGAGTTCGTGGAGAGACATGTCAGCTGTGAAGGAGCTATGAGAAGAACTGGTACAGTACTGTGACTGAGGAGAGCTGGCTGTACTAACCAGCCGCACTCAGACAAGTAAGCGCTGGGCATGAGCTGTGTTCTGAGAGTCAGATGAAGAGCTGAAAGGACAAAATTCCCGCTGTATTTGTTGAACAAGGAAATCACTTGTGTTTCACCTAAAATAGCCTTTGTCCAAGCTATTCCCCACTTTTACTGACTTCTCTAACATGGACACACTGTCTATAAGGTACTTCCCCCAAACGGGTGCCATAAACTCAAAATATTCAAAATACCAAGTCAAGGAATACTGAATTCATAAGTATTTTAGAACTAGCGCTTCTTCACTTACATTAACCATTCCAAAATGCTAAACACATAAAAATAAGAAAATGTTAAAAAAAATAAAAATATAACATTCAAAATTAAATTTAATTCAGGAACTAAAATTATAAAAATTCCCACTGTAACTGTAAGGGGTCCCTAAACAAGCCTACACTGTTTAGAGAAATAAAAGCAACAAACACTAAAGCATGGTCTCTGTGTGGCTGTCTCTGTGTAGGAAGGAAGTTAGTCTCTCTGACTGAAAATTATAACTCTCAATTTTAGATTGGTGATGGCACCACTTGGCTCAAAGTATTGTTTTGGTTTGGTTTCGTTTTGGTTTTCTAGACAAGGTCTCTTTGTGGAACAGCCCTGGCTGTCCCAGAGCTGCCTTTGAAGGCCAGGCTGGCAGCAAACTCAGAGATCTGCCTGCCCTGCCCCCTGAGTGTTGGGATTAATGCCGTGGGCTACCGCTACCTATCTCAAAGTAAAGTGCAAAGAGATACAAACTTCAACCTGCACATCCCAGGAACCAAAGACCTGAGCTACTCGTCAGCTGAAGCTCATGACAATTGAACTGTAGGTATAGGGGTATACATCGATAGATCATAAGCCAGGCCAAGTATATGGGCTGCTAAAGAGGACACAGATGCATGTTACAAAGCTTTCCTATGATTTTTTGCACTTTCTCCCTGTGAAAACAGGTATTTACAATCTGCCCTGTGCTAACGGGGTTCCTTGGTTTCTCCCCACTGAGTGAAACTGAAAACCATAGTTTCTACTGATGGAAGTTAGAACTCGAACAATGAAGGTAATTGTCACGCAATTAATTTGAAGTGTTAGCACGTGACAGAGAATTCTTGTATTTATGTAGAGCATGCTGAAACATAGAAAGGCCCAATAAATGATAATTACCTGCTTAAAAAAAGGAAAAAAACAAAATGAAAGCCAGAGTTGACAAATGGTGATGGTAGTGGCCGCGGATCCTGGTTTTCTTCGTCCTTATCCTCTCCTCTTCCTCTACCACAGTATACCTCTGTATACTATTTCAGAAAAGTGAAAACATAGCCTGACTACATAGCCTATCTGATTTCTGTCTCTCCAAGTGAATCAAGTGGCTCCCCATACCAAGAACAACTCCAACATAAAGTAAATGTCGTCATTGAATATGATAGGCTAACTTTTCACTAGCAGAGCCAAAAAGCAGGAGAAAAAGACCGAGTGCGTACAGCAGGTAGAGGGTGCAAGTGACCTGTTCAAAGCAAAATGTGTTTTTTCCCTAAACAAAGCACAAATTTAGGGAACCTACACATGTTCTAGAAAATCACATTATGGTGAACACGTTCCTTAGCATGCCCAGTAAGTCATGGTGCAGACAGGAAACCTCCAGGCATGTTTAGCTCAAGGCAGAAAGTATGATGTGTAGAAGGGTAAGGTGTAGTGATGCAAAAAGCCTTGGAGCGTGCTCAACTCATATCAGAAGTCTGGAGCTGAAAACTGGAAAAGAACTTGGAAAGGCCAATTAATATAGGAGTTTGTCCCTGCAGGAGCGTGGCTTACTACCACCCCAATTTGCTTCCTTCTCATACAGCCAATTAAAATTTCCTGAATGTTGTGTTCGTCCCCTAAGTGAGACTTCCATGCCTGTATCAGAACTGTTTAAATACTCCGTAGGATGATCACTATAGGACAGATACCCACACGCGTCCAGGACAACCAGCTGTTGGAAGACTCTGGGTCAGTAGCAGGCTTTTTCTAATATAACTGGAAGGCCCTTCAGCTTATCCTGTAGCCATAATACATACTGAGAGTTTTACCTTTGTCTGCATCCTCATGAGCGTCATGCTTATTCAACCCTAATAATATTTTCTAACATCTCCTGTTGAATATTTTACAAACACAATGCTTGATGTTTAGATGAGCTGAGGCATGCTCACTCCTTACATCTGTCAGAAGTCTTTAATAAAAATATCCACAATTCGTTTCTGAGCTCAGGATTTCCTGAGAGGGAACACTTTTGTGTGCTAAAATACTGATTTGGAATTGTCTTTGAGGAGCTGGGGGACCATTACAGCAATCAAACCCAGGAATTATATGCAGCCATTCTGTTCAGTGTATATTGCCTCTAAATGAAATCATCTGAGGAAAGAGTTTCTTGTAGCCTTCACTTTATGCTCAAGTTCAATCATCATGTTAGAAAAAGGGTCTGAATTTTTCCCCAGGTGGAGCATGAATGTGTTTCGTAGTATTACAGAGGGTCTGAAGCACCAAGTCCACTGACTGATGTGATATTTTTATTCGGAACGGCAAGAGGAAATGGCACCTCCCCTGTGAGCTTGCTAAATCACAGAAGCCCGGGGTGTGAATCCTTACAAGTGAAGATATTATCAAAGTGTAGCATCTTCCACAGTCATACATTAAAGGAAAGGGCCTTCCATTGTTCCTCACTTATGGTTCACGGCTACATCCCGGGCAATTTAGGATGTAAATGAAAGACTAAAGAACTAAATGCCAAATTACAATTTCCATGCTCCAATCTCAATGTGCCACTGCTGGATGGGGCTCTTTAATATTCTACAATGCCCGTGACTACTACTCCAAGTGTTGGATATGCAATTTCAATCTCTTTTTCTCTGAGTCTTTGTACCTTTTAGTCTAACAACAAAGAGGAACAAAGATCCTAATTATACCCATAATCATTATTATCTGAAGAAGTTCCCAGTAATTAAATTTTAAAGAAAATTTATTTAATGAGCTTTCTACAGTCACATCCAAGCAATACACATTCAAGTAGATAGTGATTAGTATGAAATAGCACTAATTTGAATGACTTGATAAAAGCTCTCCCTTCACTACTATGTTTTTAATAATTG
The DNA here is from genome assembly GCA_028658305.1 of Pachyuromys duprasi. NCBI lineage: Eukaryota > Metazoa > Chordata > Mammalia > Rodentia > Muridae > Pachyuromys > Pachyuromys duprasi. The sequence continues at coordinate 54,804,226 of CM053764.1, forward strand.
TGTAATTACATAGAGAATTATTCCTGTAAATATCGCTTGTTTTATATAGAATTGAAGACATGAAGATGTGTTCTATCTGGAACAAATTTCCAATATTTTGAAGCTGTATCTTCTTGTATCAGCTAAAAAGTTAATATGTACGTCTTAATTACCCAAACACACACACTCTTGCATTGGAATACACACCTTTCATTTGCATGACTTGAGAATAAGTGCTTAGCTCAGTTGAAGCAGAGGTAGAAAGAAAATAAAATAAATCTTCACTGAAGGAGAGCATGGTCATTACCAGTGAATGAAAATGAAAAGCATATTTCGGTGAACATCTCCTAATTATCCCATAAGAGAGGCGCCGTAATTGGCATAGACTATATGGATGTTGTCAAGTCTATATCATTTCCAGTGATTCATGGAGCTTTAGAAATGGTATCATGTAATATTGTGCATTTGTTCTTTTAATTTCAGGGCAAAATAAAATGCTGATCTTAAATACAACTGTAGAAAAAAAAAAGTACAGCTCAAAGCAGACCTCATTTATGTGAATATTTTGTGTTTCAAGTCTTGTGACTAAGATACCAACAGATTTGTCATGTATACACAAATGAGACCAGGCACAATGAAACAAAGGACCCACTTGGTAGCTAGGGACTAGGAAGAGTTATACACAACAACTAGAAAGGTGATACAACCCAAAGCAAATTCTTGCTACCCTCTAGGCCTCGGTCACTTCATTTGTAAAACGAGAAGATTACAGATGAAGTTTGTAAGGACAGTCTCAACTTTCAACTACAGTTTTTCTTAGTGCCAGTTGCTCTGTGAGATATTTGCCTTATTTTTATAAATAGAATCACTTGCTCAATATGCTCCCCTTTTCCTAAAGCAAAAAGCAAAGGAGAACATGTCTTTCTCTCAAAATGAGATAGCTGGATTCAAAGCATCTAATTCAGTGGTAGCTACAAAAACATTCACTCAACATTGTATTCAGTGCACCAACAATACAATCAGGCAGTGCAAAAAGACAAGACAGAACTGGGAAGAGAGGTAATACAGAAATTACAGATTCAGTGTCATGAAAATCAAATGAATTTAAATGGCCCCACTTTTCTGACAGTTATCCAACATTTCTTTCTTACTCAGTTTTTGCTTTGGAGAAAGTAAATGGGCCAGAAGAGTTAAGATAAGTAGCGGAGATTTCAATCTGTCTTCACTGACACTTTATCAGGAGGAATTAGTTATCAATGGTTGTGACTTTTAACCTTCAGAGACAGTGCCTTCAATGACTAGAGGTGGGTAAACAGAGCTGAGTGACCGACAGCAACGTTAGGGAGCACCAGCCAGAAAACTCATGTCATCTCAATCCCTTTGAATGGCCAGACGAAACTGTGGCTCTCCTTGCACTAGCATGGAAGTTTAGGCATTACTTGACTTCTTCTTTCGGTCAACATAATCACTAGGTTCCTTGCTGTTGTCAACTTGGCACAATGGAGATATTTATTCTGCATGGTGTTCCTAAACTTTGATTCATGTTTAGTAGAGAGAGCGTTTGTTATCATTTGCCTAGAGAAATGCATCTGAGGGCTGTCATCCTCACAGAGGATGGTCTCTTTGGAGGGCTCATGGGGACTTTCAGGAATCCAGGGTTGAGCCAGCCAAGGAAGTAGTTCCTATGGTGAAACTGCAGAAAGTGTGCTTCCAAATTCATAGCTAGTGTTTTTGCCTAAGTTTAAAAAGAATTGGGGACTTCATTGTAGGCATGGCCAGCTTGTTAGCTCACTATGGCTCTGATCAAATCATGAGTTTTGAACTCAGTTAAGCAGCTCGTTTGGACTCTGAAGACTTGCACTATCCAGGAAGTCTCTTAAAAGAAGCAAGCAGCTGAGAGATAAGGAGCCCATTAAATCATCCATCCTTCATTAGAGTACATCAAAGAAGGGTTGGTTAAATGTGCTGTCCAATTCGGTAAGATCCTTTTGTGAAATTTTCTTCAGGTGGCATAGAGAATAATATCCTCAAACTTTAACAGACACAAAGAAGAAAATAAATTTCAAAAATTATAACTATTGAGAGTTTCACAGGGTATCTGATGCTTTGAGTTCACATTTATGAGCTACTTTATCTTGAATTATATTTAATTTCCTTAGACTCAGTAGCTACCACATTTCATATGACTGTCCTAAGTTCATAAATTTACCTTCATTTTAAATGCTTTTTTAAAAATCAAGATGCAAAAAATTAACATAAGTCAAAAAGGGTAATTTATTTGAGGATGAAATTGGGATAGAGCTATTTCTTCAACAAATGCATTACTAAAGCAAGCAGGATTCGGTTTGAATCACCTTTGGCTTTTCCTGAAGATAAAACAAGCCAATTCAAAAGGAAGAAGGATCCCAAGATAAGTTTGACAGTGATTCATTGTGAATCTAAGGAGCTCTCCTTTCCTGTCTGATTTTATTTTCTATGCCCATGATGTGTGAGAAAAATGCTTGTGCAGAAAAAAATAAAAGCTGAAGAAAATGGATTTTGATTAGTAAGGAAATGCTCCTGATTGTGTTCCCAGTGCGTCTCATTCTTCAGCTTCCCTTTCAAATGCCTTTTCTTTCATGTCCTGCGCTCCCCACACAGCTAATGTAGCCTAATTTGTTGGTTCTGCTTTCAGGGCGAGCATTCACCATCTCTTACCTGCACTCCCTCCCCCACTTTAATGCTCCACAAGCTTTTGATGCCGGTGGTTATTTAGATATGCTTTTTGTGAAGTCCCTGAGATAGAAATGACACCTCTCTTCCAGCTCATCAAGGTACTTAAAAGCACATTCAGCTTCATTCAGTTCAATTGTGCACTCACTGAGCAACCTACTATGTGCTGGACAGCTGGCTAGTCACCAACAGCAGAAACCCCAGAATCTCAATTTACAGGCTGACTCTTTCTAACGCTGTTTTCTGTAGACAGTCTTTATTTCTGCTACCTCGTTTCTCTTAATGCCACCATAGGCTTTTGAATAAACAGCGTCTTAGACCAGTTGGTAAGAAACCGTGTCGTTGTTAATCCAACAGTGGACTCTGACTGTGCACTGTGCCCAATGACCAGAACAGTACACCCTTACTACCCCACATCTGATTACAGCAGCTCAGTCGGCTGGCATTTAATTAGTTAATAAACAGACCGTTTCGTTGAGCGGATGCATTAGCATCTAACACCGGCTGGCAGACGAGCCTTCTTGATTGATTAAAATATACATTTAAATATATTCCCTTAATTTATATCAGTTGCAAAGTGAGGCAGTTATCTTTATAACTGAGAGCATTAGCGTAAATTATTTAGTATCTTCATTTCAATTTGCACCATATTATAATATCTATCTTGATCGCAGAACTAAATAAATCATCGGTTCCCAAATTATAAGCATGTCTTGAGTCCTGAGGTGTTTATAGAGCATTTCCTGTCTTTGCTTCATAATTTTTCCAAAAGGGGCTGAAACACTAAGAAATATTAATAGGCTTCTTAAGTAGAGATAATATGCTTTTTACAACTCTGTGTCTGTTTCCCTGAGAATGAAAAGCTTGAGATCTGGCCCATAAACATTTTAATGTTTTCTCGCAAGCTGAAAATGTGTAATAGTCCTAGCTGTCCCAAGACGTAGGCAGGTTTTAAGTTACTGTCACTGGCTGATTTTGTTTGTTCTTAATGACTGTGGAAAATTTTCCATCACACATCACTTACTAGAACAGATAATGTAACTGGCTTTGTACATGGTCCCTGGATCCAATAGCATAAAGGAAAGAAGATTTACTAGTAGTCATGTGACAAGGATGTGAGGTATCTACAAGACCTAAGCTAAATGTAACTGAAATAGTTATTAGTACAAATAGATGTGAAGAAACCATTTGCAAACTAATTTTGCTGATAATGAAATATATGCTGACTACTCAAAATATAGAAAAATAGAAGAAAAAAATCAGTTTTTTATAATAGCACTCTTCAAAGGTGTACCACTAGTGGTATTCTAGTGGTACCAACCAGTCCCCATAACTCAAGGTTCTGAAAATTCTCCAAACAGTCCTAGTGGCTGATGCCCCAGTATTTAAATATATGATTCTGATTGGGTTACATCAAGTTCAAACTGTAGCATAAAATTGTTTGGGGATTCAGCTATCTTCATTTGCTTACACATGACTATGTTTGCACTGTAATGTCAGGGATGAACAGGGAGAGAAGAAAGTATGGTACTTTTATTATAGGACTCTTTACAAAATTTCTTGCTAATGTTCATTCTTGATGAACATCAAGAATATCACAAAATTGCTGGAAGTGTCTGTGTTTATCTGTGTGTGTGTGTGTGTGTGTGTGTGAAAGAGAGAGAGAGAGATACAGACAGAGAGACTAAGACTAAGATTTATTTCCATGTGGTCAAGAGACTGACAGACAAACATACAAAGAGAGAGACAGAGAGAAAAAGGGAGAATAAGAGAAAGATTTTCATGTGGCCAACCTAAAATATACTAGATAACTGGAATAGACTTGAAAAAGTGAAGAAAGTGAAAACTGTGGGAAGCCTGCTATTCCCACATCTACTTTATAAGAAGAGGTTCATCTAATAACCAAGAAATTACATAGCCAATATGATTACAACTTGGGGAAATTGCCTCAGTAGTGAGGCTTTATGACACACATATACCAACCTCCAAAGCAAAGTTAACTATAAGTTGTTCCCAGTCATGTGGGAATCTGTCCTGGAAATCTGAGAGTAGCTCTTGGCAGTGACTAAAGTCTCCATTCAGAGTCTAATAATGGGCATGTCTTCACTACGCTTGGTGATGCTCAATTTTTCTAATATGGCTGATTTCTCAGAAGAAACTGTAGTATAGAGGTGACCATTACTGATTTTTCTTTGACTTTTCCAGTAAAATTTGTATCTAAGTACCATTCAATTGTTTCTTCAAGTTGCCATGTGAGCACCCTAAAGATTAATATCAGCAACAATCATTGACACTCTTGCATTCAAAATGACTGGTCAGGACTGACGGCATTTTTTGAGGTATATGTATATAAAGGATATCTTAAAAGTATATAAAGGATATCTTATATAAAGGATATCTTAAAAGTTAGCCCTTGAAAAGGGCTTAATGAACTGAAAGATTTGGCTTAAACTACACTGCCAATTGCTGTATTCTCATCATCTATTGAGGTTCAACCATATACAGGCTCCTAGGTCCATCTGGCACAAGCTGGTCCTTCTAAAAGCTCTTCTTCATGCTCTTAATGTGTAACAATTAAAAGAAAAAATTTAATTTGGAATTTGTCTGAATTATGTGAAAAATAAAATTCTAAAGATCTCAAATCATAGATTTTTCTCTCTGGTATTTAAGTGTCAGCACGCAATAGACTATTACAAAATTTAAAGATAAAACTGAAGTATTAAGTGTCTAATGTCAAGGTAAGTAACTCCATAAAAGTTACTATACACTGATATTGGCTTCGAATTTGTAAGTTCTTTTGAACCTTATTTACTTAGTATTTCATATGTCCATTGGAAGCCCATCAGGAAACAGAAACCACAGAAGAATTTGAACATTCATTAATTATATATCAACACAGAATTAAAATAACATGAAAATAACCAATAAGAAGGCAGACAAATGACAGAAGATACAAGAGTAACAGATGCACATGGAAGCCTCTTGAGAGGATTGAGGTAGAGGACCCAACAGAGGTCTCTACCCAAATAAGTCTAAGAGACACAGACCTCAGTGATGGGGTGAGTCTGTGGCTTACTTGATGGACAGAAGCAGCTGAGAACCTAGGCAGACAGGACTTGCTGGAAGCCTGACCTCTTGAGGAAGCCAACACAGGCAGTTTTCAGGTTATTGACCCTCTGCAATGTGGGATGGGGCCAGAATCCATCTTCTTGCTGGTAGGACTCCGCACTTGTCTATGGAGACATTAGAAGGTATCACAGTGAAATCACTGGTTCTTGCTGCTGAGGTTAAGCACCAAAAAGTTGGATATGGAAGATCCTTCTTCCGCAGAATAGTCAGTGGAGAGTTTGGCAAGTAAGACCCACTAGAACAAAGGGGGAAAAGCCCCTTTCCTTTCAGTGTTGCTCAAGTACCCAGCATATGACAACACATATTGTGTGAACTTCCCCTATTATTAAAGCAGCAGGTAAAGAAGGTCCTGCTTTGAGCTGGAAGGGAATACAATTATATGTGACTCACTTGGTTTTCATGAGTGGGTCTTCAACGCACAATAGCTAGAGTTTATACTCACTGCTAAAGTGAGGATTTTATAATTGTCCATTTCTCCATATAACATCACATTTGCTGCAGGCTTTTGTTACTCACTCCTTTAACAAATATCTCTGGGAGGATCTTTGTTAAGCCTATCTTCAAAGAGTCGGGAATAAGAGAGATACATGTGTAATAGAGTCCGTAAGAGAATAACTATATAGTTGATAGAAAAAAAAGTGGAAAATCAGTCAAATGCAATGAGCTGAGCAAGACATCAGAGGTGTGTGAGCATAGTGCCCCGGAACCAGAAAGACACTGAACTAATCCCAGTTAGATGAAGGCTGAAAAGGGCCAAGACCCTGGCAAGAAGGCAACATCATGCTATGTCTTGGACTGGAAGTGTTACAGAAGTTAACACTTCTTTCTGTGGGTAGAGTGCAGGCCCTAAAGTTACAGTTCCTAAAGAGCTACTGGCTGAAGAGCAGCTCCCCAAGGCTGGAACTTCTAATCAAGCCAGCACCAAATTGAGAATTTATTTTCTGATTTAAAGAAGAAGAAATATAAGACCTGACTCTAAGAATTAACATCTCCCTGTTTCCTCAACCAGTTTTTAAATATACTGTTTTGATTTGTCATCTTGAATATATGAAGATGATGAAATTAAATTCTTGAATCTGAATTTGATCAGACCGAAAGAGAATAAATCTTATTTTTGATTAATTCAATTCACATCTCAATCATAGGCCCCTCCCTCTTCTCCTCCCAGTCCCATCCTCCATCCTGCATCCCCTCTCCCCTATTCTAAGGAACAGGGGAGTCCCCCTACTCAGACATCCCAGCTCATCTATTCACAAAAGAATTGACTTTCACCCTCTCTGTCTTTCTCAAAAACAAACATGACTCAGGAGCACAACCAACATAGTATAGAGATGGTCAGAACATCAGAGCCACATCGCAGGTGAGCTTGCTTTTCACCCAAAGCAAAGAAAAAAAGCTACCGGTGGATGATTCAACAAATCACTCATTGGTAGTGATTGAGATTGTCCATGTCTGACCATCTTTTTACTTCGAACCACACTAGAGGGCAATACAATCCCCAATTTTCCAACTAACAAGAGTTTAGTCTTCTCTTATAGATGTCTGAGAAGCTGCTTAGAACAGGAGACAAGTCTTTAATGACTGACATTGATTTGCAGAGATGTTGTGTTCTCTGAACACAGAGATGGAAGGGGAAGTTCTTGACTGCAGAGCCTGGACAGCATGTCCTAAAGGAAATACCTTTCTACCTCAGGCAAGTGCTGGCTCTAATATGTCTCATGGTTCTACTGAGGTTCAGCAGACTGATTGTAGATGGCTAGAGAGAGAGATCAACATGGAAGAGCATGTGTTGTTCTTGCAGAGAATTACATGTGGATCCCAGCACGCACATCTAGTGGTACCCAACTGCCTGTAGCTCCAACTCTGTGCTATCTGATGCTGTCTTCTGGCCTTCAAAGGCATCAGAACTTATACATACATACACACATGGACACATACTATTGAAAATAATTTTAAAAATTAATGAAATAAATGGCTTAAAATGAATAAGCAGCTGAATGTGGTGGTGCACACCCTTAATTCACACATGTAGCAGACAGAGGCAGACGGGTTTCTGTGAGTCCCAGGATAGTCAGCACTACATAGTGAGACCCTATCTAAAAAAATAATTAATTAATTAACTAATTAATTAATAAAATGACTATAATGGTCTATGGGATTCAAAGTTAGTTTGACCTAGGTGTAGAGTAAGCAGTCATTTAAATGGCACTGATTGAAAACTGACTTTCTGTTTATGAAAAATACCTCATAACATCTCAGTGACCTACTTTATTTCCTGGCATTTTACCTATAGTTCCTCATCTTTCTGTACTTTTTAAATAAATGTTGATTGATTTACTATTTCAAATACTATTTCAAAAGTCATTCATTAGGGTGGGTACTATATACTCCTTTACAATCTTAAATTGACCCATCACTTGCCACTGGGATCTTAGTTAAGATTCTGCTTGGATTTTGCCTGAAAAGGGTCTTTTAAGTGCTCGTATGAGCTAGTTGCTGTCTAGCTGGTTAGTTAGTTAATGTTTCACCTCCATTGTTAACTTGACTGAATTGAGAAGCACAGAATTATATATAAACTACAACCTTAGATTTATCTGTGAGGATATTTCAGAAGAGGACTAGCTATGGAGGATTAGCCATATCCACCTTGTATATGGGTGACTCTATCCAATATGTTGAGGACCCAGATAGGATAAATGTGGGAGATGGATAAATATGGGAGAGGTAGGATACCAAATCACCACAGACCCAAACCAGTCAACCAGGGACTGAAGCCTCAGAAACCATAAGACCAAATTCAACTTTCCTGAGTAATTACACATACTCTGACTGAGACCCACTGTTCTAAGCACATTATATACCTCATTTTCACACTTTCTGAAAATTAAATCCTCTTCTCAAATGAGTAACAGCTCCTAGTGCTTTTCAAAACAGAAAGTGGAGATACAAAAATATAAAATATTGCCAAGAAAACACAGCTAGTGAAGTTTGAAGCCTGATGTAGTACTAAGGTCAGTCTGATGTGCAACCCTACAATCAAAGCAGATTTTCCAGATCTCCTAACAAATTCCTACTCACCTCAGAGAATCCCATTTGTTTTTGCTATCCGTGCTCTTGTTTCTTTAAACTTGGGTGGAGTTTGGAGACTCAGAATATACGGTATAGGCTGTAGGGGACTACTAGAAAGTGTCTTCAAATGGTTAGTTCTTGCATAATAAGTGTACAGTATTTGGTGAGGCTTCTGGAAATCATGGGAAGAAAGTAAAAAACTAACAGTGAAGCAAGCTCTTGGTACCATCACACAACTATATACCTCTGTTTATCTCTCTGCATGTACTTTCTTTCTATCTGCACACAACTTCCTCCATAAATAGTTTTGACATCTTTACCACAAGATATATTCACTACGAATTTATAATCTTTATTTGTAAACTCATCAATTTGATAGAAATTCTGCATAGAAAGAGAAGAGAAAACTAACTTCTAAAGCACCTACTAAGTGTTAGATATAGTAGCTTATAGTGTAGGGGTGAGTTGCATGGATTCTAAAGCATCCATCTTTTATTTGTGTGTCAGTGCCTCAAATGAGGGTGTTGCTCACTCACAATCAACTTTGTCTGGTTACTGGTATTATTCTCTGTGAACGGATTGCAACAGAATGTAGGCTGAGAACTGCATCTACTTATGATGATTTAGCTGAAGAAGTGTAAGACTTTTTACTAATGGAATTCCACTCGGGCACATTCTCTCCCGTGATGATATTTATGACACTTGATGTAGCAAGAAAGAAGATGACTCCGGAGAGAGGCAACACTGGAATGGGACACGGAACAAAGAGCTGGAAAGGCTGGCGTTTGTACAGAATGCATGGCTAAGAAAGAAGCCCACGTGCTGTGTGATACATGACTTTTTGCTGTATACTAAGTCATCAGAGAGCTTGTAGAAGGAGATTTTTGTCCTCAGGAAGCAATTTTCAGTCAAGTTCCAAAATAATGTCAAATAATTATCTTTTTAAATACATGTTTATGTATTGTAATTAACTTTAGAATTGGCATTTCTAATCCCCAGTGCCTAAGAAATTCCCTGGTAGAAAGTTAGTTATTTAGGGAAGGGCATTCATTCTGGGCCTGTAAATTTTGTTTAAAATTGAGCCGTCTTCCTGCTGTTTGTTTAACAGTCCCTGTGTTCTTTGCTGGAAAGCAATGCATCTCCCTAAATGCACCTAACTCACTACTAGAGAGCAAGTTGGATGCAGAGGCCTCCGTATGTAATATCAAGAAGAAATTTGTAGACATGAACACATGCCTAGAGTACAGGATTTCGTTCAAAGCCAAGATGTATGTGATTTCTGCCTTCTGGAGCTTCTCAGCCCAGCTTAACACCCATTCCAAGGAGAGCGTGACTCGGAGCTTGCTTAGAGGGTTGGCAAACAGAGAGTCGCCATAACTGCTCCCATTTGGGGGGAGGGGTGCTTAACCATAAGTTAATAAAGCTAGGCATGGTGGCATGCACCTGTTTACTCAGTTACTCAAGTGGCAAAGCAAGAGGATGGCAAGTTCAAGGCCAGCTTGAGCTACAGAATGACTTTAATGCCACCCTGAGCTACACAGCAAGATTCTGTCTCAGAATGGTCTCTGTGTGTGTCTGTATACACGGACATATATGAATCACCTAACAGAGGGAAGAGAGGAAAGGCTATTGGGTAATTCTAATTTCCTGAGCCAAGTGGGGTGACACACATGTAGAATAAGAAAGAAGTTGAAGAAGAAGTATGAAACATGATTTGAGGGATGTTCTCAAGTCCTGGGTTCCTCCCCCCTACCCTCCCTTTCTTTTTCCTATTCATTTGTCTTACCTTCTAAATTGTTTCCCACAAATAGTCATTCCTTTGGTTAAATTCCCTCTCCTGAGTGTATGGGATGCAATGTAAGGGCTCTCTTTCTGTCATGGGATCCTGAGTTACCCTGCATCTGCTTCCTCTGTATTAGACCCAGGGATCCTAGCAAGATCCAAACATTAGAGCCAGCTTCACATTAAAATTTCAGGTTAAAAATATAGAGGGATGAGTGGCCCCGTTAGAGATGGTGGATACAGCCTGAAAAACTTCCCATGCTGGGCTCAGAGGCATCTGGAAATAAAGAAGATACACTGGGGAAACTGTGAAAAAGCAAAGAACCTAATTTCTGGAACAATTGCAGAGGCATCGGACTCTGAATTCTATAAAGTGTTAGTCCGAGCTTCCAACAACTGCCCATTAGGCCTTAATTTGACAGTGTTGCAACCCAGCATAAAGTGATGTGAACTCGTATCATATTTTACAGAGAGGGCCAGCCATGAAAACAAATGACAGCCACATGCGTCCCAGCCTACCTTCCCGGACCCTGGGAACCTACAAAACCACATTACAGAATTCAGAAGCTATAGCCAATTGTTATAGAAAGGAACTTGAGCCACGTGCCGCAGCAGCTCCCTCCCCACCTTCCATCAGATCATAATAGTATCTTTGGCCTAATGTCCCCTGTGAGACGGGTTGCAGTGATTTGTGTAGAAATTCTCACTTGACAAGCAGCTGCGAAAGGAAGCTTGCCGGGTTGACAGGCAGAGCAGCGCGCCATCCACCCAATAACTCAGAAACAAAAAGCAAATCAATAGACATAATATTGCAAAACACTGCAGCAGGATAAACACAACTCTCACATCTATTTGATTTTTCTCCCTCATCTGTCAACACAATTGAGAAGTCGCGCTTGCTAATTGTCTTCCATTGGCAGCCTCTTCCGACTTTGACTGGAGCCGCGACACTTGGATGTCACAGTCTTCGCGGCTCGTGGTCGCCAGCCTGGCAGCCTTGGAAGCGGCCTCCATTTTGGGCAGGATGCGTTCATCTGCACGACTTCTCCCTGGATGAGGCCCTCTCTCCATTATGCAGTTCTTCTCATCATTAGCACTGACTGAAGAATCTGTGCCATGTTCTCTGTATCCAAAATATTTGAGGGAGGCAAAGAATCCCAGGAAGTCTATGAAAATGCGCTTCTTTTGCCAGCTAGCATTTGCAACTGCCAGACTTCCTTGCATTCAAATTAGATTACCCAGCAGAGAAAGGACAGAGAGACTGGTTTCAAACTAAGCTTTCTTTTGTGACTCTCAAGGGCTATGTTTTCTTTCTTCCTTTTTCTTTCTTCTTTTTTAAGTATGCTTGATTTACTTCATGAAATGTCAGCCACTGCCCACTTCCTTGTTTACCTCCTGCGAAACTATAATGTTACCGTCAAGGCTTCTGCCCTCCACCCAGAGAACAGAAGCAGTGAATCCCTCCTGCTCCACACACCTAACACAGCCAGACCACGCGTGCACACTGGCTGTGTTGACTAAGTGCTGAGAATATAGGCTCACTGCTCCAGGAACCTGGCACCCCTTGGCTCTAGGAGTCACCCCTGCTGACTCCAAGACTTGCAGCCGCGGTGCTAATTCGTCCTGTTTCTTTGGCAATGGTTGCTCAAGTTGTTTTCACAAGATCCTAAGAGGCAGCTCTCCAAGCCTGACGCAGAATGCAGGTGTAGAAGGCTTGAGGGGCAAACCGAGCGAGCGAGCAGCTGCAGCAGTCATGACAAACAGGCTAGCTGACCAGCACTCCATCCCGCCCTTCAGAGGCCTTCGCATTAACTGCCAAGGGGAGTTGTGTGTGTGCCTGCCTCATTCAGATTTCTCCACCCACAGGCCAGGGGTTGCATCTCCCCCATTTTACAAGCTGAAGCCTTGACAAACTTCCTGCCAGTCTATTCCACTCTCCCCACAGACTCGTGCTGGAATCCCAGCCTTTTCTCTTTCTAATTTTGGGTGCCCTCATACACCGGCACACACCACACACACACACACACACACACACACACACACATCACCACCACCACCACCACCTCCACCACCTCCACGCATTCAGTTTCAACTGATAACAATTCATGGTTGACTTCCTTCTCTCCTCTTTCCTCTCTCATTGTAGTATCATTGTCAAGCAATTTCCTGACATCGAGTCAGTCACAGATATTTCAGTATCACTCTCAAGGGAGAAATTTAAGTATTATTCCAAGAAACCTTTGATTTCAAAATGGTGTGGAGCTCCCTGGGCTGTGGTCAATACACTGTGCTTAGTCCAGGCTAGAACAAAAGTAGTAGTTTATTTTCAGGTTGTCTTTCTCCCTGGGTGGGAGTAAAAAACCCACAAACAAAAGAAATCACGCAGGTCTGTGAGTAGAATCTGTCCACTGAACAGTGTGTCTGTAAGCCCAGCTTTGACTGGTACCATCAGTAGCCCTTCCAGGGCAAATAAAAATATGAGTTAGCCTGTCTACCACTTCGCTTGGGGACAAACACTCAGGACACTCAGGAAGAAATTGCAGCAGTGTGTACAGACTCTTTGTCCCTTCAGAAGCAAGATGTGAAACCAACAACAGCAACAACCCTGCCTACAGTCTCAGTTTTCAGGGCTGGCCTCAAAGGCGGTGGGAATCCCAAGCCCTGCTCATTTCCCAGCATCCTGCAGAGCACCTCATGTTTTCACACTACTCATCCAGGCGCTCGGTGGCTTTCTTGCCAGAAAACACAGCTTTGGGCTGTAAAATTACATCCACTGAAGCAAACCACTGCCCATTTCCATCACATTTCTCAGCTGCAAAAATCATTGTCTCTTTAGACAGTGTTTGTATGTTTTCACTGTAAGTAAGCTGCCCCCTGGTTTCATTTTTGGTGGTAAAATAATAGAGAGGAAGAAAAAAATGCATTTTATGAGGTCTCAAAGCTTTACATTCAGAGCTTGATTCTAACTACAGACTACAGTTTTCCCGGTTGTAATTCTCCTTAAGTTTTACTACATGTCAAACGACTTAGTCATAAAAATCACAGAGTGAAGAAACAATTCTGATACTCTATGCTAAAATAACCATTTCACTGAGTAACTGTGGCTTTTATTTTCTTGGCTTTTAGTGGTGTTGATCCATAGAGGAATAAATAAATAAATAAATAAATAAATAAATAAATAAATAAATAAATAAATAAGCAAATAAATAAATGTATATTGTCTTTAGACTTGAGACTGCTGAGAGGGAAAGACAAATCTTTCTGTTTTTACAAATCACAGATTAAAGAAGGTCACCAATAGGACAATTATTTAAGGAGCCATATCACAGAAAAAGAGCAAGACAATTCTCTGAGCGGTTCTAGTGGTCACGGGACTATAAAGTAGCCCTGGGAGCTGACACCCAACTCTAAGTTCTCTGAGGCCAAGATTATCAGATGGTAAAATATACATGCTCAGTTCAGTTCCATTTCAGATCGATAACAAACATTGCTGCAGAGTAAAATTGTCCTGAATATTGCAGAGTAAATCTATCCTTAAGTAACTCTCATTGTTTACCTGAAATTCAACTTCAAATGGAAGTTACACATTTTCATTTGTTAAGCCTTACAAACCAGGGGCTTATCATACCGAGAGGCCCACATTCTCATCGGGAACTCTCCTCTCCAGTGTACAGTGGAAACAAAGGGACAAAAGCAAATCCTGAATCTGTCCTTCTTCACAACCAGGAGTGATTCCATCACATGCATAAGAACAGTCAGATTGCTGGTCCACTGATTATTAATAAACACCACTCTCAACAGAGAACATAAATTCATAGCCAAAATCTAGTGAAACAAAATTAGCTTTAAATACTCATTATTTTCTGTTTAAACCAGAGAGTTCATTATTCCTTGTTTTTAAAGTACTCAAACCTGAAAAGGTTAGTATTGAGAGTATGAAATTTTCTAAAACAAAATTGAATTCCATAGATCTCATAGTCTACTGTAGGTGTCCACATTAGCAACATTTGTGATTCTGTACAGATTGTGCTTATGTGCGTAATCCTTGGGGGGGGGCGTGAAAGAAACTATTTCCTTTAACACTTGGTGTGAGTATTTGTTTTCCTGTGCCATGTACATTCTGTGTGACTTTGTCAACATTTACATACTTAGTTTTGGAGCTTCTAATGTATTATGAAACAGGGAGTAATTTTTTTGAGTTTTTCTTTCTCTCTTTCTCTTTTAAATCTGTAATTTTTCACAAAGTTAATGGAAACCATGCATGGCTGCTCTAATTTTAATAAACACAAAGCATTGTTTAGCCTTATTGAGGAGAACGGTATTGGTGGTGCATCCCTGGGCTTGCGTTTGAAAGACTCAAATGGAAATTGAACCCTCATCAGGGCAGGTGGCAACTAAAAGAGTCTACCCGAATTCTTAGTTTTAATGATAATTTAAATGTTGTCAGGACCCCAGGCAGGGAAGGGTAAAGAAACAAACTCCACTGTACTGATAGTGAATGAGATAATGGGGGGGGGGTACCTGGTGAAATTAAACCTCTGCAGCCTGCTGAGCTAACCCGAACTTGCTAAGCTACTAGAACATTAATGAGTAAGAGATCTTAATTAAATTGTTTGTAATTAACTCTCCCAAGAGTAGCAAGTCTAAAAGTAGCGTGAACCAAAATACCTGTAGCACTTACAGGCAAGAGAAAATGTGATTTTGACACAAGTGACATGTGTGAATACAGGCAGAGTTATATGTATGCCTACATGTTTTATCAATGCCTGTGAATGATGGAGACATCTTGACATTTCTCACACTTTCGGAATGGAAATACTAATTTCTGCAATTTAACTTAAACGGTTCATTTTGCCTGGGTCCTAAAATAATACAGGAATTTTTAATTAAACAGGATAACATTTTTCTCTCTAGATTTCATGAGATTTAGATAAACTATAGACTATAAGCCAGATTGATCCACATGGTGGGACTGGGACATTAGCGAAGGATGGGACAGTGACTAAGAATGCTTACCTATGTATCAAAATTATCTTCGGCTTTCTGGGGACCAGGGCAGCAATTCTGGTGGCAAATGTACTGTCTAACTCTACAAGCAGCCTGCAAATATTGGACATGACTCTGAGACAGGTGGACAATAACCCACCGAGCCAACTATGTTTGTATTCTGGTTCATAAACAGCTTATTTTGAGTTCAGGCACGGAGAGAGAAGTAGAGCTACAGACATGAGAATCGGCATTTCACTCGAGCAGCTTTCAACCTAGGGGAGTTATGAGCTGGAGAAGTAAAACCTTTTGACCAACTGAATTCAGTGTCTTAAAGCTTATGTTCACCTCTGTGTAATTTACATACTGCTATCGAGCACTTGTTACATGGAATCGTCCAAATTTTGATGAAATCACAGTGTTCATGAAACTATTCTGTGAGCTATTAGAGCTTAATATGAATCTCAGTTCTTCAGAGTGTGACCTGAACCATCACAGTGTCTCTGACGTTTAAAATGAGACATACCAGTGACTTGATGACTTGTGTAAACCTAATAATATTTTAATACAGAATATGAAACTTAGAAGAGTTGAGCCATGTAGCCTCACTACACTCAGTCACCTTTGCTAGTGTAAAATTCAAATAACCACTGTCCCCACTGCTTGCTGGATTCTCCCTTGTGACTGAGGTCACTAATCCTTACAGATACTTAATGGCAAGGTGTGACCCTGGGGAAACATCTCTTCCATTTATATAATTCTTACTTTTGTTCTTGAAGGTGTCTTTCACTTTATGAGCTAATGCGATGTTAATTCAGGAAAAGCATTCTGCAAGGTTCAAAGCCTCATCTCACATAGCTGGGAAGTAGCTGGGTCTAAGATGAAAGATGTTGAAGAAGGAACCTTACCACTCCCCCATTGTCTCCACTCAGTGATGGGCAATACCCTGGCACATCAGATTGGCTACCAAGAAACTGTCCCCAGCTCCTCCTTTCTGTTGTCAAAGGAAACACTCCAATGGCTTCCCTGAAGCAGAGCTACCATCAACTTTATTTAAAAACTCTCTCAAGGTTCCAGAACACATGCTCCAGCTTCTTCAAGCCCTTTCTGCCTTCCTTGTCCTTATTTTTCAAAACCAAGTCAGCAGCTGGTCCTCTTCCATGACTTTGTATCCCTGGACTAACTCAACCCTAAGCCTTTGGTTTCCAGGCTCGAAGTATAAGCCTTTTATATTATTTATTTACTTGTTTCTCTCTTTCTTTTCTTTCTTTTCTCTGTGTGGCTGTCTCTTGAAAGCTGTAGGTTGACACTGGGCATCCTCCTGAATTGTACTCCACTTTATTGATCATTTCAGAGTCTCTCATTGAACCTGAAGTTTGCTGCTTTGGCTCCATTGGCTGGCCAGGAAATTCCAGAACCCACCTGCTCTGTGTTCCAGAGCTGCAGTTACATACTCATGCTACTACAGGCGGCTTTTCAAGTGGGTGCTGGGGTGGAGGAGGTCTAAACTCTCACAGCAAACACTATCCGCTAAGCCATCTCCCTAGCTAATAGTTTGGTTTGTCTTTCGGAGGAAGATTGATTTGCCCCTTTGATTATCCGAACATTAACCAAGATTGTGCACATGCCCTATTCTAAATTGCCTGTCTCTAAGTTGATGAAACAATATTTCTGACTCCATTATGTTGTCAAGACGTTGCTCAGCCCCTTCTGTGTACTGCACTTGCCACAGCACCTACCACTGTCAATCATCAACAGCCCTAACCATAGCTTCAGCCCATTTGTATTTAGACATAGTCATGATGATAATCTTATGTGTCTAGATGGCTGGACCATACGGTGACTAGATGTGCATTTAATGATTGTTTTGGATTTAGCTGTGATAATGTTTCTGGATTACGCTGGGTCTGTGGATTAATTAAAGCAAGTTATCCTCCCAAAGTAGATGGGCTTTATATGTTGAAGGCCTCTGTCTTTTCCTACCTTTTGATTCAACTTCAGACAGAATTCTAAGCCACTGCTCCTCCTGGGTCTCAGACCTTTGAGTTCAGACTTAGAACTATTTCATCAGCTTTCCTTGGTCTTCACACTGCTTCTATCACCACGTGAATCAATTCTTCTCTCTCTCTTTCTCTCTTTCTATATCTCTTTCTCTCTCTCTCTCTCTGTGTGTGTATGCTGTGTCTGTGTATGTGTGTGTGTTATACGTGTTTTGTGGTGAACTGTGAATCCTACAACACTGCGGGTTTCCTTAGACTTTCTCTCAGGTCCTTTATCATTATTGCTGTGACTATATTGCCTGATTGTGTGACTTTTGATCTTATCATTAATTTTTGTGTTTACTTTGTAGGTTAAATGTTTGTATGTGGTTATCTACATGTCTCAGGATTTCCTCCTGCTGTGTGTAGGACTTAACAAAGCACTTCTAACATTTTCTAGTGAGTTGTCGTTGGATCAAGCTGGGCCTAGACTCTGAGAAAAACTTCTCCATGAAAAACACTAGAATCACAGATGGCCTTTTCCTGGTCCGCAGAGGTTGCCATTCTTCTGAGTTCTAGCAAAATCATGAAATCCATGTTTCAAAGTTATAATACAACCATACATACTCTTTTGAGTTTGACCTCTTCTATTGGCTGCTTACAGCTGTTTGCAAGAAGGTGTCTTGTTATACTGTGTTCCTCCTGAATCAACATACCTCTCGGCTTATATATATGCTCTCAACTTGTTTTGTTGTTGTTTTTTGCCCTAAGTAATACTGATATGATCCTTCTTGTAGGTGTCCATTCTGGCTGTGCATACTGATTGGGGTGATGACAATCTTGGAAAGGCTTTGCAGAGTGTATGATGCTTCTGAATTTTGGGTTTTTTTCGTCTCTTCCAGCACATTTTTCTTCACAAGTTTCATCATCACATTGTGGATTAACCTCTAAACATGAGTAACTTGAAATTGTGTTTTGCTGATTCTCTGCTTTTATTAGTTACTTTTCTTATAACGTTGACCAAATATCTGACCAAAAAAAACTTAAGGACAGGTTTATTTTGCCTCACTGGTCACAGATTGCAGGCCACCATGGTTGGCATGGCATGATGGAGGGAATGGCTTGGGCCAGGGTATCAAAAGGAGAGCACCAGTGCTCTGCATTTTATTTCTGTTGTGTGATAAAAAACACTCTGACCGAAAGGAACTTGAGAGGGAAAGGTTTATTCGGTTTATGCTTCCAGGTTGCCCTCTTTCATTGAGAGGGGTTGGAAAAGGTGCTCAAAGCAGGAACCTGGAGAAAACAACCATGGAGAAGTACTGCTTGCTCTTGAGGGTTTATGCCTAGCTCACTTTCTTACACAGCCCAAGACCACCTGCCTCTTATGGCATGGTAAACAGTGGGCAGAACCCTCCCACATCAATCATTAATCAAGACAGTCACTGACAAAGGCAATTTCTCTGTTGAGATTTTCTTCCCACATGACTCTAGTTTGTGTCAAGCTGACAACATTTTATCGAGTTGTTAATTCTTTGAACCCCTCTCGACTGGGTGGTGATATCCACATCCATCATGGGTCTTACCTCCTTAATTAAACCTCTCCAAAAATACCCAGACAGATTCACTCCAAGGTATGCCTTATCAACACTCCTAATTGTTTCTTAATCCAATCAAGCAGACACTAAATTTTAGTCATGTCACTGTTCTTTAGGGTCAAGAGAAATTATATATTTAGTCATTAATGTTTGCGCAAGGTTGTAAGTTCTTGATGCTGCCTCCTCATCTATGGTGGGACACCACCCCTGTCATGTGCCCTAGACTAAGGCACCTTCATCTCAAGCTAGAAATATGGTCAGACTCCCAACTGGAAAGGAAGTGCATTGTGGAGTTTAAGATCTGTGAACAACAAACAGAGTGATGTTCTCTGACATCTTGAAGGACCTACTCTACTTTTCTGGGTTTCAAGGGTGAAGAGAGGGAATGTTTTAAGGACAAAAAGAAGAGCTTGTATGGCTGAAAAGTTGCAGTACTCACCTTCCCACACCAGCTGCTGACAAACCATTCTAAGATGGGGACTCCTCAAAGAGGAAATAGGCCCTGCATACAAAAAATAAAAAAAGAAACCAAAACAAAAAACAACCGTTAACCACCCACTCCTCATTCCCTTCTCTAGCCAGGGTATAATAATGTGCTTGCAATTCTTTGACCCTATCAGTCCCCCTCCCACCAGGACAGGGGGAGGGGTGGGGAGCCCAAGTTTCATGTGGACCACTATGTCCCAGCTTTTGGTGGGTTAGCGCTTCTCTGGAACACCTCAAGTTCTGCACCCCTGAAACCAAACACCAGCCTTTTCCTCAAACCAAATCCCCTTTTTCAGGTTTCTCAGTTTCTGTCAGCTGTAGCGGCGCAGCCTGCATTGCTCGGAAGCGAAGAAGCCATTTGGGATGATGGCAGAGGCGGTCAGCGAGTGCGTCACTTGCATCGGTCGTCAGTACAGGTCAACTTCACCAGGCTCCTCTGCTCACCTGGTGCTGTCTCATGACCTCCCAGACCGTAGTTTAGAGTTCTTGATTACCTCCCTGCCTCTTCCCGCTGCCTCTTGCGGCTTAGTACTAACAAGAATGGGCAGAAAGTTCCTCTTAAGACAAGACTTAAGGGCCTCCACCCAAGCAGCAAGGGTGACTGTGAAGTCTCGGACATTTGAACGGATAACGAACAGCCAGAAGTTGTAATGTGAAGTGATGTTTTCTAAAGATAGAAAGGATAACAGTCAACGGCTGAAGTCTAGAATTGTGGCTAGGACATCCTAGGCTGTTTTAGAATTCAAGTTTGTTAGTACCCTTTAGAACACAATTTCAGTAAATGAAATGCTGTAAAATGAGTAAGAACCAAGGTCTGATGGACCTCTGGCATGCAGGTCCATGGTAAGGAACACAGGCAATGACTTTTTTTATTTTTATTTTTTAGGCAATGACTTTTGAGTGGCGGAGAAAGATAAGCTAATGGTCTCCTTCATGCAAGTCCAAAATGTACACTCGGTCTAACACTGCCTCTTTCAAACAGCTCATGAACCAGGGCACAAGATACAAACATCCATATTTAAAATAGGTGATCCTAGGGCTGAGGAAGTGATCAGTAGTAAGAACTAGGATTTGAATCTTTGGCATCTACAAAAAGAGCTGTGTGTGGTCATCCTGGACACATTAATGGACATTTTAAAGGGTAAAAAATATCATATAATTGTTATCTTAATAGAATTTTCTTTCTGTGTAGTAATTGAGGGCTCTGTCTGTCTGTTGGTAGTAGTCAGAGAGGGCAGTGATTCACAAGTTGATGTCTCTGAGCTGGTCTTTAACTGAGCACATCAGAGATAAGGATGCTTCCTGGGTTTTTAAAATACAAATAGTGCCAGCACCCTTACACTCTAATTTTCCTAATGATGTAACTAGCCTGTAGTCATAGTAAAAAAGGAGACAGAAAACCTGATGTGTCCTGCTTTGTAGTTTACATTCTAGCACCCACTTCGTGTGGCATTTTTCTGGTGTAGAGTTCTACATTCACTTTTCTCCTATTGAACTAACACCCCCCCCCTAATAATTTCATTATGACATAGCATATTATGAACCTTATTTCCAAACAAGGTTTCATTCTGAGGTTGGGGCATTAGGATTTCAACACGTAAATAGACACAATTCAACCTATAATATAAGCTGGGCCACTTTTTACTAGTACAAAAAAAATATTATTTCACCATCTTTTCAAAGAAACTCCGGAGAAATTATATAATGTGCAGAAGTCAGAGTTTCTGTGCACTGAGTGTCAATGCCCAAATCTTCCTGCTTGCACCCTGAGCAGCAGAGCTTGCAAGACGTGTATGCGCTGTCCTGCCGTCAGGTACTTAGATGTTGGGTCTGCAGAAGGGTGTGGGCTGAAAAGGAGTCTTGGCATGACATTTTGAGAGAGGATTTTTTCTTTTTTTTCTTTTTGGCTAGCATTTCTGTGCTGTGTGGGATGGGATGCGTTTTTTTGTTGTTTTCACTTCCTACATTAGCAGTGGCAGGTGCATAATTATGGAGAACTTCAGCACTCCTTATGTGTCTCGGGTGTTTGTATGTGGTCAAGATGCACCGAACAAAAGCCACACTCTGAACACAAGGGGGCACAAAGTGGCAAAGAATGCAATCCAGGTTTCTCCCTCACTGCTTTCAGCCATGTAGCCCTCATGTCTCAACAAGACATTTACTGGCATCTATCCCCTGAGGCCATTTCTATCCCCCCCCCCCCACACACACACACACATACCCAATGGACACTGGATCCTTTGTTCCCAAAGGCCCTTAGGCAGCCACGCATAGCAGCAATTTACTCACTACTGCCAGGAGAAGGTGCCTGGGGAAGCCTCTTGGAGAAGACCGAGCTGACCGAGAGAACCTTGTTTCCTAGGAAATGGAGACAGGCATTACTTATTCATCTATCAAGGCCAAGCAGATTCTGAATCATTGCCACTAATAGCCTAAACAGAGGTCAGGGCTGTGTCGAAAATCTGGGCATATTTCCCTCTGAGCATTTGCATGTAATGTGTCTAAGCGCTAAGTATGAGTCTAAAGACAAAATCAGCCAAGTGAGAGCCCTTCAGTGTCCTGGGATGCGAATTTATGGAACTTCTCACTGGCTTCCCCTGTACAAGTTGAAGCTGTGATGTCTGGAATCAAAGTTCAGGGAGACACAGAAATTTCAAGAACCAACATGTCACCTGATATTCACTGTAGCTACCTCGACAAAGTGGGAAAGGGAGAAAACCTGCTCACCCAGGACAACAGTATCTCATCTGAAATGCAGAGCACACCCTGAACCCACCAGCCCATCTCACAGACAAGGGCACCCCCACAGCTATGTCCTGCCCTCCCTCTCCTTCCTCCTCTCTGTCCTATTTTCCTCTTTGATCATATCCTCAATTCTATTTGTGAGAAAGAAAAAAAATACAACTTTAGCTATGAGAACCAGGCTTTTCCAAGTGATTTCTGAGGTCAGCTGAAATCAGAATTACCCTTCAGGGTGGGAACAGACACCAAGAAAGGTTCTCAGCTCTGACTTAAACTCTGAACACAGAATTCCTGGAGTTGGATCAGTAGACCTTGGTAGTCAGAAGGTGGCTTAAGAACAAGAGAAGAGCTACACATGGAAGGTCATTAGAAACACAGCCTGTTTCCTTCCTATTCCCAAGGAATCTTAATCCAAGGGTCTTAATAATGAGGCAGGCTAAACAGGTTCCTTGGGCAGCTGCCCTTGATTGTCATCATAGTTCATCAGCATAAAAATACCAGATTTCAAAGAGCATTCTCAAAACCCTGACTCTAAACCCTGTTGCATCCCATATTCCCCTACCCAGTCTGAAATTGACTTTGGGTATAAATAACCATTTTCAAAGTATCAATAACCACTGAGAGGAGAAAGAGAAATCCTGGAAATAAGAGTCTCTGCTTCATGTGTCTACTTATAGACCATCTCCTCCTGTCACAGGTGGCTTTCCTGGTGCCTCAGACATACGTGCCAATGACGCACTTGTACACGTACAAAATACGTATGCAGAGATTGGAACAGAAACTGTTGGATGGCTGCATAGACAGAGCAGGGAGCTTCGGAAATGGAGTTGGGTGAGGTTTTCCTTGCCTTCCGTTTGTCAGCCTTCAAGCACGTACTTTTACAAGGAAAAAACTAACCTTAAAGTTAAAATCCAAATGAAAAAAAAAATCACTGAATGTCTTCATCATCCTCTTCAAAGATATCTGTTAGGTCCTGTCCCTCCTTTGAGGCTTGGAGTGCTGTTGTCAATAAAACATCCTTGCTGGGAATATGTCACTTGGTCCTAAAAATAAAGTTTGTGTATGAGTTCACAGGTGTGCTTTGGGAACTGACAAAGGAGCGACTCTCAGGCTGGCATGAGTGTGAAGGCGGAAAAGGGAAAACACTGAAAACCACCTCAGTACAAAGACTTAACCTGCAATGCACTTCAAGCTTCAGGAAAATGGAGCTTGTGTGGCACGGTTTTCCTCCTGCCTCTAGCCTGTGCTCACTTCCTTCCAAATATCACCATGTGACATCAACAGAAGCCAAATCCTTCTAGAGCAGTGGTTCTTAGCCTGTGGGTTGTGACCCCTTTGGAGACCAAAGCATCCTTACACAGGAGTCACACATCAGATACCTTGCATACCAGATATTTATGTTATGATTCATAACAGTAGAAAATTACTAGCAAAAAAAAATTATGGTTCGGGTCACCACAACATGAGGAGCTGTATTAAAGGGTCACAGCATCAGGAAGGTTGAGAACCCCTGTCCTAGAGCCTCCTGAAACTCATGCTTCTCGCATAGTTTCCCTAGAGTAGCCTAGATCACTGTTAGACATGCTGGGATTGACTAAACATGAGACCTAGTTATCATTTTAGAGACATTGAGTGATATAGGATATGAGACGAGAAAAGGGTAAAAATAAAGTTACTTTTTGGACCTTCTTGGAAGAGGTCCCAAGCCCATGACTTCATTTTGAAATGGCAGGAAAAACAAAACACACTGAAACAGGGCTCGATGGCAGCCCCAACTTCAACGATGTGCAGAGAACTGCTGAAGTCTTCAAAATGCTGCCAACTGGTACTACATATGCAAATGAGCTATAAATTCAGGGTCCAGATTCTAGGTTATGTGTGCCAGGACAGAGGGGACAAAGAGAGCGTGTGTCTGTTTTCAGACTGTACACTTTTAGCAGCTTATTTCTACATTGTCAGCCTCCCTGAAGCCATTATCTCACAATTTAAATTAAAAATACATTTATAATTCCACTGCCTGGGACACATTCCAGACAAATGAACCCATGTATCTGGAGTTAGTATGTGATATCAAGAACTATGAGGTTGAACAACACCATTGCCATTGACAACATCTTTTTTTTTTTTAACCACTAAAGTCTAATCTGCTAGCTATGCTGGTGCTGAGAAGTATGAATGTCAGCAGGAGCCGGGGCTTACTGCAGACATAGCAAGATGTGCTATATCTTTATTCTCTCCAGGAAAATCTATCACAGTGTTTCAAAGGGAAGATGTCATCCTCAAAATGTCTTTTTCCTCTTGGCTTCACATGCAGGAATTAAGCCAGGGCTAACTCACAAGGCGCTTCCTGGGATTTTTCATTCCGACTTTACTGCTGCTTGAAGTTTTGGTGGTGGTGTCACACAGTTGGCCTGGTTCTGCCCAGGTGGGAACACAGCTTCTAGCTTCTTATTGGATAGGTGTTCACCTCTAGGACTAAGGTCCTTCCTAACTGTGGTGTTTGTGTGTGTTCTAAATAAATAAATATTTGTAGTGGATTTTCAACTTCTTGGAGATGTGAGGGGACTTGCCACAGTAAACCCTCATTACTTCCTTTGTTGATGTGCTTCAGTCCATCTCCTTTATGCCTCTTCCCAAATGTGCTTCCTCATCCCTAGCTTCAAATTATTTCCCATAAATATTTTAAATGTTGGCATCAATTTAGGGACCGTGTGTGTGATGAGGACCATGGCTCTTTACACTGAGTGGATATTAGTAATGTTTTCTGGAAAGGGGTGCTAATGTCAAATTTGTGGCATTCATTGTGTATTACTTGATTAGAATCCCTGAGGACCCACATTTAAGACCCACATTTGAGCTGGTGGTAGATGCTTTCCTAACACTAATTACCAAGCAAATAGTTCATACTAAGTGACATTTCATGGACCTTGTCTCTAGTGCCAGAATTGGACAGTAGTCGGTGCCATAAATGGAATGGAGCTTTACTGGCATTTCAAAGTTGGCAACAACAAGATTTTTTGCCTGTGATATTACACGTAGACATGACTGCCTGTCATCATCACCTTGTATCATATAGTGACATGACCTGGATCCTCGGCTGGAATGAAAAGGCACAGGACACCAGAAAATTCTACTTCTGACACTGCCTTGACTATTGCTAGTCCTGTTCTTCTAGCACAAGAACCACAAATTCCAGGTGAGGAAGTGGATGACAGTGAAGCTATACCCAGGGACCACTGAAGCTGTCAGAGGCCATTGCTCCACGTGCCTGGGATGGTGACAAGGCTCACATGCAGAGAACACTCTCTCACAACCCATGAGGACATGAGACCTGGTGACCCAGAATCATAACGTTTGGGTCGGGTTTATGATGCACTTAGTGTAACGAAGAATATTTGTGTTACCACTGGATTGAATGCAACCACTGTGTTGGTGGGGTCATCAGTAGGTTCACAACTTAAGGTGTGATTGTTCCTCTTCCTGAACCCATCAATAGTTACAGTCTACCAATGAGGGTAAGGTCCCCTGAGCCTGTTCTATGCCCATGCTCGACTTTTGCTAGACCCATTTTTTGCAGAGTCAGTACAGGTGTCCATAGTTGCTGTGCATTCCTGCTTACATGGCTGTGCCTTGACTAGAAGATGACTTTAGCAGCCCTTTCTCCCAACCTCCCAGCTCACATATCTTTCTGCCCTCTTCCCCTGGGCCTTGGAAGGGATATAATCCTTCATCTTAGTGACTGCTTTTGTTCTAAGTAACAAAGTCCTCTTTGACCCTGAAGTGCTGTTTCCTCTGCTTGTGTCCTCCCATGAAAGCTAAGGGCCCACTTAGTGTGTGTTTATTGGTCAGAGAGGGATGGGCTCATGTTAAGAAAAGACAGGCTTTATTTCTGGGAGGAACAGTCCATCACTTTCTTTCCCTGCTACCTTTGGTTGATGGTGGATACCTGTAGGGAATAAATAGATCGAGTTAGGTAGGTATAGGATATAGATATAGATGGGATGAGATAGATAATATAAATATAGCTATAGATACAGGATATGAGATATGAATATATATCTATATATTTTTAGAATGACTTACAGGCTGTGGTCCAGCTACTCTAACAATGGATGTCTACCAACAGAAGTTCCAAGAATCTAGTAGTGTTCAGTCTAGGAAGCTGAATGTCTCAGCTGGACTTCAGTATACACCAGAATCCCAAATAAATAGGCTTTAATGCCAGTGAAGGGATGGATTTGACAGCAAGAGCAAGCAGGCAAAGAGAGCAAGCTTCCTTCTTCCATGTCCTTACATAGGCTGCCAACATAAGGTGTGGGTCAGATTAAAGGTGGATCTTCTCACCTCAAAAGAGCTGGATTACTTGTGTGTCTTCCCACTTTAAATGATTTCATTAGGAAGAAAAAGTCTTTCACAGATGCCCAGCTGCTTGGATTTTAGTTAATTCCAGATGTCGTCACATCGAGAGCAAAGCATAGTAGTCACAGTAATGGTCTGAACATGATGACACACAAAGTATTTATGTTTTTAAAGTCAGATGCATCTTTGTTTGGGGATTTTGTTTCTACTTGTCTCTGTGGTGTTCTGGGCTAAAGGACAGAAACCAGTAAAAAAAAAAGTATATATATATAATATATATACAGTGGTTTATATAATTGTCTTAATAAATCCAAATTTAACTAGATCTAACCTCACAGTATTGGTCCTGGGGAACACACTGAGAGAAATTAGAAAACGCTGTGCTGGTATGAGAAGCTGGCCTGGCAGAACTTGAAATGACCAGTGAGATCCCAAAGGATCATCAGTTCAGAGGAGGTAGCTGTGAATTGTGATGCCTGAGTCAGGATCATCTTCAGAGGGGTCAGGTCCACAAAAAAGTCAGGCCACAAAGGCCAATTGCAAAAGCTGGACACAAAGCCCAGTGCTTTGTAAAATGTATGACCCTAGAGATGTGGATGTCACGCGTGGGCTCAGCACAGGCTAAGTAGGAGACACTGGAGAGGAGATTCATATGTGTAGATATGTACAAGTATACATGTATGTGTTGTTGTTTTCAAATGTGGGCAACTTACTGAACTTTATCAAGACAAATAAAATCATGTCTATAAGCCAAAATGCACCTGCCTTCCCTGAGTGTATCAAATTCTACAAGTCTGAAGCACATGCTTTTGAAGATTCAATAAGAGGACTATACCATATAAGGCAGAAAACTGTAAGACAAGTTTATCTTCCTTAAACATAGCCACACCAAGTCAAATGGTCATCTAAAGAAGCAAGCTACTAAGAACTACAGTAGAAAGCAAATAAAAGAGGAAGGAAGGAAAGACAACAAAGGGCTCTGATAGAATGTTCTAGAATGCCAAGCCCATCATTGCAAGAGGCAACTCAAAAAAGAAGGGAGATTGCTGGGGAAGAAAAGTCTTCTAGCAGCAGCTTGGCTGGTTTGTTATTTATCTCCTTCCTATGCGCACTTGTATTTTTAGAATAACTGATATTCTTGTAATCCTAATACTTCTTCCCTTAGGGGATTAAAGTCAGCAGCTTCCTCTTCCAGTCTTTGATTACATTTAAAAGGAGCTGCTTGTAAAGTCTTGTCTGGGTGTGTGTGACCTGGAGTCTTTGCCCTTGGGTCTTTTCCTCCATCCCTCCTGTTCCTTCTGGACTCCTCCAGAATGCAGCTACAGGAGATATTTGGTCAAATAAAATAGTTCAGGGCAGTTGGCCATGTCCATAGAAGAGGTAGAAAATAAGCCAGCCAGCCCAGTTCTCCAGTTTAGCACCACTGTTGGGAATCTACTCTCTAGATCTGCTTCCTCACCTGTCACCTCTCTCCAAATATGGCTCCACTCACTGCTCATTTCTTACTAAAGAGTGCATACTGCGATAACAAAGTGACACCAAATCAATAGCTTCAACAACATTAGGTCACTCCTGGCACAGAGCTCTGGATACTGAACCTGAGGTCTGATATTGGCAGAGCTGATTTCTCCTGGAAGCTCTGAGAGACTCTAACCCACATATGGCCTCTAGACGCTAGAGTTTGCTGGACTTGGACAACTGCCCCCATAATCTCCACCTTATCTTCTCATGACTTTCATTTTCCTTGAGTGTTATGTCCAAATGCCCTTTCGTACAAAGATATAAGTCAAACTGCATTCTGAACCCTCACTAATGAGCCTGTCTTGAATAATTGCATCTTCATTGGCTCTATGTCTGCCTATGGTCCCATTCTGAGGACAAGCATGTCACCATATGAATTTGAGGAACGTGTCCAGCCCATAACAGAGGGGCAGTCTTTTTCAGCTGCTGTAGAGAAAAGTTTAAATCCCAAGAAGGAAGGGAAAGATGAGGCCCACTTCTGTTCTGGAGTATTATTGTAAACTGAGAGCTGGGACCATTGGAAGCCCCCCAGTACCCAAGGCTGAGCACCACTAGCCATGCAATGACAGAACCATCTTTTGACATACCCTGGCCTCCTTCACTCCATACCTGTATCTCCCTAGTTGTCACATGGATGGTCCTTGCCTCAGGAGCAAATTCAGGAAGCAGAGGAGTGAGACACAGAGGGCTGACAGGACCATCATTCTGCTTCAACCAGGAGTCGGCTGGTAAGAGAGTATTCAAATACCTGCTTCTGTTTCTTTTTCCCCAAATTCTGTATTCATATCTCTAACCTCTAGCTCTTTGTCTTAAGAAAATGGATAGATTCCTTCGTGTCAGTCTGTCTTTAGCTATCATTCTGTGTTCTTGCCAGTCTCTTTTTTTCTCTCTTTCTCTTTCTGGCATCTTCTACCCAGTTAGAACCTGTCTAAGCACAAATGCATCCTCTGGATCCTATCAGTATGAGTTACTTTTAGCTGCTTCTAAGCAGAGTCTATAGAAGTACCTGGACAGTAAGACAAATAGCCCTGGATGGGCTCTAAGGCCCCTGGAAGTGTTTGCCAGCCCACCCCAGCTTCTGAGCTGTCCCAACAGATTCCCCTGATGATAAGCACAAACCCAGCTCACACGTCACTCTTTTGAGCAACCACACCCACATCGCCAAGTTTATGATATCAGACAGAACCCACAAGACCCCAAAGGAGTGTGCATTTCTTCATTTCCCTTGGGCTACAGGGCCATGCTATGTGTCTGCTAATATTGCCCTTCGTTCATGCACTTCTACTACATGCTTACAGATCTGTCCAGGCTCTGGAGATTCAACGTTTCTATACCACACCCTCTTCATTTTGAGTTTGAGAATAGTCAATAGGGAAACGGTGCAAAATTTACACTGGGTTAGCAGTCCAAACTTATAAGCTTTTCACAACCCCCATGTGTATACCTTCCTAAGGATATGGTAACAAAGAACCACAAATAGGGAGGGTTAGCACAACAGCAACACATTCACTGTCAGCTCTGGAGGCTAAGAGTAAAACTTAAGGTGATGGCAAGGACCTGCCTCCCTGAAGCTGCAGAGGTGGTCTCTTGCCTTCCTGGTCTCTTTCTACCTTCCGCAGGTGGCCAGTGATCCCGGCTGTCCTTGGCTGCGCTATGCTCCCCCATTTGTCCTTTCAGCTTTTACATTGCTTTTCCCATCTCTGTTTGTGTCTGCACTTCAAGTCTCCGCCTTTATGGGGAAACATCAGTCATGCCAGATTCAGCCCCATCCTAATGATATAATCACAACCTGTTTCGACTTCAAAGACCTTGTTCTCGAGGAAGGTCACTGCATTGGTTACTTTCCTGTTTACTGTCATAAAACCAAAGCACCTTGTGAAGTAAAGGATTTATGTCACCTCAGAGTTCAGGGAAGTGAGGGAAGTCAGGTTGGAGCTCAAGGTAAGAACCTGGAGGCAGAAACTGGAACAGAG
This sequence comes from Pachyuromys duprasi, assembly GCA_028658305.1. Classification (NCBI taxonomy): domain Eukaryota; kingdom Metazoa; phylum Chordata; class Mammalia; order Rodentia; family Muridae; genus Pachyuromys; species Pachyuromys duprasi. The sequence goes on from CM053764.1 coordinate 54,834,538, forward strand.
ACTGCTTAAGGGCTTGCTTTTCCTGGCTTGCTCAGGGTAGTAGGTGTTAAGACAGAACTTTGAGTGAGACACAGTGCAACTTACAACATTAGTCAGCAATAGAGTAATGTGCAAGTGCTCCCTAACTATGTGCTTAAATGCTGATGAAGTCACACTACAGAGACCTTAGCCCCCAAGAACCTCAGTGGCTTCAGTGTTATTCAAGTCTATCAAAACATCAGGATCTATGAAATGGGACAACCCACTTTCCAGTCTTACCCTCCTCTCCTCTGGAAGATCTGGTCTCACTTGTGAGCTTGAATGAGACTTTGCTGCCTCCAAGACACACTTTTTAGTATGCTTTTTCTACACACTGATATCTCTCATTTTATTTAAATATGCTTCTGTGAAATCTTATCTGATTGCTCCCTTGTTAGCTCATAAATATTTATTGAATATATAATATGTGCCAAGCAAATGGAAGTAAGCAAAAAGCACAAGCCCTTCCTTCCAGGTGCTCCTAGTTAATGACATGCACAGAAAACTATTCTCTTCTAAGAACAAGATGCTAGAACATGGGGGAAGAGCTGCTTCCCTGTGTGTGTGAAGTCTTTCTACCATGCAAGAGATGCTGACGGGCATGTCATATTCAGTATCTGGCCCCATCCTCATACAAACAGGGAGACTGGCCTGTTTACCCCCATTTTGTAGACAGAACAACAAAAGAACAAAACTGAATATCAGAAAGGGTTAGTTAGTTGGTCTAGGTCACACAGCCAGCACAAAGAGAACTAGGATTTGGTCATATATGTGTCTTATTTCAAAATTTTAACTATTGATTTTAAAAACTGTGGGTCCCACTAATAGTATACACACCTGAAATTTTCCAAACCAAAAATATCTTTAAATGAAGAATGGTAACTATGGACCACTTCCTGAATACATGAGACCAAACAAAGAGGGCTTAGTCTAAAGCCAAAAGTTGTGTGCCAAGCCTCTGAATTCTTACTGTTCTTGCTGGGTGAACTTAAGTAAGTTTCATCTTCCTATGTGTGTTGATTTCCTTCCAACATTAACCCCCAACATACCCAACACACATATGTACAGAGATACACACAGGAGAATGCAATAAGAGGGGGTCATGTATTTATTGAAAAAATGGCTATTCACCAAGGTAGTTTGCATATGTGACCTGGAAGTAAATATTCATTAAACAAATAAGCAATCTTTAAAAATATCTTAGAATTCTTGGACTGAATCTCCATGTACATCCTTAAAAATAACAAAACTTTCTTGTTTTTTTTTTTTAGGATTATATGATTTCAACCATTACTACTTTATTATCTTGTTGACCTTATCATTATCTTATTTAGAAAATACTCATCACCACAAATAAACATCAAAAGTAAAATAAAATTATAATGAAATGCTCCTTAATCCCATTTGAATGAGTAAAATTAATAAATACAGATGGCATAAAATGATGTTAAGGATGCAAAGCTTCTGGACTTTTTTATTGTGGGTAGAAATCTAGAAAAAGAGTAACAGGAAAATGAATAACTCTTCAAAACTTTATATATATAATGAGATAGATACGTGGGTACAAATATCGATAACTGTTTTTTGTAATCACCCTGTAGTTACTATTCTCATAGCTATGGCAAAATAGCTGGCAAAATCAGTTTAAAGATGAGTTCACTTGGGCTCACAGTTTGTGGGGATGTGGTCCAGCACAGGAGAGCATCAGGAGAGAGAGATGGCAGGATTTTATCCCACTTATGATAAAGAGTTAAAGAAAGATAAATGCCGGTACTCGGCATTCTACGTTTATATTCTTGCCAAGCCCCCAGGCCATGGGATGGTGCCACCTATATTTAGGGTGAATCTTTCCTACACAGTTAAACATCTCCGAAGATGCCCTCAACGACATTCCCAGTGGTGTGTCTCCTAGGTAATTATAAATTCAGCCAATCTGACAATGGCGATTAAGAATCACAAGCCTATGCTTGCCTACTTGACCCTGAAACACGTACCTTAAAGCTAACATTCTACCCATGATGCCCTAAAAGGCTCATAGCATCCCATAATGCCAAAATACATTATGTAATTCTTCAGAGTTCCCTAAGTTCTAGCAGTTCTAAAACTGATCTAAATGCCAATGGCTAAAATCTCTCCTGAGACCAAAGCTAAACTTTAATCTCTTAACTGTGACCCTTGATAAAAGCCAAAAAGCAGATCGCATCCTTTGATTACTTGGTAGCATACAGTAGAACATTTCAAAGGAGCCAAGTGGGATCAGAACAAGATTTTGCACCAAAGCAAGGTCCAAACTCAGCAGTACAAACACCAACTTCTGCAGCTCCGTGCCTGGCTTCTGGAGGGGAGAATGGAATCATCTAAGACCCAGTGTCCCTGGACAGCCCTGCTTCTGTAGTTCTGCTACCTGCTGCACACATAGGCTTGTCCTTCGGCTGCCTCCATCCTTTTCCTCAAGGGATGTCTGCAGTTCCTAACACCTCTAATATCTTGCAGAGATTTTGGTATTATCACACATTGCTAACCTCAACGGCTTTCTGCACCTGGGGTGCAAGTTCCCAAACCTTGAAACTCTTTCATGTTTTATTCCCAGCACCATGAGCCATGCTGCCATGTTCCCCGATGAGCTCAAAATGCACCCCAGACCCTTTTTACCACCTCCGAAGGGGACTCTGTGTGCCTTGGGTGACTATCATGATCAAGGAACTCTTTTAATGAAATTATGTAGCTAGCTAATCTCTTCTCAAATAAATTTGCATTTTCACAAGCTGGAAACTCTAACAGAGAAGTCTTGTCTGGATCCTTTCCTGTTATCCCAGTGAAGAATGTGGTTGTTCTTCAGTGGCACTAAACTCTTTGGTATTTGTAGCTGATTTCTCTGTGCTGGCCTGGTCTGTGTACTTAACTAATTTGTGCTTATTCTTGCCTTTCCAAATAGAACATTCTCCATATCATCCTGCTTACTCTCACTTAGATCTGAGAGCTGCAGTCTGTAGCCATACCACAACCTGGAAGTTCCACCGTGTTGAAATATCCTTTACCTAACAATTTAGCCCACTGTTATTGAATTCAGCTTCACTCAGATTTTCAGATGAGTAGAGTGTAATCAGAGAATACTGTGCCGCACAAGCACAGTCCACCGTCTGCTCCTCTATCAGCATGCTAGTCTTCCACACTCCTACGAGAATAAGCCAGAATCTCCACTTACAGCGCTGTAGGACTTCCATGGCCCAAACATCCCAGTGCTTCCTAACTCTTCCCACAGAGCAGTTCCACTGACCTAAAAACCACGTAGTAAGGAAGCCACACCACAGCCCCACCCTCGGCACTAGTCTTCTGTATTAGTTACTTTTTTACTTGTGAAAAAAAAAATACTTGACAAAGGCAGCTTTAAAAAGGCAGGATTTATTTGCTTCTCCATTTGAGAGTACACAGCACATCATTGTAGAAATCCCCAATAGCAGCAGTGTGGGGTGGCCAGACCTCACCTCGCATGTAGTCAGAAAGCAGCAACACTGCCGCTCATCTCCCTTCTTCCCTTTATTCAGTTCAGAACCCCAGCTTATGGAATGATGTTATTCACATTCAGGACGGGTCTTTCCTCCTCAGTTGACTGCAAACACCCTCAGAGATGGTCTCAGAGCGCCATCTCTATAGGAATTCTAAATGAAGATTAACTCTCCCACATCCCAAATTGGATATTCAATGAAAAGAACGCAATTCTTTCAATGGAAGAACGGATTCACAAACCGTTGTACATTCCTGAAATGGAATACTACACAGCAATGAAAATAAATGAAACCTGAAAATGTACAGTGATTATTACAGATCACAAAAGCATTGTCATATGAGTCAATTTGAAAAAAAACTGAATACCGTGTAATACTGATCGGTTTTGAGAGTGTATTCTCAAAAATGCAAATACACTTGTAGTGATAAAGAGCAAACCCAAGCATGTCAGAGCTCAAAGGGAGAGGGGGATGACTGCAAAGGAAGAGAAGAGGAATCCTGATTGTCGGTGGTTATGCAACCCTGACTACATAGTAAAATGTGTTGAATTGTACACCTAAAAATCTACTTAATGTTTGTTATTTTAAATGAAAATTTAGGGGAAAGCACTGAACAGCTACACATATCTTTTACTCGCAGCCATTAATTGCTGGTAGGGCTTAAGGAGGAAAGACAAAGATAGTAGCCTGGAGCTGGAGGGGGTAATAAACAACTGAATGTATTTCTATACATCTGCACTCAGCTCCGTGTCCTAACATGACAGGCAAAAGCCATGCTGCTGTTGAACCTGTTGATTCAATAACAATAGAAGCTCCATTGTTCTCAGCATGGAATTTTCATTTTCTCAAATGAGTATTTATACCTGTGTATCCATGTGTGTATTTGGGATGCTACTGATTGACCTTTCAGCCTGTACAGTTATACTTCCAACAGGAAATTTGTAACAGAAGATCCTCTAATCAGTAAGGACACGATGGTACCAAATCAGTGTGACAAGTGTCACAGATCCCAAGAGAGAGAAGGCCGTGGAACAACCAGAGCTCTAATTCAGAGGCATGAAGTGACCCAAAGCATGAAGGCATATCACCAGTACCCAGAAGTGAAGTCTGCAAGAGCCTGAAAGGAAAGAGAGTTTTCCTGTGGGATTGTGTGAAGGGAGAGCTACAAAGCCAAGACCAGTCCCTGAGAAACCCTTTCCCACATTTCTCAACCATCTACTTGTCTCTCATCAGCCTGAAAATGAGATTTTTAAATAGCAATTTGCTGGCAGACTGGCTTGCAAGTGCACAGTAAGATTTTTTTTATTAGCCAAATGATTAATATTAATATGAAAATTCATAGTAGGATACAATTTATTTCTTGATGAAAACCACTGACAAGGCATTACTCACTCAAAAACCCAGACAAATGTGATGTTCTTATCTCTGTCTTGTGATTTCTGTAATCGAAGAATAATGAAGTATTATTTAGCTTAACATAATCACTGGAGTTTCTCTCTGGTCTTGGAAGGAAAATGCACATAAGCTAGAATCCTTTTAAATGTATAATCAGTTTCTCATTCATGACATTATATAAATAAAAAGTGAATTAATTTAAAGGGCAAGTCATCCAATATATATCTTCATTATGTGCTAAGATTAGTGATCCTATGGAAACCTGTCAGCCAAGAGCATTTTGTTATTACAGAGACGGTAAGAATCAAGCATAGATCTATATACAATAACCACTTAAACAAGATTAGAGCTAAAACGCATTATGAAATTTCATGTTTCATAAGACAGCAAAACTCAGTTAAGTGGGAGAAGAAAATAAAAATAAGTAACATTTAATGGGACACAAATACTAAGAGGAGACTTTTCATTGACTCAAATGAGGTCTCTGTTTCAAATCCACCATCTGGCATTTTGCATTTGTCTGTCTGCAATATAATTTCTAAAGGAGATGACTGATTTTTCAACCAAATTCAATACCCACTCTAACAAAGAGTAATAAGATACAACTTAAGTCCCTTCTGCAGCCCAGTGCTTTCCATGCAACAGCTGAAGAGCCTTGTAAAACAATCTCATAAAGAAACTGTCCCTGTGTGTTTGGAGAATCAGCTCTCAATATTAACAAGAATGTGTGTGAAAATGTACAGGGCTGTGTCTTTTTATGCAAACAGGTTTGTGTTTGGACTTGTGTACTGTGATGTCATGTGGGGCAAATACACTGTCTCAGCCGTCCTTTCCATGTGATTGGGGTGGGGTAAATCTGTTGAACTAAAAGACATGACAGTTTGACAATTTACCAGAGGAATGGTGAAATGTAGATCTGAGCTGTGAAAATTGAATCCTGAAATTTCAGTGAGTTTCTTATAACAGCTTTAGTGCTTGTTGGGAAAATAAGTTTAAAAAAAAGGCTGAAAAGGTGAACTGTGTATATTGAAAAATTCAAGATGTGGAAATATCAGTAAACAAGAGTTATGATTGATCAATCTATATTAACTAAATGAAGCTATTGGTAAAAAAAAAAAACAGAACAAAACAAAACAAACCTTCGAACTCCCTAACTAAGCTATCAAATAATAAAACCATTATGCAAGAGGTCAATTTATTAGGATGAGTCTTTGGTGTTCCTCAGTAAGGTTTTGGGAGACAAGCAGATTTTGTGCTCTCTCTGGAAAATGTGGATATTTTTATCTTTAGGCCAGAGGTGGGTGTATTAGCAAAAGAAAATAGGAATTCATAATATATATCTTTAAAACTGACGTAACTTCAGGGAATGTAAACTTCAGGGAATGTTGCAGAGCCTGGGATATCAAGACAAGTGAAATATCAAAATGAGAGGAGAGAGGTGTCAGTTGTTAGACTGTGAGTTAAGCACGTTCCTGATAATCAAGGGTCTCCACGAACTTTTCTGAGCTAGTTTGAGAGTGTAAAATCGTGTTGCGGTGCAGCATTTGGTCTTTCAGACCAGAACCTGGAGTTAAGGTTGTATATGCAGTCAGCACAACATGTCTTAACATCACAAAGCCCTCAGATGAACAGCTGGATACATCGGGTAGGATGGAAGCCAACTGCAGAGGCAGATAGTTGGTTAGTGGTCCCCTCACAATGGAATTTGACCCACCAGCAATGAGGAAGAGGAGTGAGACCCGTTACAACAAGACATCCATTAGTGTCTTCAAAATGCTCTGAATGTATACACATGCAAGTGATTAACCCTAGAATGCAAACTAGAAAGAGAAGGCTGATAATTTTTTTTTTCAAAGAGATCGTGGTAAAGTCAGACATCTATCTCCTAGAATGGGCTATGGTGGAGATTCAAAGGCTGTCCCTCAGTTTAGCCCATCCTTACCCGTTTCGTCTCAGTTACGCATTCTTGGGCAGCCCCTGCTCTCCTGTCCCATTACAGTTGGAGCCAATTTACATTAAGAATTACAGCATCCCATTTATTAACTGCGATCAGGCTTAAGGTGTCTGCAACATGAAACAGTGCTGTGAAGTAAGGATGACTGTATTTACATGGACAAGAAAGAGGAGACATTAAGGTCTGGACTGTCAAATTCATAAAGCAGGCACATCCCAGAACCCAACAGCCAGTCTCCAGTGCCTAAAACCTCCCGAATGAAATGTCTCCCTATTTATATATATACATATATATATGTATGTATGTATATATATTACCATGTATGCAATATTTTTCAACTTAAGTCATAGTAAATATTTAATTTACTTTTTCTTTGTTCTCTTTAATGTTGGACAAACCACAGACATTTCAAAGGGACCCCTGCATGGACAAGCAGCCCTCAGGCAAACAAGAAATGTATTCTCTTATGAGACTATAGGGGAACTTCCTGCTCATAAGTACAGTGCTGGAGGAAGAAGTGGGAATACATAATGTTCTCCTAAGCACTGCTGGACTGTTTTCTGAGAAGCAAATACCTTCCAGGGATATTGAAAATCCTGCGGGGCCGAAGGGCCAGAAGAGCAAATGAGGAGGGCAGAGCTTAAAAGGGCCTTTGGAACAAACCTCTACTCTTCCATAAAATCAACAGGACATAAATTGGGTCTTTGGATCAAACTTCAAAATGGAGCATTCAGCGATGTCTCTGATCTTTGTAACATGTTTTAGTTTTCAGCTGTCACTCTGTGTTCAGCTGCTGAGGTCTCCAAATGTGATTGGTTCTTTGCCAGAAGATAATCATGCAGGTCCGTTCTTAGCTCCTTTCTAAGTGAGCTTTGTATTCACAGAGGGGTGTGTTGCTTCTAAATAAAGCCTTTATCTTATTGCATTATTTAGCCTGTGGTCTTTTTTTTTTTAAGTTTCAAAAGTTCTTTTCCTAGAAAAAGCCCCCTCGCACCTGTCACAGCTGAATGTGGTTCTGGTTTAGACAATGATGGGAAGTTGGAGGCCCCCACACCAGCCTGTGATTTGTAACCAAATTCCCCCTTGCCCTTGATGTCCTGTGGAAGCAGCTCTAATCAACACTACAAGGATGGGCTTTATGTATGCCAGGAGTTAAGGAACATGCTATTTTACCCCATTTAAACATGACTCTTATAAAGACCAATACGGCAGTATGCTCTTCAAAGGATTTACTGACCTCAGTAACCTTGAGGTTGGCTTTTTTGCTCCAGGAGGTAATTACCTTCTGGGTAGAGTAGTAGAATGACATGATTAAAGGGATGATGGAAATTTATTTATTTTACAAGCGAGGCACAAATTATGGCAACAGAAGCTTAGTTTCCCTTTGTAGGAGAAGTTTTATAAGGTGTAACCCCTCCCAGGAAGAATAAAACCATTTTTAGTCACTAATAGCTTAATGCGAATTAATTGAGGCCAATGAATAAAAGAGGGAGTAAAAAAAGAAAAAGAGAATGGCACATGCATAAGGTATCATCCCCATAGAAGTGGGGAGTAGGCTGGGATCTCTTGGATTTAAGTGGTGAGCTGGGTAGGAAATGGTGAGAGGCACCCCCTTATGTAGAATAGAGACATCTCAGTAAAGAGAAAACAGGTGACCCTTCATGTTCATATCACTCGTGAACAATACCATCAGCTGCAATTCCTTAGCTGCTGGGAAGCCTTTGTAAGGCTAGAATGACAATCATTGTAACTGCAGCATTTGAAAAAGACTAAAGTACATAGCCTATTATTTGTGTACTATCTTGAAAATTCTTGGACATCTAGCCCAAACCTCATGCTATAAACCCAAGCCATCACAAAAGCCATCAAAAACCATTCCTCGCCTGTCGCCTCCTCAGCACTGTGCTGGAGTTTCTTCTGAAGCAAGGAAGCTGAATGGAAACAGAACTCACCAATGCTTAACCAAATTAAAACCATAGAGACCTTTATCATCCTATCTGCCCCAGAAGGGGCAATTACAGGATTTGTGAGGGACATGCAGAGGAATTACTGGTGATATTTTTCTCCTTCTCAGAAAACCACCATTCATCTCCACTTGTACCTTCTTTGGTATGAAATTCCTAGGTCAAGGGTAATGGAGGAATTAAAGAAGGATTTCAAGGTCCAGAGCATCTGGGAGGGGGGAGATTCTAAAGAATCATTTGTTGATCATGCACTTTGTAGCTCGTTCTTTCCCACAACTCCGCCCAGTTCACTCTGCCACTTTGGAGGAGTTATCAAAAGCAGAGGCTGAAGGATTCGAGCTTGGCCAAAGCAAACAGACCAAAAATTTGGGAAATGATTTATCTTAATCCAAGGGTAGTAATCCAATTTATTTGACTGGAATTCTTCACATTTCATCAGCTCACCCAGCAGTGTTTGGGTTTGGCAAACAGTGTCTAGGGAAAGCAAACCCTGCAGTGTCAGCCACTTGTGAACAGAATGATTTTAGTATTAAAAATATACATGTTGTCCCACCTTTTTATGTTTCTGCTGGTGAGCACAGCAGGTGTTAAGAGGTCTGGGCCTCCTGGGAGGGTTTCCTTTCTCTGTGATATTAGGCAGACCCAGTCTGACCAGCCCCTCACACTTGCACTCACCAATGGCAAGGGTGCAAGGGATGGAGATTAATTAGTGTGCATCTACCTTGACAAGTGCAAAACTCCCAGGATAGTGTACAACCCACATTTCATGAGAAGAGTGCATTTGAACTGAAGCAAAACCTTACTGGTAAACATCCTTGACACGAAGCCAGATTGACTCTATCTTATTCTCTCTGCACAATACAGAAGGAATAGAGATTATATCCCAGGTCTTCTGGAATGATTAGCATTTGCTCTTATTTAGGGTGACTTTGGTGGCTTTGAAAAGGAGCATCGTAAGTAAAGTAGCTTTGGGAGGTGAGGATGCAGCTTAGTTTGTAGAATGGTCATGTAACATGCATAAAGGTCTAAGGTTGACTCTAGCACCCTAGAAAATTGGAGGCGGTGACACAGATACCCCTATAATCCCAGCACTCCAAAGACAGAAGCAGGAAGATTAGAAGTTGAAGGTCTAGGAGTAGTGAAATGGCTCAGAAGTCAAGAGCATGTAGCACCCTTCTAGAGGACCCCATTCCAAGTCCCAGCTCCTACATCAGGCGGCTTACAATGGCTTGCTACTTCAACCCCAGGGAACTTAAAATCCTTTTCTAGCATCTGCACTCACAAGCACCCATCCACACACAGTCATACATGTATATACACAATTTAAAATAATAAAAGTAAATCAGTTTTTGAAGGGGACGTTGAAGGTTTTCTTTGGCTATATATTGAACTCTAGATCAACCTGGGCTACATAAACCATATCTCAAATATATATATAATATAGAATTAAGTATTATAATTATATGCAATAATATATTATAATGTATATCTAATAGCCTCACCTGGGGCAAAAATAAAGTTCTAATTAAGGAACTACTAATCTGGATTCAATTCCTAATTATATATGATTTCCATGATTAAAACCCTCACATCCTCAATCTCAAGCTATGAAATATAGATTCCTGAGGTCTTTATAGTAACAGTTTCAGGGTTAAAGTAACATCAATGTCATATTCCTGAATTTCTGTTACTGCCATGCTCAGGAAGTCATTCCAAATTTTGTTTAAGTTTATATCTATGGAGGTCACAGGCTGATTTCCCTGTGACCTGGCCTGTGGTGACCTGAGCAATGGTGCCAAGGCAGCAGTGTATTGATCTTACTTGGTTATTTTTTCCCTATTCATCTGCAATTTAGCCCATTGGTCAAACCAGTTCATTTCCTGTTTTAGTCAATAAAGTTTTATTGGAACACAGCCATGCCCATTTTTTATGGATTATCTGTGGCTACGTTCCCACAACAGCAGAGTTGTGTGGTTCTGACAGAAACTGTATGGCTGGCAAAGCCAAAAATATTTACCATCTGGTCCTTTGCAGAAAAACTTTGCTGGCCCTGTTCTGTACTTTAAGTTTATATGCATAGTCTTTCCACTGCATTACTGGCTGCCTTCTTTTATTTTTTTCCCTTGGACTTTAGACTCTTCGGCAAACCCCATTCTGACTTCACTGCATCCATAACACTTCCTAGGATGTCCTTGTCTTCTTCATTCTCAAGTCAGGACTTATGCTTTCATACAATCCTTTTTCCATCTAGACTAATTTGCTAACTTAATACCAGCCAACATTACTCTTTAATAAAACTTTTAAAGCCTTTCGGGATCTGGTAAATTAGTTTATAACAATAACCAGTCTTCAATTCACCTTTAGCCTATGCTGCATTATTTTGAGTTCTCGAGGCAGGGGGAGAGGGAAGGGAGGATGGGGTACATTTGCAGTAATAGATTGAAACTTGTTCAGGATGACAGACCAAGTCTCTTATTTGTTAAATTATGCATACAGACTAGCCTGAAGCCACTAGTATTTACAATGCTGTGTAAATTAGTTTCATTCTGTGTTGTGGACAATTCTTCACAAATTAGCTTACTATCGCCCAAATGTAACCTATATAAAAGCATTTCTTTTCTTTGTTTTCCTTTGAAACAAGCTCTCACTGTGTTTCTCTCCTGCCTCTTTTTTTCTCTCTCTTCAAGCAGTATTAACAAATGATTATATTTCATGTCTCCAAAATGGTGGTATTCATCTTTTCTACATCTAACAGAATAATGGCTTATATTGAAGTCTACAGAGAGTCTTGTTCCCAGTTGATGAATTAAAATGATCAGGTCTGAACCAGGCATGATGACACATTCTGGAATCCCAGCACTGTGGGAGGCAGAGGTAGTCAGACCAACCGCTGTGAGTTAGAGGCCAGCTTGGTCTACAAAGTCAGTCCAGGACAGCCAAGACTACACAGAGAAATCCTGTCTCAAAAAGGGTGGGGTGGGGGAGTTAGCAATTTCTACTTTTGCATGATATGTCATAATGAAACAGGACTCACAGCAGGTTAAATCTTGAGGAAAGAAGACAAACCAAATTTGATTATGCCAGTGGTTCTCCCAACCTTCCTAATGCTGTGACCCTGACCATAAGACTGGTTGTGGCTCCTTCATAACTGTAATTTTTCTACTCGTATGAACTATCAGGTAAATATCTGATGTACAGGATATCTGCTATGCAACCTCCACAGGAGTAGAAACCCACAGGCTGAGAACGGCCTGCTTAACCCATCGTGGGCAACCAACACAGCAGGGAAAGTCATCTGGACTCATACTATTCGTCCTTTGGCCGTAGACTGAATAGAAGAAACAAGTCACCTTTTCCCCACCGTGGTTGGGGTTTCTCCTTCCATAATTACCTTTAGATTTGGTTATACACTTGAAGCCTCACGGGTAACAGTGTCAATTATGTAGACACACACATGCTATTTACTCAGCTAGAGCTGGCTTCAACCATTGCATTCAAAACACCCTGTTAGAGAATGTCCTTCTGTCTTTCACTGCAGGTGACCATTCTCTTTGGGAACTGATCTAGACAGGGATTGGTCCTATAACTTCGGTCACTGTGAGCTATGTGGATGCAGTCACTGTTGAGAGCCTGCCTTCAGTGACCAAAGATAAAAGCCTAGCTGTGATACTTGCCTTCCTCTTAACCAGAGTTCTGCAAAGTAAAGAAGGGTGATAGCCATTGAGTAGCACATATGATTCCTAAGAGGAATGCCAATTGAGCTGGGGAGTAGGTGGAGACAGAGGAAGAGGGCAGCTGCTGCAGCAGCATCGCACAGGCTCCTCTAGGAAACGGATTTGCTATACATTAGCCTTCAGAGAAATCCTTACGCAGGCTTGCATTGGTGGCAATTTGAGAGATCAATCCTAATGTAGGTCTCTCCTCTCTAGTTGACAAATAATCATGCAGTGTCCAGATGCACTATGGGAAGTTCATTAGATTTGAAGTTTTTTTTTTCTTTTTCCTTAATCCATGTTCTGTCATTTATGTGAACTCACAAATGAAACTTCTTCGTGTTTAGCTAACCAGCTTGCATGACTGGTAAACTCTTGGCTTTCTGTATGGGATTCACATACAATTCTTTCATTGCTTCCCTGAGCCAGGGACTATGGGAAGGGCTGTGGCTATGGAAAACAGTAGAGGACCTTGCTAACCTTTGAGACATCACAGATAGTCATCCAGAAGGACAATAAACAATCACGGTCAATAGGAATGTGTGCAAGGTGCTACGGGGCACAGAGAGGAGAATCAACTTCTATGGTAATGGCTCATATAGCTGCATATGGAAAGGCAGTTGGGAGTTCTGTGGGAAAAGAACACAGAGTTGTCTCTGCACACAGGTATGGTGTATTCAAGGGCTTCTGACTATGAGACGTCAGCCAAGGTAAGGTCAGCAAGGGGAAGTGGCTTAAGCTAAGGAAATGAGAAGATTGAAAGCTACAAGTAGCGTCAGATAGATTTGAATCAGAAGAAAATGAAAATCGATGTGCTTTTCCAAAGAAGTTATTAAGTTATTCCACCGACAATACACATCCTTAATCAAGGATATGAACAAATGTATACCTTATCATTATTTTTCAGGTAAGTATGGATCAAACAGGTTGGTGGTAAACCTGGAAACTGAACTTAGTGAGAAAATGAAGGACAGACTGGTGAGAGGCTGAAAGGAAGGGACTGACTTAAAGACTTCCCCCATGAGAGCTACTAGATGAGGCAGCAGCAGCAGGTGGAAGGTGAGACAGCTCAGAAGGATTTGGTTTCCATCTTGGCTTGATGGGTCATGCTGAATTAAAGATGAACAACACAAGGAAGAGGAAGGGGCAAAGCATGAGTTGCATTGAGATGAGCTAGTGGCCACTTTGAAATGCTGGTTTAGAAATGATTCAGGAAGCAGGAGAGACGGGGGTGCACTTGAGAGTTAGCATCATTTGGTGGAGCCGAAGTCTCTCTGCATGAATGGGAACCTCAATGAGTGTGTCTAGAGAAAGAACAGGATGCCAAACAACAACAACAAAAAAAAATCACACAAATCCAGGAGGATTATTAAACGTGAGAAACAAGAGAGACAGACAGATAGACAGAGACCAAACTCTCCCTGTGGCTTAAGTGAGACAGTTACTGTGAAGAGAAACTCGAGAGCGGATTCCTCACTGCAAAATTCAGAGTGGGTGGCTGAACTGGAAGAGCCTTTAGGAACAGACAGAGTAAACATCAAACTGCAGTGAAGCAAAAAGAGCAGGAAGCTCAGGGAGCTTGAGACAGGCAGCCTGGATGCTGCAAATGGTTTCCTGGAAATGTGTTTTGAACGCAGGGTTTCAAGTACCAAAAACTATTACTAAAGGGTAAAGCAACAGGAACTGAGCAAAAAAAAAAAAAAAAAGGAATATATCAGAACATGGTCTGGAGAGTGAGTTTATTGGGCTGGCTGCCCGTGTATTATGTGGCCTTTGCAAAACTTCATGGACATATGATCTGTAATGCTATGGAATAGCATCTGTAATGCTATGGAAAGATTGCACACTTTTCCATGCCAGACATCAAGACATCCTGTGTGGGTTACGATCCATGAGCCCAAATTTGGGACAAGAACCCAAATTTGCTTAGTGTTTGGCTGTTAATCACCAACTTGAAAATATTAGGGTTTGATTTGTTTGCTTGTTTGTTTGTTGAGGCAGGATATTGCATAAACCATGTTGGCTTTTAACGATGTAGCCAAGGATGAACTTGAACTTCTGACCCTTCTGCTTCCACCTTCTGAGTGACAGGATTGTAGGCGTGCACCCCCACACTCTGTTTATGCGGTGCTGAGGGTAGGACATTTTTTTAAATGTATGCTAAGGAGCTACTCTTCCCCTTGAGTTACAGCTTTAGCCTGAAATTTTTAATAATTTCAAACAAAGCATCCACATTCCTACTGTGGATTGTCCACAGAATATGGACTTAGTCCTGGTCCTTTGTGCCTTCCATTTGACATAGCATAAAATTCATGTATGTGTAACATATGTGGTTTGCCATTGCTCGGTTATGAATGTGTCCAAAAGTGAATTCATTGTCTTTTTTGTTATCATAAAAGTATACACAGCTGCAATTTCCCAATTAACTTTAATAACAACATAATAATGGCTAACATGTCTTAACCAATTTTTATGTGCAAAACATTATTCTAAGCCAGCCATAGTGGCACGTGCCTTTAATCACATCATGTGGGAAGCAGGGACAGGTGGGTCTTTGTGCATTTAAGACCAACTTGATCTACACAGTAAGTTCCAGGTAAACTAGGATGACATAAGAAACCATGTCTCAAGAGAAAAAGAAAGAGGGAAAGATTCTAAGGTGATTTTTTAAAAGCCATTGTTCTATATACTTTATACCTGTAAATTTTTTTATTGTTTCTACCAACTACATGAGCTGCATTGTTCTCTACTAAGATGTAGATGTTAAGGTTTTAGTGATTGCTATTGTTATGTTCATAGAACTTCTGAATGAGCCAAATGGGAGCAGATCAATGAGTGAAGACAGATTCAAACTCAGACATCCAGTTTCAGAATTCGCCCATTTAAACAAACTCACCTATGTCCTTCATGCCCTGGGCATGTGGTGTTAGAGCTTTTCCTTCCTGAAATCTCTATCTGTAATGCTATGGAAAAATTGCACCCTTTTCCATGCCAGACATCAAGGCATCCTGTGTGGGTTAGGATCCGTGAACCCAGTGAGTGCTCAGAATAATGGCACAACTCCCTTCCACTTGAGGACTATGAAGACCACCTTGACTGGGGCATACAAGGGGAACTGTCCCCATCCCATGGTCTGTTGTACTGTCTTCCCGTCCTCTCTCTCCTACTCACACATTTGAGTGTCCTCTGAATGTTTCATTCTCTTCCAGAAGGGCTGAGGTTTGGATTTAGCTGTTCCCTGAGTCTGATGGAACATTTGTTCCCAGTTCATGGAGAGTACTATAAATCTCTCTCTCCAGGCTCTGCCGTTCCCTCAGTGGTCTTGAGGAAGGGAGAGCCCCAGTGAAGTTTGCAGGAGAGCTGCTAACAGAGTCTCACAAAACGTTTTGGCTGAAAATAACTACAGCTGTAAAGGAACAGAGATGAAAGAATGAATTTAAATCTCTTCCTATTGCTGACTGCTCTAAGGAAAAGATCCTTTGGCAAGACCCAAATGATATTTTAGTGATACAAATTCACTACTATGAATCTATAGTATCTGCTGATTATGAAGTCAATCAAAGGGGCAAGGATATTTCTTCAACAAAAATCCTTCATTTTAGCCACTGGTGCCAAGTTACAAATTGTATCTCTCCATCCTTTGTTGGATTCCAATGTGGTTTTCAAAGTTGGAAGCAACAAACACCTCAACAGGCTCCTACTGTCATAAGAAAACCCAAGATCTCATGGAGGGGGAGGAGGAGAAGGAAGAAGAAAGAAAAAGAAGAAGCAATAGTTTCAAGTTTGCGTTGTGGGAAAGGTAAGGAACCAAGATGTATGGGACTTGACAAAGTGTTAGGTAAACAAAGCCTTGAGTATTAAAGTTTAGGCTCTAGTGATTAGTGGGGAAGTACAGGATAATAAGCACAGAGGGGTGTCGCTCAAGGTACTTTCGACTCCGACTGTGTTTATTATCCAGTATCAGTATGGAGATATATGCCTGACTACTTTTATGGTGTCATTTAGAACTTTAAAATAAGCTCTTATGCTCAGAAAGGGGTTACTAAATTACTCACCCTGTAAGGTTTTCCCTGATTAGCATAATTCCGCCCATTACACGCCTTATCAAGAGCGTGTTTGCATTGTTGAGCCCGCGTTCTGAAGAAACATTCGGGGATCCATTGCCCTGGCATCATGTCAATCCCGAAATAGCTGACTTTGAAATTAAATACTCTTGTATTATTTGCAAAGAAAACTTCTCCAGGTTCCCTCTTCCCCAGATGATGAGCTCAGTGAGTCTCTCTCTCTCTCTCTCTCTCTCTCTCTCTCTCTCTCTCTCTCTATCTCTCTCTCTTCTCTCATTACTTTGATTTCAACTTTTCACTTTTCAAAGGAAGAGTGTGGGAGGACCCACAGTAAGAGCCCTAGTGGAATTCGGGGTTCTTCTGTGCACGGTAAAAAGAAAGACAACGTCTGGACCAAATATGTGTTTAACTTGAAGTGCGCCTACTACAACACAGAAGGACCACAGTGGTCCTTTCCTCTTAAGCCTGAAAAAGTCTCCCCCTCCAGACTTCCGGTGTCTGGGTTCAATCTGCATCCCTCGCCCAATCTGGGATGTTTATGAGCGCACACTAGATGGCAGCATGGTATACAGGCCACCTCAGAAGAGCCAGGCCCAGCAGCCAGAGCCCAGTTGCCCTTCCCTAAAGGTCCCAGAACAAGTGTCATAGGCAACTCGATTTTATGCAGCACCGTGATCACAGTGGAAAATTCCCCTAGGAGGGCGACCATCCTCTGTGCAGCTTGCTTGCTTGCTGTCTTTAGTTGTTTTGTTTTCCACACACACACACAGAGAAAGGGGTTTTCTTTGTGCCGCTCGGGTCTCCTTTCATTCTCTGTGGTTTTGCAAGGTGAATGAGAGCTGCGTGTTTACTCGGTGCACACGGAAAAGGTCCTTTCAGTTGGGTTCGCACAATCCGCACACTGTGCCAATTACTCATGTTGCAGAACTGACTAGACCGAGTAAAAATGTCTCCCGGTGACATCCTGGTTCCACATTCCCCCAAAGGAAAGGTCATGGGGTAGAACATGAACCCATAGAGGGGAGTGTACAGAGCAAGTTCAAGGGCCCAGCAAAGATAGATAATCTGTAGCATTTTAGGTCTGATGAGTAGCTCAGAGTTCACCAAAGTCGGTCAATGTCATTTGTCAGATAAGGACAGTGAGACCTAGCCGTCTAGCCTTGCCTAAGGCCACACAGCTTGTTAGAGAACAAGCCAGGACTGAGAAAGGGGTTGCCCTTCAGGGCCTGCTTGATTTAAAGAAAGTCGTAAATCCACAGCACAAGAACCTTCAGAGCCCTGGGACTGAGCTGGATCCCCTTCCCCTCCCACTGCTGGCCACCCCGCTCTGCTCAGTGCCACAGGGCAGCCCGGCAGGATGCTACTGTCTCCACACAGAGAAGTCCTCCTTCTCCATGAGCAGCCTCCAGGAGCCACACCAAGCTAACAGGCCTGAAGCACTGCAGTCCTTCCATTGACGTTTCCCCTGGATCAGAGAAGAAAATTCCAGAACCTTCAGCGTTTGGTTTTTCCTTTCTTTTTCTTCCTCAGTATTCTTATGGTCCACTTTTTTTTCCTTCAGACCTTTGAGTCCTAATTCAAACCGGCCAGTCCCTTCCCTTGCGGCCTCACCTATAGCTACACATCCGTTGATTTGCAAAACACAGATTCTTTCCCTAGCCGGGCACGGCTTTCACAGGCGCGGCTTTCACGGTTTTCTTCAGACCCTGAGCCTTTTCCCAATTAGGCTATGGACCGCTTCTCTCTGGCTAAGATCACAAACACCAGTCTTTGGCCCGCTCCGGCAGCCCCTCCCTTCCTCTGACACATGGTTCTTTTGATCTCAACCCCAGACCATCACACAGGCTCCTAATTATTCACGAGCCATAAATCATGGCAGTAATGTGGGCCTTGCTACGGAGAGGAGTGCTGTTGGGCCATAGGAGCCTGGAAAACTGGGTGTGTTTAGTGTTTGTGAAGGAGGGCGATGGGGGAGGGGGGCAGGCAGGAAGAGTGAGATGTTTTAAATGTTTGTAGAAATAGTTGCTTTGATGTTGAGCCCTCCCCCAGAGGAAGTCGACAGTCTGAAAAGTCCGTCTGTACTTTTTCATATTTGCAGAGGTAATGAAATCCACACGTCCCTTCAAGAGGCAGGTGTACAGCAGGGCCTGCTCCGGAGAAACCCCTGCACATTTCCAAGCATGCAGGGCAAGCCCTGTGACCATGCCTGGCGCTGTCCACCTCTTCATTTTGGTAATTTAATTTTAGGGACTCATTTCCACGGGGCAGCCTGAACTCTTTTCTGACCTTATTTAAAGGCAGTTCGTCTGGTTAGGTTTGGCATTTTCGCTAGGGCACCCTACACTGTTTGTTTCACTTGGCCTGAGCCAAAACGTGCTATCCAGTCTGTGAATATCCCAATCAGTTCAGCAAAACTTATCAAAGTTATCAAAACTTATCAATGTATGGATAAGACCATCTTGTAAATGTGTTTTGTGTACCTAACTGGATGGGGAATTATTCTTTTGTATTCTGGGTAAGAAATACTGAATGAAGGTCATGAGTAACTTACAGGCTTTAGCAAAAATCGTCCTCAAATACAAACTATTAATGACTTTTTTTCTGTAATTTTTTATGACAGCCACATTATTGGCTATAATTCACAGGGAAGACTAAAGTGAGCAATAGTGTGACCTTTGCCTTTACTTAACAAATATTCACAAAGATCTATGCGCTAGGCTAACTCTTGCAGCTGTGACAGGTGCAAATTCAGGGAAAATGTTCAACGCAATTCTTGCTTCAGTGATAGCTCCACGGAGAACTTAAAGTCTAAAGCATTGCAGGCCATACAGTCTTTCTCATGGTTTCCAAATGCTAATCCTGCCTCCATAACATGAGGCTTCCATGGAAACAGATATATAATTAAACACAGCCATAATTCAATGAAGCTCCATTTAAAAAATAAAAAAAGGAAGACAATCAGGACCTTGGGCTATTCCTTGCTAACCCTCTGTCTAGGGAGGCATGCTGAAGTTAGAGAAAATTGGGAAAGGAAAATGATGGTGACACTGTACAAGGACAAAGACAATGTAATCATCTAAGAGTGCAGGCAAAGCCTTCTGGAGGAAATGACACCCAAGCTAAGACATGTTGGGCTGGCAAAAGTCAGTCTAATAGAAGACTAGAAAAGAGTGTCTTAAGAAGGAGAAAGATGTGTCAGAATTCAAAACTGGGGTCACACTGGAGAACTCAAAGTACCTCTGTACCAAGGGGATGCCATGCTGGCAGTAGATGTGGTAGGAAAAAGAATTAAGATGGAATTCAAGGTATAACCCTATCCTAATACTTCCAGGAGATAACCTTGACACTTCACAACAGAGCACTCTGGGAACTCTGAGCCACTTCAAGGGCCCACCACCATCTCCCAATGGAGTCCGAGGCGAGGGACCAAGCTTTTAACATTCCAGCTTTGGGGGAGGGGGAGTGTGTTTCATATCTACACCATATTAACAAAGAGTCATTTTTCTCCACTAAAGCATGACATTCTATTTATGAGTTTCTCATACAGCAAATTTTGTGAGTGGTTTTTCATTATTGGCGACAGAAATAGCTTTTTAACAGAGTGATCAAGATTAATATGACCAATATTAAATACACGATAGCAAGATCTCCTGGATGATACACCCAGAACACAATCTCATCCCTGTGATAGCCTTACTGCAGTATGTAGCCTCATTCTGTGAACATACTAGAGAAATACAAATCGAGGAACTGACCAAAAGAGAAACCAAGAGCTCTGGAAAATGTAAAGGTCTCAAAGGACTGAGGCATGCCACTAACTGGGGAAGGTGGAAAAGAAGTAACAAATTCAATGTGGGATCCTGTTCTGATTCTTTGAACAGAAAACGGGGGTGTGATTAGGAAATGAGTGACATGCACATGGAGTCTATAATTTAGTTAATAGTGTTATATCTGTGTTGTCCTGGCTTCAATAGATGTTAACAGTGGGGGAGTCATATAAGATACATATGGGAACTCTACTAGGTCTTCAACTTTTCTGTAAAAAAACAGTAAATAAATTTTGTAATAGAGCTATCCTGATATAAGATTCAGTTCTATAAAGGAGATATTGATAAACGTTTTTTTGTTGTTGTTGTCTTGTTAATTTTTCTACTAGCAGCTCATGATGATTGACCAGTAGCTTTTAGATTGTTCCATGTCTTCGAGTATTAATGGTCATCATATGAATAAAATAGTCATATTTCCTAATCGCCCATTCATTTGGAATCTGCTCTCATACTTGGTGCCCACGACACTTGGTAGAAGCTCTTGTGTTGTGTGCCTGCTCTGGAGCTCACACTCAAAAGTAAGATTATGATTTTTGCTATCTCATAGCATTTGTGGGCAAAGTACTGAAGAATGCTTTGCAGGCTTGGAGACAATTTAGTGAAGTAGAGCCCCCCACACACCCCCAAGACAGGGCATCAAGAAACCAACAATCGTATTTCAATTCTAGTATCCTTGGATCCTGAGGTCTTTGATAAATCAGTGAACACAGATCCTTTTCTGTAAAACTCAAGTGCTTTGGTTCAAGACACAAACCAGTGAATCTAACAAATTTCACTGGTTGTTAGAATACCTTTTAATACGGGTACTTACTCTCTCTGAGAACTCCTGGTTTTAATTCTTCAGATCAGATTTCTTAAAAAAGAAAAAAAGAACTAATGTTTCTCAGAGTCATGTTGTCAGTCATGTTGAGATCACCGGTCCAGCTGAATTTTATTTTCTAACTTTGTATGAAGTATCAGCAATAATAATTTTAACACAGGAAGTTAACAAAACCACGTCTTAGAAAGTGTTCTCTACTGTCTAAAGGCATTCTGGCTAGAGTGTGAAATGTTTTCCTTGTTTGTTCAAGACCCTGCTGTCTGCCTGTGTCTGATTCATTCTCATCGTGACTAATGGCTTACACAATGAGCTGCAGAGTTTAGCTTGTAAAATATCCTGTAAGAAGAGTTCCCCCAAATGACAACTATACCTTACAAGTGGGGTAAGATTCTCACGCACACACCCTTCATATTCTTCCCTCTTTCTATTCCAATCTTTTTCATTCAGTTCTTCTTTCACTGTTCATAGATGCGGATCCAGCCCACAATGAGATCACGTTCACAGCAAGGCACCAATGACTAATCTGGATGGCATGAGTCTATTTGGATTTGGATGGACCAAGGGAAGAATAAGAGGAGCTTCCTAGTGCCTCAAAGGTAGCAAGAACTTGAACGATCGCAAATCACAAGGCTGTGAGAAGGTCGACGAGAAGAGCAAACAACAGAGACGCGCGCGTGGCCTTTGGGGAGCTGGTAAGCCAATCACCGTCCTCCGAATTGCTTTTCTTCGGTTCTAGCCAGTCAAACCAGAGACTACACTGACTTAGCAGAGCCGGAATGTTTTATCTTCAAGAAAATCAAGAAATCTGTCACTGCGTTGCAGATTCTGGAAGCAAGTTTTTAAAATAAATATAATGCACTGGAAGGCCAAAGGAAACACTTCCGTAGAGCAGATCCTGCCAGTTTGCAATCGCTTTTTTAAAAAGAGATTAAAAAGCATGAGTGTAAAACTTACAGATGAAAGAAGCGTTTGCCTTGGTTTGGGGGAGAGTCGGGTGATAAAGTGATAGGACTCTGGTGGTCATACGCATTAAGACAGACTGGATCCTTTCAATAAACGGTTACATGGAGAGTGTATTAGTGCTTGGCGGAATGGAGCCTCTGCACCAGTGTGAATTCAGAGGCTGCCTCTGGTGGTAGCAATTGGGAAGTGCATGCAATCGATCAGCCAACTGACGACAGAGATTTAGCTCAGTAGCAGAGGGCTTGCCTAGTAAGGACAAGGCCCTGGGTTCAGCCTTCAGCTATGGGGGAGGAAAAAAAGACAAAATAACAAAAGGTTTGAGAACAGATAACTAGGAGTTGGGTGATTGTGAAACAATGACACGTAGAAAATTCTAGCAACTCAGGAAAGGAGGGAAGACAAGAAAAGAAAGGTGTTCTGGTCTGAGCTATGTAAGCGAGGATTTAAGGAAAGGCTCAAGTCCTAGAAGGAACATGGCACTGGACAATGCCCAGCTGAACTTCAGACTTTCTTATGGCATCAAAGGAGCAGCCTTGCTAGGCCACAGAAGAGGACATTGCAGCCAGTCCTGAAGAGACCTGATAAGCTGGAGTTAGATGGAAGGGGAGGAGGTCCTCCCCTATCAGTGGACTTGGAAAGGGGCAGAGAGGAGATGAGGGAGGGATGGAGGGGATAGGGAGGGATGGGGGGGATAGGGAGGGAATGCGGGAGGGGGCTATGGCTGGGATACAAAGTACATAACCTGTGATTAATATAAAATAAAAATGTTAAAAAAAACGAAGAAGAAGAAGAAGAAGAAGAAGAAGAAGAAGAAGAAGAAGAAGAAGAAGAAAGAGTATCTCAGAAAAAAAAAAGGCAACCGGGAAGCCCTGGCCACCACACAATCTGCTTGGGGACAGTTCTTCATTATAAACCCTTCCAGCAGGGGAGGCTCCAACTGCGTGTTGATTTTCCTTTGGTTAAGACTGAAGACAAAATCCAGATGGAGGCAGCTCTTGGGGAACAGACCCAGCTCATTTGTATGTGTAGCTGTGGGGAAGTCAGGATGACGAACCCTAGAACCTAAGAAGCCATCTCAGATGGTGAGTGCCTACTCGGCCTGTGTTTGAAACACTGAGAAAAAAAAATTGCAGTGGAACCTTATCAAAGTATGCCAAGGCAACTGTGCCCTAGGGCATTCTGGATCTTAACTGAGAGTGAGCTCAGCTGTGTAGCATGACCCTGGTTGCAGCAAAGCCCTGGGCTCAGTTTCTAGCAGCAAAACAAATCACTGAGTGAATGTGTTCAACTGTGTAATTTGCACAGATAGCTGGTCTCAGAATTATACAGGTAGACTCAGGTTCTCAGCCTTCCTAATGCTTTGGCCCTTTAATACCATTCCTCCTGTTGCTCCTGTTGGGGTGACCCCTAAGCATAAAATTATTTCATTTTCTTGCTACTTCAAAACTATAACTTTGCCACTGTTACAAATCATAATGCAAATATCTGATATAAAGGTGTCTGATATGTGATCCCAAAGGGGTCTCAATCCAGGGTTGAGAATCATTATTCTTAGATAGACTATTCCAGAAGCACAACAGGGAAGTATATAGGTACCTTCACAGAACAATCGTTACATTTTCCAAGTATGACAGGATACAAATGGGGACATTCTGTTCTCTGAAAGGGCCCGGCTTACGAGCTTTTGAAGAATTTACGCTGCTCTCTGAACATTGGTCCTCTACCGCTCTCCTCACTGTACAGCTGCTGCGGCTGGCTGTGCACCATGCCACTGTGGTAGGAAGATGAGGGAAAGGACTCAACAGGCTGCAAAGAACTTCTGGTTTCACTGCTGACTTCCTGGAACAGGGAGGGAAAGCCATTGTTGGTGGGCCTCAATTTCCTTTGTAATCAAATGTATTTACCAGCATCTGTTCCACCTTCCAACTTCACAGGGCTGGGGAGAGACCCTCAAGATCTCTAACTAAGAAAAGGGCTTTCTGCTGCCAGCAATTACCACTGTAGAGGAAGTAACTCTCCTGGAAGGAATGTATACAAATTTAGGGGTAGTTGGAAAAATAAAAGGGTGATGGGGATTGAAAGTCTTTATTTGGAAATGTTCATCACACCTTCCAGTGGTGATTCTTTCCTGGCAGCAACCACTGGTGTGTATGAGCTGTGAAAAATGAAAATATTTAGATGTTTTTTCAAAAGGCACTGAGTTCTTAAGAGTTGCACACTGGCCTATATAAATATGTGATCTTAATATTTTGGTTCTCATTTTACTTTTCTATCAGCCTGTTCTAATAATGGTGTATTCCAAAAGCAGGAGGCAACGATGCATAATGTTGCTTTAATTCTGGGACTTTCATTTGTTTGGTTCACGGTGGTTTAGAGCAATATTCACTCTTAAACGTTTGAACTGGGTGCTCTGCTTGGGTTAAGTCAGTGTTTCCAGAGACTTCAAAGGGAACCTGCTAGAAGAACAGCCTCTGAGCAGGTAATCTAAGCAAGAAAAGTCAGACAAGAGGTTGTTGTTTTTTGTTTTTTGTTTTCTTTATTTTCTTTCTTTCTTTCTTTCTTTCTTTCTTTCTTTCTTTCTTTCTTTCTTTCTTTCTTTCTTTCTTTCTTTTTTGAGAGAGAGAGAAAACTTTACAAATTTCGTCCTTGGTGGTCGAAACAGTTTCTTTGGCTTGACTGCAGCTGTGATAAACAGAGCACCCCTTTCTGTTTTGCATGGAGATGTTTATGCATGGCCAGGAAAGTGCTGAAGCATTCATCGTTAACTCGAACACCTCCAGCAATTCATAAAACCCAAGTGAAAACAATCCATGCCAAAGGTTCAGGTTCTGAGTCACACCATGAAATCTCAACCTATTGCGGTAGTGAAAATGCTGACTTCATTTCTCCGTGAATCAAGTGTCTTGACTATGTAGAAACTCTGCCTTTTCTTAAATACTCACATGTTCCTACACTTGAGGAACGGTGTGCTATGAAAGGAAGCACATTTTTCAAATGCTAAGTTTGAAGGGCTTCTATTGCATGGCTGGGCACAAGGTGTCTTTTGCTATTGACTGGAGATGGCCTGAGTGTAGCTTTGTGAGGAAAAAGGAAGTCCACTTTTATGTCAAATGTGCAACAAAATACCAATGAAGCTGTCTCTTTTCCTCTGACGTTTCTCTTGTCTCATCTCTCAAGCATCTGCATCATTTTTGGTTCTCAGTTCTGTTTCTCAGGTTTCAAATTAAGAATCCATTACAAACTGACTTTAAAAGCTAAACAGACACTAATGGCACATAAAATAATTTTTCCAAGGACTTTCAGGGGTCTCAGAATCAGCCACATTGACCGATTCCTTCACCATGAAGCAACATTTAATAATTAGAAATTACTTTGATCCGAATTATTTTTAAACTTATGGGTTAGACAGTTATATAAACGTTTAATGTTTGTGACTGATTAATTGATTGATCCATTTTGGGAATTGAACCTAGTGCCCATGTATATTAGGTACATGCTGTTAGTATTTTGGAACAGAAGCAGGTTCTGTTCCAAAATACTAACACGTGATCTACCAAGTGTACTTTCTCCCTGGTCCATCGGCATGCAATCTGTTATTAGCAACAAAGTATTCCTGACATTCCCAGAGCGTCACTGCATTATTTTCAGGGTATGGGCCAATTAACGTACACTTGTCATAGGTCATTAATAATAGATACTTTTGCTGCTTGCTAATAAACTGTTCTTAGAGCATATAGCGCAGGCATCAGCCTTAATGAGTCCTTGTATGCATAGTTAGCCACTGCAAACAATGCTGCCTAGAGAAATTCCTCACGTTTTGCTGGAGCAGTAGCTCTCCTCTACACTTGTGCTCCAGCTGACTGGGGCAGAGGGCGGCACCTCACTAACGTCAGTCGCAAGTAAGAATGCCATGAGGAACCCTAAAGTCAAAACTTCGAAATCAGAAGAGCAATTACAAAGGTTATTGGATTATATGGGTGAGGAGGAATCAAGTAGTCACTATCCCATATTAACATACACTTTAGACTTTGGGTACACTTTGGGTTTGGGTAACTTCAAGTTTTCTCTAATTCCAAGATAATTCTACGGTAAAACAGAAAATAATAAAGCCATAAAGTAATTATGTATGATAATACTGATACAGTGGACACAAAACAGGAAGCCACGCCTTTGCAAAAGGATTTGACTTAGCTTAGCAAAGTGAAGAAAAAATAGCATCAAAAGTGTTTGAGAATATGAACCAGTGACTTTCAAGATAGCTTAGTGGGCAAAGGCACCAGCCACCAAGTTTGATGACTTGTATTTGATTACCAGAACCCACATGGATGGTCTGAGAATTGGTTTCTACCACACATGCACACTAAATAAATGTAATAAAATTTTTAATAAAATTGTGGACTAGAAGATACTCTTAATCTTCAAATTTCTATTTTACATGTGTCATGTGTATGTTGTTTCATCACAGGTAACTTTTCTGGGTCTAGAAGGTGACTCAGAAGATAAGAGCACTTGCTCTTATTCCAGAGGACCTGAGTCCAGTTCTCAGTGCTTAAATTGTATGTCTCATACCTGCCTGTAACTCCATCTCCATCTCTATCTCCGGGAGACTGGATGCTCTGCTCTAGTTTCCACAGGCATCTTTTCTCTCTAGGAAAAGCAGACGGCACCAAAGTTGCCTCTAGAAGCTTTTACTGGGGCCAGTGACTTTATCAGAGTAATTAGGGGACCTGTGACAATATTTTGTAATGTTTTGGATAGCTTCTTTGTGAGCCTTGGAGGAGTTAAATTCCATAGAGAACACAGTTAAGAGAGAGCAAACAGCCCAGAATCCAAGGTCGGCTATGGGTCAGCAGTTGGCCATAGAAAACCTTTGTCTTCAGCAGGATATGCAATTTGGAAATGTTCACGATTGCAGCTCAAGACTCCTTTGCAAGTTGATGAAAAGTATCTTTTACAATTTGGCAGATGTTTTAAAAGTCATGATTCTTTTAAACTACCATACCAAATAATGCCCTTTGTAAATCAGCTTGTAATTAAAACTAAAAGCACATGGAAAGACGTCCATCCCAGGATTCCAGATTGTCTCCACATTGGAATGACTTGAGCCTTGATGTTTTTGTATGGTCTGTTGACCATTTTGACTAAAGAAGCGCCTCCCCCAAACTTGGTTGTTCTTCACCATAAAAGATGTGCCTACAGAAATAAATCTTAATGGACTGTAGAGAAATATTTTAAAATAAGCTGGTGAAGAATCCTCTTGTTTTCATTTTAACATTTTACCAGTAATTGCTTTGCCCTTCTACTTTTCCATGTGGCATTATGTAGAGAGGATCTCAGTGCAAAATACAAAGAGATGACAGTAAAGCCACCTACCGCTGCTTGTTTCAGCACCTGGTGGCCTTGGATCAGCTACCTCCCTTCTTTGCACATCTATGCCAAGCTGTAGTTTAAGTCACCATCTCCTTTGTCTGTGTCTCCTAATGGTTCCCTGCGGATCTCCAGTCCAAGCTCAACAAAGAAGCACATTTTAAGGACTGCTATTTCAATCAAGTTCCTCCCCTTCATTCATTTTTTTCACTCCTAATCACAACTCTTTAGTCACTTTATTACGTCATGTTAAGAATAAAACCCCAAATTTGCATTTGGGCTTCTAGAGCCATACCTGCTATGGACACCAATACTATCATTTTTTTTCCCCACTCTCAGGCCACAGCCCTGCAGACCCTCTGAGCTGCTTATGTTCTATCTATGAAACTATCTGTGAGACCAGCACTTTCCTTCGTCAATAATATACATATGTCCTTCGTTTTCCAGGCAATATTACCTCTCTCCCTTGCCTTAGGTTTTTTTTTTAATTTCTTTTTGTAATTCTCATCCTTTTCACACTAAGCATCACGTCTTTAAACAGACCTTCTCAGTCAGATAGAGAGTTCTTTCCCTCACTTGGTTCCTTCAATGGTCACATTCACAGCATCAACCACAATTTGAAATTGTTCTGTCAGCTTATTGTACACATCCTTGAGGGCTGACAAATGTCCACCTTTTTGACCCTGGTCTTCCTGGTATCCAGCAGTGTCTGTATTCAACAAGTACGCAAATCAATGAATGGATAAGTAATGAACAAACGCTATTTTCCACCTCAAAGCTTTGTTATCAACTTGACTGAGAGATAGGTGTATACTGACTATATTTTCTAAAGATAGTCTGTGCATTCTTAAGTTTCTTACACTGTAGGAAACAGCCAAGCTATGCTTCTGCGGTTGTGTAACAAAACCTGCTTCTCTATGGGAATGTGTGTGGTACCACCTGCATTAGTTACTTTTCATAAAGCTGGGATGAAATGCTCACAGAGAAAAAACAACAGCTTCAGGAAGAAAACCTATTTTGGCTCAGGGTTTGAAGGACACCGTCCGTCATGGTGGGAAAGGCAGGGCAATGGAGTGTGAGGCTGACTATTTACCCAGCCTCTACCTTCAGGGAGCAGAGGGTAACCATGCTTGCCCTCAGCTCATGTTCCGTTTTTGATTCAGTCCAGAACCCCCAAGCCAATAGGATGGTGCTATCCTCTTCAGGGCGGGCTTATTTTCTCCTCAGTTAAACATTTCAGAAAATGCTGTCATAGGCACACTCAGAGAGGTGTGTTGCAGTGATGACGATAGTGATGAAGCAGATACTGAAGATTATCCACACCTTGAGCAGGTTGACCATGCAGATGAGCCGTCCAGGGAGCTTGCTTGTCTGTACATACATCTTATGATGTCCTGACAGCATCAACAATCTGTTGTCCCTGTCTTATTGTAGTTCTAAAGTGATGGCAGACTGTAAGGACATGCAAGAATACGTGGAGGGTAATCTAAAGTTGATTCCCTTATTAGGCTTCAGTATAAATCCAAGTAGCAAGGTCAAGGGTAGTTGGGTAAGCTCTGAACTCCACGTAGGCAGTTTGAAGCCTCAGACCGTTTGAACTAAACAGAAGAATTTGGCTTATTCTGAAAGAACTCTTTGAGATGGTGAGCACTTTCTGTATTCTGAGGGAATGGTTATGAACTGTACCATATGGATGTGTACTCTAATGTTTAGAGACATAGAACCTTATGAATATAAGCTCCTTTGCTCCGGTGGATAAAGACTGAGATTTTTCCATGTAAAATCCATTTTTAAAGGGATATGCCATTCTACTTTCTGCTTTAGATTTGATGGTGTGATGCTATCAATGGTCCCTTAGACTCTAAAAAAGAATAAAATCACACTTGTTTCATGATTCCAATGAGCAGCAAAACATCACAGACTGGATGGGCATGGTCACAGCAGGCAGCCTCAGGATGTTTGGGTTTTCAACTCCTCTTTCCCTTCGGCACACTGAAGAGTTTCCCTTGTGTGGATAGGACCAGGGGAATGAGACAAGTTTATCACATATGATCCCCTGGAGAAGATGACTCAACAAGACTAGAGAGCCAGAGGGCCAGAGCAGGGCCTAAAGCCAAAAGTCTGCTGCTCTGATTTATAACACAGGTGCCCAGGAATTTAAGATAAACGTACACAAAATTCCTCACTGCTTGTGTAGCCTTTTGGATTCTTTTTTTAGCAATCACTGCATCAGCTGCATTGCCACCTTGCCTTTGTTTGTTCAACCCTTCATTTGTTACTTAAAACTAAAAATAAACTTGGGAGGTGGGAAAGTAGCACAATAGAGGTCCTGAGGCTAAGCGATCACACAGCACTTGCTGCAAAGAATGAAAACAATGAAAGTCCATTGCCCAGTAACGCTGTGTACCGTGGTCCTAGACTTCCTGTTGCTTTGACCCCTCTCTTTCCGGCATCCTGTCCTGGGAGAGAAATGACACCACAAAGGTTTCCTGTGCCTCTTCACTCCTGACCTCTTGCTACATCCTCTCTCATCTATTTGGAGAGTAATGACTATGTCCCTGTGGAATTCCTCCCAGTTCGTATGCTTGATAATACTTATTGCTCCTTTGGGAGTTCAGAATTGCTGGCCAAAGCCTAGTGCTGTGCTCCTGCTAACGACCCTCTCAACAGGCTTCGTGCAAGGTGGGAAATGCTAATTCTCAGCTATCACAGGTAGGGTCCCCTTCCTATCTGTACTGCTTGTCTGGGACAAGTTAACTCCTTAAACTCCTTCAGACACCTTTCCAACATCCACTCATTTAAACATATTTAGTTCTGGTGTTTGTGCCCAGTGGGGCAGCTGTGTGGCAGGTCTTCTGGATGAAACCTGAGGTCAAGGATAACAATCCAGGATCAGAAGTTCTCTCAGTTTTGCTGTTTACCATGAGCCTTCCATCTGCTCCTTTGAGGATCCACGCCTAGAATTAAGATTTGAGCCCATTGTCTAATACCCATTGCAGCTGCCTGGTTTTATGTCAACATAACACAAGCTAAAGTTATCTGAGGGGAGGGAGCCTCAATTGGGAAAATACCTCCATAAGATTGAGCTGTAGGCAAAACCATAGGGCATTTTCTTAATTGGTGATTTTGGGGGGAGGGCTCACTTCATTGTGGGTGGGGCCATCCTTGGGCTGGGGATTTGGGGTTCCGTAAAAAGGCAGGCTGAGCAAGTCATGTTGAGCAAGCCAGTAAACAGCACTCTTCCATGACCTCTACATCTGCTCCTGCCTCCAGGTTCCTGTCCTGTTTGAGTTCTTGGCCTTGACTTCCTTTTGATGAACTGTGACATGGAAGTGTAAGCCAAATAAATCCTTTCCTCCCCAGCTTGCTTTTTGGTCATAGTGTTTTATCACAGTAATAGAAGGCCTGAGCCACCCGCAGCCATGCTTATCTCTAGTCAGCACAATACTCAGCACACTGGTGCCGGTCACAATATATTAAATATGAATTGTGATCATGCTCCCACTGACAAATAATTAGAAGAAGATGGTCCTGTTGTCTTCCTGGTATTCTCTCCCCAGTAGTTTGGCATCATGGCAGATGTGGAAAAGGCAGGCCAGTTAGAGACTAGAGGCCACATATGGCTGAGTGTCTACTCTGTATCAGTCAGGGTTCTAAATAGCCACCAGTAGACACCCACAGTGGCTCCATGCTGCTCCATGTGTGCGACTGGAATGCGCTTTTAAACTGTGTAAAGCTGGGCACATAATTTCATCTTCTTCCAACCTCTTTCCCTCTTTCCCTCTGAGAGAATACACACCTGTACACCATTACTTTACCTCTTAGAAATCTGGAATTTATTCTTGGCTTTGTTCAAGTTCACATACCCAAACCTTAAAACTTCTATAAATGTATAGCAAGGAGACTGCAGAGAGAAGGCATGGGAAATATGGTTTGCAAAAGGGAGGTATGTTAATCTATTTTATATTGTCATAACAAAACATCTAAGGCTGGTTCCTTTATGAAGATAAAAAGTCAACTTAGCTTACAGTTTTGGGGGTGGTGAAAGTCCAAGATTTGGAGACCCCATCTGTTTTGCCCCTGTGGGATCCCTCCTGGGCTGGGTCGCAATATGACAGAGAAGCAGAAGCAGAAACTGCAGAATACAGAAGAAACGAAATTGATGAGTTTCACTTTATAATGAGAATGAGATTTCTCATGAGAACTGGTTCACTCCAGAACATCAGCATTAATCTCTACTGAGGATGATGCTCCCAGTGACCTAATCGCCTTCCATCAAGTCCTGCCTGCATGTTAAGTATTTAACTTTCTCTTAACCAGGCCACACTGGGAATCAACCCTCCAGCAAATGAAACTTTGGGGAGGCAGATATGTCCAAGCCACAACAGGAAGGAGGGAAGAGCGAAGAAAGATCATTCTAAAGCCTGGAGATGGCACAGCTCCTCCCAAGCTTTGCAAATGGCCTAAATGTAGGAGACCCACCCACCTCTGTTCTGTGTCACAACCAAAGGTGGAGAATGGCAGGGAAGAAGACGGTGCCAGCAAGCATGGCAGCAGCAGTAACCGTTATTAAAAGCATCCGATGCTGCATCCACAATGGCGGACTCGCTGACTTTCAGGAGCCACGAAAAATTTTACTACTTAATGCAGACCCTACGTCATTGATGAGCAAATACAATTTAGGGAGATTAGAGCATTGTGGGATTGCATCCTCGGCATCTCTAAAGAAAACCTCTCTGGCACAGAGCCAGTAAAATAGAAGATGAGCTCAGGGTCTCCTCTTTGCCCTTGATGCTTTGATATGTTAATCCCCCTTGCAGTTCTACCTATGAGCCCCCCACCCCAGACCCAGGTGCCAGGATACAGTCTCCCTCACCCCTGCTGGCTCCTGAAATTACCGCCATGTTTACTGATTGCCTCCTCCTCTAGTGTGGGTGGGGTTCCGTCTCTTTCAGCTGGATGCTGCCAGTGCTCTCCTGAGTCGCTGCTATGGAGACAAAGCACAGGTACCGTTTCCATTTTCCACACTTACTATTAAAAGCCAGGCACGGAATGCGAGCCCAAGATGTTCAGCGAATCAACCTGGAACTTACCCCTTTTTAAAAATTCTAATAGAGGGTAATTCATGCAAGCTTGTTGGCAAGCCATCTGCCTCAGGGACTGAGCACAGGTTAGATAATTAAACTCAACCTGTTCTTGCATGGCTGTCTGACTTACCATTTACCTTGCCTCAGACTCCTCGCCTCCAAAAACCCACTCTCTGTGCTGGTTAACTCATTGTTCCCCCAAACACCTGTCTTAACTTCTTATTTTTACTCATGCCATCCCATCCACTTGGAAGGCCTTACCTTCCTCTTCCAATCTTCTTCATTTGCCTCACAATATGCTCCCCAACCAAGAGGATCAGTTGCTCTCCTGAATTCCAGTAGGGATGAGGTTAGTTGAGACCACAGCACTGAGCTGGTAATTAATCATGGGCTGCCTTACAATGTTGCTTCGTTGTTACCTTCAACTGTTACTTAGATCTTGAATTTTAATGCAACTGTTTCTGTGTGTTTGTCTCGTTTCCTTAATTGGAACATAAGATCTTCAAGGGCAAGAGATATATTTTACAATTGAAACTACTGTGGGACCGATTTGTTCCTCTCTCTTTCTCTATCTCTCTGTCTGTCTATGTCTCTGTCTCTTTTTCCCCCATGAAACTTCATCCAATTAGTTTGGTAATAAAATATCATATCTAATGAGTCCAGAGTGATAAACATGTATGGGTGATTGAAGAACACGAGACTTTTAACCCGGGAGAATTGAAGAGACACCATCAATATAGTTCTGCAAAGGTCAGAAAGTTTCTTTAAAGAATCTCAAGACCATCCCTATACCAGGAAGCTTCACTCTGCTCTTCTCCTTCCAAATGAAGGTAAATTGCTTCACAAAAGTGCCTAAGAGCTTTTTCCTGCCCCACACTCCCACCCCACCCATTGCAGCACACGTGTTCATTTCTGATCTTTCTGTCTAGAGCTCTCCCAAGACTTGACTAAAGCTTTCACTGTGGGTGTGGTCACTTCTGCTTCTTAAAGTAAGTACTGTGAATCTCATTCCACAAAGAGATGTCAAAAATACAATCAAGAATTTAGTATATACAGTAGACAGACTCTGTGATGGCCCTATATTTACATTCTCATTGAGTTCCCTATCCTGTGTACGGGTGGGGAGCTAGCGAAAAGTTCTTACCGGTAAAGTATAGCAAAATTGATTGCTATGTCACTTGCAAAGTTGTTATATAAAAACTACTTCTGTCTTGTTCACCACCCTTTCTCCTCTCTTTAGACCTTCCTTTTGCGGGGAGCTGGCTACTCAGTTGTGAATAATAGTCCTTCAGAGAGTCTTTCATGAAAAAAAAACCAATCAAGAGACAAATAAACAAAAAACAACAATAAAGGGGAAAAAATAGAAGCTGAATCTATTATGTCAGTTAGCTTGAAGCAGGGCCCTCACAGATGACTCTCATAGCCCAGTGACATTGTCATGGCCGAGCCAGAGACAGACACCAAACCAAGCTCAGTCACCCAGATTTCTAACTGTGAGAATATAACTTCATTAACTGTGAGAATATAAACATGGACTGTTTCAAGCTACCAGGTTAGTGGATCAATTTGCTATGTAGCAATAGGTAGCTAATACAATATTTAATTATGGTAAGCCATTTGGAAAACGGGGGGGGGAGGGGCATCTGAGTGCCTCTGATTATGTTTATAACATTTTTCTTCTGAGTGCTTGAAAACTAGGTTGTTCATTTTCTATAAAAGAGTTAAGCAGACAGTGAATGGCTGCCCTGTTTTTTATTTGTTGTCCATCTTTTACCACACAGAAACTGGCTGATAGTTATCAATAGACCATGAGAGAAGCAGATTGTACAGCTAGATAAATATCTGGTGAAAAGCAGCAGTGTGGAATGAGTCACTTAACCTGCTCCACTTCTCAAGATGATTAAGGGATGGCTGTTTGCAGCAGCGGCTTCATCTCCAAACTTCAGCCAATTCTAGTAATTACTCCGGAAACAGCTAAGCTACTATTTCACTGTGTGAGATTATAACTTCCCTTGTCAGAACAAATCTCATTTGCTTAATGGAGGACCAAGGGCCACCCAACCACAGACTATAGAGCAAATCTCCACCACGGCCTATTTCTGCGTGACAGTCTTACCAGAACATGGCTGCATTTGTTTTCTCGGGTACATCTACAGTTGCTTTTGCACTGAAGGACAGGTTGAATAGTTAAGACAGAGTTGATGAAATCCACAAATGCTAAGTTTGCTTATCTGGTTCTTTACAGAAAGAGTGTGTTGAAGCCATCCCCACTTCAAGGCAATAATTGGCAAACTGTTTGGAGGAACGTTGTTTCTCTAGAGTGTTAATTAGTAAGACATGGAAAAACAGTTGATTCTGTTGTCAACTCTTTGAGAAAAAACTGAGTTCAATAGAGTTAAACTAGTTCATGAATCTCCAGGGTAACATTTGAGTGTTCCGATCATGAACCTCTTTGGGGAATAGTTTATCTCATGCAACCAGTGTCCAGCTCACAAAGAGACACAATTGAACTATGAGAACACTATTTTTACAAGTGCTGACTTTGCAAAATATTGACTAGGTACAAGCATCACTATTTTTTAAACTTTAAAAAGACCTATAACGATCTTTAAATGCACAAAGGGATGGTTACACCATTTTAAGAGTCAAATAGAAAGTTGACATGTGGAGAAACAGATGAAAATGAACATAAAGAAGACTGCTAGGTTTAGACTCAGTTTCTAAAGAAGTAACCAGTGAAAACAAATAAAATGTTTAAGGTGAAGAACAACTTACCGGGATTTACTCTGAAGTTTCAGAGCACTGAACTCCTGTATTTTGCTGGGAGATGAAATAGATACACCAAGGCCTATAGTGAGGAGTGACCAAAGATCTAAATAATCAAATTTTTAAAAATTGGATTCTGATACAAAAGACACACACACACACA
>CM053764.1:54870644-54900341 GCA_028658305.1 Pachyuromys duprasi
CTCTTTCAGTCATGAACTTGATGGCTGACTCTTTAACCCTCCCCCATACAAGCTGGGGAGTGACAGACTGGCTAGATCCCAGGGGAGGACATTGCAGCCAGCCCTGAGGAGACAGGATGAGCTGGGGTTGGATGGAAGGGGAGGAGGTCCTCCCCTGTTGGTAGACTTGGAAGGGGCAGGGAGGAGGGAGATGAGGGAGGGAGTGGGAGGGTGGGAGGGAATGAGGGAGGAGGCTATGCCTGGGATGCAAAGTACCTAACCTGTGATTGATATAAAAATAAATAAATTAATAAAAAAAAGTAACATGAGAAACTTACAAAATTAGGATGCTTCTTCCTAAAACAGTCCAAATTAAAGCATTCTGTATATCTTAAAATGGTATTTTTAAAAAAAATAATTGCAATAACAATAAAGTGTAGCACAAATATGTGCTTAATCAATATGAAGAATTTGCTTACTTTTTAAACAGTATATTTTTCTAATGTTAAAGATTTTTTTGAGATTTTCATACACGAGTAAAATATTCACATTATTTTTCCACCACCCTCTTCATATCCCATCTCCTCCAGTGTGGCTCATTCCCCATCCCTCTCAAATCCATGACCTCTTCTTTTTAATTGCTATGTGTGTATTTATACACAGCCTGTTAATTCCATTTAGTATTATTCACATGTATATGTGCTTAGGACTGACCCTTTGGAACTAAATAACTTACCAGAGGGCTTGTGCCTAGAAAAAAGAATGACTTTTCCTGTTTTAGCAACTAATTAATTGCCTGTAGCACTTTATCTTGGAGAGTGGCTTTATGGGCTTTCTCCCATTCACTTTGGGATGTCAACTGAGTTGCCACATGCAAGTCTTATTTGGGTGACCATATTGGTCTTCAATCTAGTCTATGAACCTTTATTCTAAAATGCAGAGGTAAATTTCTAGAATGGTATATAAATCATTGCAGAAAGTCAGCCACAGGCTGCATTGTGGCTATCTCTCCACTTACACCACACTATCCTGCTTGGAGCCAGACATATTCTGGATATCTGGCCAGGGTTAGAAATTGAGTCGAAAGCCTGGGAACACACAAGCTTTCAATCTGACTCTGCAGAGAAGAATACCAAATTTGATGAGTTGAAATGAACTAAATAAATTACAGAGATGATACCAATATAATAGGGTTTATATTAAACCATTTCCTGTTGTCCCAGAAGTAAGGCTAAAGTTCAAAGGTGACCCCACAGTGTTCATCTGGGGCTCCATCTCTCAACAGTCCCAGTCAACTTACATAGAGAACTGCTGGAGACTAGCTGTGAGTGGAGCCCTGTTGGTGAAAAGTCTTTCCCCTCATTTCTGTCACTCTGGAGGGTGCCTTTTTTTCCCTTCCCCTGAAACCAGGAAAAGTGGTCTCCAAGAGGAACATGAATGAATTCTGAAAATGACTCCAAGAAAAATAGATGCTGGAGATGTAGTCAACTGTGTTACAAGATATTTGATCACACAGTGAAACCCAAGACTATACTGGAAAAAGCTGTTTCTTGTTGTGGTGTGGCTCAGCCCTAGCACACACCTTTAACCCAATAACTTTCTGTAAATAGGGTTAAGTAAGTTTCCCTAGGTTAAGAGTTGGAGCAAGCAACCAGTTGACAAGAAGTGAACATGGGAAAATAAAATTGTAGAGAGTGAGGGGAAGTATGGAGGATGGATAGAAAGATGCACAGGAAGTTGAAACAAGAGACATTCTGTTTGAAGGGTTTTTAAGACAGAGTGGGGACGGAGAAGGGCTTTTTCCTTCTGGGATATCCGCTGAGTAGGAAGGTCAGTCCCTGTTCACACTGAACAGAACCACACAATCGTCTGAGTCAGGCTGTTTCTATCCAGCTGTAACACTTGGGAAGGAAGGCTTCCTCTTCTCCCCTAAGAATTCATCTCTGAACCCCCAGACTCACTTGTAGGTCAGGCTCTTGTCTTGACAACTGCAGCCAGTTGCCACAGCCACCATGGTAGCTGCCTCTGACGCTTGTGCCACAACCTTCCATGCCGCTTGCCACAGTGCTCACCTGCAGGAGTGCTCTGCCCACTATTCCCAAAGTAACTGTGCTGCATGTCTGAGTCCCACCGTTGCCTGGCTTGGTTCTAGCAGCCCAGCTAAAAGAGCTATAACACTGTGCTGGATTGCAAAGAGGGTCTTTCTTGCCTGAAAGCTTATCAAAGAGCTGTAACACTCTGCTGTAACATTCTTCTTCTGCACCCCTGGCTGGACCCAAAATCCCAAAGCATGGATCCCACCCCACACTCCATCCCTCTCAGCCCAGAGTCCAGTGACACCCACATGTTTCAGGAGGTAGGATGTTCTTCCTCTCTCCTGGTTCAGGGCCCGGTGGCATCCAGGCACCCTACGAAGAAGCAGAACCACAGCTCCTAAATTTTTATTGGGATTTTGTTTTAAAAACAACACAACTGCATGCTTCAAGGTCATTCCTGACACAGCCTTGGGAGTTGGGAGTTGAGAGATCACACAGGAAATAAGTAGTATCCTTTCCATTTTCTGGTGATTGCAAAGGTGAGAAAACATAGGAGAACTTTGGGTTTGTGTCAATGGAAATCTTTTGGGAGATGCACATTTGTATATAAAGGGTAATGCTCCTTTAGAGTCAAGGGATAACGGAAGACATTTGTTCTGCTTAGTATCTCAGGTCGGCATGGCTCATCACGAAGTGCATGAGCAGCCCATCTCAGGTCTCTGTGGCTCTGAAAAACACACGAGAGGCCCCCAGAATGTCTATAGCTTTGTGTGAGGCAATGTGGACCTAGGTAGAAAGACAGGGATGATGGTGCCATTCATGATTTTGTTGGACCAAGCAGGGAAAGGCAAAACACAGAGGAGCTAGAGGTGTATATCATGCTCAAGTCCCAAGATACAGCTGGTCGCTGGGCAAAGGTATGAGAATTTAGGGAAGGAGGGGTCAGGATGAAACTGAAGGCTCTCTTACAACACATACACAGCATGCGTGTCCACGCGCGCGCGCGCACACACACACACACACAGACAGACACATGACATGAAAACACTCATATCAAGAAGGGCCAGGCTATAGGAGAGCTCAGTGGGGACGACTCCCAACATCCCAACATCCCAGTCCTCTTTCACCATGATATGACGGGCTGGAGCAGCAGCCCATGAAGTTAAATAAAGGTGTTCACAGAGCAAGGCACTCGTAAAATAGCTTCCCAGCTTTCAAGCCACCACAGGCAAAGAGTAGAAGTGCCAACTCCAGTAGAGTAACTACAGGATTTAGATGTGATTAGAGTCTAAAGTATCAAAAGAAAGAGAATTGAGTTTTGTTT
Organism: Pachyuromys duprasi; assembly: GCA_028658305.1. Lineage (NCBI taxonomy): Eukaryota > Metazoa > Chordata > Mammalia > Rodentia > Muridae > Pachyuromys > Pachyuromys duprasi. Next base: position 54,873,984 of record CM053764.1, read on the forward strand.
TGTTGTTTTTTTCAAATTTATTACTTTTTGGGCCTATGTGTGTGCCTGTAAAAAGAGTCTATGCACACCATAGATGTAAATGCAGGACCCTGCAGAGGCCAGAAAAGGGTGTCAGAGCCTGTGGGATTGGAGATAGAGAAGGGTATGAGCTACCATGTGGGTGCTGGGAACCAAACCCGGGTTCTCTGCAAGAGCAGCAAGTGATTTGTTAACTACTAAGCCATCTCTCTAGCCCTACAAGTGAGTTTTAAGTGACAAAACAAACTGTTCAAACCACTGAATGTGACAGGAAAGGTGAAGGCACCGGTCAAGGTGCTGGTGAGGGTGTGCCCAGCAGGAAGGCAATGCGCACAGTCTGGTGGAAGAGGCTGCTGTTGCGGAAATTTTAAAAATAGTTTCATTTTTATTCCAGTGGGATGCTGAGAGTCCCCAATAAGGTAAGCACGTTGGATAGAACTGGAATGTTTGTATTTCTGAGGCCTTTGTTCCAAAGGCTCTGAAGTCGACAGGCAAACGTTTTTTTCTTTTGCTCTACAAATGAACACACAGTGAGGGGAGAGCCCGTTATCAGGGGCTACCTCACTATTGTAGACTCTGTCTTCTGCTTATATCACACTCCCCCTCAGACCCAAATGTGATCCCTTTTTAATTGGGAACAGAACTTTTCGATTCTTGAGCCTAAAAGAAATTAAAAAGTAGAAGGAAGAGGAAGGTAAGGGGAAGGCAAAACTTTGTTTTTCCTCTAATTTGACAATCTGATTTCTTGCTGCTTTTATTATCAGTATAAAGATTTTTGTTGTGTGTGTGTGTGTGTTTTTTTTTATGATTCTTTTCTTTTTACTTGATTCTTTTTTCTCACAGTTTGCTACTCAAGCCTAAATTTATCTGTTTTTTAAAAATCCATCTGGCTTTTGTGTTATGGAAGCCCACACCAGCCTGTGCCAACCACTCCAGAAGCAACCAAGAGCTATCAAATGGAACGTGTTTCAAATGAAGGGATATGAAGGGATAGTAAGCTAATTAAGGCCTGAGTTTCTTAATAAGGAACAAAGCACGGTGGAGAATTGGACGATGCCAATACTCATGAAACTTTCAGAGACCAAAACAGTTTGCGGAGGGGAAAAAATGGAATAAATGACTTGGCCGATTTTTCAAGTCCTTCCCCCCAAAATAAATATATCTATTCCCATATGTATCAACAGACAAATGTAAATACCACTTAAATAATCTCAATCTAAGATTAACATGAGAGTGAAATATAAATAATTTTGAATATAAAGACCAAGTGTAAAATGTGCCGAAATGCAAATGGAACAAAACTAGAAATAAAATCACATTACCCACCCTGCTAGCGACTCCTCACTGTGAGGCCTTTATTTCTCTGCCTTCTAAACAAGGCTTCCCTTTCTTCTTAGCAATAGTTGAATAGTATTCAACACAGTGAACTTTTTCTGGGAGGAAAAAAAATAAGAATTTGGTGCAAATAATACTGGTACAAAAGAAATGAATTCTCATTTGATTGTATAGTGGCTTATACAAACGCTTATGCAGAGAGAAAATGGAATGCGTCAGGTGGGGAACATGAATCTGTTTCTAAGCCCTTGGGGAAAGTGTGCATTTAAAGTGTAGATAGTGTGTTTCTGCCGTGTTGGCTTGACTTATACAGACACCTACCAACCAAGCAGTGAGAGGTCTGGAAGTTCTTCTCTGCTCGGCCTCAGATGTGTGTAGGGGACGTCTCTGCCCTCTGCACCTCAGTTTGCTCTTCAGAACAAGAATGCCACTAACCACAGTGAGCCCAGAAACCTGTCGGAAATGAATTAAAATCCATTTGTGAAGTGTTCCTTTGAGTCTTGGGCGGAAATGAGATGTTCTAATTGCTGTGGCAGATGAGCTCAGGGTGTGGTTGTGCAGAACATTTCTTTGGTTAAACTAAAGGGAAACCAGCATTCCCTTCCTTCAAGATCTGTCGCTTTCTAAGAGCAGATTTTCTTGGGTAGAAAAGAAAAGTGTTGCGAATCACCAACATGGAAAGAAAGTGTGGAGGTGGGTGGGGAGCGTCCAGGGGAACATAAAACAGATGAACTTACAAAGCTCAGCCATTGTCTTCTTAAAGCGGAACCCACAAAATGGGGCCATGTAACAGACTTAACAGTCATTGTTGATTCCTACAAACAGATTTCAGAATTGAATCTGGTCCTCAGTGGGTTTAATAACACTCAGTATCTTCCATGTGGGATCTGAAAATTTGCCAATTAACCCAAGCCCTTATTCTGTCTTCAGAAACAATCTGCTTCCTCTCCTTCAAAGGAGGGTGAAGAAGGGTTATGGCTTGTAGTTTCTCACATTTTTCATAGGACCCTGCTGAGAGTTTAAAGATAGCCTAACCCCCATCCCTCTCCCTTCATCTCCACTTCTCTTCAATACCCAGGCCTCAAGACCACCATGTCACCTTTCCTTTCACTGCTGCAGTCTTTCACAACTAGATTCCCATCCTCCACTCCAGGTTCCTCTAGTCCCTCCTCCATGGTAGAATGATCTTCGTTAAATGAAAATCAGCCTGTGTTCCAATGATTTTTACATGGCACTATGAAAAACTGTCCGAACTTTCTAATACTAACACTAATATTAAACTAGCTACTGCAGTTTAACAAACTGCCCTAAAGCTCAGCAGCATAAAACTCTAGTCATTCATTTCTCCCGTGGCTGTGCTGTTCTGCTCACACTGGGTAGACGTGGCTGGGCGAATGCACGCATTTAGGTTCTGCTTCATGTGTCTTGGTGTCTTGTGGACAGGACAGGCTTTGGTAAGCCAGCCTGAGGCTTATGCTTCTTCCTTGCCTCCTCTCTTTCCTTTTTTTTTTTTTTTTTAATTTTTCAGGCAAGTAGGACAAGGCGGTGTTAACAGGCTTAGGGGGCACAATGTTTAGGTTCCACAGTAGCCTACATAATTATGCCCATTTTAAAATCAGAAGAAAAAATTTAATTATGTATATAATATATAACAATAACAAGCTTATAAGAAATCCACTACATATTTGTTTATTATGCCAATGATTATAAAATAGCACTTAAGTACCTTTTGATGAAAGACATAGCCTTGAACATAAAAATACATTTATTTGGCCACAAAACTTTGAGCTTACCCTTGTAGAGTGATAACTAATTACACTAGAAGCTCAGAGAACTGATTCTGGTTCTTAGCTATTTTTCTTAAGTAAGCCGTGGAACTTTGTGAAACCCACTGTTGTAAGGGAACACGGGGTTAACTCTCAGGAAAGGCCCTAAAGGCCTGAGAGCATATCCCATTTATGCTTTATACTCTTCAGTTCGCTTTGCCTCATCTTTCTGTCTGAAGGCTATTCTTTCATCCATGTGACACACAATCTTAAAGAACGCCTTGGGTGATTATTGCCACACAATAATGATCACGTTATTACATGCACCGTTATGTGGATTATTACGTAAAGTAGCAACGTGCCATGCCAAATAGTTATTCCCCTTCTGTAGGGGACAGAGAAAAGACTGTCCTGTGAAGGTTTGAGCTGCTTTCCAGGGTGAAGTGATGAATGCGCTATCTACATGGGAGTCTCCCTCACAGTTTGTTTACACAGAAGTCCAATTTACACGATGAACTCCACAACCCCAGGTGATTCAAAGGTGGCACAAGAATAGAAGCCACTAGATAAGATGAAAAACTATTTTCCACCTATGAAGAGAATTAATTTTTACCCAGAAATAGCAGTTCTTTTACCTGACTCTCTTTTGCCCATCCCCATAAAAAGTGATATTATTGGTAGCTTCCACGTACACATATTTCTTTGTTTTTCACAGAGGCCACGAAGTTATGGGGCCTCACAGCACACTATGTGTATCTTATGAAACTCGAACTTAGCTCTATGAATTTTAAAATTATTTTGACATTGTTTTCTGATTTTTAATAGGAAGCTCATTTCCTGTTCCTGTGTAACTCTTAATGTCTCTGTGAAAACTTGGGTGACCTTTTCTCCTTGGTGCCCAAACCACAAATGACAAAACCTGCAGGCGTGCAGTTGTCATGAAAGCCTCCTAAATGTTTCCACAGATTCTATTGTTCCTTCTTTTGCTGAACTGGGGGGAGAAACCTCCACGGCATTTTCATCCTTCTGGAATGTGGACTCAAACTGTTTACACAGAGAGGTCTTAACAGCCACTGCGGCCTGGCCTTCCTGGCCTTCATAACAACAGTTTTTGATGTACTCCACTTCTAGAGATTTCATTTGTTTTATCGTATGGCCCACGTGTGAGAAAAAACATCTCTCTTCCCCCCTACATTCTCTCAGTTTTCATGCCTAAATTTCAGAAGCTTCAGCAAGTTACTTGTTCATCCTCATCAGACACTGAACATGACACTGAGACACATCTTCCGACCATGTGGACAGATGCGACGGGATGCCTGACTGTGATCTCTGTAGCAGCAGTTCCTGAGTAGGAAACAGGGGTTGGCCAGCCCACCAACCTGTCAGCTGGCTGGGGGCCTGGTCTCAAAGGGAGAGAGAGAAGTCACTTCCACTGAACAAGGAAGCCACTTCCTCAGGGTGGCAGAATAATTTCTTCCTTCAGTTACCTGAAGAAGACACCAGGTGTCTCAGTGCACCTGGTGGGATACAGGTGATGGGTTCTCACAGGATGCCCTATGGTCCAACAGTATGGGCATTACCTACATGCCTACTGAGAACACCAAACTGGAAACTCTGGAGGTGGGACCCTGCAGTCTGTCTCAGCAATCCCTCCAGGCAATCAGTTTGAGAATCACTGGACTAAGGCTTTGTTTTTGATACAACAGAATGAAGTAAATAGGTTATTTTCTTAAAATAAGCCTGTTACTTTGCATAATTAATGTAGGCTAATAATGTGAATAAATTAAAAATAAATTTATTCTATGTGTTCTGCTAATCACTGTTCTCTTGATCTTTGAATCCTATCCCATCCTATGACATTAAATGATGAAGGCTGAGATGGCTAATCCTCCTTGGACTACCTGACTTTCAGTGGCATGTCCTAAAGGTCTAAAAGGTATGGTATCAGCTGGGTCAGGCAAGATGGCCAGACAAGCCCTCAATTCTCCATGGTTCAAAACTGCAAAGGATAATTACCACCTACATTACATATCCAATGTAAACTGGGAAAAAGAAAGCTCTGTCCAGAATGCAGGTCCTCACTATGGAACTTGGGCTACTGCTTACTCAAGTCTTGCTTTGGGGATATGATAAAGGAACCTGTGACTAGGCACCAACTAGCTTCTCCACCTTCTGTTGAGAAGTGACTCACTTCTGTGTCATTGCTTATACAATTAGTGTAAAAGGCCTGATTTATATGGGACCTCCAAGAGAAATGGCTATTATCAAATAGTCCTGTAATCTTATTCCATCATCTAAGAAGCGAGACAACCAACATGGAATTTTTGACCTTATATTCATGTTGGAAAAGGAGAAACGTGCATGTGTGTGTGTGTGTGTGTGTGTGTGTGTGTGTGTGTGTGTGTGTGTGAAAGAAAGGGCAGAGAGAAGGGGAGGGAGAGGGAGAGAAAGAGAGAAGTTGAGTACATCCTAGAAAACTCTCTTGGGGAAGCTGCTTTCCACTTAAGCCTAAGGGTGGTTCTTAGAGGAAGAAGGATGCTCATGATGAATGAATACCACCTACTGTGCCATGGCATTTGTTTTATCGACCTAATGCTTTAGAGAAAGGGACTAACTTTTTACTAAGAAACCAAAGGCTGAAACAATTTTGTAACAGAATATGCAAGCAGTGGGAGACTCTCACATGAGCCCCCTCCAAACAAGATCTGCCCTCGGAAAAACTCGGCTGGAAGCAAGACACCTGGAATATGGACTCACTGATCGCCATGTTTCTGGTGCTGGACCAGGCCCTGCCCATGGTTGGGGACCAATTTTAATCAGACAGCTAGTCTATAAATATGAATAGAAGAAATGGCATTGTAGTAGTCGCCCAAACTACAGGGGATGTGTTAAAAACTCTCTGTAACTACCTGAAACCAAGAATTATATGAAACTGTTATGTATGTATGATATTTTCTTTAAACATTTATTCTCCATATATAACCTAGGTAATGTTTGATTTATAAACTAAGTACAGTAAGAGTTACAATACTAACTAGTAATACTATTCATAACAGTGTTGTGTAATAAAAGTTGACGGTAAGTAAGTGAACCTGGGGTGGGGGGGACAAAGAGATGGGCGGCCTACAGCATTCTTATTAAAAGTACAGACAGGGAGCTAGAGAGATGCTCAGGGTTTAAGAGCACTCTCTGCTCCTGCAGAGGACCGGGGTTGGATTCCCATTACCCGTACAGTGGCTCACAGCTGTCTATAATCCCAGTTCCAGGGGAGTTGACATATTCTTCTAGCTTCCATAGATGTTGTACACATATGGTATGCATCCATCTATTCCGGCATTACATACATACACACAGAATAAAAATAAATCCTCTAAAAAACAATACAGAGAAATCTGTTTCAATCCCATTTCTGCCTAGATCAATGAAAATTTAATTTAACAAACCCAACAAATGTCATTATCTCAGTAAAAAGAACATCAGAATTCTCTGTGCAAGAAGCGCTTTGTTAATATTATCAGTTTAGCAACAGTAAACTTCAAATATAATTTGGTTTGTTTTTTTAAAATTTATTATAATTCAGTTTCTGATTGGGCTAGATCAGTGGTTCTCAATCTTCCTAATGCTGAGACCCTTTAATAAAGTTCTTCATGTATGATGACACACAACCATAAAATTATTTTCTTTGCTACTTTATTGTTGTAATTTTGCTGCTGTTACGAATCTTACTGTAAATATTTTTGGAGACAGAGGTTTGCCACAGGGGTCATGCCCCACAGGTTGAGAACCACTGAGCTAGATAGATGTTCAATGGTGAACATACATTCAGTTCTTATACAGAACCCAAGTTTGGTTCCCAGCACCTATATCTGGTGTATAACCATGTGACTGCAGCTCTAGGGAATCCCATGATTTCCTCTGACCTCCACAAGAGCACACTCACACAAATGAAAGGAAATTAAAAAAAAAATTCTACACAATGGAATGCAAGCCATCAACAGCGCATATGACAAAGATTCATTAGTGAAAAATATAAATGCCTGGTTGCTAAGGAAGCTGGAATCCAGGAAGCCCCTTGTGGAAGGTAGTTCACAAACAGATATTTGGTCAATGCTTGATCCAACAGTGCTGACTGTGAGAAACGGTGAGAAATGACACCAAACCTTTGGTGCAAACACAGCATGAAACTATGTCAATGTGATGCTGAGCTCAGTAGCTCCCTCAGCAGGGTGCCAGCTGATTTAAACACCTCCCCAGAACTCCATGGACTAATGGGCAGGAATTCTGCTCAGAGTCCACTTCCAAGTGGACGAGAACACAACAAATATCCAAGAAGGACATCAACTCTTAAAGAACAATGCAGAAGACACAGGTCCTTCTAAGTAGGCAGATGGCCCAAGGACAGTTCAATGTCGTTCAGTTGTCCTATCACTCCCATGTTGTCACCACTGTGAAGTGTAGTTTCTCATACATCCCTTGGCTCTTATTATGAAACCCATCAGAGGCACACATGGAAAAGCAGAGATCTTACTTAGGATAGAAGATACAGAGATGTAGCCTAGTGGCAAGAGAAACGACCACATTTTTCTTCCAATTCCCAGGAAAGACTTGGGTTAAAATAAAATGACTTTGGAAAAAAGCTCATGTGTAAATTGTGAAGTGAGCATAAATTACTCTCTAGGCCCACTTGCCTATAATATATTCACTCTGCACACATTCTATAGCAATGATAAATCCAGCCTGACTCTAATTACTGTGGTATCTATCCAAGCTCTCAAAAACACACATGCATAAGTCCTAAAAAGAAAAAAAAACAGCAAATTGTAAAATAAAACCAGCTGAAGGCACATCCAATGTTGAGGAATACCGTGAACTTGCTGATGGTCCTATCATTAGCTTTTTAAAAGCCACCAGCTCGTCCTATAATTTTCTCCTTCCTGTGCTTTAAGCTTCCTCTCCTTCCCCAATGCTGCCACAAAACAAGTTCATACATCACATACAGTACATTTCTCCATGTTTTCCAGATGGCATTTGATAAAATGGAAACAAAAAGAAGACATAACAAAGAAAAATGGATGCTTTTCTACTTTCATTGTCGAAACAGCTTTTCTTTTGGTAAAAAAAATCTGAACTCACCCGGAGCTACTGGAACACTTCAAGAGAAGGGCTTCCTTTCGAAAGATATGTTTTCTGGAGTTCAGGGCACTCTTTGTCTTCAGTCAAGCTACACAAACTGAAGCGTTCTTTATCTGGCTAACTATTCTAAGCTCACACTACACAGAAATCCACAATGGTTTACATGAGTGGTTTTGACATAATTTGACCTTTCTTAATATATGAACCACCCAGACCATCAAACTAAAAAAAATTATAATGACAATTATTTAAAGTCAGCATTTATAGACCCCAAGGCCACTAAAATAAAGGTTTACCTTGTTCATTTGTATCTGAAAAGTATTTGAATAGGTCAGTTGAGAAATGAAAATATTGTGTTGAACTAAAACTTTCCCTAAACAACCTGTAAAAAGACAACCTTGAGATGCTATTTTTTCCAAGAAACTTTGACATAAATGTATTTTATTAATCATTTGGGAAGCAAGTAAATAAAAAAAAATGCTAGTCTTCAATCAATCAAGCAAGACTATATTTTCAGCCAGGAAAGACAGTGAGCTAGTGGTTGGTGTCAGAATCCCTTTAGGTCAATCCTCAGTGAAACCAGGAATCCCCTACTGCATTCTACCTTTTAAAGACAGCACAGGCTCTAAGATCAACAATCAATAAATGGGACCTCATGAAACTGAAAAGCTTCTGAAAAGCAAAGAACTCTGTCATCAGAACAAAACAACAGTTTACAGACTGAGAAAGGATCTTCACCAACCCTATATCTGACAGAGGGCTAATATTCAGAATATATAAAGAACTCAAGAAGTTAAAAAGCAACAAATCAAGTAATCCAATTTAAAAATGGGGTACAGAGTTAAACAGAGAATTCTCGATAGAGGAATATCAAATAGCAGAGAAATGTTTAAAGAAATGCTCCGTGTCCTTACTCATCAGGGAAATGCAAATCAAAACTACCCTGAGATTTCACCTATACCCATTAGAATGGATAAGATCAAACACTAAAGTGACAATACATGCTGGAGAGGATGCAGAGAAAGATGAATCCTCCTCCATTGCTGGTGGGAATGTAAACTTGTACAACCACTTTGGAAATCAATCTGGCCCTTTCTCAGACAATTAGGAATAGTGCTACCTCAAGATCCAACTATACCACTCCTGGACATATATCCAAAATATGCTCAAGTATGCAAGGACATTTGCTTAACCATGCTAGTAGCAGCTTTATCCATAATAACTAGAACCTGGAAACAACCCAAATGTCCTTCAAGTTAAGAATGGATACAGAATTTGTGGTACATTTGCACAATGGAATACTACTCAGCTATTAAAAACCAAGGAAATCATGAAATTTGCAGGCAAATGGTAGGAACTAGAAAAGATCATTCTGAGTGAGGTAACCCAAAAGCAGAAAGACACATATGGTATATACTAACTTATAAGTGGATATTAGACATATAATATAAGATAATCATACTAAAATCTGTACACCTAAAGAAGCTAAGCAAGAAGGAGGACCCTGGGTAAGAAGATCAATCCTCATTCAGAAAGGCAAACAAGATGGACATCGGAAGAGAGAGAAAACAGGGAACAGGATAAGAGCTTACCACAGAGGGCCTCTGAAAGACTATATCCAGCAGGGTATTTAAGCAGATGCTGAGACTCATAGCCAATCTTTGAGCAGGGTACAAGTCATCTGATGAAAGAAGGGGGAGATAGAAAGACCTAGAAGGGACAAGAGCCCCACAAGGAGAGCAGCAGAACCCAAAAATCTGGGCAGAGGGGTCTTTTCTGAAACTAATACTCCAGCCAAGGACCATGCATGGAGATAACCTAGAACCCCTGCACAGATGTAGCCCATGGCAGCTCAGTTGTCCAAGTGGGTACCCTAGTAAGGGGAACCGGGGTTGTCTCTGACATGAACTCAGAGGCTGGCCCTTTGATCACCTCCACCTGAGAGGGGAACAACCTTACCAGGCCACAGAGGAAGACAATGCAGCCAGTCCTGATAAGACCTGCTAGGCAAAGGTCAGATGGAAGGGGAGGTCTGAGGAGGAGGACCTCCCCTATCAGTGGACTTAGGGAGGGGCATGGGAGGAGAAGAAAGAGGAAGGGTGGGATTGGGAGGGGATGATGGAGGGGGATACAGCTGGGATACCAAGCGAATAAATCGTAATTAATAAAAAGATTTCAACACCTCCCCAAAGGCCTCCCTGTAAATCAAACTTTCATTCACAATGAAGCCTTGAGGATCACTCAAACCACACCCAAAGCAGAACACCATCAGATAAGGAACTCTCATGAAGAAAGTAATGGCTGAGAGCCTTCCCCCAAATAATTTTACTGAAACCTGTAGTGGGAGCTGCACCTGGATCTCACTTGGCCCATTTCCTGGAGGCTCAGCTTTTCCTACAGAGACTCCATGGAATGTCATTGATCTGTGGCACAAATGAGTTGTATGTTTTGTGTAAACTTCTCTAATATGTGAAGTTATAGCTTTACTGTAGATGAATTTTAATTTAGAACATGTCTGTTCTGGCAAAAGATCACATCCAAAGACCTTATAGGTCTGTGTGATCCATCTGGAATTAAAGCATGCCTTTAATCCAGGAGAAAGAGGCAAGCAGATCTGAGTTCAAGGCCAGCCTGGTATAGAGCAAATTTCAGGTAAAGAAAACCTAAGATGCAGGCATGGTGGCACAGGCCTTTAATTCCAAGCAAAGAGGTAAAGTTAGTTTGTAGAGTTAAGCAGCCATGTTTAAAAGTGAGGCTGAAAAGTGTCAGAGACAGTGGCAAGTCAGAGAAAGTATTGACAGAATAGCACACGCCCAACTCTCACGAGAAGAGAGACCAAAGGGAAGCCATGTAAGGGGCCATACAAGGAGAGAGGAGGCAGTTTTACTGGGACAGTAATAGAGAGACAAGTTGCATAGGAAGAACTCAGGTGAAGACTGAATGAGCCAGGGAATGAGAAAAAGCCACAAGATTAGAAAAGTTGGCTGCAGTTAGTTTGAGGCTAACCAGGGCAACTCAGAGACTGAGACAAAAGCCAGATTGAGTAAGCCAGCTGGGAGAGGAGTTTGAGCCATAACAGCTGAGTCGAACCAGTCAGCCTAGAGCTCAGAACAAGAAAAGGTGAGCATATTAAGCAGTAAGTTTCACAGGCTGAAAACATTCTATGCCTGGGTTAGATTGTACCAAGTCTAGAAGCTTCCAGGACTAGGCCTAGGTTAGCAGATGGAGGCGATAGGCCTTTGCGAGACAACAACTGAAGCAGGTGAATAAAAGTTCCTTTTATATTCCACCATTTGAAAAGAAAAATGGGGTAACTCCTTCATGATAGGGCTGGAGACTAACTGGGGTAATGTTGATGAAATGCACAGGACAGGAAGTAGCTGGAATGGGACTGATATATAAGAATGAAGAGTTGACCCAAGATCCTTTCTTTTTTACTTTTTTTTTCCCAGGTTCTGCTGAGAAGGGTTCTCAGTCCTCCTACAGTAAGATGGCAAAGAGATGTAAGATTCCTCAACACCATGCTACTGCTTCTCTGTCCCACATGTTTGCTTCCATGTACCTCCCTCAGACAGGGGAAGTAGACACTACAAGTCTGAATGTTTAGCCAACATCTCTTTTCTTTCTTTTATATGAGTAAGCTCCAAGATTCTTAAGCTCAAGGAGCATTTCTGCATTGCCCACTGACAGAAACTTTATCTACAGTTTCTTATAAGAGAAGTATTCTTTGATTATCCAAGTCCCAGGCGATAAATACTTGTCATTGCAAGAAGGTCTCTTTCAACTTTGTTTTGGTTTGTGCTACGAGAGCACAGTGGTCTGGTGGTTCATGACAGAGCTAGGTTAAAACCAACTAATGTATGACCCAGAGCCTATTTTCTTCTCATGTATGTTATAACAGCAGCGGCAGAGTACCATCCATCCAAGGTAAAGAAATAAGCATAGAAACAACCCCGAGAATAAAGGCCCTAAGGTAACACAGGCAGGTACTGGCTATTATAAACAATGGGGCGGTGACCCGTAAAATATACTTCTTTATGGACCAGGAGGGAACATTCAGAAAGAATTTGGATATCTTATCAGAAACCATTTAGTGCAAAACGAATTTTGAACTTTGCTAACCCTGCATAGACTACAAAGGTGCAGGGAATAAATGTAAGCACATAAGAATGGAGAGAGGGCATTTGCTGAATTAAATGCAGATAGGTTTGGAAGAAGGACATATGCCTCAGCATGGGTGACTCTTGATGGAGTCAACTCAATTCTCTTATTACTATGCTGTTGGAAGAAAAAGATAAAATGTATTTGAAAGCACTTTGTGAAAGCACTATAAAAATGTACCAGTTCACTAGTTTATTGAAGACAGCCGTGTTCTGAGGGTGAGGAGACCTAAGTGCTTGCATCAGCTTCGCCTTGTCTTGGCTGCCTGACCTTGGCAAGGGCACTTAAATTTTACAGTTCTCAAATCTCATATCGAGAAAGCTTAAGAATTTCAACCAAGTTGTCCTGTAAAGCCATAAGATTTTGGCCCAGTTTTACTCATGCCATTCAAGGAAACTTCTCTGCTCCTTCCAAGATGCTCATAGCCATTAGATCACTGTGCTCCTGGATTCCTGGCTGATTGAGAGCCACAGCTCAGCTTTGTTTCCTCAGCACTGTCCCCAGGAAGTTCTAAATTTGCACATTGTACAGAATCATGAGGAGCACACACACACAGACACGGGGGCGCACACACAGAAAGACAGATGGCAACAAACTTGCTAACCTTTAAAAAGATCCCAGTCTGGCTACCCCAGCAGTCTAGTGGCAGGGATCTGTGCCCAGAGGAGCAGAGACAGGTGAAAATGTCCTGGGCTGCCAGCTCAGAAGTTGAAGATTCAGCAAGCTTTGCACACCCTGCCTAGGAAAGAGCAGCGATGCTCTTGCTTAGCAACTGCCCTAGCTCCCTCGGGTCTGTGTGGGACAATCCTGGGAAAATCCTTGTTTTCTCTTGTTTCAGCTCCGCTGGGGGCAAAGCAGTTTTGCTGAACATTTTAGGAAGAAAGGAATCCCAAGGAAGAGTTTAGAATAAACACATTTTCTTTTGTTTAATGAGCCCTTTGTCTGTTAGTGAGCTTACGTGGAGTCAACAAGGTCACTCGCCTATTAAGAAGCCAGAAATCAAGTATCCAATCAAGCCCATCCTCCTCAAGGTGACTACCTTAAGAACCTCTCTATCTCCACTGAGAAGTGGTAGAAAGAAGAAAGACCAAGGAGAGATTTGATATTTTTGAAGTGCGTGTATAAGTAGAGAGAGTGAGTTTTCGTTAGAGAGAAAGATCTGTTGCTGTCCAGCTGGAAGCACCTACAGATATGAGTTCTCCTAACTGAAACACAGTCTTTGCATATGTAATCAAGTTCAGATGACATCATTAAGAAAGGCCCTGACCTAAAAAGGACTCAAATTCTTATAAGAAGGAACCGTTGGCAGACACAGACATACTGGAAAATGCCAGGTGAAGACACAGACATTCAGTCACGAAGGGGAAGTCAGGTGCAGTTGAGGCCACATTTAAAGGTGTGTGATTCTGTTGGAAGCTAAGGGGTATCTTGGCTGCTAGAAAGTCAATGATGGCTCCTTCCTTAAAGGATTCAGAAGGGCAGACCTGCAGATGCTGCAGACACCTGGATTTCAGACTCCTAGTCTCCAGAACTGCAAAGCAATCCTCAGCCATTTCACAGCCATCCAGTTCTGGTTACTTCATTATGTCAGGCCTAAGAAGGTACCACAATTTCTTTCTTTTTTATATTTTTATTTTTTGATTTGATTAATTTACAGGCTAATAGGTATGTAGCTTCCAATCTTCTGGGAGAGCATCATTGGTACGATGGAAATAATGATAGACTCCTCCTTAGAGGGTTGTCATGGGAAATAAGATGTTGCTCTCACTTATTTAGTAAATATGTCTTTTAAAATAGTGATAGAAGTGTAACCGCTTATGTAGGTATTCACAGTGATGGTAATGATAATGGATGTATGATATAGCCTTTCAAAAGCCCCAGTAATGGGAGGGCTTCCCAAAGTAGGTAGAAGCTATTGTCAGCTGATGGCTGCTGGGGGAGGGGATAGTTAGGGGATATTGTGGTTGTTGGTGGTGGTGGTGGTTTTTTGTTTGTTTGTTTTGGTTTTGTTTGGTTTTTTTTTTTTGGCCTTGAACCCAGGAATGTTAATCAACTTTCAGTACAAATTGAACTCAATGAATTGTTGGGGAGGGGGTTAAAAAGAAGAAGAAAGGAAAGAAACAGAAAAAGGGTACAAAATTGGAAGGGATGGAACTGGGAAGAAGAGGGGAGTGGGAGGTAAATACAGTGCATGAAATCCTCAAAGAGTTAAGGTATCATACTAATAAAATGAAAAAAAATCAAAGAAACAGTAATGATAAATCTCTACTTTTTTATCCAAGAAGGCAACAGGATCTGGTGGTTATTGTTTTAAAATTAAAACAGGGTCTGGTTTTAAAACAGTTGCAGTGGGTATGTAAGTGTGAAGATATCTAAAAGAAACACTAGGTGCCATTAAAAACAGATGAAAATGGTTTACAACCAAATTTATGATATCAGAAGAGGTGGGTTTGCCAGGCAAGTCTGTCCCTATAGTGACGATGTGAATGTGGTCGCTCCTGAATTCACAGAAGGGCAAGCCTGCATCTTTCTGACCACTACTTAAAGAGGGCAGAGGCTGCGCAGAGCGGATGTCTTTGTTCATTGCACGCCTGCCATAGAGACACTGCTGACCCTGTTCAGCCGGTGTCCCTGGCATACTTGGGAAATGCACAGGCCCAGCAGGTTTGAATATGAGTGTCAGCAAGAACCGGAAATAGTGTCCTGTAAGCATTAGTTCACCTTTCACGGGTGTTTAAAGCATTGCTTTTTGAATCTGCCAAGTTCTCTCCCTACAGTGCCAATAAATGAAAACTCTAGCTACCTTTACATTCACTGCTGGGTTTGTATAGGTGTCTTGCAAAAAAGAAGAGTTTAACTTAAAAAAAAAAAGTACCAGGACATGGCAAGAAATACATCCTTTCAAGGCTGTGCAGCAGGAGAGTGGCTAATCAGCTGTCTTTCCCAAACTCCTCTCTCTACTGGAAAGGCTCTTAGGGTAAAGTCTAGTGCCATCCCATTCACAGTTCACGGGTGGCAGTCAGGACAAAGTCAGTCACTAACTTCCTTTTATAAAATTTATTCATTTACCTATTGCAATACTGTAAACAGTAACTTTAAGCTACATCTCTAGTCCTGCTTATTTTGTTGTTGCTTTTGTTTTGTTTTGTTTTCCTTTTTGAGTTCAGATCTCTCCCAAATCCCAGACTTGCCTGTGACTGGCAATTCTTCTGCCTCCACATCTGGAATGTTGGTATTCTGGGCCTATGCCAATACACTGGGCTACAGTAGACTTTTGGGAGGTAACAGGCTTTAGATTGTACTCCAAAGGACTTTTGACTAAGGACACCAAGTAAGAAGTGTTAAGAGCTTTCTAGCTCAACAAAGAAATTATGACCAATCCATCAGTCCCTGTTTATTGAATATTTATTCTGTGCCTGGACCTAAATACTAGATGATAGGACTCATAGCCTTTATGTCTTAAAAAGAAAAATAAATATATCCCAAGCATATATATGTTGTATAATCATAATAAAGCTTTCCACATGTATCATCTTGTATAATTCTCTCAAAATGTCATCAAGTGCTATCATGCCCACTTTATTTATCAAAATATAAAACAATAGCATGCATGAAAAGTCACCAGTTTGAATAAGTTAGCTTTCCTATAATAACTTATGTGATGTAATCAACTTATAAGAGAAAAAGTTTATTCTATCATAGTGCTGGAGCCTCCTGTCCAAGATTGGATGGGCACACATTCATTGCTTTGAGCATCTGGTAGGGGTGCAGTCAGTAGCAGCAGGGGAGCCATCCTAGTCATCACCTCACTAGCCAGGAAATGAAAAGGATATCAAGAGATTGGTACCCCATGATTCCCTACAAAGATACACTGTGGATGACCTAAGAACTGTCCGCTAGGCTCCATCTGCTAAAGGTTCCAAGTACTTCCTAGTAGTACCACGCCATGGGGCAAGCATTGATTCTGTCCAAACTACAGCACGCTCTGAGGTACCCTGCCTAGCCCTAGCAGACTCAGGCTGCACTTCTTGATCTTCAAGCTTGAAAACTATTGATTTCCCAGAACTACTCGGCCGGCATGGCACCAAAAGCTTTGTTTTTAAGACAGAAATTATGAACTGAGAATCAAAGTCAAGACGTGTTTGAGAGAAGGGAACAGTCTGGGTTTGGGGGAAGGAGAAGGCAGCAGATCTGCCAATCATCTTCCATGTCAACAGCAGGAAGAAAACTAAAGTATTCCTTTGAAATATCTGAGATCCTAACATCAATCATGGAATGATTCAGAGGGCTGCTGATGTGACAGCGTCTTTGTCTACATATATGCTTACTGTTTAATCCAAAAGAGGCTGCCTCAAAGGCTTTCCACAGAAGACAATACCCATGTCAAAAGTTATGACAAAGGCTGGGCACAATTTATGCAGGGAGTTACATGTGATGCGCTTACTAAGACAGCCCTGAGGGCCACTGTTGTGATATTTTATTCATGAAAAGCATTTACTTAATCATTCATTCCTTCAACCACTCAAATACTGTTGACTTAAATATTTTTGAAATTTCTTACATAATCATTTGCCATTATTTTCTTTGGGAATATCTCAAAAATCCTCTGCTTTTCTTCAGTGTCCTATTACCATGTTGCCAGCCATCCTCAACATGATTCTGAGATGATCTGTCAAAAGAGGGGACCAGGCTCACAGAGTTGATTCCTTGCCAGGGTGCACACTAGAGGAAGACAAATTTTCCCCACTACTTACTCTGATAAATTCTCCTTAAGGGCCATTTACATATTCTAGATGGGGCTGGAAAGGTGGCTATGTGGGTAACAGCACTTGCTCTACAAGCATGAAGACCTGAGTTTGAATCTCTAGGACTCACGTAAAAACCCAAGCATGGCTGCCAGTGTCTTTAATCCCATCATTACAGAACTATGTCAGACAGGGGTCCACAGCTCATGGGCCAGCCCAGCAGAAATAGCAAGTTTCCGGTTCCATGAAAGACTGTCTCAAGGTAATAATGTGAAGAATGACAGCAGACATAGTACATAGACATTGTACTCTGGCATCTGCGTGCACATACCAGTATATTCAGGTTCAAGGAACACACACACTAAACAAATATGTTGGGATAATCTTTTTGTGCACTATGTAAAGATTGTCTTTGTATCATTCAAATGCTAATTTCTGTACCAGCAGATTGCTGAGTCCTGTGTTATTCTTTGGCTGCATCATATTAAACACTCCAACACCACCAACACCTTCTGATTGGTTTGCTAAAAAGCTGAATGGCCAATAGCAAGGGCACGAGAGGAAGGTGGGACTTTGAGGCAGAGATAAGAACTCTAGGAAGAAATCAGAGGTGAAGGATTCGTCAGCCAGACAGGAAGGAAGAAACAGGATGCTAGGACTGAGAGACTGAGGAAAGGTAACAAGCGACATGGCGGAACATAGGTTAGCATAAACGGGACAATTAGTTAAGAGTTAGTTGAGGAACAAGCCTAAACTAAGGCCAAGCTTTCACAATTAATAAAAGGTGGTCATGCCATTATTGGGAGCTGGCAGTCCAAGAAAGTCTTGTTATAATTGGCACCTAACAGTTATACAAATACATTCCCTAGAATGATGTCATTCAAATTACAAAAATTTCCTTGGCCAACTTAATAAAGAAGTTTTCCACACTTAAGAAGGAACTGGAAGGTATCAAGACAGATTTTTTTAAAGACTTATTGATTCTTATTTATTATCGGTTTAGCTACAAAGATTGCAGGAAATTGTCTGTTCTCTATAACTAGCAGCTGAATGGCATGTGACAGATAACAACACTGAAGTGCACAGAAGGGCAGCTGCTGTAAAAAGGATTCTGCTCATCCCCCAATCTTATGTAATCATTAATAGATTTCTATATGGCACAAGGCAGGAATTGCTCCTATTTTTAGAAGAGCTTATTAAAGTGGTGTTTGTTTAATCTTCCTTTCAATGCAGAAATAAAGGCAACCATGCACTCCTTAGATCTGGCAAGGCAAAGGTATGCTATAACCTCACCCGTCCTAGAAAGGTGTTACCCATTATTTTACTTATTTATTCAGCAAACACATTTTTCACGAGTCCTTCAGAGATAATGGGGACTCTTTACACACAATTGGAATGGAGGATAGATAACACTCTTTTGAAATATATATTCTACTGACGCCAAAGAATGGCCACAGATAGACAAAGTCCACAAAATAAATAACACATGATCCTGAAGATAGCTCTAATACTACAGAGAAAATAAGAGAGATGGTGGGAGTGGGGGATGAAGGGAAGAAAGTAAGAAGGAAGTGAAGAAGGGTTAGTGGGTATGGTGGTTTGAATGAAATATCTCCCATTCGTCTCAGGCACTTGGAGACTTCTCCAGTTGGTTGCTTGAGAGGAATTAGGAGGCGTGGACTTGTTGGAAGAGTGTTTGACTCCCACTGGGGGGTGGTCTTAAGGTTTAAAAAGCCTCCAACCATACCCGTGTGCTCTCCCAGCCTCTTATTTATGAATCAGGGTATGTGCTCTCAGCTGGTTCTGCTATCATGACTTTGTTCTGGCATCATGGACTCAAAACCCTCTCAAACAGTAAGCCCAATGAAATGCCTTCTTTCATATGTTCCCTTGGTCATGGTGGCTTGTCACAACAAAAGAGTAACTAAAACAGTGGGTTCCAGGGTTGATGGAGACATGGCATCCTAGGAAAGCTTCGTGAGAAGAATATTTATTCTAGTATTTCAGAGCTTTGGGGTTGCAGATAGGAAGACAATGGGCAGGGTGGAGGAATGGGGGAAATACCAAGCAAAAATCTTAAGGAAGGAGCATGCCTGACATGGTTGAAGTCTAGAAAGAGGACTGTGAGTGGTATGGAGGGAAGAATCACACCATGGGATTGCCCAGGCCAGTGAGTAGGCAAAGACAATTGAAACTTCAGGCCATCAAAATCCAAATTTCAGATAAAGTAGTAGTAAATAAAATAATAGCCCCAAAGAGATACTCCCATCTCAATCCCAGAATCTATAAAATTCCTCGTATGACAAAAGACACTTTTGGGGTGTAATGACATATTGTCTGAGGACCAGGGAATATCCAACCTCCAGGCCCTGGGATGCATGAGGCTAAGGATAGCTACAAGTGTAGCCCAACAGGAAGTCATTAATGAATTTAAAACACGATGAGAGTTTTTAAAACTCAGTTGCAGTTACAAGCATGAACTTCATAGATGGCAATGTTGTATCACAGTGTCAAAGGTTGGATATGTCTGGGCACTGTTATCTTCCATTCATGGAAGACTCCATGAAACGAGGGAAGAGAGGCCAAGGAGTTGGAGAAGAAGACACGTCAGCCCAAGCAGAAGTCAGCACAACTTAGTCACTTCCCTGGAAATCAGAAGACGCTGCCATAAGCCAAGACGTTCAAGATGAGCTAGAAGCTGAAAACGCAGTAACAGATACTCTCCAAGAGCTTCTAGAAGAAACACGGTTTTGCCAGAATTTTGATTTTTAACCTCATAAGATCCATTTGGAATTTCTGAAATTAAGGAGTGTAAGATATATTTGTGCATGTGTGTGGCATGCATGTGTTTATACATGTGAGCTATAGTATACAGTGTACATAATATATTCGTGTATATAGGCACATGTGCATGTATGCAGTCACAAGCAGGCTAGTGGGAAGTTGATGCTGTTTTTCCTTGCTCATTCTCTGCCTTGTCCACCAAGGCAGGGTCTTACCCTTGAACTCAGAGCTTACCAATTTGGCAAGCCTAGCTAGCCAGTTTACACAAGGGATCCTGTCTCTGCTTTCTTTGCACTGCAATTACAGATGGGACTCAATGCCCACTCAGCGTTCATAACCAGAGTTGAGAAATCAAAGCCCTGGACATCATGTTTTCCAGCCTAAACACTTGATCCACTAAGACAGCACCCCAGTCCCTGCGTTAAGTTTTGACACTGTATTTACAGAATTATCTCAAGGTAGCAAAAGCCAAGCAATAAAACAGTGCTCGCTCTGTGTGTGTGTGTGTGTGTGTGTGTGTGTGTGTGTGTGTGTGTAAATAATAGAAAAATATTTATGCTAAAACTAGTGGATTATTTGATATTTTAATTTAACTAGGTATCTCCTATGCTCTCTGCTACCATTCTTGTAGAAGCAGGTTGACTCACTCTTGGCTCTGTCGAAATAACAACTCATCTTGGCTGCTTTACTACTACAGAATTACAGGCCAACGAAAGAAGTAGAGAACAGTCAGGGCTAGTACAACCATCCCCAAGAAGGTGAGGCTATTCTGGATACAGGTGGCAGCCATGGGATGCTAAGGATCCTCATGTGTGTCATCTTTTGGGTTCTATGGGTAGTTGCACTGATGGACACCTCCCGTTGGTCTGTAGCCTTGTGACTAAACCATATGACTTCAGTTACTGCCGTTCTCCTTGCTTTTCTCATGGCTGTGACAGAAACTTACAGGAGGAAGAGTTCTTTTGGCTTGGAGTTGGAGGGCAGAGTCCATCATAGTGGGGAAGTCATGTAAGCAAGAGAATGAGGTGGCTGATGTCTACCAAGAAGCAGAAGAGACACAAAAGCTGCTGCTTCTTTGGTTTCTCTTCTTTATTCAACCTGGAACTCCAGCCTATGAAACGACGCCATCTCTAATGCGGGTGGGTCTTCCCAACTCACTTAGTCCTGTCTGGAAACACCCTCATAAACACACTACAGGTCTTTCTCCTAGCAGATTCTTAAATCTCTTCAAGTTGATAATCAAAATTAATTACCCTCTCCAAAGAAGAGAATCAGGACCCAGAACACAGGACAGGTATATGGTCCTTGCACACGTACAAAGGGTGAGCCGCTGTTTCTGTCTCTTTCTCCCATCCCACACTGATGTATCATTTAATAATGAGGGCCTGGGGCTTTTGTTAATCTCTGGGTGCTAATAATCTATCCAACAAACATGGCATCTTGAAAATTCCCCCAAACCTATTTTTCTGTTTAGAAGAGATTTCATTGTTAGACCTGCTTTCAAAATAACTGTTGCTCTGTTAGCGTTAAAGACCCTGGGTGGTCAATGACCTTGAATGAAATAGCTACATTTTTTTCTTCTGGTCCATGGAGTAGGGATTATTTACCTCAGTTTACGGTTGATACTATCTCCATCAGCTTCACACAGAAAGCCTGGTTAACTGAAATAATTTCTTTGTAGATAAATGTCTTCAACCTACCCCCTACTTTAATATTCTCTCTTAGATTTTTAAAAAGATTTTTCTGGAACCCAACCCTTGCACAGCTGCTGCTCAAGGGCAGCCGGGGGTAAGCCCTGAAAGGTATACCATCTTCAGGCAGGCTCTTCTTCCATCACACAGGAAGTTCTCCCATCAGTCAAGTCCGCAAACCTGGGGTTTGTGTCATGTGCCAGATTCTAGGATACAGATGAAAGGATAGAAATAATCCTTTTCCTTTAGCAGTGTGTGTTCTGACTGGGAAAGCAGAGTTATCAATAGACTGCAATCCCTGGAAGTGTGCCCAGCCAATCATTCTTTGGAAGAGGGAACTGAACTGGAGAGGAGTCAGTGATGTGAGGGGAACATCAGAGTTTGGGAGTGACGATCAGGAGAGTTGCTTTTTATGAGATGCTGTACACCATGGAGGTCTTCTTAACGGCCCTTTGGGAATCTACAGGAATGTCAGTTGCCGAGGTAGCAGTGTCTCATTGTGTAATGATGCTCATGAGAGGTCAAGACTTAAATACACTGGTGGTCTCAGCATGCCTCTCTTAGAGAGTTCTTGAGAGTGTCACTTCACAACATCCCCATGGGTCACATTAAAAAACCCAGTCACAAGTAATAAGTTCTGTCTCTCTGACACAAACTGGTGCTAACAGTTTCATCCCCAATGGTTTTCTTAAACCCCAAATAAACACCAATGATCACAACAGTTAACAGCATCTCAGGAAAGGGTCCTCCACACCAAGACCCTGCAATCCACAGATCCTTCTTTCCTAAGGGTGCAGTGGTGGCACATTTCCCACATTTTTAAGCCAATCAACACTCACTCAGTGTTGATTACATTCAGACCTCACAAGCAAGCGCTCCATCCCTAACAGCTCTTTGTCTCCTCACCTCTCTCCAGTTCTCACTCACTCCATTATTCCACCATTCTGTAGATGCGGACCAGATGGAGACAAGAATTCTGACCCACCTGCTAACTAGACCTGAGGAATCACATTCACATCCATCTCTCTGGCTGGGCTCCCGCTTCAGCCGTCCAGCAAGCTATGAAGTCATATTTCAAGCCAGTGCCTGCTATCCTCCAATACTTCATTTCCTGATGCCATCAAAACCTCACCTTGCATCTGACAGGCAAGGGAGTTGTGCCAAGGTTTTTTTTAGCTCACAGTTAGAGGGTACAATCCATCGCGGCAAAAGAGGCCTGGCAGCAGGCGCTTCAGAAAGCTGGTCACATTGTACCCACAAGAAAGTAGAGAAAATGAATGTGCTTAGCTCACTTTCTTCTTTATATACAGTCTGGAATCACAGACTAGAGAACGGTGCCACCCACAGTGGACAAACTTTCCCACCCCAATTGCCCCTACAAGATAATTTGATTCTAGAGCTCATTACATTGACCATTGCGACAAACCATCACAACTTACAAGAAAGTGTCCTTTGACAGCAAAGATGTAGAGGGACAAAGTGGAAGGGCAGAGAGTGGAACATACCCTCCCAACTCTGCCACTGACTTCCGCGCATACACACAGGCTCTGGGTCAGTGTTTCTCTCCTGAAAATGCTAACTTAGTAGGTCCACATGGAGCCTGGGCTTCTTCTCCTCAGGCAACTTGCAGACATCTTGGAACAGATGAATTCTAAATACCTAACTGCATAACTATTTCAAAATAAAGCAAATCAAAGACACAGTACAATGATCATCTACACATACAGAGGCACTAGCTTCTATCGATGAAAGCCCTTGCTGGGCTCTGTGTCACTGCTGGACATTCTTTGCCTGTTGAGTTCACCAGTCCCCTGTGGTGTCCTGAGTAAAACCACTCATCCACATTTACATGTGTGGAGGATTTCTAAAAGGCATGAGAGCTTCCAGCTGCCTCTAGGCTGAAGCCTAATAAAATAATTTTATAGCACTGAGATCTGAGGTATATAAATAAGCCTAGAGAAAGAGCAAGCATCTGTACAGGTTAAAGATACCTGATGCAATATCTAAAGTACTCAAAAATCAGAAACACTCAGGGCATCAGAGATGCCACAAGTGAAAATCCCACAATTGATGTCATGAGGGGTATCACAGTCAAAATACAGGTGTGCACACAAGGTTACCTTCAGGCTATGTACAGAAGTGGTATAGGAAGCGTAAATGACTTTAGACTTGAATCCTATCTCTAAGATATCCCAATATGCAAATGCAAACATTCCAAAGTCAGAAACATCTCCAACTCCAAACATAAGGGATACTACAGACACACACACACACACAAATACATGCATGGTGTGTGGTAACCAAGGTAACCACCAGATTCTCAGAATTCTACTTGACATAGTAAACAGATTTGTTGAATTGTGTTGCCATTGTTGTTGAACCGAGAAAAGCAAAAATTGTTTTCATGTTTGATCCTTTATTACTTCGTGGGGTGTGTGAAAGGTGTGTGAAGGGAGTATGAAGGGTGTGTGGTGTACACAAACATAGTGGATACATGTTAGTGTATGGATGTCCTCACCCCAGTGCGTGGATGTGGAAGTCAAAGGAAGACAACAGGTATCGTACCTCTACGATGCTCTGCTTGTAGCTTTGAAACATAATCTCTCACTGAACCAGAAGCCTCTATTTCCACTAAGCTGGCTGGCCAGTGAGCTATGAGGATCTGTTAGTTTCTGCTCCCTCACACACAAACACACACACACAGACACACACACACACACAGACACACACACACACACACACACACTGATGGGATTACAGGCCATGCCCAGCTTTTCATGAGGGTGCTGGAAATGCTGACTCTGTTCTTCGTTCTTGCCCAGTAAGCACTGTGGTCCAGTAAGCCATCTTCCCAAACCCATATCTTCTTTTGATAGGCAACAGATTATAACCAACTGAAGCAGCCTTCACTTAGTGGCCTCACAGTACTAGAATCAGAAATGTCAGCACAGGCACAAGTCTTTGGACACATCCTTTTCACTGACTGACTGGTTTGAATTTCCTCCATGTAGAAGTCATCCATGGAGGGACCTAGTTGTATTTCCTGGGTTACTACCCTCCTCATGACAAAGTTAGAGACAGACTCACACAGGCAGATAGCATCTGACAGTCAACGTGACACAGCTGGTAAGTAGCTGAAATACTTTTCCTCTGCCTTCTCCTTCATTTGAGTTATAGAATTAAAAACATTTGTTTGAAAGAGTTGACTACGTTCTGGAAGTGTCCTGATTTCAAATATCCGATAAAGCTAGTGATGGGCCATATAAGAAATTCACAGAAAGGAGATTCAAATAACTCAAGGAAAACCCAATTCTCTCTCTCTCTCTCTCTCTCTCTCTCTCTCTCTCTCTCTCTCGTCTGTCTCTCTTTGTGAGAGACACACACAATGCCTTCTGTCATTTAAGAGAAAAGATCGCTCTTTTGACACAAGGAATAAATCATTCTACATACAACAGAGAAACGGTCTTAAGATTCAAAAGATAAAGGAAAATGTAGAATGTGATTAGTATCAACAGCTTTCTCCGGAGAGTATATGCTGTCGTTTTATTGAGGAGGAATGAGACCCAAACTAGTCAGTCATGTTTTCCTCTCCTGCTAGCCTTCTTCCTACTTATCTTTTGTAGTTGCTGCAGTTTTTCCTTCATTTCTGCGTGCTCTCCTTCCTTCTTCCCATCTCCCTTTCATTCTCTCTCCCTTCCTTTCTTTCTCCCTCTTCCTTCCTCCCATCTTTCCTTTTTTCTGTCTCTCCCTGTCCACTTCCCTCCCTCCTCTCCATCCTTCTTTGTGCCTGGATTTTTAGTTCTTTCTTGACTTTGGAAAGGAAGCAGGAGATGACAAGGCTGCTTGCCTTTTCCCTGTGGTTGTTTTCTAGCCTCTGCCTCTGGCGACTACTGTCATCACATTCCAAGTCCCTTGCGAGTCTCCTGACGGGTAACAATGCTGAGGCAAGATAAGTCATTGGGAGCTGATTTTAGAATTTAAACCCCAAGCAGAAGTGGAGGACTTAAAATTCTGAGCCCGGCACAAGCCTCTTCATTTTCAAGTTCATTTACCCTTGGCAGCACGCAACCTCCTGTTCCTCGTGGAGGGGGCTGCTTTAAAAGGCTCATTTAAAAGGCTGAGGAGCCTTTTGGGATCTCTGCAAGCTCTTTAAAAACATATTTTGATGATATAAGTGTAAACAAATCAAAAGCATATGGATTGAATTTCCCTTAAATTACACAGGATTTTTAAAAAATGATGGGAGGGTGGAAATGGGTTTGGAAAAATATGTTTTTAGTTTTATTGACTCAGAAACATATGAATGAGCCGAAGCTTTTGACAGACCTGAAAGGATGGCAGGTTTGTTCCTCATGCATCTGTGATACTCTGTCATCTTTCTCTGGGTTATGAAGTAGTGGTTTCTATCAGTGTGGCCTCCCGGAAAAGACATACAAAGGCAGGTCTTTCCAATCCCACCTTCGCCTTGAGAAAGTCCCAACAAGCCCCGATGGCAATATGGCTCCTATTCAGGTTAGAATATACACGTTTGCTCCTCACTGTACAACCTGGATTCACAGTCAGTTTGCCTACTACAAATGCCATCTCATAGCCTTTGACTTGTTTTCCACATCTTCCGGGGAACCCTGTTGTCATCACGATACTTCCTTAATCTTCCTCCCCCGCCCCCCCCATATTACATGGCAGGATAAAAGGGGCCAGAAACCCAAGCCACAGCCCTTGAAT
>CM053764.1:54900441-54936904 GCA_028658305.1 Pachyuromys duprasi
TCATTTTACACACATTTAAATTGAGAATTTAAGATTCTTGCTTCCTTTCTTTCGTTCATTCTTGCTTTCTTTCTCTTTCTGTCTTTCTGTCCTTTCTGCTTCAGAGAAGTGTTGTGCAAGAGGACTCACAGAAACAAGGGCTCTTTAGTAAGAATAGCTGCTGTCCCTGCCTGCCTGTTGTCCCTAGACTCCCCTCCCTCACCACCGTAGTGAATGCCTAACCAGTCCGTAATTTTAACAGCACAATTTGCATTGCCCAGGCAGCTGTCTGCCACACCAACTCTTTATGAAATCCACCCACAGCATTTGACTCAATTGCCTCCCACAGCTGCAAATTCCACAGGTCTACCACACTCTGCATGGGAAAGTATTTCTTTGTATTCATTCCAAATTTACTCGCCATTTGAACCATTCCTTTTAGTGAATCGTGTGTTTTTCAAGTGTTCATATATCACCGTTCGGGGCCCAGGTCCTAGCGGCCTGCGTTTTCCTTGCAGCTCAGAAAATTAGAGTGTGGTCTTAAAGGGTCCGTGTAAGAGCAGACCCATTGTGCTGCCCCCTGCTGTGTTCTAAGTTCTCGAGCTGTAGGTATCTTCGAAGCTTACCATCTTCACATTCATAAATACAGTGGCTTACGGGGAAGCACCCTGCGGAGCCCGAGACGCAAGAGGTCAAAGCTCTCTGCATGCCAAAAGCACGAACTGGGGGCATGGCTGAGAAGATACTGCTGCAGAGGAGGAGCACGGAGTGCAGATATGTGAGGTCACATTTCATAAGCCATGAAGACAGCAGGTCCCCTCTGGGTAACTGATGGGAGACATTGTCAGCTCCTGTCCCCTAGCATGCAAGCATCAGAGGAGACATTTTATAAAATGGTATGGGAATATAGCACCCTTCCATATCCTGTGTCTGTTAGAACCCCTCTAAATCACTTGTGCTGTTTAAGGCATTACAAATGCTACCCAGTTATTGTACTGTATTGTCTATGGGATAATGACAAGAAACATAATCTTTATTCTTTCATCCAGACTCAAAATACTTTTAAATTGCCACTAGTTGATTCTACAGATGTGGAACCCATAGATATGGGACGTGGAGTTAGTTCTATACAGCCAGCAGCATTCTACAAGCAAGGCATGCTGAGAATGTTAGTGTTCTTCCCTTAAACACTTTGGGTGGGAAATTGGGAACAATTTGTAGATAAGCAAACTTCTTGGGATAGTAAGAAAGACACTTAGAGCTTTCTGTAATTGGTTAATGCTGTGCCTCTCTCTTTGACAGGGTCCTCTTGATGCCCTGTGGAGAATTTTAAGAGTCCCTTCTACTATTCTATGAACAGGTTTCATGATACATCCACAACATAGACTTTTATCATCTTTGTTTGCCTAGATAGATACATTTCTCAGCCATGTTAGCTTTGCCTCTCTACCATCAGTCCCATCCTCCACCTGAGCTAACCCCAGTTCCTATTCTGGTCAGGCTATGTGAAGTTGGGTAGTTCCCCAACTTCCCTCACGACCGTCTTCCTACTGTTAACTGAGAGGGGTATGTTACATAGTCTAAGCACTTCCGTGCAGAGGGCAGAGCACTCTAGCTTTGTCGTCAATGCTTTCTGAAGTCAACTCAGCCATTTCCAAACTGTAACCACACAACCTCTCAGAGCTACACTTACCTGGTACCATTATTAAGGAGAGTATGCCTGATCTACATCATTCTCACATCTGTTATGATACGCCAAGTGCCTAAGCCATGATAAGTAGGTAGGCAGATGAAAAGGTAGGTAGATGATAGAGAAGTAGATGGACGATAAAGAGATAGATGACAGGCAATGGATAAATAGATGATAGAGAAGAAGATAATATGTAAATAAAGAGATGATGATAGATACGTAAATATTAGGTAGTTATCTAGATATAGATAGATACAAAATAGATAGATAGATAGATAGATAGATAGATACAAAGATAGATCAATAGATAGTAGATAGATAGATGGATGACAGATAGATGATAAGTAGGTTGACCAATCAATAGACAAACAGGTAGATAGATCTGCTTTTCATAAGTTAAAGCTATACTTTACTAAATAGTACCTCCAGAGGCTAAAGATACAACATGCTATTACCTCCTACTGATGTTGAAAGACTGGTTCAGCCACATCTTTCTTTTTAAATTCTCTTATATCTTAGATCCTGACTGCAGTTTCCCTTCCCTCCCTTTCCCCCAGTCTCTCTTCCCCAACTCCCTTCTTCCTCAGACTCCCCCTTCACCTCCCCTCAGAAAAGAGCATAATAGCCTCACTTAAAGCCAGGTATAGTATGGTCAATATCCACAACGTAAGTGTATAGCTGAATACTTTCTTAATTAACGAATGACCCAAGATTAACTTCTCACGACATACATAAAACAGCAGTACTTGATTAACAGAAATGGGAACTTTCTATCCAATCCTTCCTCCCACCAAAGAAGAAAATGCCAGTTGGAAGTGAATTTAATAATGACATGCTAAGCTGGGCGCATCTGCTTCTATTCTATGTCAAGAAATTACAGTCCACACTTGCATTCAGCAATTTATTTTTTTACTAAAAGTTTCTTTGCTGTCATGTACATGCTATGTTTAGGGTTTATTGTTTCAAGATGGTTTTATTGTATAGGGAAATAAAAACAACTATAGGACATAGAGAATCTATTGATGTTTAGCATTAGAAGGTTGGAATTTCCTTTGCCTTTTCAAATTATAGATTTTTTTTTAAAGGCAAGATTTCATAGATCCCAGGCTTGCCCCAAACTCCCTGTACAGCTGAGGATGACCTTGATCTTCTGATCCTTTTACATCCATGCCCCAAGTGCTAAGGCTGTACACCACCATGTCCAACATATGCAGGGCTTGTCATCAAAACCAGGGCGTTGTGTGTGGGAGGCCCTCAACTGACTGAGCTACATCTCCAGCCCTTGGAATTATATAACCATTGAAACAAAATTTCCCCTCTGATTCAAAATCAGAACATTGTTTTCTGATTACGCATTAAAAACCTATGTTCAGCAATCCAGAAAAATTTTAAAATGTCCTCCAACAGGGTGAAGCCCAAACACCATACATGAGAAGTATATGCAGGCTTTGTTTCCCCGGTCAACTCAGTGGGCCCAGTTGGCTTTGGGCCAATCACCAGGGCATAGTCCTTCTCTGACTGATTATCTGCAACAAGAGAAATGGTAGGATCCATCCATGCCACGCACCCTAACATTGACATTCAGCTCACTACACCTTTTCATTCATAAAGCAACTAATACTTTGTAAATTCATTTTATCCCAAGCACTAAAAATCTAGTCATCACCACATTTTATTAAAGCGTCAGTTTTAGACCTTTTCATCTCCATAGAGACTGACCTCAGCTAAGTGTGTATTAAAGGAGCATCAAAGGAAAATGTCTCTCAGCTCTGCCTTGAAAAGGACGCAATTTGTGGCAGATCTAAGTTGTTTATGAGCTTCTGTGTGCTCAGCTGTAGACAGGACTAAATGCTGATTCTTACAGCTATTATCTACTTGCACAAACTGCATAAGCTCTCTGTGCATCATATTTTTTAAAAAGGCTAATGATATTTAAGACATTTATCACATGATTTGCTAATTCACAGTATAAATTCAATGTTTTAAGTACACTTACCAGATTATAAAACTATCCTTCCAATGTACTTTTTCCTTGAATTATTATTTTTTGGGGAGTGGGGAACAAGCTGCACCCCATGTGCGGAGGCCAGAGTGCAGCCTTTCCTTTTACCGTGGGTTCCAGGGATCAAGCTCAAGCCAGCGCGCTTATGTGAGAAGCACCTTTTCCCACTGATCCATCTGTCTGGTTCCAAGACAATCTAGTTTCAAACACTTCTGCACCCTGATATACACCCACCAGAAAATCTGGATGTATAAGCTGTCACTCCCCACAAGGCCCTTTCTGCAGCCCCTGGCAACAACTATTCCACTTTATGTCACTATACGTTTCTCTGTTTTGAATATTTTGTTAAATGGATTCATGTACCACGTAGTGTTTTTTATGCCTCTCTTCTTTCTCTTGGCGTAATGATATTAAGATGTATTCATGCTACAGCATTGCTTTGGCATTGCGTTCTCTTTTTTTATGGTAGTTTCCATTGTGGGGTTATGCTATATTTTCACATTTTGCTTATCTATCTCTACCACTTGATAAACAAATTGTTTTCGCCTGGGGACTATTTGCATAGCACTCCCTTGGGCATCTACACATTTAACTTTTTGCATACATGGGTGGTGTGTGTATGTGTTTATGCATGTTTGCATGTGTGTGGTCATGTGCATATGTATGTGTGTGCTTGAGGAGATCAAAGGTTGGTGGTGGCTTTCTTCGTCTTACAGCATATCTCTCTCTTCTCCCTCTTTCTCTCTCCTCTCCTCTCCCTCTCTTGTCACCAGAGCTAGCTTCTATCCTGGCTAGCCCCCTCACTCTTGTAATTCTGTGCCTGCTTCCCTTGTGCTGACATTATAAGAAGCCACCATGCTCACCCATTTTTATGTAAGCTCTGGAGTCCTAACTCTTGCCCTTATGCTTGCACGGCAAGTTCTTTTCCTGCTGACCTCTCTGCCCAGCCCACAACTTTTAGCATCTAAAAAAATGTATGGCATTTTTCATATCACTCTTATAATCATTCATTGATCTACTTAAAACATATAACAAAATACTTAGAACACATTTAGTTTGTTACTTTTACATAACTGAGAGAACAAGAAAAAATGATTGACTTTGTCTCACTCTACTATTGATTTCAGCCCACAAGCTTTGACCTCATTGATTCTGAGCCTGTGATGAAGCAGAACTCATGGCAGTGGAAGTGTGTGAAGGAGACTTTTCACTTCATTATGGATAAGGAGAGGCCAAGGCAGACTCCAGCTCTAAGAATGCACCTCAGTAACTACTCCTCAAGGTCGGTATGTTTCTATCTGATACCAAAACATCAGCAGTATTTGGGTACAAAGTGGTCAACATTTGAGTCTTTGCAGGGCATTGTAGGGTCAGCCATCACCCTCCGCTTTCTGTTTTGCCTCTCTGTATTCCTCTGATCATTCTACCTTAACTCCAAATGCTTGATATTTTCCAGTATTTGCATCATCTCTTCCTGCATCCTATGGTCAATCAGCTCTAGACACTCTTCATATCCAGGATATACCTTGAATTCATATTTTATTTTCTTTCTTTTTAACTGTCTCTTACTTTTGAAGCCTTGTTTTATCTCAATTAATGTCCTTGCCGTTAATGAGCTGTCCTATCCGCTAATTCTTTTCTTTCTCTAGCACTGACTTAGTTCTCATCACCAAATATTTTAAAGGGTTCAGTGGTTCTCTGTCCATCCTGAAAGATTCACTCTATTTAACCCTTGACAAGTCTTGAATATGAAAATTGTTTCATTTGGGGACACAAATTCTATAAGTTTGATGATTTTTTTTTCTCTACATGAACAAATCATTTCAAGCCTACCTTTAGTCTACTGACAAAATAGTAAATTAAGTTTTATCTAGGTAAATTCTGGCACTTACTGACTCAACCTTTTCTGGTGTGAAGTCAACTTCTTCCAGTTGATTTTCATAACCATTCCCCCTGCCTTGAAGAGACTTCTTGGTAATGAGGAACATGTATGTGAATGAGACTGCATGTAGTCGCAGACCATGTCTACCCCCACGTCTGGATAAGACATGTCTCATTGGTCTCAACTCTGTCACTCTCATCTTCTTTCCTCTATTGCATAGAATCAGTCGCCGTCAGTTCCTCTCAGTGGCCTCACTCCATGCTGTCTTGAAGGGCATAGGAAACGACAAGGTGACAGTACCCTTTCTGACATTTAGTAGATGAGTCCCTGCCCACTGCACTGGGATTTCCTTTGCCGTTAGCACACTTCTCCTCTAGTGTAGGAAATGTACCATTTCTCAGGGAAAAGGCCACCTCTAAGAGTCTCACTCCAAGTTCCTTTTCCACCACTTCTGACAAGGCTTGAGTGATTTATGAGGACAAGCTAAGTGTGTGTGTCTGTGTGTGTGTGTGTGTGTAGGTGTGAGTGAGTGTACAGGTACATGTGGAGGTGAGGGGTAGACTTTGTGCATCTTTTTAAATTTCCCTGCTTGTTTTTTTTGGAACAGGCCCTGTCTACCTCTGAACCTGAAGCTCACCAGCATTAGCTGGTGAACGAGCTCCAGAGGTCCTCCTGTCTCTGCTTCTCTAGTGTTCGGATTAGAGGTGCACACCCCTAGGCTTGTCTTTGAATACAGATGTTGGGATCGAAGTTAAGGTTCTTAGGCCTGCTGATGGAGTGATTGATTTCCCTAGGCTCACAAGTTGAATATTTAGTTTTTTGACGTTTTTTTCTTAATAAACTTTCTGATATTTTGGGTAGATACAGTTAGACTTTTAGGCTTTACTTTGCAAAGTTTCACACATTTTCAGAGGTACTATAATGAAGTCTTTCACTCACTTCTGCTGCTATCATTCTGCCAAGGCATTCTACCAGCTTACCTTCTGCCTCCACTCAGCACCAACCCTCACCTCCTCCCCCATCTCCTCTTTTTCTAATGACTTTTGAAGAAAATTTTAGGTATTAAATAATTTTCCTAACAAATACTTCAGCATATCTAGTCTAATGAAAATTTCAAATAATAATAATTATAGTTACTTATTAGAGACAAGATTAACTACCATTCTAAATACTACCTATCAATGTATCAATATGTTTTTATATCATAAACGGGAGGCTCATACACCTTTGGACGCTTTGCTTTCCAAAGAACCAAGTTCTTCTCAGATATGAGAAGCTCGACATTCCTGATGCTGCTCCCCTTTAATCCTCATGCTGTGGTGACCCCCCAAACCATAAAATTATTTTTTTTGCTGCTTTAGAACTGTAATTTTGCTGCTGTTGTGAACTGTAATGTAAATATCTGTATTTTCTGATGGCCTTAGGTGACCCCTATGACTCATTTAACCAACCCCCCCCCCAGATGGGCCACAACCCACAGGTTGAGAACCACTGCTCTTAAAGTTACTGTCTCTCCTGAGTCTTAGACATAGTTTTTGAATGACTCATCCTGAGTCCTGCTTGATTCCAACAGCTGGTGTGCCCAGGCACTACAGTAAAAGTTCTGAAGGACATAGGCAGGGGGGTTCAATACATTGGGTTCCAGAGAGAGGAAGGAAGTGGGGAGGTAGGAAGTGGCCAAGTTCTGACCACAGCAGCTTCTCTGGCTATTTGGGTCAAGGTACCTGAAAACGTGTTGTCCAGCCCAAGCCTTCCCAGGTCCAGCCCAGTGGCTCAGATTTAAATAACTTCTAGTCCATTCTGACTTAGCCTCTGTATGGTCAGTGAGGGATCCAGAGTAAACTGACTTGAGAGCTATATGTCAGTCTCTGCTGGAGCCTCTAGAGGCTGAAAACGGGCCTTGGGGACCACAAATATAACCATGAATCCAAAGCACAGGGGCATTTGGAGTCTGCTCTTAGGGAAATAATGATAGCAAAAATTGACATAAATATTGCAAAGATCTAATAACAATGGTAACAACAATAATAAATAATAATGGTGAAACCTGTCAAAATAACACCCCAGTTGTTTTGTTGTTGTTGTTTTACTGAGCCATAAGTAGACCAAATTAGAGTCAAAGTGAACTGTCCTCTGAAGAAAGAGCCAAAAATGAGTACAAAGTAAAACAATTCTATGAGAAGGAAATAATTTATTAACATAAAAACTAGCCATTCCATGTTGTCTGTGAAGAAAGAGCAGCGCGAGAACGGCCTAGCAATTCAGGTCTCTCCCATCTGCGGAAGGTAAGCATCTACATACCCATTTAGTTTCTCCTTAAGCTGGGAATGAGCTGAAATGACTGGAGCAGGCAAAGAAAGTATTTGAAAACCTCTGTTCTTACCTCCACATGCTTCTCCAGAACGTAATTGAAACATAATTGAAAGAGTGAGTTCGTTTGGGGAAAAAAAAAGAAAACACAAAAAGGAAAAAAAAAAACTTTGCTCAAATTCAGATTCAGTTCTCTCAAAGGGAGAAAAAAAAAGTTGTTTTCTTTCTTTCTTTTTTTTAAATCCTGAATTAGAAAAAAAAGTAGACATAAAGATGATGTCTTTTGCGTATTGACTTATAAAGATACTATGTCCTTATGTGCCTGTATGAGTAGGGTCTAGGTGATGAGCCATGCATACGTTCTTTTTCCATTTGTCTGTTATAACAGGAAAGTTGTCTTGCAGGGTGCTTCATCTGGTTATATCGCTTTAAAGAATTAGGAGCCACTGTTCATCCACGTTATCTCGGGACAAATCCCCAGAGATGCCCCGCTAAAACAGCTTCGTGAAGAGCAGATCAGCAGGCTCAGCCTTCTTAAATTTTCAGACGATTAATCTCAGATCCACATGAACAATCTTTCAACTGTTTCCTTTTTCTGATGCTGGAATTTATCATCTTAATGTGCTTAGAACATCTCTAATCTGCCCATTTCTGTCCCTGGCGACCCTCTGTGTTGGTTTGGAATACTCCTGCCCTTTCTGCGTGCTTGCTTCCTGTCCTCTCAACCTACCCATGAGAAAATTGCTTCGAAGACAAAAATTCCCAGAAACTTAATTAAAAACGAACGAACCAACCAAAACTGAAAAACCTGCACTTTACATCAAGTCTTCTGCAAGACTGAGTAGATGCTTATAATGTTCAACCGTCTCAGAGAGGTTTGGATGTCACAGGTCCAGAGTCTAGTTACAATTTACCTTGCGTTATTGATAATGCACCAAGCACCAGACACTTCAGTGTCTCATCCATCACCCCCGTTGTTATTAGGGAAACCCATTGGAATGTACAGACAGACCACTAGCTCCCAGCAACCAAAAGATGAAGAATGCTGGCCCAGAGCAGAGAGTTCTCTCCCATCGCTGGCCTAGCCACTGTTTCCACCAGTGTATTTGAACAGCGTCTTGGTCTATAATTGTGTTAAATCTTATCCGATAATAACTTTCTGGAACTGTTACCGGGTTGAAATGTGAAACTTAGGACATCAGAAGGATGGTGCTGGGTTACCGGGCCATGGTCACTCACATTTGGCCCCAGCATAAACTATGTGTTACCAACTTTGAGGTGAGAGTTTGGATTCCACATTTTGATGCCTAGTCTCAGGCTTCCTTATTGGCTAGCGGGCTTCCGTTGTTGGAGAGGGGGCTTGTACTTTATTTCCATGTTTAACACCCTCCTACTTGCATTTGTGTTTAATTGCTGTTTTCTTCAGGGATCACATTTCTCCCTAGTTAATTTCTACTGACCAATTTCGGAGGGCATGTGCGCCCCAGTGGCAGCAGCTGATTTCCATTATGCCTGGGTTTTCTCAGCAGGAACCTCCCCTGCCCTGCAAGGCAAGCCTCCCTTTCACAACACTGGCCCAGGCAGGGCCACGAGCCCATGGCCTTCCAGTCCTTCAGCCTCCTTGGCTTAATGAGCTGCTACTTCTAATTGCTTTTAAATTATTTTAATTGCTTGAAGCCATTAAACACACACACACATACATTTGTGCATTTTGAAAGACTTGCCAGAGTCTACTCAGACCAATATGTCCACGGACACAATGTGATTTAGAGGGAACATCAAAGACTTGCAAACGAGACCACTGAAAGCTTTCTTACTTCTCCACCCATCAGGACTCAACATTGTCTAAAAACAATGTGATTTCCAGAAGGACTGGCTAACCAGAGTTCCTGTGTATGCTGGTGAGACCGCCTAGCACAGAACAGAAAGAATAATGCATTTACTTTTTTCTCTCAGGAGAAAAACAACAACAGCAACTCAGGAGCCACTTTGCTCAGATTCTGGTCTCATTTGATTTCATGTTAGAAAAAGAAAGCAGGGAGTTCAGCGTCAGAGTCAACAGTCAAAGCATCGGCTTCTCAGTCTCCAAGGCTTGAAGGAATTTAATTGTGTCTGTGAGGAAAGTGTTTGAAACTTCAGTGTAGTCCCACTAGGGCTCGTGTCAGTTTGAGGTAATGTTTAAGTATACATTCTGACAGGTTCCAAGGCTTTATAGGAACCCCAGCTTGGTTGATAACACTGCAGGAGATTTACAAAGAAGCCATGTTGAGTCCCAAATGAATACAGGTAAATTGTAGTGACTGAGCTGATAATCAGATGAGTTAACCGTTGCCATGTTACCTACAAGCCCATTTTCAAGTCCTTTCCTGCCTTACGTGGAGGAAGTATCTCCCTCAAGTGAGTCAAAGTCTTCTCTCAATTCCTCAGGCTCCAGCCATTTCTTCCCTGTCAATTTCCCCCCTGAAAACTACTCTTCCCACCCTATCCTGGTAACTGTGTCTTCTTGACATTTCCAACATAGGCATCACTTCCGCCTCCTATAGCTATTGCATGACTCGGAGCTTCCTCTGATACCGCTTTGAACTGCTCTAATTCTATTTTAACCAATAGTTCAGAGAACGGAACATGGATCCACTGTCTCTGTCCCTCTCAGTCCTGCCTTTTTAGTGTTGGATTCACTTTTGACAAGATTTCTCTTATAGGGGCAAGAGGCTGCCAACTCATTCCCATAGCACCTCCTTCCTTCTCTCTCTCTCTCTCTCTCTCTCTCTCTCTCTCACACACACACACACACACACACATGCGCACACTTCTGTCAAACACTTCCACTTATCTCTAGCTCTGTTCTTCCTGTCATCGAATTAAACACTGTGGTCATGGTCAGGATGGACTCACTAGGTTTGAGCCAGTCTGAAAACACTTCCTGAACTGAAGGTTGGGAAACCAGAACTCAACATCAGAGACAGGGGGTGGGTAATTTCTACCAGCAGAAATGGAGGGGTGGGAATACTGGTGAAAAAATGTAGATGAATCACTAAAATGTACTCAAAATTATCCAGTGCAAAGAACAACAGGAAATATTAATAAGGGTCTAAAAGCTGCAATTTGTTCACATAAAAAGAGATAGCCAAAGTCATAGTCAGGGAAGACAGTGGAGGCAGGAAAAAGCAGTTGGAATCTATTCATTAGACTATGGAACAAATCCATAAGGAAGCAATAATTACACCAGCTGTTTAACCGTTAGAATCACATGGAGGCCAATTTCAGTTTGGTCCTTTTCTCGAAGATACTACCTCAGTCACTCTGAAGTCTTCAAATGCAGAGCTGATATGTCAAAGATAGGGTATCCAGAACATAAGGAAGGGATCCTTGGCCACAATGGGCAGCCAAAGAGGGAAAGCAAAGCCCCAGTCCAAACTGCACCTTAGCTACATGCTAAGAGGACGTGGAAGGCAAAGCACGCCTCTCTTTTCTCTCCAATTGATAAACCCAAAGACCAAGTCATCAGGCAGCTGGACACACAGACTGAGCTGGCAAAGAGACCAGGTCCAGATTAACCTTTCATTATTCCTAGTCACATTGACGTTGTCTGGCCTACACGGGTGAATTCAGTGCCTTTGAAAAATGTACAGCGTAGGGGCTGGAGAGAAGGCCCAGCTGTTAAGAGCATTCTCATGTTCTGCCAGAGGACCTGGGTTCAAGTCCCAACATCCACAAAGGGGCCCTCTTTTGGCCTTTATGGGCACTGTAAGAACATGGAGGGAAGCTGTACATGCAAGCGAAAACTACCCATAAACATAAAATATGTTTTGAAACATACAATACAAACTGAATTAATGATAAAAGTTAATTAATATTTGGTTTATACAAAAATTCTAATTCTATTTTTTAAGACACAATCTTGCTATGTAGCCCCTAGATAGCCCAGGGCTATCCTCCTGCCTCAGTACCCCTACTGCTGGAACCGCAAGCATGTATCACCCTGGGATATAATTAAAACATTTAATACAGTGACTTTGTGTTGAGTCTTCCTTCATTGGTCCCTTAGTTACACTGAAGAATAAAGAGGCTAAAGGCACTCAGTTCTGGAGTGGTGCTCCCTTCAGCCACAGTCACTGAAATCAATTCAATGTGTATTTCCTTCCCCTCCGCTTTAATGACCCTTCTTGGCCCTGTAGTAGAGAAAGGAAAGATTAAGGCAGCTGAGAGCTTGGAGAGCCGGGGAAGATGTTTCAGATGAGCATAAGAAATGAAAACTCTACAGGAACAACTAGGACTCTTTAACCCTCCCCTACTTTCCAACAGCCAGCATTTGTCTGGGTGGAGTAATATAGGATCTAGCAACATAACACAGACCCTTTTTTCTGTTTAGGATCCAGCATGTGCCTCTAGCCCCAAATCCTCCAAATGGACTCTGATTCCTTGCTGCTGGATGAAAGATGAGAAACACAGTAGCTTTCTGGTGGATTTTCTTAGGCGTCTGTTCTCAAGCCAATTGTTTGAAGATTTTTTCCCCCCTCTTGAGGCCCAGTACATCTCCTTTGGGCTTCTCCCTTTCCATGGGGAGGAATCCACTAGAGACAGTCCACCAGCGGCAAGGCACAAACTTTTCATCCTACAGAGTCCTTTGTTTCATTTTGGCCAAAGATCAGCATTGATCTAGGTGGTTGGCAGCTGCACAACAGCTGTGTGATTCAAGAAACCCACACTGGGCTCCAGGAGGCTGAACGGCTTTATTAAATTGGAAAGGGTGACTGTGGACGGGAGGGCCAGATTGGGTTAGCTCCTTCCCAGACGTCCCTCAAGAAAGTCTCTCTGATGCTGAGGCTGTGATGGAGGGAGAAAACTCACATTTCACACCTCCAGGATATAATTGTAGGGGGTCATTCGTATTTGGAGCAAAAAACCATGGGGGAAAGAAACTTAACACACTGCCTTTGAGGCTGGTGGGGATTAGACAAGCTGTTCTTGTTTGTTCTAGCATGTCAGCAAGCTTGCCAAAGTCACAGAGTAGACGAGCCATTTCAAAGAAATTCAGCATGGGGTTAAAGCAGACTGTTGCAAATTGTCAAGACCCTATGATACATATGCCACATGCTACCTTTGCAACCTAACAAAACATACCTCTGGAGTTCAAAACACAAGAGAAATATTTTTCAAAAATCTCACTAACATTGGTAACAAGAGACTTCTGGAACCCTTTGGCCATCCAGTTTAACCAAGGCAATTGCTCTCCTTGTGTCTCAGTGAGAGATGCCCCCCCCCCTCAATAAGGTAGAGAGTGTTGAAGCTATAACTCAGTGTCATACTTACTTCATACATGCGACCCTAGGTGAAATCCCAGAAAACGAAGATGGAGAGTGACTGAGAAGACCTCTGAACACACACACGCACTCGCACACGCACACGCACAGCACACACATGGACACACAACACAGACCCACATCTTCACTGATGTATTTGGTTAATGTACCCAGTATGTCTGGGCTGGCTTTGTCTTATTTTCACAATCAGTTATCTAGAAACCTAAAAAAGAATCACATTTCTAACTTGCAGATCCATGAGAAATGCAGTCATTCCTCAAAAAGTAGATCTGCAATTGAATGTTTTGCCTTTGACTGTTCTGGAATGGTCAGAGCCAGTGTAGTAAATAAGATTGTTCACACGCCAACTCCACCTGGAGGAAGAGCACGGAGCATACATGTTCACAGCTTTTGAGTTACGTTGCTGCCATCTCCCAGATCTCGACACAGCATTGGCACAAGAAAATTGTTTCCTGCCTGGCAACATCAAACATGAACACTTGAAAAATCACATAAAATACATGATACGATATTTTCTTGGCAAACTCTCCTAATAAACTTCTGAATGAGATCCCTGGAAGCTTAGGAGTAAGCAAAAAATTCCCAGTTATTTTCTAGGAAATGAAATGCCTTCCTCACAAGGGTAAAGATAATGCCGAGAGCGAAAAACAATCCATGGAGCACTTTGGGGGAGGATAAGTTTGCTTCTCAACCCCCCCTCCCCAAATGCTGACTCCTGGTGGCTCTATGTCCTTTTCAAAACACATAGGAGTCAAGGGTGTGCTGTGTGTTTACAGAAGGAGGATGTGGCTGGCCTTAGGTGGAAGTTAGTCTGTCTCTTGGGATTAGTTGGAACTCGTTGATAATCACCCTAGACATCTTCATGAACTCCCATGTCATTTTGATGACGCCTGAAAATTTTGTGAGAGGAAAGTATGTGCTGACGTTTGGCTCCCCGTTCGTTTTACATTCAGTGCAATGATAAAGTCATGTCAAGTTTTTGTCCTGACAAGTGGAATTTCTTGTGAGCAGAGAAAAGCAGCGTGAATGTCTGTACTTTGAAGTTAATGTACAGGCTGGAGGCTGTTTCAAACTTCCTCTAATAAATGCATCTCTCTCTCTCCAAGAATTTTCTAAAGTGGAATGTTTAAATCTTTAAGATTAAAAACCTTCTCTTATGTTTCTTTGTCATGTTACTTTTTGTTGTTGTTGTTGTTGTTGTTGGAAGGTATAACTTAATCAAATGATACCTATAGTTAGCAAAAACAAAATTCAGTTGTATGTCGGTCATTTCTCTTCTAATATATACCACCACAGCCTCTTTCCCAGGACTCCAGTGGGATTATTGCTTGGTGTTTCGAGTAGTCTGTGGAGTCCACAATGAACATTCAGGCTGGCCTGAGAATCCAGATGGATGCTACTTCTGAACTTATCTACACACTTCGAACATCTTTTGCCCATGTTGCCATTTGACAGCTGTGTTTTCCAAACCTACAGATGTTCAGCTGTCTTGATTCATTCATTCAAGCAAAATAACAGGAGTTGAAGTTCTCACCTCTTGCACTTGACCTCGCTCTCTGTTTCTAGCAGCAAGCGCATCACATTTGCACTGTTGAAGACATGCAAACATCTCTTGTGAGGAAACCAAGGACCAGACCGCATGGCCTGACAACCCGAAGGTGAGGGATCAGTGGTCTTCTGAGCAAGGTTAGAAGAACAAGACCACAGTCAGTGATGGTCCTGCTTCCTGAGACCCTGTGGTTTGTCATCTGTTTAGACCAACTTGATGTCTATGCAAACAATCGAAGCTGATGACAAAAAGAGACACAGCAGTAAGTGGAAGGCACAGGTGTGGCACTCGGAAGCAGAGAAGACAGAAGCAGGGAGCCCACCAGCTCTTGCTTGTTCAAGAGGTAAGGAACCAAGTGCAATGTCTTCTAGCACTGGACTTTCCTAGCTGAAAATCGGTATGACCCTAAACCTTCTAATGAGATAGATTCAAGTGGATGGTCAAAGCATTAGTGAGACCATATACCACATCATCAGTGCATCTGTCTTTAGCACCCTCTGCAAGGGTGCTGAACTTTTTCACAGCAAGGTCTGCTGACAAGCAGGTTGCCCTGAAGACAGTTGTTTTTCCTAGACCTGTATGAGGAGGCACAAGTACAAGATACAGATAGGAAGTGAACTGGAGTGGGAAAGGTTTGTGAAGTCTTGCAAAAAGTTCATCCTTTTCAAAAGATGAACATTGGCTTGCAGCTAATCAAATGGTTTGGCAGCTACTCCTGATACTGCCTTAATGTGTCCATCTTCTCAGAGTATGTGCAATGTTTAGGAAAGAGAAACTATTGGGAGGGTATTCAATTTAGTGAAGCCATACTTTTTCCATGAATTACTTCTATAGGTGGAATGGCACTCCAGCTCAGGGAGAATTCACTATCATTGTGCTGTGTGGAGTGCTGGCATGCTGCAAATGAGCATGTGCTGAGACCTAGGAAACTAGTCTTTCTTCCTAACATGACTGAAAAACAAAACCCACACACTTTTTAGAAAGTTATGTATCTGGCCTTGTTTATACATCTATCCCCTAAAGAGTTTAGATGACGTAATTTCAAGTCCCTTAACCACCCTCCCACCCATACTCTAATAATCCAAACCCTCCCTGCTCATACAACCTAGAGGCTTGTCAGGGATATTAACCAGTTATATTGTTGAACAAAGAAGACACTTCAAAATGGGATTGGGAAGAGACAACATTATCCTACTTCACAGTGTTAGAGATAAAGCAATTGGCTCAAACTATCAGCTAAAACATCCCTGATGGCTCTGTTTAAGAGACGTGCTACATCTGGGATTTGCTAACTTGAGTCAGTGAAGACTTTCTATTTCCTCCCAATGACTTCCTGAAGTCATTTTTCACCAAGTTCCAACTTTGT
This sequence comes from Pachyuromys duprasi, assembly GCA_028658305.1. Lineage (NCBI taxonomy): Eukaryota > Metazoa > Chordata > Mammalia > Rodentia > Muridae > Pachyuromys > Pachyuromys duprasi. The sequence goes on from CM053764.1 coordinate 54,916,544, forward strand.
AAGATGTTGTGCCATAAAATGCCTCTGCTGTCGGCAGGCAGCGAGCCTGCCAAAGTTGGCCTTCCCAGCACATTCCACTGGTTCTTCCCCGCTCCTGCAGCGCTGGGCATGATGGACATTCCCATCCTTTGGGGAGATACAAGCCCACTTTCATCAGGTACAAGTTATGACTAAGGGTAACTTGAGCAACACGCAGTTAGACACACTGTTCTCGTACTGTTACTAAGAACGGAAACACAGGAAATGAAGACTAGTGATGAATCAATGCACACCTAGTAGAAGGCAGAGCTGGTAAGATGACCCATGGAGGGCAGAATGTGTTGTTCTGATAGAGCGCACACAGGACATGGAAACCAAGTCTCTGCTAGGCTGGCTTGCCCCATGCTGCTTGATCACGTATTCTCTCATGCCCATCTTCTCATTTGTAGTTGTCAAGTTGTTGTTACTTTTCTTCTCACATTACTTTTTTTTTAAGTTAGCATTAAAAGTTATGAGCTTCATTACAGCACTTATCTTTAAAGACAATACTTTGATTTTTGCAGGTATGGGTGTCTTGCCTGGCTGTTAGTATACCACCTGCATGCCTGGTGCCTGTGAAGGCCTGAGAGTGAAATCAGATCCCCTGCAAGTGGAGGTACAGATCATTGTGAACCACTGCGTGGGTGCTTGGACTAGAACTGGAGTCCTGTGGAAGAGCAGTAAGACTGAGGCATCTCTCTAGGCCCTAAAGTCTCTATTTTTAGGTAGGCTAGTTTAGTTAACTGCCCAGACTCAAGACCTCTCTGCTGGTTTTCAAAGTGAGAAAAGCCCGATGCACGTCAAAGGGATAGTAAGTTTGGGAGAAGCACTAGACATTTGACGCTTAAGTGGCTGGAAGGGGAAATAATCCCAAAAGCACACATTTGCAACTAGACACTTAGCAAATAGAGTTTCTAGATATTAAGCAAGAACATTAGGTCTACCTCAAGGACAAGGACAGGGAAAACAGGAACAATGTACAGATCAATAGTTCCGTGCATCCCACAGGGCCTTCGGTGGAGTCTTTGCTAGTACTCCATAAAGCCATTCTACGTGTGAAAATGTAAGTTTCTTATGGGGAGGGGGAATAATGGTTTTCACATATTTTAATTCTTCCCCCGCAACAAGCAGCAAACAGCTATTGATCTGAAGAACAAAACTGCCGCGCTGACGCCTCACACAGGGTTTAGCTTTGAATCTCAACTCTGGCCTCCTGAAGGCTGGTCTGTGTTCTCCGGGTCTGAAGGACTGTGTTCCTGAGAAGGTGCTATCTGCTCCTATAAATGTACAGCCTGTCTCAGCAAATAGGGAAGGTAGATAGGGAAAGCAGGAATAGCATTTCTCCAACTGACACAGCACAAGCGTGCTCTGAAAAAACAGCTTTCATTGATGTGCCCAGGCTGAAGTGGAACCATCCTAGGTACTCCGTGCTTCTCTGTCATGTCTTTCCCCTGGATAGAATCCATATGAAAAAAAAAAGAGCATTTCCACTGAACTCTGGTTTCCTGGAGTCATCCCTCAGTCCTTGATCTTCCTGCTGAAGAAGTGAAATGGAGGAAACTTCACTGAGTCTGAACTGCTCACTCTGTGAGTCCGTGATGTTCCCCGTGCATACATTTATCCTATTATCGCTCATCTGCAGATTGCTTAGGGAACATCAAGGCTTCCAGTATACACATAAGGTGCTCAGAAAGTACATTTTCAGAATAATTCTGTCTTGTCAACATAAATCTCTCTCAGTTAACTTTCCCCAACCACACCATCCCGGTGTCTTCGAGTTGGTATTAGGTCTATATTTGCCTCAGAGGAAAAGCCTACTGAGGCTATCCTTCCAGCCACACATATATATTTATGAATTCTTTTGTTCTCTGGAGCCAAAGCCACTGAATTTAAATATTCTTTTCAACAAATTAACACTAGTGCGTCCTTGTCAAGGATACTTAATTTCTTCAAGGTCCAGTGTTCCAATCTAGGAAATGTTAATAAGAAGGGCATTCCCTTTACCGACATTTTGAGAACATTGTAACTGTTCTCAAATTGCATGTGAGGACTTAGCAGATCTTTGGACCATGTTCAGGGTGATTCTCATGTGCCTCGAAACTCTTGTTCTTATTGACAAAACAAGGAATTTAAAAATTCTACATATGATTTTATTTGTAACAGAGATTCACAAAAGATTAATTAAGAATCTTGGGATGTGGAGCCAGCCCACTTTTAGATGTGCAATATACTGAGAGACTGTACAAACAACTCTAGGCTTCTCTTTCATTTTTGCATTGGGAACTGTTGTTGGGTCTCCCAGGTCTGCAATTCCACTATGTGTAAAGAAACCCAGATGAGCAAAATACTCTCTGACCTAGACAGGGGTGGGGTACAGCCACACTTGGCCCTCGAGTGAAAGGACTATTTGACCTGTGATGTTTGGCAAAGTGTCAGCAAAGTGTCGTGTAGTTTCCCTCCGTTCCCAAATGCCAGGCAGCTTGGAGCACAGGTGCAAAAAATCATATCAAGCTGAACACCCTCACCTGTTGTGCTCAGATTTGCTTTCTTCCAGAGGAGTTTTCTGGAAAAGGTGTGGAGGGTGTCAGAGTTCACCTGGGAACCTTTTGAAGCATGAGCTCAAGCTCATGCTCACTTTGAACACCTTGTTATCACCATAGGTAATCTTCCAGCGCAAACGATTTCCAGCTGCCTTTGGAGAAAGTGACAGCGTCTGTCCCGACAACCATTCATGGGCTAGCTTCTTGACAGGGCTTGAGTTTCATCACTACACAGAAGCAACAGAGCCTTGGAGTTCCCCGATTGGGTAATTCAGTTCCTTTGAAGACAGAAAAGATCTCCCCACCTTCCACTGTTTCTTTTGTTTCTTTGCTTCTCTCCGACTCCCCACCCCACACCCCACCAAGTATCATTTTTAAACAATCAGGCACACAACTGTCACCCTGGTATCTGAATTCAGAGATCTGGAAGGTTCTTTATTCTGGGAAACACGTAGGCTGAGCATTCCTGAAATGGAATCAACAAAACCTGTGCACTCCCAGGTGGGAAGAGGTAATTGCAGGTGCAAATCGGCAGTGGAGCGAGAACAGGCAACTGAATGTAATAAGCAAGCTGCAGCCGGAGCCTTTGGTGAGGCTCCTTGGCCGTCTTTTCACTTGAATTAATTTGCATTGCTTCAGCGTAAGAAGTCACAACGAACCACTCTTTATACATTCCAACAGGCTCATCAGTCTATGACAGGAAATTTGCCATCAGCTAGTCTAAGTAACTTATTGGTGTGTGTGTGTCTGTCTATCTGTCTCTTATTTCTGTTTGTGTGTCTGTGTGTACAGAGACTAAAGCTGGGGTGGTACTATTTGGATCTTTTACCATTAGAACAGTTTATTTGAAAACTCTGTCAAAACTGTAGGGTCTGGATGATCTCTAGCACTCTGTGGCCACACACAGATGAAGAAGCTCAGAGTCAAGAGAGAGGAGCAGACATTCCCATCAGACTCATTGACCCTCTCTCTACACGCTGCATGCAGTGGGCCCTCTGCAGAATTTCTTCTTCCTCTTGCCTTTTTTCCCCTTTTCTCTTCCTCTTCTCTCCCTTCACCCAGAAGAACGAAATGCCCAACTTCCACTTTCCTGTTTGTTCAATGACTACACGGTGTCAGAAGTATTGTGTGGAGTGTCTGGGATGAAGCTGACAGGAACTTGCTCTCCCTGTTCTAATTCAAGAGCCTGTGGTTATCCTGTGCACCTGAGGGGACTGTGTCCTTCAGGACATGGTCTGCCAGTGGACAGAAATGTCAAGCTGGGTCTGGAAATTTTCTCATGAGACCTGGAAAGTGCATTTTGCTTCAGACATGTGACAGGCAGAAACTCTACTGAGACCATATAAGCCTTTTAAGAAAGGCTCCATTAGTTCCCCATTACTGCACTAAGAAGTCGTACTATCCATGAAGCTTAAAACAGCCTGTGCTGACTGTTTCCATGATAGAAGTCAGAAGACCGGGGTGAGGCTGGATCAAACCTGAGGCCCCAGCGTGCTGCTCTGCTCTGCAGGCTTGAGGGAAGACTGCTTTCCCTGCAATTTCCAGCTCCTGGAAGCCACCTGCATAGCTTATCTCACGACTACTTCATCTTTAAAAAGAATCAGCATCTTCAAATCTCACGCTGATTCCCCTTTGTGGCTGCGCTGCCTCCCATCATGCAGGAGAATCTTCCTGTATTAACAGCAGCAGTTGAGCACACTTGATGCTATTTGGAAGCCCAATTTCTCTTTTCAGTGTCATAATATAGCCGTGGGCACTGATAACTGAGATATGGGCATCTTTAGGAAGTCTTCACCATATTTGCAAAGGAGAAAAGGGAACAGATAGCTTGAGATTGTAAGTGTATAGAAAATGGAGGCATGCCTACAGAGCATGGCCATGAAGCAACGAAAAATCACAACCTAATATTTCAATACAGGCAAAAGGACTTTAAGAAATGAATTGACATGATGAGAGAAAACAAGAGCATACATCAGAATTTTGAATATCTCAGAGGTGAGATGGCTATGGAAAGTTGAGAAGTGATGACAGAGATCAGGAACCAATTAGTAAGGACCATGTATAGCTATAATCTAGAACCTCTGCTCGGACGTAGCCTATGATAGCTCAGTTTCCAAATGGGTAGCCTATTAAGGGGAACAGGGACTATCTCTGACATGAACTCAATAGTGGGTTCTTTGACCTCCCCAGGGAGGTGCAGCCCTGCTAGGCCACAGAGGACTTGGCAGTCAGTCCTGAAGATAACTGATAAACCAGGGTCAGATGAAAGGGGAAGAGGTCTTCCCCTATCAGTGGACTTGGAAAGGGGCAGGGAGGAGAAATGGAAAGAATCAGACACCACCCATACAACTGATCTCTCACCCATACAGCTTCAGACAGCAAACTCTAGATTTGCCGTCATATCTTACTCATTTTTCTGCCACGTTTTTGAGGAAAGAAATATCTTCTGTCAACTAAGGAGAAGGGTGATGCTGGCTTATCCCCATGCTTCCAGGAATGAGTAGAATATTGTTGCAAATATCCAGTTGCGTGGAACTGCATACACGGGACACTGTAGTCATTAAATCAGCATCAAATGTGAAGGACTTAACTGCAATGGGGAGAACCAGACGCTTAATTCTAAACTGATTTACAGGTAGCTGGAAAGCTGACCTCTCGGAAGGACAGAAAACCTTCAAAAATTCTAACACTCCATCCTAGAAAGGAAACAATATGGTTGAGAATAGAAGTGAAGAAAGTTCAGCTCCCAATGTCAACCTCATTCCACAGTCCCCAATTTTGTATAAGTTGAAGTTGAAAAAAAAAACTGTTAATAGCCACTCCCAACATACACACACACAGAGACACACACCACAATTATATAATACTAGAAACAATTGCCTAGAAAATAAAACTTAAAACAATAACATTGTAATATATCTAGAAATTCAAATATCTAATGTTATATTTACAATATATGTGAAAACTATACACAAAATTCTACGACAAAACAGAAAGAAAGCTGTTAAAGACCTAGAGAAATAGAGAATTAAACCAAATTCAGGAATCAGAAGATTCCGTTTTCAAAAACATTTTTATTTTGCAACAATTTTAGATATGCAGATAATTCCCGTAATGTTCCATCTGCTGTCCTCAATGCTAACATCTTATGTAACCTTAGTACACTTATCAAAACCAAGTTATTGTTGACAGAGAAGTATTAACTGAATTGCATAGACGTCATTCAGATTTCATCAGCATCTTCTGCTACCTTTTTTCTCAAGAATACCACAAAGCTACCATGTCACACTCGAGGTCATTTGTCCTTTTAAAATATTTTTGTATTGTTTTGTTTCACACCACATTTCAAAAAATACATTCAAGGTGTCTTGCAGAATGTCTCAACTTAGGTTGCCGGGCTTTATTAGGCTTTGTCATAAATTTGAGGAAAGAGTAATACAGAGATAATGTGCCATTTTGGTACATTGCATCAGGGGTTGGTGATGTGAATTCAATGATGTGGCTACTGTGATTAGGTTACAGGGACAATTAGATTCCCCTGTTTTTCTTAAACATTGAATGCAATGTGAAGACACTATGCATAAAATTTAACTAGAAATGGATGATAAGCCTAAAAGCACAACTAAAACCATAAAACTTCTTAAACAGGAGAAAAGAAATGTTTCCAGATTCTGTAGGCAAAGACAGAAAGGACACACGCACATGCGAGCATGGACATTCACTCATGCACAAATAATGAATCTAAAGAAAATCATAAGTTAGACTGCGTCAAAAGTGAAATGTTATGGACACTAGAAAGGTGGCTCAGAGGTCTAAGAACAGGTACTGCTTTTACAGAGGATCGAAATTCACTCTCCCAGCACCCAAACTGGTGACTCAGAACCACGCTAACTCTGGCCCAGGATCACCTAACTCCTCTTGCATCCTCAAGCACCGGTGCTGACATATTCATAGGCACATAGATACTTGAACATACATATAATCTTTTCAATGTTAAAATATTTTTTAAATAAGAACTTCTGATCAAAAGCCAATATTTAAAAATTTAAGAGACAAGCCAAAGCTATCTAGATTGAAAATAGATGCCACAACTATATCTACAAAAGACTTCTGGACTCAAAATGTAGAGAATGGGGGAAGTGGTTGGTACCACTCATGAATAAGATGAAATAACAATTTTTAAAACTGACAAAATACCTCAACAATCACTTCCAAAGGAACATGTGCAATTGCCAATAAGAATAGAACAGATGCTGAACATCATTTGCTTACACAGATTAAAACCATGATGAGCCACCACTATATCCCTGCTACGGAAGCCAACATTAAAAAGACAGACAATACTGCATTTTGGCAAGGATATGAATTGCTGGGACCACTCATGTAGTTCTGGTGGAAATGTAAAACCGTTTGGCTGTTTCTTCTAAAGTTAAACACATGCTTATTTTAGAAATCATCAATTCACACCTAGGTATTCACTCAAGAGAAATGAAAACATACATCACGCACAGAATTGTTCGAGGATATGTTAGCCGTTTTATTCACAACTCCTTCAACCTACAGAACAGTAAAAATCCATGGAAAGTGGGTTAGGATTCATCTATGCAATGGAAACCAACTCAAGAATAAATTACAATGCATGATAGATACCAGATCGAGAGAGTACAAGTTCTATGTTCACGCCGATACATATTCTAAAATGGCAGAGGTTATCTATGTACTGACAGACAGCAGTACCATGGACACCTGAGCCCTGATGAGACTATGGTGTTGACTACACAGAGAATCCGAGATATTTTCTGGTGATGGGAATGTGATATAGCCTAACAACATTGTAGGTAACATGAGTTTACGCACTTGTCAACACTCACATGAACATTTTAAATTGTTGCCAGTAGAGTGTAAAAAGCTATTTGTTTCATGGTGTATATTTTATAAAACAAACTGACTTATTCTTTTTCAGCAATTCATCTTGCCTCGTACTTTTGGAAAGAGGCCTTGTAAACCAAGGCTGTGCACCTGGAGTTCATCTACTAGCACTCTGGCCTGTCTATCAGTCAGAAGAGACGGTACATCTCATTGCATCTCAATTAAATGCAATGTATGGTTCAAAATAGAAATAAGTAATACCTTAATAAGACTGTTGGAAAGTGAATATTGAAATATTACCTTAGTATTCAGATTCTGAGTTTGACAACGATATGGCTGTTTTCTAAGATAATACCAAGACAATTGCAGATGAAATGTTATAATGTGGGTATAAATCTTGGATGAGTTAATCTTATGAAAGAAGGTGTGCAGGTAAATGGATCATGACTGCATGTCACAGTATCTAACCCTTTATCAAGACATCAATGAAATAAACAAGGCTCAGAAAGCTAAATGACAAGCTTTACCTGTGAGAACAGAAGAGCCATGGACATCTTGAATGGCCATTTTTCTAGGCATTTCTTTGCTCTCATTATTGCACTGGCCTCTTAAAAGCATAAATCGTGCCCGAGTGGTGGTGGCACATTTCTTTAACCCCAGCACTTGGGAGGCAAAGGTAGGTGTATCTCTGCGAGCTTGAGGCCAGCATGGTGTACACAGAGAAACCCTGTCTTGGAAAACAAATAAATGAGTATAAGTCATAGACAGTGGCCATGAAAAGTTGAAAGTTTTACTAGCAAGACATAACTTGTACACATGAAGCGATTTAAAAGCACTGCAAGACACCATGTTCCCAAATGCCAAATGTTGTGGTTCCAACTAAAAATCAATAGGAATTCTTAAGAGAGAGAGAGAGAGAGAGACCAATGTCAGATGATGTGACTGACAATTGGGGCTTGTGATACACTAAAGCTACAGCACTGGAACTTAGTGCAAGGAACTGCTCACATGTGTGCAGAGCAAATTCACTAACTGGCCATCTGTGATCAAAACGAGGCTTTATTAATCAGAATGGCTTTTGTGGGAAGAGAAATCTGAAAGCAAAATTGAAATGATGAGACTCGCTAAATACATGTTTGAGGGGAAGCAACCCCAGAGGCCACCCTCTTTCCAATCCCATATTTTTAGCAGTAGAAACAATCAGGTTCAGGTGATGGCTACACTTCTTAAGGGCCAAAGGGGGACTTGACCAATGTGAAAAGTCAGACAGGATCAGAGACATGTCCGATTCGGGCACATCCCTAAGCATTTCTAAGCCTTTAGTAAGTGGCAGGTGTGGTGTTCACTAGGAGGAGGTATATAATACTGATCTTTGATGTTGGGCTTCACAGTGACTAGTTCCTCGATAAACTGAATGCTTGGTAACAGCACTGGAAGTTGTATAGCGCTGGGTCCCTGAAACCCTCATCTTTGAACCCTGAGCTTCCACATAAAAGAATCCAGCTGTTTAGAGGCTACCTTCTATTAGAAAAATCAATGCTCACTAAGAGGGCTTAGAGAATAAGAAATATCACAGGGAAACAGAAAGCAGCTGAGGAATGGCACCAGGCAAGAGAGTGAAGGCACCCTCCTGGAAAAGTGTTCTCCAGCTCCAGATAGCTCCGCTGATGGCTTGTGGCACCAATCCAAGTCCATTCTGAGTTCCTGATAGATCTATGGACAAGTAAAATATTTACTTTAAGCTACTAATCTTTGAAGTAATAGGCTACTAAGCAACGACTTAAACTAAAGTATTTTTTTAAGTTTTAAAACCTTCTTAAAAAATTTTAATGTCCCTTACAAGTCTTTCTCTATATATGTTTTGCCTTTATAAAATCCTGCAAGAGAAAAAACATTGCAGATCTTTTGCTAAGAGAATAAGCAAGTAGGAAGAGGCAAGGTGAATTGTATGGAGGGCAAGGGGCAGGAGAAGGAATGGTCACTGTCTGTGAGGAATGAAGGGATGCCAGAAACTAACATTCTTACATCACTTTCTAAGGACATGAAACGTTATTTCTGAAGGAACCCTTTAATCCATGAAAATGACATCCATCTTTGTGTCTAATTTTTCTTTTATAAAAGATAAGAATGACAGTCGCAGTTGCCCTGACATCTCACCATAGTCATCATCAGTGTTCTTTCTGACCATCTCCATCTCTTCACTTTCTGCATGCATGGAGAAATTGCACTTCCTGTCCCTTTATGATTGAGTGGGGCAGGGTGAGTATTTATAACAAATGCACAGAGTGCAGAACTCATACTTGCCTTTCCTGAGCTAGAGCGTTTACTAGACCTTCCAAAGCTCTCTTGTCCTCTGCTACAGCAGCCAACAATTGAATCCTCCTGGTGCCATCATCCTGGGCTTACTGAGTGAATCCAGGATGGGTGGCAGATGCCAAAATGTAATGGACACATAACACGGATGACAATCATTCGTCCACTTCAGTCACAGAGACTTGGGGACTACCTGGTACAGCAGCAGGGTACAAACTATTCTGACCCGCTCACGACAGAGGATTGGAAATGTCCAGGATCTGCAAAGGCTTCAGCAGGCTTCTGCACAGAGAAGCACTTTGACTATTCTATTTCTGGTAAGCTTGTGTAGTCTCGTTATGCATAAGGAGCCATCCAGATCCTCTGAGTCAACGTCCTTCACATAAATGGCTGGGATGGTAGTGGTAGCAACAGTATTCAACACAATCTGCTGTTCAGTGTCAACTGTGTGACTAGGAATCACTGTACATTCAAAGTCTCATTCTCAGACAACATACCTTTTGGATGTATTTAATCATCCTACTTTAACAGATGTAGACATTGGTGTTAGGGAGTTTCCATGCACAGCTGTACCCGTTGCCTCGCCATCTTTGAGTCTCTCCTTGAGATGAAGTTGGTGCTGTGGTAAGGAAAAGTGAGGGCCTCCCCTATAAAATCACATATAGAACATGGCAAATGTCCTGAACACATTCTATGCTTGCTTTCACTGGAGTTTTAATGGGGAGTTAAAGTCAGCTAGACAGCCCTAGGTCCAAGTCATCTGGCACCCATGTGTGGGGTGTGCGTGCTTCGCTGTTTCCTTCTACGATGGCATAGACATTAATTGCTTAATGTGGAAGAGGCAGGAGCTGGGAACAATAATGCTCAATTCCAAAGTCAGCTTGATTTTACCTTCCTGGGCCTCAGCATGATGCTACCCCCAGGCCTCTCAGGGCTTGAAAGTACCACTTGGAGCTTCAGCTCCATTTGGGGCATGTGGGGTTGGCACTGAGAGCACAGTACCAACCTGATTAAGCGCACGTGGTAAATGCGAAGGGTGAAGATGTTCCAAATATCCCTGGACCCGCCCCAAACTTTGGGTGGCCTTGAATGCCAAACTCAGCCTGGAACCAACACTTGCATGCAGAGATCTTAAATTAGAGTACGTCAGAATCATTTCATAGTGTTTTGGGCTGCTGGGGGACATGAAGACATTTAGAAGGGTTTCAGGAGAAGCCCACGAGACTTCCGTTGGTGTGATTCCATTGGTGGGAGGACATGGGTCTGGATAAAGCCTCACTTTCTTGGGCTTCCCCTGTTTCCCTGGGACTCAAGCACAACCATTCTCTCCTCTTTAGTAATTCCCTGCCCCACTCTATCTGTCAAACCTTGCCCTAAGCTCAAATACCTCAGTCCCATTCAGTCTAATTTCCCATGCTTTTAAAATTCTCTTTTCTTCTCTAAGATATCTGGGAGTGGGGGGAGGGGAATCTATTTTCTACCCCATATACCTTCTCTAAATTCAGAATTCCTGGCTTTCTCTTTATCTTTCTCCAGAGTTAGCAACCCATAACTTACCTTGACTTCTTAAAAACTGTCTTGACATTACTGATTGACTCATCCAATCAATGTTAGTTTTCAATGAATCATGAAGACATCATTCCTGTCCTTATAAATTTACATCCTAGCCACGAGATAGTTCTCAGGCTTCTGACATGCTTCTATCTTTCAAGTTCCCGAAACCCCTCCTTCATCTGCTTCCCTTTAGTCAGAAATCAGCCTTTTGGGGAAATGGCTACATCTTCACTAGCAGCAGATTTTACTAAAAGAAAGGCCCATTCGTGTTGCACATGGAATACACACTGACTGTGGGTCTTGCCTAGCGATGTGTTTTGACTATTAAATCGTGACAAAATACTTCCTTAAAGAAACAATGAAACTGCAATCAGACCCTCCAGTCCTCCAAAAGGCTAGCCCGGACTTGTTCAAATAGCACAACCCATGGTGTCACTTTAACCACATTTTCAGAAAGTGAATGTGGGACACAAATCCTTTTTATTTATTGTTATTCCTGTATTTTGTGTATATGAATGCTCTGTCTTCATGCATGCCAGATCCCATTACAGATGGTTGTAGCCACCATATGGGTGCTGAGAATTAAACTGAAGTATCTCTGGAAGAGCAGCCGTTGCTCCACTGAGCCATTGCTCCAGCCCCTTGATTTATTATTAATTATTATTACTGTGTGTCCTTGCACGATGCACATGCGTTGTGCAAGTGTGGATCTGTCAGAGCTATGGCATATGCGTAGAAGCCAGAAAACAACCCTTGAGAGCCAGTTCTCTCCTTCCCCCATAAGTTCTAGCAATCAGCTTTAAGTAATCTGGCCCATATGTCAGTCACTTTTACCTGATGAACCATTTCACTAATCCAACACAAAGAAGTATGTTTTATGCTATGTGTGTGACTCGCCAATGTAGAGAGACATGATTTGATTCCAAGCAAGGAAGCCTGTAGATCAGTGAGTCCAGCCAAATTAGACTAAAAACAGGTAAGTAACCCATAGACTTAGGAGCAAAAAAATATATGTATGTACTAATTAGTAAGTTATAAGTAGTCTTCAAGAGGCCTGGAACACTTGAGGCTACAAGTGAAAATGATGCAAATATCTGTAACCACAGCGAATCGAATCTAACATGCTCTTTATTCTCTGTCTATCCCTCATGGCAGTTGGCTGTCACATGGAACAAGTCACCTCAGGACTCAATTACTTGCAACCGTGCACTGAGATGGGTTAGGCCTTTTGAAAATTAGATGTGAAGATATTTAGTTAGGAAAGCCATGAGAAAATGATGTTGGTTTTGAAGTTTAACTGACTAGAAGATGACAGCAGTGTCTCTATTTGAAGGAATTTAACTCCAAACTAAAGGGAAAATAAGATGGATAGAAAAGGCAGCTAAATAGCAGGAACCAGAGGCAGAGCAGGCACATCAATTTGGAGTCACAGAACAAGTTGTAACTACCAACTGAGCAAGTAATTATGGGGAGTGGAAAAAGAGGAATAGAGAAATGATAGTGGAAGTCAACCAAACTGAGAAGAGAGATGATTTAGCCAGTTACACAGTGGCAAAAGAGGCAGTGAGGTATGTCACATGGAAAATCAGATGACTACAATGGAGTAATGGACGGAAATTGCCCCAAATGAGAGCTAGATGGCCTCTGGTGGCTAATGGTAAAGAAAACATCTCAAGGACAAAGCCCCAGGGTTCTCCAGATCCTACTGGAGACCAAGGGTCAAGAGGGGATATCAAAGCGTGTGAGAAGAAAGAGAAGCCTAAACAGAAACACACTGGAAAGAGAAGTGGTGATTTGCAAGTCAAATATCCTTGGGAACCTTAATGTAAAAATGGAGAGTTGATGCCTTGGTTTCCTGAGGTGATTATTATAAGTAATATCAATTGCTGAGCACTGGTAGAGACAAAAATACAGATTTAGGTAAATTAGTTGATAAAAGAGAGATTTGAAAATAAAGGGAAAGAAAGATACAGAGAGGAATTTGTACAAAAATGTTATCAATGTATCGATGATAGTAGAACAATCAAGAAAAAAAATGATGAGGTATCAAACAAATGAAAAAAAATTACTAAAAAACAAGCCCTTGAAAGCAGAATCCAAAGCTAGGTAGGAAGTTTGAAGAATGAATTTACATTTTCTTATCTGTTTATCTATCTAATCTATCTATCCATCCATCTATCCATCTGTTTATCTATCTATCCATCAATCATTGATTTACTTATATATATATTATATGCATGTGCACACACACACATATCTATGTGCCACAGCACACATTTGGAGGTCAGAGGACAACTTCTAGAAATCTATTCTCTTCTTCCAGCATGTGGATTGAACTTGGGTAGCTAGGCTTGGTGGCAAGAGCCTTTATCCATGGAATCAGCTCACTAATACAAGGAATGAATGTACTAGGAAAATGTGGTCAATTTACCATGTGTTACTGAGGGCACATTTTAGACTTGTTGCCATAAATAAGAAAAAAATTCAGGGAGGAAGTCTTTTCTAGTTTGTGCAATAACACTTAGTGGTTCGGTCCAGTTTCAGAATAAGACGGTAGAGGAGTCAAAACAAGGCTGCTGTTGTGCTGGGAAATGGGGTATGGTTGTAAGGACATCTACTGCAATGGTTGCTTATAGTGTTGGTTGGGTCAGAAGACACTGAACATTCAAGAGGATTTGATCAATGGTGGAAAACCCTGAGGTTCCATGAATGAACATCTAAATGATATCAGAAGACACATTAGAGTCGGGTTGTGGGATTAATCATGTTAGAAAGACAGGACAGCAAAGGCAAAGAGGTAGAATTAAGTCAGATATTTCAAAAGTGATGCAGTCTTTGGTGAATCATGAGGACAATTAGTGCTGTTAAAGGAAAAGATCATTGGAGACTGAAAGGCAAGAAATTGAGAACCAGGGAAGAACAGAATCTTTAGCCTCCCATTGGAATTTTTCCCAACTTACTGCTGACTGAATAGAAAGACTCAGACTATTTCCTGGAACACAGAAAATATAACATATCTGCATCAAAGACAATGGCCACTCATTCACAGATGAAGGAGCTGGGATAGCAATGGTTCCTCCAAACTCCTGATTCCATGAGCATCTTAGTGAAGAACAGAAGCTACCTGCCCACTGTTTGGATGCCATACAGAATAAGAACCATGCAGGATTGGATACCTTTGATCAGACATCTGGCTATAGTGTCTATCCCCACTTCCGTAGACACTCCTTCCTATGCTCGGAATGCATGCAAGTCTTATCCACAGACAAGAGATCTTTGTATTTCCTGTCCCAAAATGTCTTAGGGGAACCAAGTGCCTCTGCATGTCAATCTCCTGGAATCTCTTGTTAGATACAGACTTTTAAATCCTGAGCGTCATCAGAAGAACAAGACCATGCAGGTTGTAGAAATATTTGCCTGAGATATTCTTGGATAATTGTCCCTAATCCTACATGGATTCCAAAGATATCAATGTGATAGTGGAAGGGGGTGGGGAGAGAATACAGCCAAAAGGTTTTTTTTTTGTTGTTTTTTTTTTTGCTGAATGCGGATAAACCTGTGTGTGTGTCTGTGTGTGAAGGAGAGAGAGACAGAGAGAGGAAGTACTTAGTGAGTTGTGCATTGCAGGCTCTTGGACACTCTGGGCTAAATATGAACAGTTAGAACCTCTTCCACATAGTAGTCAGATGTTGTACAGCAGTCAGACAGTCTTCTGTATGACTGTAAAGTACAGAAGCCTTGACTTCTGATATATAGTGATATGTTTTTGGACAGTTAAAAGCTGATAGGATGAGAAAATGATGATTTAGAATATCTAGTCTTGTTGGATACTAAAGGTGTCATGGCAGAAGACAACTTTGAGAGATTAAAGTGTGGCAAGAGCTAGAACAGCCCCAAGGGGAAAGAGCAGACTCATGGACCATGCAGAGGCCCTGGCTCTGTCCCCAAACTAACCAGCCATCAAGACTTCGGACTCCAGGGAGAAGATGAGGGAGGGATGGGGAGAGTGGGAGGGAATGAGGGAGGGAGCTACGGCTGGGATACAAAATATATAACCTGTGATTAATATAAAAATAAATAAAAGAAAACAACAACAACAACAAAAAGACTTTGGACTCTCCTTTGATGAAATAGACTTATACTATGTATGTTCCAAGGACAAGTTTTCTGTAAATGTTAAGGGAGAAAACCATGTCCAACTAGTTTAGGCAAAAAGAAAATTTAATCATTCATGTGAAGTTCAGGAATCACTGAAAAATGTCACAGGTCTTCTCTCTTTCTCTAACACACATACCATCTGGGTAAAAGTTCTTTCTGTTGGGGCCCATAGCAGCTCTAATTTCTTTTCGTCTTAAAAAGAGATTTTCTTTCCCAATGATGTCAACTTAGATCTTGGGGTTAGACATTTTTTGTTGTCTTGAATCACATCTAATTTTGACTTAGCCACTATATTTAGGAGGATATACTATTCTGATTGGTCTAAGTAATGTACTCAATTTAGGAGATATGATTCTATGGGAAAGTGGGGTGTGAGAAGAGCTCTGTGTGGTGCCAAGTACTTTCAATCGCAGCATTAAGGACACTGAGGCAGGAGGACTATGATTTCAAGGTGAGCTTGGGCTACATAGCAAGTGGAAGGTCAGTCTGGGGTCCATCACATCATCCTGACAGAGGTGAGAAGAAAGAGAGAAAATGACAGGAAAAGAGCACTAGGGAGCGTGTGAAATGCTGCTCTTAAGGGGAGCAAGTGAGATGTTACTGAGCCTACCCTTACCATGGACTTACTGCTTAACAAAGGGCCGCTAAGGGTATCCCATGGGTACCTGGGATATATGCAGGAGATTTAGCTGCATTTTATCAAATGATATCGCTTACTTCTTATTGCAAATCCAGGAAGTAATGTTGCAAGAAGTACAAACAAAACAGTGGGACTGTATGGGCCAAGGTGCGTCAGAGGCTTCCTTGTGACTTTCCTGGTTAACCCCTTGGCAGTGTGAAGAAGGGGATTTCCCGAGAACCAGCAACGAATAAGATAGGATTCTTAGTTCCTCTCAACAGCTTGCCTGAGTCCAGTGATCACAAGAAAAATGTGGCTGGAACAGGGTTTATCTGAAGGTTCAAATTGCAAGCCAGTAGCGGAAGTACATCCTGGGATGATGGCCCCATGTCACCATATATCTGCTTCAGCCATACTTATGACACATAGACCTTCACCATGGGCTTTATAAAGATGTTTAACCCAGGGTTCATCAGCATTAAAGTTTAACTTATTCGTTTAGACCCTTCAAGTTTTACTTTTATTTGATTCAGCCCATGTCTCTACTCTCTGGCTAGTACAAGCCATGCCCATCAGGACTCATGCTTAGAAAATGCCTCTTAATCTCAGACCTTAGCTTCTTCTACCCAGCCACACTGTCATATAGACTCTCCAACATCTTCCCAGATGCTAGCTGTATTCTAATCCCCTATGAGCTGTCTATATATCCCTGTCTAGCTGTGAACAGCAGTTAATATTCTGTGGCTCTCCTAGAACAGCTTTGCTTGTTCTGGCTGCATCTTTGTACAGTTCCCCATGTCACATAAAAAAAAAAAAGCAGATCAGTTACTGAAATGAAATAATCAGTTATTTAAAAATCAAGCCTACAGTTTGTTTAATTGAATTAACTAGTGAATGTTGTTTTGCTTGTACAGAACTGAACTAAAAGGAAATTACCTCAACAGTTTTCAAATTTAGCCATGTCAGAGAGAGAGCATTTCCAATTGGCAGCTTACAATGGAAACTATTCTACATTGCAATGTGTGTTTTCCTCCCTTAAATAACTCACTGTTTTGTTATTGCAGGATCACTTATAAGCATGGTTGGAATGACCCCAGGGTCTGCATTTCTAGATCAAATGGCCTTAGAGTATTCGTTCTCCACACAAACTTACAAGGCTGAATGGAAACCTGTGTTATACACATTCAATAAATAATAACAGAAAGAATTCCGAACTATTTGCTGGATGTTTTCTTGGGAAAGCTTAATCTAATTAACTCAATAACATAAGCCTATGCTAAGCAATTCACATACATTTTAATTTGGTAGCCTGAGTAACTAACATATCTATGGAAGGGGTGAACACTACACAGGATCGGTAGTTTGCAGACTGGTATAGAGGGGACTACAGAAAGAAGCTATTTGCTCCAAAGTCTGTGGGTTAGCTCTTCTCTTTCCCCTTTTCTTTATCCTACCCTAGATACAAAATGGCGGACCCTACCAACTGGCAAATCCATAGATCAGCTTAGATCAGTGGTTTTCATTTCATTTCCTTCCCAATGTTATGACTCTTTAAAATAGTTCCTCACGTTGTGGCAACCCCCAACCATAAAATTATTTCATTGCTGCTTCATGACTTTTAATTTTGCTGTTATGAATTGTAATGTAAACATCTGATGTGCAGGCTATTTGATGTGTGACCTACAAAGGGGTTACATCTCACAGATTGAGAAGCCCTGGCTTAGAATCTTGGGAAGACATGGTAGCTCGGTGTCCAACTGAAGACCCTAGTAAAGGAAACAGGGACTGTTTCAGTCATGAACTCGATGGCTGGCTCTTTGACCCTCCCCCATACACGCCAGGGAGTAACAGCCTGGCTAGATCCCAGGGGAGGACATTGCAGCCAGCCCTGAGGAGACAAGATGATCTGGGGTCGGATGGAAGGGGAGGAGGTCCTCCCCTGTGGGTGGACTTGGAGAGGGCTGGAAGGAGATGAGGGAAGGATGGGAAGAGTGGGAGGGAATGAGGGAGGGGGCTATGCCTGGGATGCAAAGTACCTAACCTGTGATTGATATAAAAATAAATTACATTAAAAAAAAAAGAATCTTGGGAAGAGAACAAGCCAGGGAGGTACTTTGAAATGTACCTACCCCAGTGGGCCATCCCCAGAGGTCAAACCAGCTTACTGGATATAATTGACTCACTGGGTAACAGTGAACAATAAAAGCCACACCATTCTGATCAATTCCTGTGATTAAATGTTCTTTGGCCTTTCCTGAATCTCAAACTGCGTTAAGAAGTAAAAGATAGAATGGGACGGGAGACACAGGTTCAGAATAAGACTGAAAAAAAAAAAGAAGAGGGACTCCCCCTGTGTCCCCTTGGGATAGCTTCGG
Source organism: Pachyuromys duprasi (assembly GCA_028658305.1). NCBI lineage: Eukaryota > Metazoa > Chordata > Mammalia > Rodentia > Muridae > Pachyuromys > Pachyuromys duprasi. Next base: position 54,934,990 of record CM053764.1, read on the forward strand.
GCAGAGGAGGAGAAGGAAATAAGAAAGTGAAGTACTAAGGCACAGCTTTCTGTTGTTTATAAGCCACACAGTACTTGCCATAGGAAGAAAACAAGTGGTATGGGGTTTTGTCAAATATAGTTTCCTATATACTTTTGAAATAATTGTCTGTGTCACTTCTGTAATTTGATCTTGGAGCTTGTAAAACACTTAGCATTTTTAATGCAATACAAAAAAAATTCTAGGATTTTCTGCGTAGAAAACTATTTAAGAAAAAGAAAACAAAGAGAAGCCCTCTTTCTCTTCAAATCTTTGCAGGTAAAGGCTGTTCTTATTTATTTTTGCTTTCTTTATTTAAAAAATATTATTGGATTGGATTTCCACGGCATTATCAAAGACAAATTTCCAAGTCTGACTTATCTGACTAAGAATAGCTCAGCTAGAGCTGAGGCTGTAGCTCAGTAGTAGACAGCTTGCTTAACATGCAAAGCCCTTGGTTCTAGCCCCAGCACTAAAAGAAAAATACATACCATACTGACCCCCCATTTTTTTTTACAGATACAGTCTCTTCTGATGTGCAGAATGTACTTAAGTCAAATAATATATGTTGAGTACTGCATTCGTTTCCTTTGTGTTGCTGTGATAAAATACATTCACTTCGAGGAGAAAGGCTGATTGTCATTCACAGTTCCGTGTTATGGTCCATCATTGAGATGAAATCATAGCACTGGGGTGTCTGAAGCAAATGGGCACATCACATCTCTAGTCAACAAACACAGAACACTAAATGAACACCCACATTCTTGTGGTTAGCACTCATTCTCCACCCTGGTGCTGCTCAGGGTTCCCAGCCTAGGGAATGGCACTGCCTGCAGTAAGTAGGTCCTCTAGCCTCAATTAATGTATACAAGATGATCTTCCACCAATGTGCCCACAGCCCAACCTATTCTAGACAATTCTTCATTGAGGCTCTCTTCCCAGGTGATTTTATATCAAGTCCAGGTGACAAGCAAAATTAACCATCATGAGTACATTTTCGTTTTTATACATCTACTATAATTTTCCTTTCAATCCCCAAATTATAAATAGGTATTTTTCAATGGTCAAGAGTCTTTGTGTTTCTGAAATATTCAATATGGTTATGATGCATATTTGTAAATATCTGAAATAACTTTCTACTATTCTTTTAAATGTTCTCTTCAACTTTTTATTATGATTTTTCTATAATGCTCATTTCCATCTTGGTAAAACATTTACCGGCCTCAGAGAATGAGCTGGGTTTCTCTCCCCTCCTGTTTTTCAGTTGCCTTATGACCTCTGAAACTCCCTACAACTCAAGCTTTAACTTCTCTGTTGAAGTTCTTTTCACATCCTTGTATCTATTTTTCATTTACAGGCCTTATATATTCTTTACACATCTGTTTTTCTTGTCTCATTTGTGCTTGTTTGATCATTTCATAATTTCTCTCAATTTACTTAAGCTTATGCTTGTATTTTTGCTTTGATTTCATCTGGCGTGAACTGTGACTCAAATTGATTCTCCTGCATTGATTTTTTTAAAAATAATTTTGGGAGGGGAGATCCAAGATGGCTGCCACGAGAGAACACTGTGTCTGAGGAGTAGGACAGCAGAAACAACGCAGCGACCAGGAGACTGAACTCTGGGACCTAAAACGCCAGCATTGTGAGTGCCAGGTGAGCGGAACTCCTACGGTGAGAAAAGCAAGTGGGAAAACCCTAGGGACACGCAGTTATTACCTGGAAAAATTTCCCGGTGACCAGCGGCACACAGCTCTGATCTGAAGGAGCAGCCGGGCTGGGTGCCCCCACCGGCCATTATAGACTGGATCCCACAGTCTCGCGGGCAGTCTCAGGAGGAGCCGGGTGCCATTTTCACTGAACTGCACCCTGCGAGCTCACACTGCACCCGGGCTCT
>CM053764.1:54937404-54966276 GCA_028658305.1 Pachyuromys duprasi
ATATATATATATATACATACATACATACATACAAACGTGTGTGTGTACTTCTCTTGGCAACATTACACTAGAATCTGATTAGCACCATATTATATTATGGGCAAGTTTTTTTTCCAAGTCTTGCAAGCCAAAACCTAGGCAGTGGTTCAGCTGATCTTCGAAGTGGGCCTCTCCAGCGGAGCTGGTAGCCTGGATTCCAAGGTGGCAGGGAGAGGAGTTAACTTGTGAGAAGTATTGCCCAAGCCTTGCAAGTAGAGCATCTGCTTCTTGGCCTCAGAAGTGAAACAATTCAATAATTACAGTCCTTGGTGCTGTTTTTTTTTTCTACCTCAGGAAACATTTTACAACTAACTAGCAATTTCCAAAAATATGGCTGAAGCAACACATCTTCCTTTCTCCTTGTGTAGGAGAGGGTGTGAGCTGTAATGAGACAGGGGCTCGTTAGCTCAGGGGGCTCTGGCGATGTACTCCTGGAGACAAATTTTAATTGGGTAAGCACATGAGAGCGAGGACGGGGCTTTTGAAACTTTCTTCCGGGAGAAATGAAGGCCCCATTTTCCAAGTCTTCTTGTTAGAATAAATTGAAATGTCAACTGGGTGGGTGAGGAGAAGGGTTGTGGGTGGGGAAGGAGGGCAAATACATAGTTTGACGTGTTCTTAGGCCTCTGTGGAAGCTGAAATTTTCCTTCCAATTTCTGAGATCCCAGGTTTTTGGAACCCGTTCAGGAATAAAGACACGATTTCCAGGTGATCAGCCTACTCATACTATAAGTAGCAGGGGGCCAGGTGCAGGGACTATAAATGAAAAGATCAGTCATAACACCAAGGGACTGTGTACTGCTGGGAACCCACCAAGACTGTCATCCTCTGGGCTTAAACAAGAGGATAATAAACATCAAAAATAATTTGGATGAATGTCTATCTTACGACCATCCCCCGATCATTTATAATTTCCCAAGTTCAGGGCCAGGTGTAACAGTGATGCTCTATCAGAAACTGAGTTCTCAAATTTCAACATGAGAATCGCCTATGAGCTAGAAAAACACAGAAGCCAGACTCACCCCTGCAGTTGCTTCTTCCAGGCAGTCTTCTCTAGCTTCTTAAGGTCCACCCTGCATGCTTCCTCTGCCCTCTTCGTCTCCCTTCGTCTTCCTCTGGAGCAGTGATTCTCAGCCTTCCTGGTGCTAGCCCCTTTAATAACGTTCCTCGTGTTGTGGTGATGTCTCCCCCAATCATCAAAATCACTGCTACTTCATAACTGTAACTTTGCTACTGTTATGAATCACAATGTAAATATATCTGATATGAAGGATGTCTGGTATGTGATCCCTGTAAAATTCGCAACCCACAGGTTGAGAACCTCTGTTCTAGAGCACCATCCCTGAGTGGGCATTCATCTAAAGACTTGTTGGAATTGAATAACCTCCAAAGCCCCTGTTGTTCTGAGTCCCATCCTACCGGGGCCAGCTCTTGTTTCCAAGGCCATTTCTTTTTGCTCACAAAGGGAAGCTGAGGTTCTAACCTCATGTCGGTGCACAGCAGCAAAGGCTGGAAGCTGGAGGAGAGGAAACTGGCCAGGGGCAGGGGAGGGACACAGACCCTTGCAAAAGGTTGCAGGGAAGACACACTGACAGCTTAGAGGAGGACTGTGACTCCTCAAGACAGAGTTGTTTCCAGGAAACTTACTTGATCTGTAAAATATGATCAAAAGAGTTGTTTTTTTTAAAACTCCCAGAAAGTAGGTTAATTTGGCTGACAGATTTTTAAAAAGAAGGGTTAGCTTTACTAGTTTATGGGATAGATACTTTCTATGCCTTAGTGAAAATCAACACTTACAAATATGAGTAGTGTATATCTGTGTGTGAGATGTGCATATGTGTACAAGAATGCCAACAGAGAACACAGAAGGTTATGTAATGTCTCATGTGGTTCCAGGCTTTATTCCCTTAAGAGAATGCTCTTACTGTGTCTGGAACTGACCCCCTTTTGGCTAGGCTGGAGGCCAGCAGACCCCTTGCATCCTCCCGACACTGTTTCTCACTGGGGTTGGGTGTACCCGTGGCCAAGCCTAACTTTTACGAGGTGGTGGCTGTCCAAACTCAGGTTCTCATGCTTGCAAAGCCAATGCTTTCCCCCCACTGAGCCACCTCCCTAGTCAATAAATGTGAGGATGTTGTTAAGTAACAAATTGTAGCGGTTAAGCTAGATGTGCAGAAATAGACCATAGTTTCCCCTTTAAAATGCGTTCCGGGGACAAACAAGGTACAGAAGTGGCAGCGTAACAGGTGTCCTTAAAGAGAGTCCCACCCTCAGACTTGGTAAAGCCTTTTTGGTATATTTCTCAGAAACTAGAGAAAGAAATGGCTCTAATGACTGGGTTAGAAACCCTTTTTACAGGTCAAGTGTTCCCAGCTCTCTGCTTTCATCAGCACTGAAGGGAACCTAATCGAATTGTCAGCCTAGAGATCATTAGACATCATTTCTGATGGTAGAGCCCACATGACTTCAAAGGAAGTTAGAGTTGAGAGAATATGGCTCTCAACATCTCTTTCTGTTCCACCTACACGTTCATGGGAACAAGCTTTCCCAGAGCGTCCAATCTAAAAACCAAGTAGGAAATGAGCTGACGCTGAGCCCTGAGCTGTCAAAGCAAAGACTCCAATTCATCCATGGGCAGAAAAAAAATTGGGATATGAGAGAAACTTCTCGGGATCATTAAAAAGACATTCTCTGGGGATGTTGGCTTTTACCCTTTATGTCTACTGATTAATTATCAATATTAACACTGTATTTTGTGTGCTAGTCCTAATAGTAACAACTCAATCTGGAAAGATTTTTATTAAAATTTTAAAACATTCTCGTGATGTGAAGTAAAAATAAATTTGAATTTCATGCAAGTTGTTTGGTGCATTTGTGCTAACACTGAGAGAAAGCCGTTATATATAAAAATATGTCACATTAAGAAAAAGTTGTGCACTGAAAGCTTCATGGAAATAAGAGTTTAGGGACAAAAAGTCTGAAAGAAGTGCGGTGGGTTCAATACCTGGCTGAGACCCACCATCAGGATGGCAAAGAGGTCTAAGGCACTGCTTTCAGGTTGCAGTCTCCCCCGGAGGCATGGGTATGAATCAATAGTACCTGGCTGGATATAATTTAAAGGGATAGTGGTAGATATTAAATCGTTATCACATTTAAATTCAAAGTATGAGACTGAAGAGATCACTTAATTTAAAATGTCTGTACTCTCAATATACTAGGCATTTTGTGCTCTTGAACTACCTCGAAATCTCCTTTAAAATGAGAAGTAGAGATGGGCATTGTGGAACATGCCTTTAGCCCTACCCTTGGTATAAGATAGGCAGAAGTCTGAGTTCAAGGCTAGCCGCCTGGTCTACAAAGTGAATTCCGGGACAGCCAGTGCTACAGAGAAACCCTGTCTCAGAAAAACAAACAAACACAAAACAAAAAGAGAAAAAACTTCTATACGAAAAAGGAGTTGCCTAAATAGCTTGCCATTCAGGGCTAGTGGCAAGCTACAGAATGGGAAAAGATCTTTACCCATTACACTTCTGAAAGAGAATTAGTATCCAGAAAAAAAATATATATATATATCAACCAAAAAAACCCAAAACAAACAAACAAACAAAAAAACTGAACACTAAGAAAGCAACTCAAATAAAAACTAGGTTACAGAGCTAAGCAGAGAGTTCTAAAATGATGAAACACAAATGACTGAGAAACACTGAAAGAAATGTTCAACATCCTTCATCACGGAAATGCAAATTAAAACTACTTTGAGATTTCATCTTACCCTAGTTAGAATGGCCAAGATCCATAAAATAAGTGACAGCTCAAGTCTGTGAGGATTCCAGGAAAAGGCAACATGTACTCATGGCTAGTGGCAGTCCAATGAAAATCAGGATAGTGGTTCCTCTGGAAGCTGGTAATAGATCTACTTCAGGATCCTGGTTTCCCACTTTTGAGCACATAACCAAATAATAGGGAGATAATCCCCTGAGTAGACAGCTTATGTCACCAAGTAAAACCTCCAGCGCCGGTATGGGTTATATCTTGAGATATTGGCCTAAGGAGCCCCGTGGAATCCCTCAAACTCTAGCAGCTAATTACCAAGGCTACTGGTTACTCTACACAACCTTATGTTAATGTCATATTGCTGGGGACAACCAATATTTATGTCACTGAAAACAGAAAAATCCATCTGGTACCCAACTAGAAACTTCACCCCACTGGTTAGGTTTCATGGTAGTCTGCCTGGTACTGCAAAGTATTCTTGCATGCTACCAGAGGACAAAGGTAATCATCAATATCACCTAGCTACAAACCCTGTGACGTGCAACAGTGACCTGCATGAAAGATGTAATAGCGCAATGGTGGAACAAATGTTACAGGAGTAACCAACCATTTTCTGACTAGACTTAAGGCCCATGCCATGGAATGGAACCCATAGCTGACAATGTTAAAGTAGCCAAGAACCTGAGACTAGCTAGGTCATGTGCCTATGGGAAAACATAATACTATTATTTTGATAAAGGAACTTAGGAATAAAGTGACCTCTAATACATACAGCTATAACCATAGATCAGTGCCTTGCTCAACTCTCATCAGAGAAGCGTCTTCTCTCAGTGTAGAGGAATTAGCACAGAGACCTATAACAGGAAAATGTACAGAAAGTGAGAGATTTGGGAATACTCAGTCCTAACTGAGATGTCTTCATCAAATCTCTCCTGTTAAGGCTTAGGGATCTATGTGGAAGAACAAAAAGAAAGATTGTAAGAGCCAAAGGTGAAGGATAACTTCCAAGGAAGCACCTTCCAGACACAACAGAATGGTATACATATGAACTCACCTAGGCTATGGCAGCATATATAAGACCTGCGAAGGTTTAAGCCAGACTGGGTCTCAGCACTAAGGGAAGAGGGGACATGAGGACCTACCCCTAACCAAAAAGCTGTCTTCAACTGATACACAATGGCAAAGGAAGAATCGTTTTCTCTGATGGAATGTCACCAGGTCTATCATTCACATGACAGGACAGGCAAGAGTAGCCAGCCACCACTGAAAGAACCCAGCAGCATTGCTTGTGGACTTTTTGTTTCATTTTGCTTTGTTTTGGCTTGTCTTAATGACCATCGGCTAGCTTTTATTTGTTTGTTTAGTGTGTGTCAGTAGAGTTTTTGTTTGTTCATTTTCAGGGTTTTTTTTGTTTTGTTTCAGACAGAAAGAGAACATAGGGTTGAGTTGGTAAGGTGGTGGGGAGTATCTGGGAAAAGCTAGGGGAGGGGATAAAAGAAAAATTTTTAAATTGAGAATGTGGGGGGGGGCTATGCCTGGGATGCAAAGTACCTAACCTGTGATTGATATAAAAATAAATAAATTTTTAAAAATTGATAAGAGGATACTGAACTGCTATGGGCTACATCTGTGCAGGGGTTCTAGGTTATCTCCATGCATGGTCCTTGGTTGAAGTATCAGTCTCAGGAAAGACCCCTGTGCTCAGATTTTTTGATTCTGTTGCTCTCCTTGTGGAGCTCCTGTCCTCTCCCTCTCTAACTATTTCCCACATCTTTTGTAAGATTCCGTGCACTTTTCCCAACAGTTGGCCATAAGTCTCAGCACCTGCTTTGATAGTCTGCAGGGCAGAGCCTTTCAGGGACCCTCTGTGACAGGCTCCTAGCTTGTTTCCTGTTTTCTTCTTCTGATGTCAATCTGCTTAGCCTTTCTGACTGGGGATTGAGCATTTTAGCCAGAGTCCTCCCTCTTGATTAGTTTCTTTAGGTGTACAGATTTTAGTAGGTTTATCCTATTTTATATGTCTATATGACTGAGTATATACCATGTGTGTCTTTCTGCTTCTGGGATAGCTCACTCAGGATGATCCTTTCCAGTTCCCACCATTTACCTGAAAATTTCATGTGCATTCCATAGTGATGGGAACCGGGACTGCCTCTGACATGAACTGATTGGCCTGCTCTTTGATCACCTCCCCCTGAGGGGGAAGCAGCTTTACCAGGCCACAGAGGAAGACAAGGCAGCCATTCCTGATGAGACCTGATGGACTAGGATCAGAAGGAAGGAGAGGAAGACCTCCCCTATCAGTGGACTTGGGGAGGGGCATGTGTGGAGAAGAAGGAGGGAAGGGGGGATGGGGAGGGGAGGAGGGATGGGTTTGTGGGGGGATACAAATGAATAAAGTGTAATTTAAAAAATTAAAATTAAAAAATGAAGAAAAAAAAGTGAGAAGAGGGTTATGGTAGCCCAGAGCTTCAGAATGCTCTATCCATCATGGCAGGAAAGGTAGAGCAGAACAGAGTGGCTCAAACAGTAAACCAGAAAGTGGGGAAAGGCGAAGGTGGTTCTCTGTTGGCTCACTCTCTTCCCTTTTTGTTTCCCCGATATATTATCCACTTGTTTCGGAGAGGTCTAACCACTTCAGTGAGTCTTCCCTGGAGTGCTCTCAGGGATGCATTGGAGCTGAGTCTCGTGAATCTCCTAAGAGACTCTGCTCCAGTGAAGCTGACAAAGAAGACTAACACTGGCGAACAAGCATCTTCTTTGTCATTTTCTTTTCATTTGCTAAAAGGTGACTCTGGAGAGGCGGCTCAGTAGTGAAGAGCGCTTGCTTCTCCTTCAATGGACTGGGTTTGGTTTCCAGTACCACATGGCAGCTCACAACCACCTCTAACTTAGTTCCCAGAGATCCAACACCCTGTTCTCTCCTCTGTGGGCACCAGGCATGAATGTGGTACAAAGACATACATGCAGATGAAACACATACAAAATAAAATAAATAAATCTTTCAAAATGGTATACATAACTCCAAGATAAAGGACATTTTTAAAAAAATTCCCTCTCATGTATTACAGCTTGACCTCCCAACCCCTTCCACCTGCCACCGCGCGTCGACTCTTTTTCCACTTCCCCTAAGAAGAGGGCAGGCATCTCATGGATCTCGACCAAATATAGCATACTTAGTTGCAGTAAGTATCAGCACTTCCCCTCATATTTAGGCTGGGTGAGGTAATCCAGTGGGGAAGGAAATGGTCCCCCAAACCTGCAAGAGACTCCAGAGACAACCCCACTTCCACTGTTAGGGCTCCCATAAGAAGTCAACCATAACATGTATGCAGAGGACCTAGGTTAAAACCTGTGCAGGCTCCCTGGTTGTTAGTTCACTCTCTGTGAGTCTCTGTGGGCCTAGATCTATTGTTTCTGTAGGTTTCCTTGTGGTGTCCTTGTCTGCTCTAGCTCCTAAAATCGTTCCTTTCTCTCTTTCACAGGAGTCCCTGAGCTCTGCCTAATGTTTGGCTGTAAATTTCTGCATCTGTTTCATTCACTTGCTGGATGAGGCTTCTCTGATGATGATTATGCTAGGCTCCTGTCTACGACTATAGCAGAACATCAGTAGGAAGCATTTCATTGACTTTTTCTTCTAATCATGTTTGGCTCTGTCCTAGGTCTCTGGGCTATCTGGCCTCTGTGTCTTGGCTCTCCAGGCAGTATCAGGGGTGGGCTGTCTCTTTGTGGGATGGGTCTCAAGCTGGGTCAGTCACTGGTTGACCTCTCCCACAGTTTCTGCGCCACCATCGCCACAGCACATCTTGTAGGCAGGAAAATAATGATAGGTCGAAGGTTTTGTGCCTGGGTTGTTGTCTCAATCCCTCCATAGGAAGTCTTGCCTGGTTACAGGACATGGCCAGTTCAAGCTCCATTTCTCCCTTTACTAGGAGTCTTAGTTAGGGTCACCCTTGTAGATTCCTGGGGTTTTTATTATACGACGTTTCTACTTTGCCCCTGAAATGCCCCCCACCCCAATTTCAGTTGTCTCTCCAAGTACTCTCTTTATCCAGCTTCACCCACCTGACCCCTCTTGTTTCCATCCTCACCTACCCCCAGTCTACCCACAAATCTATTGTATTTCTCCTCCCCAGGGAGATTCATTCATCCCTCCTTGAGCCCTCCTTGTTACTTATCCTCTCTGGATTTGTAGGTTGTAGCATAGTTAAGGGACAGACATTTTTAACCACAGTTTTCTGACTATCAGCCCTGGACTTCAAAGATACCTTTCTTTTACATGATGATTTGAAGTGTGTAACAACAGCCTTCACTGCTGTAGCCTGAAAGCAGCAACAGGATAATGCATAACAGGATGAGACTGTTTGAGCCCCAATTAAACTTTACTCATAAGTACACATGAGCCCCAGGCTTGGCCCATGGAATATATTATGTAATCCCTTTGCAATGTAGTCCTTAAGATCACCATCTCTGGATTTCTACTCTTTAGTTGTCCCTAAAGAGAATACAGTTCTAGAATAGAAACCCCCACTGGCTTTGATCACAGGTTTCAAACAGCAACAAAGACATCCTTTCCTCACTTTTCAGGGAAATGGCGAACAGGGCCAGAAGTGTGTTTGCAGAGAAAGGATAATTGAGAAGTTTTGGGATGGGAATGAAGAAAAACGTTTTTCCTCTTCCAAAGAGGTGGCTTGAGGTTGGGCCTAGAGGCTCATGCATGGTTTCTCTGCCTCACGCAGAGAACGTTATCTGTCCCTTAACATAACTCACCCCTCTTCTATAGAATTCACAGATTTGGGGGATACACATGACTTCTGAAATGAAGACTAAGATTTCAGCATCCTTTGAACAGTGCACATCCATGTGACCAGGCCCTGGCCAGTGATACCTACATAGAGTCTGGAGGAGGCAGCCTTGGGGTCCTTTCAGAGCCCAGCATTGGGGTCCTTTCAGAGCTGGCTTCTTATTCTCTCCATTCCTTTTGCATGCTAGCGGAAATAATAGACTTGCTGGGAAGTACCCTAAGCCAAAGGATGATCCAAGAGTAAGAGTGAACAGAAACAGATAGAACACAAAATCAGAAAAGCCCTCACCCATGGTGGCCTAACACCTAATTGTCTACCTCTGGATCTCACTTGGAGGGCAACGTACCTCAGTGTTGTCTAAGCCACTGTTGCTTCTTCCGTACAATGCCTTGCCCACTTTTCAGGGAACACACTTCTTCAGATAAGTCCTTAGGGATGTCTGAAAAGAATTATCCATTGTCCCACTCACACATGAAACCCTTCTGAAGATATACCTGGTTATTAGTTTCTCAGAGACCCCGTTTTTCTCAGATTTACCCATCGGAGTTCATTTTTGCTCTGTCCTAAACATTACCACAATTCTACTACCCTGCTGGGTCTCATATGACCTGCAGCAGTAAGTATGAGCAGTAACTGCATCAGCCAGAAAAGAGTTGATAAATTGCTTGACTGCCTGAGCTGGATCCCCAGAATCTATGTAAAATGCTGAAATCAGCAGCACACAGTTGTATTCCAGCTCTGGGAAGGTAGAGACAGGAAAATACCTGCCAGTTGTCGGGAAGTCCATCTGAATTGGTTCAGTGAGACTCTATCTCAAAAACCTAAGCAGGATCAACTGAGGAAGACACCTGAGACACCTCTGGCTTCCAAACCCATCCACACACATAGACATACACACAGCACACACACAAGAATTTTTATCGGACACTTGACACCCACGCACTGCCTAATGTCAATCCCAGACAAATTAGATCAAGAGGGTGGAAGAGAAAGAAAGATGTTAATTTCCTCCGGTGTTCTGCCATTGTCTTAGAGGAAAGCCGTTTATGGATTTTAGGACATACAGCTTTACAGCCATGGTTACTGGAGCACTGTTCACAACAGGCAAGCTGTGGAGACAGCCTGCCAACAGAGGAAGGCAGAAAGAAAATACGGCACCTGTATACAATGGTGCTTCACGCAGCTAGAAAGAAAGATGGTTGTGTCATCTGATGAGAACTGTATGAAACTAGAAATCACCACATTGGCCAAAATAAGCTAGACTCAGAAAGATGAACATCATGTGTTCTCTATCATAAGCCGAATCTGGTTTTATACACACACATACACACACATATGAAGGGAGATTTTTATATGGGATAGAGGGAGGTAACCAGCACAAGGGCAGAAAGGAAAAGAGGAGGAAATGATGGGGTAAATATGAGCAACCTGCAATGATAGACATGCTTGAAAAAGACAGTGAAAACCAAGGTTTTAATGTTTATTATTATTATTATAATTATTATTATCATCAGCACTATAAAACCCACTAGGACAAGCATGATCAGTACATTTATGAAATGAACCAATATAGGCATTGAATGTGTCATTTTTCCCATCACTGATCACCTGTTTCCAGGCAGGTTGTCATCAGAACTTTTTTGCTTCTGTGATACTCTTTGGATTGGTCTTGTGTGTTCCTGAGATTCCTCTAGCAGAATTAGTAGCTTAGCACCAGAAACATTTATTTTGACTCTCTTGTTTCACCTGGCAGAAGTCGGAAGTCAATGAGTTAGGAGCCATATTCCCTCTACAGGCTGTGGGGGAGAAGCCCTGTGCAGGCTGAGCATAACATAGCCTGTGCAGGCTGTGAGCCTGTGGGAGCTTGGCCTTGCCATGTTTAGCTGCATGTGTGTACTTGGTTTGGTGGGCTGAGAATGCTCGCCTAAGCTCTGCCTGTATTCTGTAGCTGAGTTAACAGCTTCCTCTGGGTGACTCTAACTCAAGGTTATCCTTGAAAGTGAGAGTGGTGTTCAGGCCTAGTAACAGCCAAACACATTTCCCAGCACAAATTCCTGCCCAATTTTCCAGCATCTGACTGGCTTTGTACACTTGGACTCCCCAGTTCCTCCGTCACGAGAGCCTCCTGCCTCTCCCTTCCCTTCTCTCCCTCCTTTCCTCTTTCTCCCTTTCCCCCTCTCCCCTCTATTGCTTTTCCCCTCTTCTGCCCTCTCATTGTTGTTTCTCTGGAAAATCTTGACTTACACAGTTTTCCTGATCTTCTAGGTCCTCCTGTTTGGTGCTGATGGATGCCTTGCTGTCTTCTCTGCCCTCATGTACATCCAGCCTTCTTCTCTATCTACTTCTTCTCTTCAACCTCCTCCCTGTGTACTTTGGGTGGTGGCTATTGGGCTTATAGCAACCTGGATAATCTGGAATTGTTTCATCTAGAGATTTTCAGTTATGTCAGCCACAACCTTTGGCTTAACTTTATCTGCATCAAAGTTTTGAGATTAGGACATAGACACATCCTTACAGCACCCACTTGAATGCACCTAAACCATTTTAAATTTTCTTCAAATTTAATTTTTCCTCTTGATTCTCCATCTCATTTTCCCCCAGATGCAAATGTTCATCCAGGAGCAACCTGCAGGTGTCTGCAGATGGCTGAGATACAGAGCCTGGAAGACAAGGATGATCTCACTTTTAGTAGGAACTGGGAAGCAAATGCTAAAGTTGATCTGGTGGTTTCCAGTTTTAGGTGGGCCCGTCTTATCTTCAGGAAGCGGATGAACAGTGGGCATTAAACTGAAAACAGAATACAACTCTGGTTGGGGGAGTCCACATCCACTTGAGAAACAGACTGGCCTTCGTGGGTGCTGCTAGAGGGTGCTGTAAGTAAGGACGATGGACGGATAGATTATGTAGATACATAGGTAGTTAATAGACAGATGTGTATATAGATAGGTAGAGATGAAGATAGCTGAGAGACAGATAATGAAATATATGATAAACATATGATAGACTGATTATAGATAGATATAGATAGACAGATAGATGATAGACAGAGATAGAGAGATGACAGAGATAGATAATAGAGAGGTGATAGACAGAGTATAGACGGACACACAGACTTTAAATCTCTCACACCTACCTTGCTGTTGTTGGCTAGCTACTTTGAATTTAACATCTGCTTTTTTTATTCCACAAGTGACATCCAAGGCTTCTGAAAGAGGTCAAGCCCCCTCCGAGCATCTAAGGGTGAATTGGTTAGGCCCTGAACAAAGCTGGTTAATGAGGTGGAAGGCCCCTAAGATCCAACAGCAGCCTGGTTGGTTATCATTAATGCTAAATGGATGAGCTCACAAGCTACTATGGAATGGTAACTGTGACAGGACAGTGAGAGGCTTCCTAGGAAATGAGGGCACAATCCATGTGGTGAGGTGTACTTCCCAAGAGAAAGGCAGGATCCGCACACTGAACTCAAAGAGTGCGGATATGCTTCTGCTCTGAAGAACAGACTGAGCACCATGGGAGACTGTGGGCGTCTGAAATATTCTCCCTTTCTTGGATTCATGGACTGAAGATGCAAACCCCAATGAGACTAAAAGTGAGAAGTTGCCTGCTTATTTAAAAAAATAAACAAACACACTAAGTCTTTAAAAACGAGACCACTTTAAACAAATAAAAAAAAAACAACATATGCCAGATAGCTTGATAAGAATAGTGGAATCTAGCCTGGGCGGCTGAGCTGGTGGACTGCTTGCCTTGCAAGGATGAAGACTTGAGCTGGATTCCTCAAAAGCTATATTTAAAAGAACGAGGACAGGGACACACGCTTCTAGCCCTGGGGAAGTAGAATTATGGGGATAACTAGAGCTCCTCAGTGAAGCAGTCTAGCTCATTTAACAAGTTCTAGGCCAGTGTCATCAAATACAAAAGTGGCTGTCCCCTGGGGAATGACACCCAAGCTCTTCTCAAGCTTCCACACGCAAATGCACATGTGTGTGCAAAACCTGTGTACCCTGACACACATGTGCTTGCATACATATGTCTGCATACATCATCTCTGGAAAGGATGGTGGTATCGTTTTATATTTTTTCAATTCCCTCTAGATCCTAATGTAAGGCTGATGGATGATGGGCTTGCTTCTGCATTCAACCTGTTGCTGGGTGTCCCTTTGGTTGGACGTGTGAAGGAACATGAGCCTCATACACACTTGTCACTTAGATGAGAGTAACAAACATTGGCCTTTTCAGGTCATTGTACTTATATATTCTTTTACAACACAGGATAAAAACTCAGCAAGCGGGGCCATTTCTGGAAGGCTGACTACCATGTGGAATCTGAGATCATGTCAACAGGTTTTGTGTTCTGTTTCATGAAGATTTACATCGTACACTCTGAACAGACCTCATCATGCATGGATGGGTAACTTCATGCGTTGGCCACTGGCCGAGTTACATCCATTTTCCAAATATTGACTCAATAAAATGTTTTCTCAATAAGTATCTGTATTAATACCAGCGTGGAATTCATTTAAAAAAAACTTCAAGGATTTAGTAGCTGTCATAGCAAAAAATTCAAGTTTTCCAAAAATTTCACCATTCACAGTGTTATTTGACTCACAAGATCAGAGACAGTGTGAAATAGATTTTGGAACATGGGATTGTTTCTTCCAGTGCCTGATCCCCCCAGTACATGGCCACACATCTTATGTGGAAGTTTGAATATAAGTTTTGGCAGTATATCCTGCCACTGTGGCAGTTCTGGGCATCTGAACTGTTGAAATCTGAAAAGTGGCTTAAAGATGGTATGATTCTGTTACTTCTACTCTGACCTAGATTATTTTCATTTGTTTGAGACACAGCTCTGGTTGTCCTAGAACTCACTAGGTAAACCAGGTTGCCCTCAAAACTCACAGATTCACCAGCCTCTGCTTCCCAGGTGCTGAGATTAAAGGTGTGAGCCACCACAACCAGCCTCTGACTTTAATTCTGTACACAGACACAGTGATCAGCTATCCAATGCTGTCATTTCCTGAGTCCTTTCCTGCTTTGTCTCTCTTGGTCCTTAGAGCTTGTTACTGCTGCCTCCCCTGCTCCTGTCATCCTGCTCGGGGATGCTTGGGCTTCTCCAAGGAGTTCTCTTTTCAACACTATACTGAAAGTCATGCTCTCCAGAATTCCTAGACGTAGATGTATAGAGTCATGTGATACTGTAGCACTCTGATTTCCCTTGGTGCTTTGTGGGACATCAGAAAGTTCTAGCAGTTCAACTTCACTTAGAGTTGAGCTACTTTGGGTCCATAGTCTCACCAAACAAAGTAAATTATTAGAACCATTTGAACCCCCCTGGGCTAAGAAACACTCAATTTGGAATCTCCATTTGGTGAGTGAGTCCATATCAATTAGTTTGGCTGGATCCAATTACGTTATTTCTTCCTCCTTGATCCCACACCCATAAGCTCCACTCCCACACATGTTCCCCAGATCCCCATCATTAGGGCTTGGCAAAATCATTCAGTTGTTTTGGTGTATATTATTCCCGTTTGTGGGCTGCAGTTTGTACCTCACCCCTCCCACATCTGCTGGAACACGAGCCTGGTTGAGCGTCTGGAGGAAAAAGGGCTACAGAGATGGATTTTGGGGCCCAGCAGTGTTGTGAAGGCAGCTCTCCTCAAATAGGCCTGAATCCTTCAAGCACAGTTGGAAAAGCTGCTTGGCATGCCATGGGAAGCTTTGCAGGACTTCAGGGAATGCCTTTACCTGCACTCAGGCCAACTCTTTAGGGGTCCTATTTCTTCCCAACTACACTCTGAGCTTAAAAAATGAGACCCTTGCCTAGAAGCCTGAGACCCAGGCGTAAC
Source organism: Pachyuromys duprasi (assembly GCA_028658305.1). Taxonomy (NCBI): domain Eukaryota; kingdom Metazoa; phylum Chordata; class Mammalia; order Rodentia; family Muridae; genus Pachyuromys; species Pachyuromys duprasi. The sequence continues at coordinate 54,951,872 of CM053764.1, forward strand.
TGCACTCGTTACTTGTAACATGGGTTTTCTTTCTTTTTTTTCTTTTCTATTCTTTCTTTTTCTTTTCCTTTTTCTTTTTAGAAAAAAAATCTGGCTATTCCAGGAGATTTCTTGATGGGGAAAGCAATTTTTAGCTCTTTTATTGAGACAATGAACTGGGATACAAAACCTCTAAATTCATCATTTTCTTTATTGCCAAATTATCCAGCACAGTTAGAAACAACCAAGGCACCCCATTATCCTTCTTATTTTGATTAAAATATTTAATGCCAGCAACAATTTGGTCACCTGGAACTTTCCATTAGTACTCAGCTACAAGTATCTGAAAGGGATAAATTGGGCAGCTCTTTTGCTTTACAGAACAGTGGACTTGTCATGCTCCTGCCCCCTGGAAATGTTATTCATGCTTTACATCCAATCAGGACATAACTTCATCCGAGAAAACCCAGAACAACTCTTGAGAACTCATCTTTACTATTTGGACTCTGGAGCAGCTGCTTAAGTCAGTCTCTGTCTGGCCATTGTCCTTGAACCCAGCTTCTAGGTCACCGGTCAGAGCAAGAACACCTGGAAGCCTCATTCATGACAGGACAGACTGAATCTGGGCGGTGCATGTGTCCTTACAGAGCAATACACACACACACACAGATCTGCCAAATCTCTCCTTCTGCCATTGTCCTCTGAGGCTCTCCATTGTCCACAGGATAGTCCAAAGTCACTGGCATCTAGACATCTATTCTTCTGCCCAACACTCCCCTCATGTACTCCATGGTTTCAATATTTAAGCCATTCAGAATTCTGCTGTGTTCCCTATGCTCGTCTACCCATTGATGTCTCTCTTCCACATGTCACAACAGGGCCTGATCTGGTTTGCATTTCAAACAATGAGTAGGACATGGGCTAATGGCAGCAAAAGCATGAACTCCTGAAAAGTGAGAGTAAACCCATACAGAATCCTCTACAGAGAGGAAGTGGCCAAGCAAGAATGTGTCTCAACAGCCCAGTGTTCTCTCTCAGGATCCTTTTCTGGGTTTAGGTGGAGTTGATTCCGTGGGTGGGGGTGGAGTGGACTCTTACACATGGACTCTTAAGTAACTTTGGATGATCTCCCTATGCTTGTGCTGAGTCTTCCACCATTTTATGAATATGGATGCTTGTCATAAAAACACACAGGACTATAAACACGGGGCTTCCTCTGATAAGTCCCTTAAAGGACAATTTCACTTCCATAAGCTTGGCCCAATACTCATGTAAGCCCATTGGATCTTTTCTTCTTTCAAGAAGTGGTTGACTCCAAATTGGCCCCAGGAAAAGAAGGGATTGGTGTTTCCCAACCAGGGAAAGGCAGAAACATTATTCCAAAGTGAGGTACTTGGGTCCACAGATGTCTACACTCTCCTTCATCAAAGATGGAGCCTCCTCTCACTTCCCTTCCATTTTTCCATCCGTCTGGAACTGAGTTCCTTCTACTCCATCCTACATCCATCCAGGACTGTGACCTTCCCCACTCCTTCTACTGTGAAGCCTTCTCCTCACCTTACCACCCCAGCATCCCTCTCCTTATTCAGAACTGTCCGATAGCCCTGCCCAGCAGGTGCACAGCAGAGGATCCAGGAGAGGAGAAGAACTTGATCTCATCAGGCAGCAGTGGCCTTGTCAAGTAGGGTAATAATAGGGCTCCGAACCAAAGGTTTTCTTGGAAAGTTCCTCTGACAAATTGAAAGAATCCTGCTGTGCCTCTGGGGGAGACCATTAGCTGTGCGCTCTCGGGTGGCTCACAACATTGAGCTTCGAGATCGCTTCCCCAAGCTGGCAGAATAGACACAGGAACATTTCCTCTACACATGGTTTCTGTGTGCTGATTGGATGAAAGAATTGACTACTCATGTTTGTTTAAAGGTGACCCTGCCCTTGGGCTAAGGCCTGTAACACCTGTGTTCATATTTATCTTTACTTCCTTTTCCCAATGGAAGACAACATAAGGCAGCTTGATCATTTACTAGAGGCTTCCTTTTGGAAGCTTGTATAATGTCTCTGTCCCATGTGCTTCTTTCTGTAAACCCCATCACATGGCTGTGAAAATATGTTATTCATTCATATTACTACTGTTCATGCCACACAGAAAATTTAGGGCCTAGTTCTAAGAGTCAGATGGCTTGGATCCCAATCTTGCCCTTGACTGTTGTTTGCACAACAACTTCCTTCAGCTTTTAAGTCTTCATCTGGACATCTGTCATCATGTCCATCTAACAGAATTACGATAACAGAGAACTCAGAGCAAGTTGAGAAGTTGTGTTCTGTGACACAATTCAACAAGATGTATACATTTCTTCTGCAGGAGCATTTCAGTTACTTCTGGCAACAAATTTGCTTTTCTTTTGGTACCCGTCAGTGTTTTGATATAGGATCTATCTATGACCTCCAGATGTTATTGTCCTGGTTTTTGTTTTTCTTTTAATTGGATCAGATGATCATAGGCAGACACCAGACAATGGAAAAGATGTGTGTGGAAAGGGAAAGAAGGAACCCGGGCCTGAACAAAGGCTTGGGGACTGGCAGCCTTTGGGGTGCTGAGCTGTCTGGGTGGAAGCCTGCAGAAGCTGGTACAGAAGGGGAACGCTCATCGGGCAGGAAGGCAGCAGCCCGCAACCCCACAAGTGGTACCACATTCTGGACTAGGAAGGTCAGAAGGCGTTTTAACTCACGCCAGGAATTCGTTCCCCTGAACTGACCCCACCAGCACTGTCGGCCGGCCTGTGGCAGCCTTTGCATCTGTTGCCTGCATCACTGCAGCCCCAGGGGCTCCTCTGCGCTCTCTTTTTACGATGTACGGGGGTGAGACCCAGTCTTTATATTTGTACAGAGGGTCAATGTTTTCGACATGGAGAAGATAAAGCGTCTCTTCCATTTTTGCTATGTTGGCAGTGTGAACTTAAATGGTGTTTGGAGCAAAGCTTGATAAAAATTCAAATGGTGGTCTTGCCTCACCCCACAAAATCTCTTTGTTCAGAAATCTTTTGCACTCTTCGTTTGGTGTATTCTTTCCAGACACCTGCCTCACCCAGAACCCTCTCTCTCATCACTTGAATGTTCTCTACACCTAATTTGCTATGGTTTCTTACTGAATCGCTCCATTCCCATGCTAACTTCCATAGCATTCTTCATGTGATCAATGACATGCCAGCTTCCTCATTCCTCGTCCATACAGTCCCATAAGTTGTATTTGCAGTTTTTAAGTTGCTCGCCTGCTCTTGGGCTGTAGGTTTCTAGAAGGTAAAAGTGCCCCTCTTGTCAACCTGTAGTGTGCTGTCTGGGGAACTGGGGCAGAGCCAGGTAACTAGAGACCCTTTCAGAGATTGGCCATGGTCTTAGCTCTGATTCGCTGGTCTTCTGTGGACAGTAGGCCTGCTAGCTTCGCTTCTGCTTCAGATTAGTGAGTGACCTTTTATTTCTAATTATCTTCACGTACAAAGCCCTGGGCTGAGAGCCCCAAATAATCCATTTACCACAGAGGTAGCACAGGCATTTAAAGTATCTTTGGTGATGTAAAGGTTTCCTGCACTGATGTCTTGGTTTGAACCACTGTCATCTTCCTCCAAGCCTTTCCTCTAATTTAGACAAAACCACATTGCTTTAAATTCAGACACTGCCCTCCACCTCCCTCACCTCAAAAGGTCTGACACCTGGTCAGTTTTACCATTGTCCTGGGAACCTACCCCAGTGTCTCCTGTAAGCAGGCTCTAGTGTGGATTGATGGCTTTGTGGCATTTCTACTGTCCTAAGTTGCATCTGCGGTCTCTCCACTGCCTTCCTACAGGTAAGGACTGGTGCCTCTTTACTCTCCCAGATCTCTGAATCAGTCAGCACTCACAACGAATGCACTGGCAATGGACAAGATTCATGATCTAGTTAATTTATAATCATTAGATTTCTCTCCGTTCTTCTCCTAGCTTTTATTGCCCCAACACCTTTAATTAAAGTGGGAAGGAGAAGTAACAATAAGAGGAAATTAATTTTGTTCTAGAATTTGAGTAGGCAATGTACCAATGTCACTAGAAAAGAGCTTGAGTCTAAGGCCACAGGCTCTGGTCAGCACCACCATCCCAAATCCAAAAGGGCTGAACTACAGCAATATGGGGCCCTCTGTCAGAGAACAGAAACACTAGCAAAGTTCAAACAAGGCACCGATATTTACTGATGTCTTGGTTCGGATACAGGCACAACAGCTGTATAATATTTTATCCTCAGAGGAGGATAAGTTAAACTAACATGGGATGTTACACGTTTGTGACTGCTCTGTACGTTAAAGGTCATTCCCAAAGACCAAGCTGTTTTGCTTTGTACTCCTCTCTAAAAGTGGGTCAGAGTTAAAGAAAATGAGTTTGATGGACCTCTGGGAACAGAAATATGTTCCTGTCTGGTAAAATGTCAACCATGTGGAGACTGAGGTATGAGAAGCTTAGGGCCTCTGCTGAGAAAAACCATGGAAGGACAGCAGAAAGAAGAGCTGGCCCATGAACTGTATGAAGCTGATGGGATTGGACCAGCCCTTCAGTAGATGGCACTGTGCAGATGGCTAGGCCCAAAGCCAGGACCCTGGCTCCTGTTTATCCAAGGCCTTGGACATGCTTTTGTGAGTTAGACACAAAAGTCTAAGCAACGTAATATAGCTCCTTTCAAAACTCCAGATTCCATATTCTTCACTAAGGTGTAGTGTGTGTGTATATATGTGTGTGTGTGTATATATATAATGAAGGTGTCTCAATAGGGATGGTGCTTGTGGGAAATCACAAGCCAGCAGGTCTGATTCTGCATGGGCATTTGCACTTTGCTCTTGGCAAAGTGTCTATTTCCTGCTAGAAGCATGTTCCTGCCAATGCCAAAGTTATTTGACTTCTAAATATAGCATAACAGATGTGGATGAGGACCATATTATTTTCTCCATTACATAAAGGGTCTTTTTTTTTTTAACTCAGAAAAGCTGGACAGCAGCAGTCCAGTTCTGGTTAGGCTCTGCCAGTTCTGTGTAGGTCACTGGGGTTGTTTTTTTCATGACTTTTGAAAGTTTTGGGTGACTTTACACTAACTTTTTTTTCTTAACCTGCACTGTGGAACAAGTGTCCCTGCCTAGACTCAAACATTACTCATCAGGTCCTTAGAATGTGACATGGTGATTGTTGTTTCTTTGTCAGAATATCTGTAAGTCAAGCATAGTATAAAGCTGAAGTATGAAGGTCACACTGTGACATGAAGGAGGGTGGGCGGGGTGGGGAGCCTAACCCACAGGCTGAGTTTGGGAGTGGCAAGTGGGTGTTTAGCCGTTTTAACTGGAGGATTCCACAGCGCCCACTATTCCCCTGGCATTGCAATAGTGCACAGGCTGGCATCTGGTGATCAGACACATTCCTGTTCTCAAGACTTGTGGATTTTACTCCATGAATATTTGTTTATCAAACCAATAGCAAGGTGATTTGGGGTTGGCTTGCCCACCTAGTTCTTCCAAAATGGGTCACGTTTCTTGAGAGCTTCGGCACTCACCAGTGAAAACATGGACCCACGACTAGTCTGAGGCAGGAGCATCTCATGTTATGGAACATAAGATCTAGCTGGCAGGGCAGGATATGCACAAGGTGAAGTGCACGGTTCTGGGGTGATCAGCAAGCGGCTGATACACCAGCTGCTGTTTTCAATTTCAAGCTCTCTCCCTTGAAGAAGGCCACATGTGATGTTTCTTAGGCTGTTAGTCAAGAGACAGGTGGCCCGCAATTAAAGCCTAGAATGGAAATTTCACTTGGTTTTATATGAATGGATCAAGTTATGAGACTAAAATGGTGCCCAACTTTACCTTCTGTGATGCCTTTTCCCTCTCCCATTACTAATGTCACCGGGATCTTGCTAACGGTGTGAATTTTATACTTTTATACTTTTTCTGTTCGGAGTCTAAATTCACGTGCCTTGTCACATGACCTCTGAAGTAAAATCTAGTGTTAACGGATTATATGAGGCACCGGAGAGGCACCTCGTTCATGTCCCTTTTCATTATCATAGAAATTATATGATCCAATATAATACTAAAAGACTAAGTGCTTGTGGCTCTTTTATATATATTTAAAACACACAGTAAGAACATAAGAACATCTCAAATCATTTTAAAGGTAAAAGGGATTATCAACCAAAATCTTTGGAAATGTCATAAAATTTATCTGCAAACAATCCAATCCAAAGAAAAGGGGGGGAGGGGAAACAAACCCCCAACGTTTGGCTAAGGAGGGACTTTACACGTGAACCCAATGGTGTTACAACATCATCTTTCAGATAACTAGTCACTACACCCCATAAGAAAGAACACAAGAGCAGTATCGGAGACACCCCCCAACTTCGCACACCCATTAGAACATTTCCATTAAGAGCTCCTGTGCCGCAGCTTTCTTTCATTGCATAAGCCACATTACATCTCTATAGCGCAATGCCAAGCAGCCTTTAAGTTCTGTAAAGAAGGCTGGTGTCCATTCTACAAAAATATTAACTTACAGTACATAACACTGCATAATTATAATCTGTACAGTTTTTCTCTCCCACAGGTGACACACATCAGTTTGTACAAGCTAGGAAAAAAAATAACACTTATCTGGTTGTTTACATCTGGGATAATAGTCAACAGTGTCAACCAGAATTTGGTGTGATGGGTATAGTCTAAGACAGCATCAATACAGTATAATAGTATATAACTGCAAATAACAATAGGTATCTTTTAACAAGTGATACAAAATAAAATCATCCTGGAGTCTCATTTGTTTTGACTGAAAAGATCTAGCTGAGAATGTTCTGCTAAAAAGCCGACCAACTGATCCAGAAGGTTGGGGCTGCCAAGACTCAGCAACCTGCTGCACAACCCAAAACACTGCTGAAGTTCAGGGCTCCTGGAGCGCATAGCTTCAGTGTTACATGCGCACGAGTCACATTCCTCCAAGAGTTAATCCTCTAGACAGCTTTGTGTTTTGCATGCATCCTGTTCCATTTTCATTAAGGGGCATCTCTTCTTGAGGAACCATGGGCTCTGCCTTTCAATTTGTTTTTTTGTGATTTTTAAAAAATGTTTTGTTGAACTGTCAATACCTCCAACACTCAGAAAAAAATGAAGAGGAGCTGTGGTCTTACAGAAGAGAGCAGTGTGCACAGTGCGACATGAAATGAAGCGAGTGTCAGAGACAGTTTATAAAAATGGCACGTTTATTGCTACAGACGGTCATGTACATGACTTCATCGAGTAACTACAGATGGGAACAGGTAATGGCCTAGACCAAGCTGGGTTGTTTGCTCATGAAGGAAGTCCAGCACACAACCTGTTTGGACACTTCTACAAATCAGAAATACACCAAAAACATGAAAAATCGAGGCACTCAGCCACACATTGAAAACAAGGTGTAACTGTTTATCTTTTTTTAAAATGTTTTCCCTTTTTTTTCTTTTTTTTAAACAGTTTTTTTAAGTTTTTAATGCTGCAGCTATGTGTACAGTCGCAAAAATAAAAATAAAAATAAAGAGTTGGTACTGCGACCTACAACTAAAAACAAAAACGAAAACAAACAAAAGAAGCTACCATACAGTTTCATCTCAGTAACACATGGTAAAATAACATCTTTTAAATAGTAAAATAAAGTAACAAACTTTTACTCATAATGATTCCAAAAATCTACAAAGAAGAAATATTCAGAATCTGACCATTTTTTCTGTAATATTCATGGTATAAAAGGATCGCTCCTGCGAAAAATAAGCCAAATATATTTTTTTTATTTTTAAATTTAGTTTTTTTTTCCTACTAGGGTGTACTACAGTCTATTTTATAGCAAAAAGAGCACTAGACAGACGAAGCTTTATAACAAAAAGCCAGGCACTGATACATGGTAAATCTCTGCTTTTTTTTTCTTATCTTCACTTAATTGCATCACAAGTAACAAGAATGAAAAAGGCCACAGTTCATATATTTCACCATTACATATGTCTATAATACTTGAAATGAGCATATGGCAAAACCAGCACTGCACAGAGATGAGTCACTTCAAGTCCCATGAGAAAGAACATCTCTAAAGAAAGCAAACAAAACCAAAGCAAAATCAAGAGGAGGCTACAGGCCGTGGTGCCCCACTGTCTTGGAATTCATCACATTCCATCTTCACCTTTTTATTTATTTATTTACTTTATGAATTTATTTTTGCTTCCAGTCAGCCGGCCGACTACATTTTTGTGCTTGTTTATGCCGAATGGTTTTTCATTCCTGACTTAAGCTCAGTTTTGGACACAGACCATATTCTGCCTGTTGGATGCAAAGATGAAAAAAAAAATCCTCTTCACCCCTAATCTCAGTTCGACTCCCTCCCACTTCCCAACCCCTCATTGAAATAAAAATCACGAATAATAATAATAATAATAATAAAATAATTAAAAAAATCAAGACATAGGAAAAAAGTAAAAACAAAACAAAACCAAAGAAAACCAGGAATCGGAAGACTGAATCAGAATTAGTTGTATCACTGGGTGAACTGACATTTGTATAAGCATTAGTGTTCCTCACAGCTACACAGAAGACAAATGGGCAAGAATGCCTAGATGAATAGACCCCTAACTCTGCATATTCATAAATTACTTGAATGTGGAGGTGGATCAACTGTTCCAAGTTGCTTTCAAAGCCCGAGTCTCTTAAACTGACCCCTCCATTGTCATATATATCTAGCAGAGTATGAACCCTTACGAAATGTTTGTATAATATTTTAATTCTGTCTTCTGCTAAGTTCCTTTCAAATATCCAGTGCAGGAATACCAATATCTTACCTGGGTTTGATAATTACAAAATAACGACAAGAAAAAGAAAAACATTTAAAAAGGCCACATTCCCTTTCTTTTCTCTCTCTCTCTTTTTAAACTGGAGACACAACCCAATTGCTATAAAGAGGGTCAGATCATGTTTCTCCACCAAGCAGAAAGCAGCCAGCAGCTGCTGGTGGCCTATAGGGAGTCTTTTGCTTATTTCCAAAAGGAATTTGACAATAGCTGTATTACATTACCAAGTAATGAATACATAGCTGGTGAACAAGAAATTGCAGCTTTTCCTCTGTTTGAGTGGGAACAAAATATAAAAGCACCAATTGAAAAAAATAATCAAATGATTGTAATTTAATTTTTTTTGCTTTGTTGAAAAACTTGAATTCAGCTTTAATAAGCACCTTTACGATAACATGTATCAAAAGTGCCATTCTGAAAATGTCCATCAATGCAGGGACGAGTCCCAGTTCCCTAGAGAGTAAACACCATATTCTCTTCTATACACTTACCCTGAATGCGATCAGAGTATACCTGCTTCCTATAGAATACTATTGTTTGTTCCTAGGGATACCCGCCTTGGTAGACTATACAAAATGAGTGCAGAATGTATCACAAAAAGGAAATGTTTAACATGGTGAGAGAGCAAGTACACATGGTTTCCATCATTCAGGGAGGAGGGGAAGTGGGCATTATTGTCTTCCGTGCCCTTCTTTGAGGCCCTTTGTTCGCACATTTCACAGGAAAGCCCTGAAGAACTTTTCATGAAATTTGATTTCTATTCTCCTATATTTTCAATCCACCTCCACATTTTAGGAACTTCTCAACAAATCAAAGCATTTTAGTTAGTTTTATCACTACTGAACATATTTACAGTTTTCAATGCACACGCACACTCACACACACTCACATACAGACACACACACACAGCTAATCAAAATGTTTATGGGTTTGCAAAAGGTGACCACATGGTAACTATCTTATTTGTTCTTACATTTTCAGAAATGAACATAAATTTCAGATTCTTGTAGCTCACTATTTCATTTAAATGACTTTTTTAACCACACAGTTTAGAAAACAAAAACGAAAATCCTGATACAATGAATTAAAACACATAACAAGAGTCTACATGTAAAAATATAACTTTTACAATACACAGTTTCAAAATAATGATAGGTTTGCCATTGGTTGCATAAAATTTACAAATGTGTTTCATCACTATGTAACTGGCAAAACAGGACAACAGGTGGGGGCATTTCGACCATTTCCGTGGATTTATGGCATTTACTCAGTGCTGATAGGTGGAAAAACTACTTCAACAGGGATTTTTATTTTATTTTTTTCCTTAATACATGCCAAGATCATGTGGCTGTAAAAATAGAAACAAGTTAGAGACAAAAGGACGCTGAGAAATGCTTAAGTAGGAGCACTATTTGTTTACTGCACTACACGCCAAAGTCAGTCATTAGGAAGATTTCGGGTGGGAATTGGTTCAGTTGTGCCCAGAGTCAACGCTAGCTATCTGATGAGTTGCTGTGCCATAGTTTGATCTATGTTTTGATCAAATGTTAAGTATAAACTTCATTCATACTGGCCAGAGAATACTGCACGACCCCTCCTGAAAGTGCAACTTAATGCTTTAGGGCGTATAAGGCTTGTTATAATGCTGCATGGTTGGTTGGCATTTTTCAGACGAAGGAGGAGGCAGGTAAGTCATCTACTTTTTAGTAAACCCATTTTGAAAAAAAAATCAAGAAAGCAACAAAATCAATCAGCTCTGTCACACTACTTGCAATTTTGTCATTTGACGGTTTTTGAACTTGACTCTTTTTTTTTAAATTTTTTTTTTTAATTTTTTCCAAAAATCTGACCATGTATTCAGAAACGCCTCACTGCACACTACTTCGGCTACACAGGTAGGTAACACTTGAATCGTTTTGTTAAATCACAGCCACTTTGATTATGTTATGTTTCCGATGATATAAACATTGGAAGGCACAGTGGTAACTTTGTAGCATTCTAACCGTGTACCTCTGAAAATCCCAGGCGAGGGTTACAAGGGCAGCGCTGCAAGCCAGGCAATCTCCTTTTGCCTTGCCCTGGCAATGCTGCATGTAATTTCTACACATGATGTGACTTTTAAGTCCTGTGTTCCCAAAAGACTGGAGAAACAACTTTCTACTATTTATGAATGAGAAGCAACACCAGGGTCAGAATTTCGTCCTGCACTGCCCTCCGGAAGCAGAGCTGGGACTACAGTTACGATAACAAACTGGGAGAAGGGGCAAAAATCAGACAAAAAAAATCCATATTTACAGTAAAATCTTTCTTTTAAAAAAGTTAATCAGTACTATTTTTTTACAGGAGAAAAAAGTCTGAAACAAATGAACAAAAGCTTACCATAGTCACTAAATTTTTAATATATATTTATATATATATTTATATATATATTTGTCATAGGTCTATAACATCCATCTGTCCCTCCTACCCTAAGGAATGGCTAATGTCATCATTTCGTTGCCATCAGGACGTTTGCTGGTTTTGTTTTGAGGGCAGCCGGGCTTCCCCTATTCAATATCCGGTAATTAGAAACACTAGCTGACTTGAATACCAACAAAAACGTTCATGTCGTTTTCTTCAGAAGTACACTTTTTCATTATTGCAAGTTTACAATTTTTTTTAAATTAAATATTTTTTTTCAGACTTACAAATTAATTATAATTTTTTTTCCAAAAGAAGTTTAGGCACAAATGCATTGCTCCACAGTGTGGAAGGATTGCCATTCGGTCTCTGGGCTGTGTCTCAGCCTGTACATACCGCTGCGCACATTCAGAGTGATATGTTAAGGAAGTCGCCGCTCAAGTTGCACTTTTTTCTTTCTTTCTTTCATTTTTTTGTTTGTTTTTCTGTTTTTTGATAATTGGGAATGCTGAAACCTCTTGCGTCTGCGATTCATAACTACTCAGACTTGTCTTATATTACAAAAAAAGGGGGTCAAGGAGCAGTGTTTATGTGGGTTTAGGATAGTACAGCTGTTAAGGAAGTGGTCTCTTTTAATGAAGCAAGGTGGCAACTTGGACCTGAGAAAGGAAAAGGAGAAAAAAAAGTTAATATAGTGATAGAAAAATAAATGTTTAAATTATTTTTAAAGCTTCCGCCCCCCCCCCTTTTAAGAAAAAGAAAATATGGGCTAATATCAGTAAAACCTGGGGAGTACGGGGGAGGGGAGGGCAGCAATGGTGGAGAACTGACCCAGCATACCCTTTCACATCTGTCCCATGTGATTCGCTGCATCTCCCATTCCAGGGTGCGGGCCAGCCAAGGATAGTGGAGGAGGCTCTGAGGACACCTTCTCTTCCTCCCTTCTTTTCAGACAGGCAGCTTTCGGATTCAGATTCCTTTCTGTGGGATGCGAAAGCACAGGGCACACAGTCAGCACAGGGCTCCCCTACGGGCAGAGAAGTCCTCTTCTGCTCATGCTAGACACTCCGACTCCATTTCACATTACAGGATGAGGGAGCAGTTATGGAAGGTTTGCTGAACGGTGATTACACACAGAATCTATACCACCACCACAGTATAAAGGCAGGGGGAACAATGGCTTAGGTCTGAAATCCCTGCCCTTGAGAGGCAGAGCCAGGAGAATTGTGAATTTAAGGTCAGTCTTTGCTATGCAAAGTTGTAGGCTAGTCTGAATTATGGGGCAAGAGCCTTCATCAAAAAACAAAAAACAAAACAAAAACAACAACAACAATAAAAAAAAAACAACCAGCAGCGATATTTCTAAAAAGAAAACTGGTCAGGAAGATAGCTAGCTCTTTAGGAATGATGGCTGTGTAGGCCTGAGCTCAGTACCCAGCATCCATAGAGAAAGGCGGGCGTGGCGGCAAACTTGTAACGCAGCACTGGCAAGACAGAGACAGGCACATCGTTGGCACTCGCTGGCTAGCCAGCCCTAGTCTAACTAGCAAGCCTCCTGTCCCAGTCTCTCTGGGGTACCTGCGGAATGACGCTCCAGAGTAACTAACCTTTGACAACTACCCCCTCCCCCTCAATACACACTGGTACCCACACACATCCACTTCCACAGAGGAAAGACATGAAAATAGGTGTCTGGTAATTGCCAGCACAAATGGAATAGCTATACCACAACACTACATCGACATTCTACATCCTAAGCACAGGAGACGAACTTGGATATGGGGCCCGCATCCACGCAGTTCTTTGGAGGGTGTGCAAGTGTCTATGCGCTGACCTCGCACTTGCTGCTCCAGGCTGAGGATGACGGCCACGGCCTGGTGGAGAATCAGGAGCTTGGTCTGGGGCTTGTCACTCTTCAGGTGGAGCTGCACCATGCGGCCCAGCTCCTTGAAAGCCTCGTTGATGTCGCGGACCCGCAGGCGTTCGCGGGCATTGTTGGCCATTCTCCTCTCTTTCTCACGCTCAGCCTTCTGCTCTGGGGTCAGGTCCTCGTCGTCGTTATTGCTGCAAGGCAAGAGGTACGAGACCTTTACTAATGGTGCAGGGACGGCGGTGTCGGTGTTATAGTTTCTTTCAGACTCGTCAGGTCCGTCCTTAGCAGAATTTCCTCCGTTGATCTGCATCTGACCTTGGGGTTGGCTTAAGAAATGCACACATGAAACTTTCGATTGTTGCCAGGAATTTTACCCAAATCAAAACAGAAGATGGTGAACTGGGCTCTGGCAGGGCCAGAGTATGTCGATCCTGTGGTCGGGGGACACAGAAGGGGAATGAAGACTTCATGTGCTCTTGCTCAGTCTTCATGTTGACAGCAACCCAGGCTTGGTTTAAACTTATAAGAACACTTACAAGGTTGCTCAAACCATCTTTAAAACTTTTTTTTCATACTGTGATATGTGAAACCCATGGAAAATAAGTGATTCACAATCAGATTTTGGTAGATCACAATAAACATAAGCCAGGTTAACAGGTTGTATGAACTAGAAATATCAGAGCACAGTGTCCACCTCTGAAGACTGGCCAACCCACCAACCTTCTCTGAGTCTCAAGAATGCTGGTAATTGGTTGGTATGATCAATGCTTGTTTGGATGAACAAATGGGATGGACATTGAGTGGAGGAAAAAACAAACAACAGGACAGGAGCATGTCAAGGAGGACCTCTAGGGGGGTCAATGTAGCGATGTATCAGAGCAGATATTAAGACTCGCGATCAAGACTTTGGCAGAGGGCGAGAAGTAATGATAGATCTGGGGGAGATTGGTGAGACTTGGGGAGAACAAGAGCTCCACAAAGACCAAACTGAGCAGGGCATAGGGGTCTTGTATGAGACGGTTTCTACAATCAAGGACCATGTGTGGATATGGCCTGGAACCCCCACTCAGATGGGGCCCATGATAGCTCAGTGTAGGACTGAAGACCCTAGTGAGGGAAACAGGGAATGTTTCAGTCATGATCTTGATGGCTGACTCTTTGACCCTCCCCCATACAAGCCAGGGAGTGACAGACTGGCTAGATCCCAGGGGAGGGCATTGCAGCCAGCCCTGAGGAGACAGGATGAGCTGGGTTTGGATGGAAGGGGAGGAGGTCCTCCCCTGTTGGTGGACTT
>CM053764.1:54966376-55037481 GCA_028658305.1 Pachyuromys duprasi
AGGGAGTGGGACGGTGGGAGGGAATGAGGGAGGAGGCTACGACTGGGATGCAAAGTACCTAACCTGTGATTGATATAAAAATAAATAAATTAATAAAAAAAAGAATGCTGGTAATTATATACATGGGGGAAAACAAAGACGATTTCTGTGGTCTTCCATCTTATGGATGCTTGTGAGATTCAAAGTAAGTTAAGGAAACCTAAATTGACATCAGCTATGTAACACAATACAAACCCAAACGCCGACCACGATCCCTGTGAGTCACAAAGGGAGCCAGATAGGTCTCTCTGGTAGAACTGAACTATTCTGTGATTCATCACAGAAGCATGGGTTCAGTATGCATAAGGTTGGGGTTCTGACCATCTCTGATGGTCACAGTGACCCATCTGAGACTTCCCAGTAGAAGGCAGATGAACCATTTGGAAAACATATCACTCACAGATAGATTCATGGAGTCAGGATTTCAAACATTTTGAGGATTATTATAAAGTAAAGAGAGTTGGAAGAAAGGTTTTTTTTTCTTTCTTCTGTCTCAAGAAGACACACCAAAACCAAACAAAAACGTCCAGATAAGATACCATGAGCAAAAATCTTTTCTGGATTCTCAATTTGAAGCATTGGGAAATAAAAAAGAAATAAGAGAGGTGGGGGGAGAGAAGGAGGGAGGGAGGGGAGGAGATAGACGGGTAGAGGGAGGAGAGGGAGAAGGAGCAGAGGGAGAGGAAGACGGAGAAAGAAACAGATCAAGAGGGAAGTGACTACTTTCCGGCCAAGCCACTGGGCATAGAACCTTGAAGCTTAAAATCCCCTAGGCCCAAATTCCTCAAAGAGTCATGATGATGAATCCTCCCACTAATAACTGAGGATGAAGAAGATTAGCTCTTCACTGCTTATGGAATGAATGCTGACTTCAAAGGCATGGGTGCAGCCTTCCCATGTGGCCTGTCCCTAAACCGCTGGAGCCCATGCCTGCATCTTGAAGTGCTTTCTTTCTGGTTTTGGGTTTTACAACTGGGTCCTCCACCCATTTAAATTGATTTTTTTGTACAGGATCAGAGTCATGGACCTGGGCTCACCCTTCTCTGTGTGCTGTCCAGTGTTCTCAATGCAGGGAAGAAGAAGCAGGCACACTGCTAGATAGTAAGAGGAAGCAAGGGAAAGGAGAGTGCAAATGCTCAAAGCTCATGGTGGGTTTGAAGGGAAATGCCATTATGATACCCATCACCATGCACGATGAACATATGCTAACAAGAAAGAGAGGAAGTCGAAGTCCTCAGGTGGCATCCCAATTGCAAACATGGCGGACTACCCTGGAGAAGAACTAACCAGAAGAGAACAAGAGGGGCATTCCTAGACACTGTAAAGCACTGAGGATGTATGTAAGCTGGTACTAGGAGGGTGCTGGGGCCAGGGCTGTGAAGCGCTGCAAGGCTGGACCTCTGACCTCGCAGCCAGCACTGCTGCTGCTCCGAGAGCCGGCACGCCCCGGACCGAAGCCTCTTCTTTCTCCGAGTCCTCATTTTCTTCCTGGCTCTCCCTTTTCCCTCTCTCAGAAATTCTGCGGGTGTCAAGGCAATGTAGGCTGCAATTATACTGTTCCTTCATACCATCAGGCAAAAATGAACTAGTTGAGTCTCTGTTAGGTCTATCCCCAAGCAAAAGAGTGGCAATATGTTTTAGACACCGACCACCTGCCGTACCTTACATAAGGGGAAATCAGAAAATGGGAACCTGTCCTCTAAAGGTTTTCAGGATAATGGCTAATCAGAAATGAGTTACTCATACAAATGAACTACTCACGGACAAACCAGGTTTGAAAAGCACTGCTGTTGTGCAGATACTGCAAGGCGTACATTGTAAACGGCAGGATGACGGCTAAGATGAGAATACTTGGTGGCAAGTGAAATGATATTCTGACCCTTCTGAGAACCCAGTAATACACATATATGTGATGGCCACTACATTACCAAGAACTGACTTGGCTAACAGAGAAGCTCTTTAGGATGTAAAATTCCCACCCAAGGCTTTTTTTTGCCACTATGGCCACAAATCAGGAAACTGGAATGGTGGGGAATAAGATAGTGAAGAGGTAAGAGAGCATCCCTGGAGCAAGCAGTAGCAGGACACAGAATATAATTTATCATGACGGCTATAGAGACACGAAAAGGCGGTGTGAACGTGATTCGTGAAAGACGCCAGCTGGAGCCTGGGAACCACAACCTTTAAAAAAGGCTGTGGTCTTGGCACAACTGGGTAATCTGCAAAGAAAATTAACCCAAAGGAATGAAGGCAACGCACGTGGTGCCACGGAACTCCAAATCATCTGATTACCAGGCTCAAGTTTAGAGAGACACACAGAATGTAAAGGTACTGGATATTTAAGAATAACAACTGGAAGCTATTTCCCCGTGGTTGTGTTTTTAGTGACAGAGGAGGGAAAAACATTAGAATTTATTTTATACACAGCAACCTGTTTAGGATAAAAGGGAATCAGAATTTTCTTAGAGATAAGCCAAAAACAAAACCAAAACCCCTTATATTTGTATATACAATCAATTATTTGGTATGGCCAAAACCTCCCTTTTAGAAAGATTTTTGGGAAAAAAGATTTTTGACCAATTTTGAAGAACACAGTTTTAACAAGAAACTGTTTTCATGTGAATCAGGTGCAAATAATTTTATGGTGTGCAATTAGCATTGGGTCCAAATTTGTAAATTCAAAGGCATTTAGGCTTCACTAGAATGCAGGTATCTTAAATGATACCTCAAATGCTTCTAGAATAGGCCTTTCATTTTCTTTTCATCTGAGGCTTTACCTGCCAGGAAAAAACTGAATAGTTTCTTCCTGTTCTGTTCACTTCATCAAAGTCCAATAAAGGAATTAAATGAAGCGACAGTATTATATACTGTTACCTAGATCTTGACCTAGTAATTGATTTGATATCCTTCTTGTCGTCATCTAATTTCTTGTCCTCAGAAGACTTTGCGTCTTGCAGGTTCTCATCACCCTCATCATCAGATTTGATCTCAGAGCTGCCAGAAGACACGCTCTGGCCCTGGAGACCTGGTGGCATTCCTATAAAAAAAAAGAAATCAAAAAAGATACAGATCAGGTGATGTCTGGAACTCCACATGTAAATACAAAAGCCCCAGAGATGCAAAGCTGCCAGCCAGAACCGGGATCCTCCGTCACTTTCCCCTGCTGTCTGGAGAAGTTTCCGAAACGCACCTGTGGAAACAAGTTTTTCTTGCATCGGCTCTGAGGTTAAATTCTATTTTGCAATCTTTTGGAGTAGATGGTAATTTCACTGTCTACAAAACATCAACTTAATTGCAATGAAAATCATAATCATGAAAATCATACACCTCAATGTTCTGATTAAGAACCCGAGTAAATATCAGCTATTATATTGAGTTTCTTCCATATGCAATGATTTAATAGAAAAATGTCCTTAAAATATAATTCCCAGGGAGTACGATAAATATGTGCAGTCAAGGCTTCAATAGATACCCTAATGATATTCTGAAATTAAGCTTCTCTTCTATTTGAGGAGTAATCAGTGTTTAAAAAATGGTACCTATGGAAGGGGGTGTACTGCTCACAGGAGCAATCTGGAGTTTTAGCTTTGCTCCACTGCTCATGTTCACGCAACATTTGGCAGGTTCGTTATTGGCTTGTAGGTGTCTCTGTGACTGTGCACTCACGTGTATATGCCTGTGCACACACATGTTCTCCAGGAGGCCAGAAGAGGGCATCTGGTATCCTCTTCTATTATTCTCTGATCCTCTGCCTATTCCTTTTAGGCGGGGGCTCTCCCTAAAACCTGGGTCTTGTGTTTTCTTGGTTATCTCTATGTCCTCTCCTCTGGGAGCGGGGGTTGCAGGTGTGTGTAGGATGCTCAGCTTCTTATGTGGGTGCTGACACCCATACTCTGCTTCTCATGGTTGCTCACCACCATCTTAACCACTGTCTAGCCTTCATACTACATTTAAAACACAGCCTTACCGTAACTATTTCTCAGGCTGCTGTATGTCTGTCACAGAGATCCTTCTACTTATAATATATGTGTTCTAAAAACTTGTGACTCAGGTTTCATGGGCCAGCAGCATTTCCCATCTGGGAGCCCTGAGCTGGGCAAGGTCCAATGGCCACACTACCAGAATTTGCATTTTAATTAGACTCTTGGGCTACAGTTGGAGAACCACATAGCAAAGAGTAACAGACAAGGCATGGGATCTATTGTTTTGATAAAAAGTGAACTCTGTACCTGCATCTACAAAAATTATTCAGTGTTCATATAGGTTTAACAGTTGAAAGCCTGGTGATTGGAATTCCCAAGGTAGAGTTATCTGTTTATTTTAAACATGGAGCAAGTGAGAAGATACCATAAATGAACACTGTTCCTCTGGGCCAAGAGCAGCACAGGAAGCTGGCCCACTTTTGTCTTTGTAGTGCAACTTCCTGGGGGACATGAAAAGTCCTTGTAATGGGAAGGTGGGGGCAGAATACATTGTGACAGGGCTTGATCACTCCACAGCCAAAACCATCCAGCCCAGTTCACTCTTTTTTTTTTCTTTAATGTACCTACATTTCCTTCCATCTTAAACAACAAAACGATTTCCTTCCTACCCATTTGGAAACATCATTTTCAGGCCACAACTAACCATATTAGAGGAACTGAATGAGTAAAATGTGGAAATAGCTAAAATAAAATTTCCTCTCATCTGTCTGTTGTCTAATTCCCTACTGAAATGGGACTGGGATATCAGAGGACATCTGAGGAAAACAGCGGCCAAAGAAACACAATTAGCTGGCCAAATTCTAACTACTCTCCCATTATTTACTACTTCTGTACCAAACTGGGTTCTTGGTTTTCTGCCAGGGCCTCCAAGATGCTGCCAAGGACACTTGACATCAAAGTGAAGACTATTGTTTTCCAAAGATTAGAATGCCTTCTGAGGTGACTTACCTCTGTAAGGGTCTTGGGGTGGGTTCAAGTCAGGGGAAGTTGCAGACTGGACAGGAAGCTGTGGGACCGGAACCTGGTTTGGCAGGAGAGAATGGCTGCCTCTCAGAGTCACGCCATCTTCACGGTGGGCCCCAACCTGAAACAATGAAAGGAATTGGAGTGCTGAGTGTGGATGGAGAGACAACAGATATTTTCCAGGGGTATCAGGGACATGATGCAGTTAAGGGCAGTCTGTGAAGAAAAACATCCTCCCAATACATTTCACTAGAGGGCGCTGAAGGATTGCACATATGCCTACAGTTCTGCAATGAAAAAAAAAAAAAAGAAAGAAAGAAAGAAAGAAAACCAACCCAACACTTAACACTCAGTAAGATGCCATGCCTTACATCCAGTGACAAATATGGCAGAGGAGCTCAGGCAGGTAAAACGTCAAATTGTCTCCCAGGGTGCCGCAGTGGAGCGCACTGATTCGTACCCATCTGTCTTCTATCATGTCCGCCAACAGATCCGACAATTATCTTAATGCCCATATGCTTAATTGTGGCTTCTCAATTCCCCCATTGCTATCGGAAATCCTACAGGAATTTCAATTTGGCATTCGACTTTCATTTCAGGGGATAAGATTCTCAGGCCTGCCATTCTCTCTCTCTCTTTTTCCATAATGCCAGCTAAGTCTCTGACAGCGGAAGCTACAGCAGTATGGGACACAGCCCCTGCCTGGTACAAATATAATAAAATGTCACCTGGCTTTCCAAAACTGGCAGCCCATTCCAAATTAATGTTCACTGTATTTCATCAGCTGCCGAGTTCCAAATCCAAAGGGGAACCATTTCTGCCAATGCCACCACACCGGAAAATGTACCAATAAAGGTTTTATTAAACACACCAGTAATGCCATCATTGCTATGTGAGAATGTCTGGACAGTGTTCCAGCTTTCTCTCATCCCCACTACTTGGATCTTAAGAAAGACACCATACTGAAAATACTCTTTATGCTATTGAGAATAAAGTTATAGGGTTCAGCATGGTTGCTTCATTTGAAAAAAATACCGCTTGGTTTTAGGAAGTAGAGCTACCTATGCTGGGGTTTGGGGTTCAGAGATGATGGATGTGTGGCACTGGGTTGCTGACTTTGTAGCACATGCCTTGGGGTAAAACCATTAAACATTTGTAAGCCAGGGGAACAGGAAGTGCTCACATTCGCCTCTGTATTTCCAGGCGGTTATTTACTTAGCCCACAATCCAGCGAGTGTTCGCCCCATACAGTGAGTCTAACTCTAAAGAGCTTTCATCCATGAACTTACACTGCTGTGAATCAAAATTTACTTTTCTAATAAAAAATAGAAACACACAAAGGAAAAAAAAATCTCTACTCTTTTGCCACCAACATGTTTTAAATGATGATTTCCAAAGACGTGAAGCAAAACTACCACATCACTAATCAGAGCAGCTGAGGACTTTGTGTTGCCTTTATACATACACAGACCCTGCCAAAGTAACCATATAATACACACACACACACACACACACACACACACACACACACACACACACACACACACACACTCACTCACTCCAAAGCAATAGCAAACAAAACAATCCAGGGCCCAGAAGGAAGATCACGTAAATTATTCTAATTGTTTAGATTCAAAGCACAGCTGGAGCAGTAAAAGGATTCAAAAGCCCCGGATGTTAGGAAGTGTAAATGAGCACTTCAGCTGAGACAAAGGGACAGTCCGACTCTGTGAACTTACTGCCTGTCCTTAACATGAACTCTCTAAACAGTGGTTACTGAGTGTCCACTAGGCCTCTTCAGGTGTACCAAGACCCCTTGCACCTTCCAAAGCAGCCTGTTCGGCTTTGAACACAGACTGGCACGGCAGAGCACACTCCCAGAGTCTCAGTGTCTAGACTAGATCGCTACACAGGCCAAGCCCGCTCTTTATACTAACAGACAGATACACGCCCAGTCTTCTCTGAACTCAGGGCTTCTTCTGCAGGCCACGGCCACCTAGTCCTTCAAGCATGTTTTTATTTTTCTCTAGGATAAGAACAGCGATTACTTTTCATGCAGGTTTTAAGTTTTAGTTTGAAAACCCTAATACATTAAATAGAGGGGATGACTCTAAGTTGGGATCCCTGAACGCAATTACAATTTGACCTTAGTGAAGATGGCGGACCCTTCTCCTTCAACCATTCTACAAATGTGCACGAGCCTTCTCTGTAGGCAGCTGTGAGAGAATTTAAGGTGTTTCTTAAAACAGATACCAATTGTGTATTTTCCCTTCTAGTTCCCATGATAGGAAAAACGAACTTACAACCTTTCTATATTCTTCATCTGAGCTGACTGTGAAAGTCGGGTTTATGGAGTGAAAAGAGGAAGGTGGAGTCCCAGCTTGGCTGCTTTCTCTATGAGATGGTAAGAGCCATCATGAGTTGATCAAATGCAAAAACGATAAGAAATGGCACTACAGGTCACACAGAATAAGCCCAGGTTTAGCACAAACAACTCTATTATTATATGGAAAATAGTGCATAGCACAAAACTTGTACACAGGACTAAGTATTTTAATTGGAAATACTTGCTTATTATCTAAAACTGATGGCCGATGAAGCTCAAGGGCCCTCAAGATGCATACTGCCTTTACTGATGGCCACTTCTGAATTCATCACCTCCAGCTGGTTCAGATTTTAAGTCCTTTCACTGTACGGTGGTGGGAACATACCCAAGGTTATATCTGAGAATGAAGACGCCTCAGGTACTCCATTTAGGAGGTTAGGACTGTTTGTCACTTTATTTTTATCTTTCATAATTTCAAATATGGTTCATTTCCCATTGAGAAAGTTGGGGTCAAGTGTCCCTTTGATGTTTCACTGTTCTGTGAATTTTGGGTCACATAAATAACCTTGAATGCGTCCAGCTCTATGTGGTAATGAGCTGGAGCCTTAGCTGTGGAATAATATTCCATTTGGAAGAATCAACTTTGACTGCTTGTCTTCTTGGCCACCGACTGTATGTCTCAACCCTTTACTTTTCTTTTAGAAACATCACCTCTAGTCACAGAAAAACAAGGTAGGTTGGTGGTGCAAGCTGGAGCAAACCCATTACAATTATAGCTATCAAAACAGACAGAGGCCTCCACATCAGGGATTTACTCATTCTGGGCAGGATAAGCAACATAATCAGGAAAACATTCTTTAACCAATGGGTTGATTCTTAGTATGATATATTTTATATGTTATGTTTAGAAAATTCTTATTTACTAAAGCCCTCTTTTGATAAACTATGTGACTCAAAAGAGTTAAAAGTAATTTGTAAGAATAGTTCATTTTACTACTACTACTGAATGGACTCTTCTCCCTGTAGCCACTGTAATGCAATTTGAGGAACTTACACTAAGAATGAAATTTGAAATTAATTAATTTAATTACAATTGACCTATTTACTTAATTCACAACTCTCTCTATACGAGCACGATGGACTGAGCTTACAGCAATCCTTGACAAACTTTTATGTACTGACCAATTTGGTGTGGAGCTCTGACAAAGTAGAACAGAGACTTATTGGAGCTAAATAAAATACAATTAATCAAATCAGATTCTGTGAGTTGGGTTTGGGGCCCAGAAAGCCCAGTGAACCTAAGGCCATTTCTTATGAACTACCTGGCCCCACTTCTGCCTTTAGAGAGTCTTTGCTTTCCTCTGGTTTTGGCCCTTCTGTCCCCAGCTCATTCATAGCATCCTTGTGAACATTCTTCCTGCTCTGTATCTGCTGGGAGCATTTCCAAGTTCTGAGAGTCAAGACTGTCTGAAGGACTAGCTCTTCAGCTTGAAGACAACACGGGTCAGAATATGAGTAGACTGCTTTGTGTTCATGTAGTTCAAGGGACATGGAGTGAAGAAAGCTACCTTAGTCTGCTTCTTCTGCACACCTGATAGGTCATGGATAGTTCATGCAAAATAACCTCTAAGTCACTTTAGATCTTAGATCAGAATATACACTAATTCTGGAACAGCCAGAAATGAAATTCTCCTGCCGTAGGTTAGCATTGGGAATAATCAAATGCATTTAGACATATATTAACTTTTGGAATTATATAAATACCATGTAATTTAAATAATCATACTTTCTGAAGTTAAGATATATTAAATTCATAGAGCATAAGAGTTCAAGGAATTAGTGAAATTGTTCTCAACCTGTGAGTCATGATCCCTTGGGGGGGGTCAAAAGACCCTTTTACAGGGGTTGCATTATCAGATATACTACATATAAGATAATTACATTAGAATATAGCAAATCAAAGTTATGAAGTAGCAACAAAAATGTTATAGTTGGAGGTCACTACAAATAAGGAACTGTATTAAAAGGTCACACAAAATTAGGAAGGTTGAAAAACCACTGGCTTAGCGAGACAAAGATGTCAGGCTAAACTTAATTTCAGAGAAGAAATCAAAGGGTGAGCACAGCTGAGTGACTTACCTAACACCTAGTTGCAGAACTAGAAAAGACCTAAACTCACCCAGAAAGCTTATGAAATTGAGCAATTTTACTGGACATATAAATGTCCATCTAGGAAAGGAAAGTGAGTTAAAGGGCACACGGGGCTTGCTTCCTTGAGCTTTTGTTAGAAAACTGCAAATATAAACATATATGCATAACACCTACATAGGTATGTATATGTTTACACAAATGCTACATGAATATAAATACATGTACATACACATATTCAAAGTACATTATTTTTCTTTATATTACAGGAAAAAAATCAGAGTTGACCAACTCAGGCCAAGGCCAAGCTGTCTAACTAAATTACAGAATTTAATATTTGCCACGACTCTTCCAACATAAACAGATTTAAAAGACAAGCAGTTTCAAATTAGGTGGCCGTTGGCCAGGCTGATTTTACTCAGCGACGCCGAAGAGCATCTCGGTAAATACCCTTGTCTTTATCCTTAAGCTAACAACAAACACCACAAACAAAAAAGATATTCAATGCTTTTGCTCTCTTTGTTTCCAGGGAATATTGTGAAAGTAATTATTCTGTTGTATTTAAGAGGCCTATTTCATGGATGGGAAAATGTATTAAATTTCATTTGGCAGTTATTCAATTCTAGTTAATGTTATCGCCAGAGATAACTGCATCCAAACAGGCTTTCAGACCCTACTCCTCCTACTCTACCATAATCCTTCTAAAAGAGCAGGATGGGGACTTTTGGCAAATGTCATCCATCCATGTCAAGACCCATGTAACAATTGCACAAAACCAGATATGTTATTGGAACTTTCTGGTTTATTGAAAACTGATGCTTGTTATTGACGGCTTCTGGTTTTCAGAACATACAAGAGGAACAAGAAAAGTGGGACATAAAAAAAGATGCTGGATTCTTTTTTTACATTTCTGGTTTTTGAAACAAACACAGACACACACACACAGACACACACACACTGGCAGTGGTTTCCTGTCATCATGGCTTACTGACATGGCAAATATTTTTGGTGTTCAACGGCAGTCTCCCCAGGAAATATCATTTTTACATGACAGTAAAGGACACTCAATTTCAGCTTCTATCACCCTTCTAGATCTCTGTCATAGCAGAGGAAAGGAAACTTATTTGCTCCTATCTGCAGCATCTCATTTAGGCAAAAAGTATATCCTTTAAAGAGGTAAAAATACAATGGAAAAATTTTAATGGTTCAGAGCTAGAGCTAAAAGATCATAAAGAGCCAGCAGAGGATCACTACTGAGGGGAATGCTCCAAAGACCCAGGGACTTAAAACTCTGAAAGCCAGCCATTGGAGACGTTCCTAACACCGAGGATATCCTTCAACCACAAATACCAATTCCTAACTACTCAGTTTTTAAAAATTATCAGACTTTTTTTTTAATAATAACTCACATAATGAAACATTTCAAGGACTTCTCACTGAAAGCAGGTCCAGTGCCTATGTTTGAATCTGCCTTGCCTCTTTAAATGTCACTGGGAGATGATCTCATAGCTGCCATGAGAATACCTACTTTTTTTTTTTCTTCAGAAATCTCATGGCTTTACTTACACTTTGTCTGAAATTTGCTGTGATTCCTTTTTTGGTAACTCTCAGAATTTATTTAATGCTTATTCTCCAGATAAAATCAAGCTGATTTAAAGTTTTCGGGATTGATTTGTTTGATGTGTATGAGTGCTTTGCTGGCACGCGTGTAATAGTACATGCATGACATGCATGAAGTGCTTGCTGTGTCCCCAAGAGGCTTCGGGTCCCCTGGAATTGGAGTTACAAATAATTGTGAAACACCGTGTAGGATCTGGGAGCCAAACCCAGGTCCTGTGCAAGAGCGGTTTATGCTGCTAACCACTGAGCCGTCTCTCCAGCCCCTTCAAGATGACTTACATAGAATCTAGCCAATTGTGGCTTTAGCGGTGCATATCTGTCACGAGACCAGCTATGCCAAGCTCATGGACCATCCATCAAGATGGTTATAACAAACGATTCTGTGGTATGGTGAGAGCTGAATTCAGTTCATTTTTCTTTTTCTAGGTCTCATGTGCTGGAACTGTTTCCCTTTTGCATTTTCACCCTCTACTGCTTCCAACTCTTTACCTAGCTTTCCTACAATGGGTGTGCTGTCTGGATGCAGTGTGCCAAGCAGGAACTGTTGGGTAGGTTAGCGGAGCCCAGTCCATTCTGGTCTAGGTAGCAGGCTGCTAAATCTATTTTATGGAACTGAAGATTGTCCTGCTGCAGTGAGTCACCACCATCCAGCATGGGGACAACAGTGAGGACCTGAAGTTACCCAGAAACAGCTTCTTTTGTTTTAGAAGCCAGTCGGACACTTGGTGTTCACCTGTAGCTGTGGATCCCCGAAGCACACCTTTGTGTGCGTGCTCTTGCTGCCGACTTCCCTGCAAAACACTCTGGAACCACACAGACTGCCCATCACCAAAGACATATGATGACCCTTGGCATCTGCTTAGAGCTTGCGTATCTGTGGGGAGCTGAGGGGGCGCTGAGCGCATGTGTGAAGAGTGCGTGAAGTCCTGAGGAAATGCACATTGTTGACATAGGCAGGCCATGGCAGAGAGCTGTGCCTTGGACCCATGGGGATGGCCAAGCCTCCCATCATGGGTGAAGCTCAGAGTGATCTCCAAGTCTTACTCTGTTCTGAGTGTGAATGGTGACATGTACAAGCATGAGTGTTTATGACTGATTAGTGTGTGCAAAAACTAGCAACCACAACCCCCTCCTCCCAAATGTTTGTATCCTGACACTCTTCACCTAAAGAACCTATAGAATGTCCTAATGAGACCAGCTAACCCTTCCCTCTGTGCTGTATGTAATAAACACATTTGTTACTGTGTTGGTGCTGCTCAGTCAGTCAGCACAAATGTAACCCACCCTATCCCGGCTTCTCTGTACACGTCTGCTGTTTCTTTTGTGCTCATCCTTTCTTCATTCCCTTCCTACCCCAGCCAGGTGTCCAGCACCACACTGTGCAGAACACAGCCCCTAACAAGTGCTTATAGTAAAAATTTGCAGAAGAAACAAAGGCATAAAGGAGTCTGCCCAAATGAATGAACTGTATCTTCCCTGTTTGTTAATCTTCATCTTTGGAATCCTCTATTCTTTTTCCAGGATTTGGCCCCTCAGTAAAGGTTCAGCATAGTTAGTGTTCTATGGACCAAATCTAGAGTTCCATCTTCTGATGCTGACTCTTTACCTGGATACCTGGGACCATCTGAGCAGTCCTTTACTTTTAAATTGATCAGTTTGAATCATTTGCTATCTACTTATAGCTTCTCGGCTGCTGGGCTCCCTTCAACATTACTGTGGAGCAAGGAAAGGCCTTCCTGCTGGGCTAGTCTCTTTTCCCAACAGCTTCTGTCTCAGTAATTCCTCCATAGCCACCAGCCCATTTCTAGCCCCTTTAAGACAGTACTTATCTCCATAATTCTACACTTTGCCATTGCCTTGCTGGGCCTGGGGAGGATCTTACTCTCAGTTATTAAAGGACATTCAAGGATGCCGTGAGTTGGAGCTGGACAAAGACTTTTAAATTTTGCTGTGAATAAAGCCAGTGCTTGCCTTGGCTTGTGAATGCCATATGGTCAGGGCTTAGCCATCACCATCACTACAGTGTATGGGTAGATGTTCCCTAAACACCAATGGTGTCTATCCAGGAGAAGTGGTGTGTAACCAATGGTGTGTAACCTTTGATAATGCCACATATCCACTTTCGCATGTTTCTGTCTAATAACAAACATTACAATTAACTCAGCACAAGCCTCACAGATGTCCATATGCTAGGTACTCTTTAGGTCCTCACAGGAACAGAAATAACGAAAGGCAGGCATATCTGTCACTTAATAGACACATTATAATGGTGGCATAATAGCATTATGATATAAGAGAAAATGAAATGGATGTCTTAAAAGAGAACAAGGTCACAGAGGGTTTGACGGATGATGAAGTCATATCTGTTTGGGGAAACCACGGCCACTAAGTTTTCAAGGGCAAGAAAGATTTTGATGGCAGTTGTCTAAGCCTATCTGTAAGAGTTTGATTTTTTGACACTAATTACATAATCTCCCACTGTAATGGGAAATTTATATTTTTACATCAATAAATGACATTAGGTAGTCTTTGTCTGTCTCTCTGTCTCTGTCTGCCTCTGCATATCTCTCTCTCCCTGTGTGTGTATTTGTGTCTGATTCTGTGTCTGTCTGTCTCTCTGTATATGCAGCAAGGAGCTGAGGGCTCTGTGTTAACATGTGTTTTCATATTGTCAGACTACATATCTCTGACAAAAAGCAGATTTTTGTGCAGAGCATTCTAAAGCTCAACAACTCTGCTACAAAGTGAACACACAGGGCATTCTGGACACACATGGCACCTCACTGTATGTGTGTATTATTGGCTCAAATGATTCACTCTTATTTAACTGCAATGAAGGCTTTCATCTCCCAGCTCTACAGTAATGGTTTCCATATGACCAGTGGCTGCTATAAATAAGATCAAAAGCAAAAGAAAGGATTTAATAAAAGAAAATGACATTAAGAGTAGCATTAAATCAAGGAAAAATGCCAATATCCATTTTAAAAAAAATAATTCTTCCCTTTTTTTGGGGACCAAAGGATCACAAAGCACTAAGCACCCTGCTCAATATTTCCTGGAAGGTGATCTGCAAAGAGCAGTTTGTAGAAAGTCTATCTGTGTATGTCTGACCATGGCAAAGGTTTGGGATGAAGGGTAGAGAAAGTGAAGGATAGGGGACAGAATGGTCCCTTTTGAGTCATTATGGAGAAGTGATGCGGCAAAAGACTCAAGGGCTAATTTGATTTGGGAAGTCTATGGTAGAACCCGTCAACAGCAAAGGACTTTCTATCTCTCTGTCCCCTTCTGTCCCAGTTAATGGGGACAGACTTTTTGGTAATCCCAAGCTTCTCAGAGAATCAAAACATTGCTCAACTCTAGTACATGTGTTCTGAGAAAGGAAGTTTTTTTTGGCAAGGCAGATTTGATATACAGAGCCAACTTCCCAAACAGATTTTCTTCTAGTTCTTAAAAAAAAGTTTACAATGTTAATCTAAATTTCCGACTGAATAAACAGCTGCTAATAACTGTCTGCTCCCAGAGAAGAGGAAGCTGATTTCCCTCTGTCCTCAGAATAGTGGGTATCTGCCCTGCCCTGATCTCTAGTGGTTCCTGATGTTTCTTCTTTTGTTTTTTTCAAAACTGCTTCAGTGCAGATTTTGCCAAGTGGGCTTCATCTCTCCCCTTTCCTTCTATAGCCTTAAAACAAAAGAAAACACAACAAAACCAAAAAACCGAAGACAAACAACAAACAAAAAGCAAACCCACTCCAGACCCAGGCTGTTGGGCTTCGACTTATTTACAGCAGTGTTTATTTCACTACTGGTGTGTTTAAAGAGGAAATTCAAGCACTTAAAACCTCTGAGGAGCTGTAGAACCTCAGAGCCTTGGAGCTGTAGTCCTGCGGAGGAAATGACCATGTTGGATTCTGTCATACTGAGCTAATTATTCACTCAAGGGCTAGCTGTGTTCAGAGATACTCTGTCACTAACGGCACTGCTACTGCGATTACTTATGTACACCGGTGGTGTCCTAAACAGAGGAGCAAACTTCAACACTTTTTCCTCTAAGAGGAAGTCCCCACAGCAGATTCCTGAGCCAGCCCACCCCTGGCAGTTTTCTCACTTGTCGGTGAGCACCTGCTTTACCAGTGACCTCAGCCCTGTATCTCAAGATTCAGACTTTTCTCAAAACAGCTTTTAAAACAAAACCCAGCTGTTTCCCATCTAGTCTACAGGGGGAAAATTGGGCAGCGTACAGAAACATTACCCAGAGACTACCATTCTCCAATAACTTTCACACACTTGCAGCTCCACACCAGACTGTACGTGTGCAGAAGCTGGAGAGAAGGCGCATGTGAAATGAAAATGTGCAAGCTCAGTTCTGTGGCTTTTTACAATACATCCAATTAGCTGCTTTCCAGGGCGTGTGGCTAGTGTACAACAATGCTTCCCCTCACTAATATCGGACAGATCTTTTGGCTAAACTCAGCTTTACAGTTCCTGGATGATTTATGGAGAGAGGAGAAGCTATAATTAAGCACAACTGTGAATGTCAACCAATTAGGCCTGACAGAAAATGTAGAGTCCCACCTTTCAGTTTTTAGCCCCAAAGCTGATGTTTTCCTAAACCCTCCTCTTGCTGTGAACTGTTTTTTTTCTGTTTTTTGTTTTGTTTTGTTTTTTGTTTTAAACACATGTTTTCTAAGCAGCTAGGATACTTTTGATTTGAAAAATTTACAGCCACAATAAAAGTTAAACTAACACAAGGGCCATGGAATTTGAAGAAATATAAAATGGCTAAGGCCTCATATTGGCTTTTAAACACTGCCAAGCTACACCAGTATTTTCTGTTTTGGTATGAATGACATAACCGAATTACTTCATGAACTGCTACTTTAATTCCCAAGGGTGGAAAATTCCATGAGTTAATTTAATTTGGATGTAAAAAAATATACATGAAACCTACTCTTCCTGTGGACTCTCATGTGCAATGCTCGAACCAATTGCTGGAGCCGCTGCCCCATGGAGGAGGGGCTTGGAGGGGCTTGGAGCAGCGTGGGCTAACAGCTGTACTGCCGGACCATCACCCAGGCAATTTCCTTACTGCTATTTGAACACATAAGCACCTTTTTTGTTGTTGTTGTTTTGTTTTCTGGTTTTTCTTTTTAGTTCTTTTGAAACTATATTTATGCTCTGGCTTCTCTAGCATGCCTCTCTGCAACTGCTAAAATTTGTACAGACTCTTGCCTACGTTTAATCTTGTCCTAGCCTCAGCATGTCTTGGGTCACTCTGTAATTCTACTTTGTCCTAAAGTGAGGCATGTACTTGTTGCACTGTGTGTGGGCCGGGATAGGCTCCCATGAGACCCTACCACTCTCAGACCTCTTAAGTTCGACTACTATGTCTAAGGCAAGCTGAGATATAAGGAGTGAATGAAGATGTAGGTTTTCAAGTATATATAACGCATGATTTTGTTTCCAGAAGAATCTGCTCTGAGAAAGGTACAGGCAATCCCCCCCCCCTTTATTTTAACAATTCGAGGATTGTTCACATGTCAAATTATGGGCAGTTTAACATTGTTCTCACATTTGACAGTTAATAACAACAACATAAAAGATGACTAAGGCTGCTGAAAACATTTGCTTGACTTTTCCTCCAATATTTAAGAAGAAAACAACCAACACCAAGAGCAGGGTGAAGTTAGTCGGTTTGTTTTAAATATGTATTTCATTTTCACATAGGAAAATGGGGAAGAGGGCAAGGTTTTAAAAATGTATTTGCTTACAGCGCATGGCTACAGGATGTTAAATATGTGCATTGGATTTGCTTGCTCCAGGAGCAGAGGCAGCAGGGGATTGGGGTTATGCTTCTAAGCAGATAGACTGACAGTTTCCATGTCATGAGGCCTGGATTTGAATAAAGAAGCCATGAGAGATCGAAGAGAACGTACCAATGAAACCCAGGGTGGGTATGCTTGGGCTAGAGTTCTAGCCACTCACTGCTCTTGAGGTGAAATGGCCTCACAGAGTGGCTGCACATCAAGTCTGACTCCTGCTGACCTGATGCAGAACACAACCTTGATGTGAGCTGAAGGATTCTGAAGCAGCTCTTGAACACATAATTTCTGGTTGAATTTCTAAAAGTTCCTTTTCTTCTCTTTTACGTCAATAAAGTTTTCTTTTAAAGAATGACTGGAATATTGAAGAATATTGAATCTTTCAGTTGAGGTTACTAATCTGCTCAGGGATATTTGATAATCCAGGAGATTAGAAGAGACAGGGAAAGGCGGGAGACAGGCCACTATTGCGATTTTAAAGATAAGAACCCTTAGTAATAGAGTAACGGCCAACATACGATGCTTTGTGGGCTCTATAGCATGTGCTCTGCAGGACAGCAGTGGCCTCCAGAACCAAGACCAAGTTCTTCTAGACAAACCCCATTTCCTCACTCACAGGGGCCTTTGCATGTCTGCCACCCTTACACAGCAGCAGCTCCACGGACAGAATTAGAGGACAGAGCTGTGACAGGAAAACCCAAGACCAGGGGCCTGTGTGGAGGAAGGAACGTTCTCTTGAGCCTTAGGGCTTTTCGGCCTATGACCTTCCCTGGCCAACATTTTCATTAGTGGCTTTGATGTGGACTTTAAAGGCACCCATCACATCTACCAACAGCAGAGGTGAAGGCGTCGATATTAGCAAGTAAGGTTTGTTAGAATGAGTAGGGTGCAGGAGAGGATTTTCACTAGTCTACCCTGAAAATCCCTTGAGCATCGTGTTCAGATTGAGATTCCATATACTAAAAGTTCCTTTAAAGTAGAAAAGGGGAATCTTTGACAAATGAGGGAGAGTGCACTGTAAACTAGTGAGGTTTTGAGGGGGGTCCAGGTGTTTTGATTTTAATATTTGACGCTACGGATGTTGAATTTTAAGAACAAAAAACCCTAAGTCGACTCTACAAACACTTGAAGTCCCCCATGTGTGTATTGGGTTGGACAGGGGAGGGATTCCAGTAGACAGAAAAATCGTCATCTAGACAGGCAGAACTGGGCCGGGCAGAGGTAAAATTTGTAGCCCGCTGAGAGGAACAGCTCTTATGGAGGGGGAAAAGGCTGGTCAACATTTTGGTAAGTAATTTATAAGGGGATTAGGGTTGAGATGATCTTTAACTCCCTATAGTAATGACTGCACACGTGTGAGGCATGTGCCCAAGCACATGTAGAGACAATGTGCAGAGACTGAAGGTGTTGAAGCCTCAGCTCACCATTTGTTTGGGAAAAGTCCTAATTTCTGTGTCCGCCATGATGGACAGCCAGGAAATGCTATCCGGGCAGCAAAGCGAGAGTGGCCAGTGCGTACACTCTGTGTTGCAGTTCAGTGTGACTGACAAAGATAAAGAGCTGCTCCTTCCAGACAGTCCAGGGACAACTGAAGGGTGTGTTTGAATTCATTGCCTAAACATGAGGAGTAGAGTGGTTTTAATACCATTCATGATTTTGAAACCCTGGGGGTACTGTGTAAGAGGGGACTTGTATAGGATTTGTAGAGAAGATTCTAGGACCACCTATATCCTATAGCTCAGTGGTAGAATACTTGCCAAGCACATACAAGGTCTAACACAGACTGGGTCTCACACCAGTATTTTTTAAAAAATGTTGGTGCTGTTGCTGGCCTGTCCATCTGTTTTTAATCCTAGCTCAACCACTAACTAGTGCAGCAAGGATGGTTGAATCACTTCCCCTTTCTAGGTCTCAGACTTCAGTCGTGGAACAATGGCAACCGGCTGATTTTTGAGCCACTTTCAGAACCTAAAATTCAATAATCCAAGCCCAGCTAAGCAAGCGGAAGAACATTATTTATCCATGAAGTCTTGTGTCCTCTAAGTTCCTACATGCTGCATGCCAGCTAAAGATTATTGCTCCCTTGACACGAGTTCATTGAATAAAAAAATTTTTTTTAATCAAAAATAAACTTCACTGGAAAGAAGGAAACAGACCTAAGATTTCTTTGCAGTAGTGGTTTCTACAGTGTGTTCCTCAATCCAGCCTGGGCTGAGGGGTCCAACATGGAGGCTTATGGGATGCCAGGTAGGATAGGCACAGGAGATGAGTGTCAGGAGGTGCCATCATTTCTTAATCAGCCACAGCTTGTAGGAGACTGCTACTGTTAGGTCCTATGGTCTAACCCTGTCAGCCTTGTTAATGGGGAGGCTGGAAGAGGAAGATCTGAGAGTTGAAAGCGATCTTAACATATAGAGTAAACTCAAGGAAAACCTGCGTACAATAGGGAAACCCTACTTCAAATGTTATAAAAAGAAGAAAAAGAAAAGAACGAAAGGGGCGGGGTGAAGGCGGGGCTGTAGCTCAGTGGCCGCGCTCCTGGCTGGCATGGGCAAAGTGCTGGGCTTCGTCCTTAGCAGCACCCGGGGACGTTTCCCCTACATCAGCTGATCACCAGATCACAAGTCTGTCCCTTCTAGGTAAGCCTCCCTGCTTTCTTAGAGGGGCCTGCAGACTGTTTAATCTGTTTAAAGACAGTGGGTTTTTTTTTTCCAACTAGTTTGTGAGCCCCCTCGAGACTACAGACCGTAACTGACACCAGTTACCACAGCTAAATGTTCTTGAAATGAGCAAGCAGAATTTACTTAAAAAGGAACTGAAACCACAGCAACTACACACTGGGAATAAATACAGCATTGCTGAGTCTATCTACAGGTAATCAGGGGCACACACAAGGACAGAACCTTGATAATGGGTGAAGAGAGAGACATGGACAGGGCGGATGAACCCAGGACATATGCAAACAAAGTATCTACTGGGGCCAGTTCTGGTAATGTGCACATACTGGTCTGGCTAGAAAACCTTTGCATAATGGAATGGCTAAATATAAGGTGAATAATCAAGGGTCTTGACTGATGAGTTACAGAGCTGATCCTATTCTTATAGACAATGGAAGTTCCTTCAAAGTTCTTGAGAAAAGCACAGCCAAATAATGTTATCTAGAAAGCCCCATACATCTGCCATTCACTCCGCTGGTGAAACCCAGGATAGAGCGGGGGCTAAAAAGTCCCTTTCTCTGTGTTGAAAATTAGTAAATTACCAGAGACTGAGGAAGACATTTTATGAATCAAAAGCTATAATGTGATCTGATGGCCTCTTCTGGCATGTAGGTGTGCATGGAAATAGAGCACGCTTTTACATAAAATAAATAAATAAATCTTAAAAAAAAAAAGAAAGCTAAGTACGATATGTGAGCAATTAAATGAGATAACACAATAGGTGAGGCAGGACCACAGTCTTTCCCCACCACAGAGTCAAGCCGCTAGGGACAGAAAGGCTTACATCATCTTCCAAGTTATCAAGACATTTTGTTTTGATTTTTAGGAGGCAGGGAAGGAAGGAAGAGAAGTGCAGAGATCAAGATCATTTGAAGCTGTCTATTCTTTAATCAGAAGGAATCATGAGGCAAGGTAAGAAAGGAGATTTGCTCAAAACAAAACCAGCCTTGGGATGAGTCTCAAGTTTCTGCACCTCACTTCCACTCCAGAACAACAAAGGAAGGTGTGTAGCTGGGAGCCAGCCTCTTTCCAGCCCATTCTGCCCTGTTTCCTGTACATACCTCCCACTGCTACTTTATTTCCTGCAGCTGGCCAAGGTTTGAAAGCCTGTTTCATGTATTAAAATACAAATGTGGAAAACATTACCAGTATCCTCCTTGAATTTTTTGTTGTTGTTGTTGGGGAGGAAAGGGGGATTTTTCTTTTCTTTTGCTTTGCTTCCTCTCAAACGTTTTTATTGTGGAATGTGTCAAATGGTCGAAGACTAACTTCAGACTGACTAAATTCAACAACTATTTCCTTTGTTCTTAGGTTTTTGTTTTAAAATTCATATGGGTTTGCACTGAGAAAAGATATGCCAAACCAATCGCTTTCACACACATGAGGAGTTTAGGTTTTTAGGGACATGCTACATGGTTTCTAGGAAGTGAGGAAGGTGACAAGCCCTCCATTGGACTCAAAGAGCATGAGCTGTTCACATACACATCTCTGGAGATAGGCCATGGTCTGTAGGCTCCAGAGTGCCTGGTAGGAGGAAGAGGGAACTTTCCTTTTAAATCAGGAAAGCCAGTAACTTTATTTCTTCTATATACTATCCCAGCAACCACACCCAAGAGGCATCTGTGTAATACTGGCTAATTATTTGCCTTTTGAAATTTGTTCTATTCTGTTCTCTCTTTTCTTTCCATTGGGGCCAGTTCAACTTCCCCTCTCTAAAAATAATTCTAGTGTTTTTTTGACTTTCCTCTCCCTCCTGTCCCATCTCCGAATCAGACTCAAAGAAGAGCCAACTCAAAGGTCAAATAATTCCAAATAGCATCTATGTACAGTTTACTATATTAAAGAACCACTTAGCCTCCATCTGGTATTTAAGAACAAACTACATATTTATGGAAAAGACAGTTTCTACATCAATGTCTTGGGTGCATGCCGCATCCGGCTAACATATGCAAAGTGAATGCAGCTACAGAAATTAGAGTATTTTTCTCTTGATTGAGAGCAGATATACATAACTGGTTATAAGGCATAGATCTGGATTTTAATAAAGCCAGATTTCTTAATTAAAAGCAGTGTTGTTTAAACACTGTAGTTGGAAAAAAAAGAGCTGTACAAATGAAAATCTCATATTAAATGCATCCCAAGTGTTTAACACATTACCTGAGGCTAGGCTAAATTAAAATCTAGACTTTCCTTTGTAAACTCTTTAGCAATCGCCAATGAACACACAAACAATTTTTACTCAATGATGGATTTTTAGGGTAAAGGTCAAGATAAAGAAAAAAGTAAGAAAAAAATTAACATTGGCATTCAAAAATATCTTCCCACATTTTAGAAGTCAGTTCATTGCTTCTATTTATAAACCTACATTTCTGGTTTCTAATCAGTTGCAGGTTTCAGTATTATACTGTGCAGGATGGCACTCTGCACCTTAGCCTTTCAATTAAGAGAAATTGAAGAAGGACTAAAATAAAAAAAAAAAAATACTGTTGAACAAGAACTTGAAGAGCAAGGACTCACAGTTGTTTTACATTTCCTTCTGGAAACATCTCCAAGTAAGAGAAGCTGTAGTGACTATGGAAAATAGACTCGACCCAAGCAATCTGTAAGCCCTAGAAGGGTCAAGCAGGGCAATAGGATGTTTACCATCAGGCATGTGCAAGGAGCAGAATTACGCCCAAATCAATAATAAAGTGAAATCTACACCATTTATCAGGTAATTGTTATCACATAATATTTTCTCTGACCCCCACAAAAGGCGAATACACAAGTGATTTCTACTCCCAGACCCTGAGACTAATAGGCATCCTTTTGGTTTCTTAAAGAAAAACCAAACTGAACCATCCTCATATTTGGAACATCACTGATGTAACATGAACTTGAGTTTGTGTGCTTCGATGAAAGGTATGAAGATGAAGAACTGAGAAGAAGAGCAGTAATCCAGAAACTTAATAATACTTATATGGAATAAAACAAACAAACAAACAAACAAACAAACAAACAAACAAACAAAAACATGTCCGTAAAAAATCTTGGGCATGACTACTCATAAGAGTGTTTCTTGTTTGTTTGCTTGCAACTGTCAAAGAGTGAAAGCAGGTCTAGGATCTGTCACCCGATAAGTGGGAAATGTAATGTGCTATATATAAAGGCAACAAAAACAAATAAAACTTTAGCTATATGGTAAAACATAAACTTTAAAAAAAGATAAAGGAAAAGAAGCTAACCCCAAAAGGCCAATAGTTTAATTCCATTTCAATGAAATGTCCAGAATCTATAGTGAGAGGGAGTAGATTAGTGACTGTCAGGAGTTGAGGGGATGTGACAAAGGAGGGGAATAACTAATGGTTGTGTGGCTTTTTTTTTTACAAGAGGCAAAAATGCTCAGAATTAGACCATCATGATAGTTGTACAATACTATGAACGCCCTAAAACATATTAACAATATGTGAATTATTTATATAGTTAATTTGATTTCCATAAAGATATTCTTTAAAAAAATAGTAGCAGTAATATTTACCCTTGCAATTCTAATTCCATATAAGTAGAATCATCACTTACCATGAGTGAATGTCTGTTGGCTGAAAGAAGGCCAGTTCCATACCCTGAGCCCAGACCACCCATTGCTCCATTGTGAGAGGGTCCAATGATTCCATGCATGTCCCCGTGGCCACCAGGCACAGCTGTGGATGGGCCCACCGCGTGATTCCGGAGAACATGAATTGCATCGTCCAGCCTTTCTAAACGGTCTTCAATTCGGCTTTGCTGTTGGTTTATAAATGAAGTGAAATCTGATTTAGTTGGAAATGCATGCACAGGTTACACAAGCAAAATACTAAACTGCTACAGCCCACACTTTGGGTTTGGAGATATATGTTTCCAATAAAGTTTATTTCCTTAGAACAATAATAAAAATAAATAATGTCCTTCCTAGAAAACTGGTGGAAAATGTTAATGTTAAAGTTACAGTGTTATTTTTCAGGAACAAAGTAAATTCAGTAATTCTTTGAGGACATTATTATGTTCATATGCTATACTGAACTACATTAGCTTGAAAGAGAGTTTAGATTTATATTAGAGAGGAAAACATGCATTGAATTTGTGGAACTTTGGCAAGCACTGACTAAAGAGCTAAAATATTAGGGGCAGAAAGATGATCTATTTTTGCTCTTTGAATTAAATTTTCTTCAAGTCAGAGGCAGGTAAAGGTTTAGACAACTTTAACCCCTTATTCTCTCCCCCTACTCTTCAATCTGTTATCAAATCAACTTGCATGTGTGTATGCAAGGAAGAGGCTCAGAAATTATTATAGCAAGAATATCTTAAAAATTGTGTCATCTAAAGTGGCATGAAACCGCAAAACTAAAGAATAACAAAGATTTAGCTTGATCATCTACCTAGGACCTACAGTTGATTTCAAAGTCCATATGACAGCAGTGAACACATTACCTTGTGCAATTAAAAGCCAATCTTTTTTTTTTTTTCCATTTTAGACCATAGATCTTAGTTTACTTGAACTAGATAAGGCCTACACCATCGCTAACAGTAAGAAAAAGAACACAGTTATATCTTAATTTTTCACTGTGATTGATAAACATCAAGTATTACTTGCCAGTGTACACATTAAAACACACCATCTCATCAATGTACACTCCATATGTATTCATAGACAGGATAGGGATGCTCCTTCCATATAGACATGAAAATAAAGCTCAAAAATTGAGTGAATTAATAACTTTGCGTTGTATTGCCAAGTAGTAGTCAGGATTGGAACCTTTCCTTCCTCCCTCCCTCGCTTCCAACTTAAATCTAGTGCTGTTTTGTACTAGAAAACATTATGATGTACTTTGGTTTCTAATGCATTGTGCAAACAGATGTACCAGCTCTGCTGTAGGAGAAAAGCAATTCCTAATTATTCTATAGTGACAGCAAGAATGTGTATCTAATAGAGTTAGTCTATGGTACAGAACATTTTGATTTGGTGGGCTTGGGAGTTATATGACCTCCCTAGCCTGCCAGCTCTGCTACTTATTTGACCCAGGAACGTTACTAACTTTCTCTGAGTCTACAGTTTTCAATCTATAAAAGATAGCATGATGGTAGATAGTTGGGTCAATGTAAGCATGAAAAGATATCATATTCCTGGCATATTTCCTGGCTAAGAGTTCCCTGGTAGATCTCTACTTATGAATCCCTGTGAGTGCTCAGAATGTACAAGGAACCAAAACTGTAGTTCACAGCTATTTATCAACCTTTGCAGTTGTACAGTTGAATAAAGCCTGGTTTTGAAGACTGGGCTATGAAGAATAGCCTGAAGAGGTTAAGTACTTAAACAACTGAGCTATCTGGGTGTAGTCTGTAGATGAAAGAGCTGGGCAGTGGGTATATTTTTCCCTCTGTGCAGTTGTCTTTCTTGGTTAAAAGGAAAGGAAGAACATGAGGAAGGAAGAAAACTAGATTCTATATTTTCATCTACAGAGTTTTCTTTAAAAGGTAAGTTGAAAAGGTAAACAATAGTCCCTAAATTAGACAGGTTCACATAGGTAGAGATAGGGAAATTCATGACTGCTTCAGTGTTTCATCTCAAAATATGAAGGAAATGCATAGATCTCAATCCCAAGGGACAAATGAGCTCCCTGTCACTAGACTCATGTCACAGCAAACCTGCATGGTACAGGCTGTTTCTTGCTCCACCTACCCTAAGCTGAGCAAGATAAAAGTGCCAGACTTTGAATCATCCTGTGAGTATTTATAATATGCACTGAGCCTATGGAAATGTTCAACTACTTCCCCTGGAAGAACACTCACTTCTTTACAAGTAAAATTGCTGGATTCCTACAAGAACCACACCAGATGAGGATATCAACTGAGGTTAGCAGGAAATGGCCTACTGCTAGTTTGCAGGCAGGATGGAGGGAGACAGCACCGTCAAGTGTCCTAGTCCTCACTTAGCTGCTTATTGCTCCAGGCTTCTCCCACAGATGCAGGGAGCAGGGCACTCCACTCAGCTTCCAGGATGGCTCTTTATCTCTCATCAGGCCCTAGGAATTTAAAGGCCGGAGCTCCCATGCTAGATGCATCTAGGTCACCATCTCCAAACAGAGATGAGCGTAGCCTAATGACTCTGGCTCCAACAAGCTGGTGTTCCTAATGTCAACGCTAAGTAATGATTAGTGAAAAAAAGAATATCAGAATGACAAAAAAGGGGGGAAACCTGATTGGAGAGTGGTGAGATCAGAGATGCGACGTACCAAAGAGTGCAAGGGTCCTTCGTAATTAGGAGATGATGAGGCCTGCCCTCCGCTTCTAGACCAAACAGCTGTGCCTGCTGACATTGAAACGAGAAATACAATCAGATCTGTGCACACTTAAAACCCACCGATACTTACAAAGGAGCAGTGCTGTGCTGAGTTTCATTAGTCAATATGATAAATACACTTAATCTTCGCTGGTAAAAATCTGGGGGCCGGAAGGGGGAGAAACTTTCAAATGTAAAACATGGAGTCTTTTCATGGGCTCACAGTGTCCTCTGGCTGCTCTATAAAAAGGAATATTTTATTGGGTCTAAATTTCAGCTAGCAGAACTTCTCTGTCACTGGAGATCGGAAGGTCACAGTGCTTTCAGGGGTACCGAGGAGGAGAAGGTGACTAGGTCTTTACTGAAGGCCAGACTGCTTTCAACCAAAATTCCCTTGATGCAAAAACAAAACAAAACAAAACAAAACCTTTACCCTTGTAAGGGATGAGATAAACCTTTGAAAACTTCTTTATTCATTGATTTACTTACTACTTATTTTAGTGCTGGGGATCGAACTCAGTGCTTAGCGCATGCTCTGCACATACTCTCACTTGGTCCCTCAGAGACCTCTGAGGAAATTAGGTTAGCTCACAGCACTTTACTAAAACAGAAGACGTAAAACTCCCTAACAGTAAGAGCTAGTTTCTTCCAATGAGCCTTTCAGAATATATTCCCTATATCCAACTTACAAAATAAAAATCGCTTTTAAATTGAAACCAATTGTAAAGTTCACATCCACTTTGAAGACTTATAAAGTCCATAATTCAAAACAGAAAATTAAAAAAACCCCACAAAAACCTGTGATCTCTCAACATCCCCTGGTTCTGCCAGCACATTTAAAATCTAGTCTTCCTGCCTTTTCTGGGTATGCTTGTGTATTTTTATGCTAAATAAAAATAGGATATTTTGTTCAATTACTTTTCTTGACAGAATTTGAACAGAGCCGTTGGTGTGAAAATAGCAATCTGTCCCCTTATTTATATCTTCATAAAAGTTCTTTCTTCCTAACATGTGGTCTTCCAAAATCCATTATGAAGACCCATAAGAGTGGCTTCACTGGACTTGCTTTGGGCACCTTCTACCTACAGCAGGCTGCTGAGCCCGAGGCCTCACTGAAGGCCTCCTGCCCCTGTCCTCACCTACAGGGCGGCAGCAGGACATGAGCAACAGGCTCCTGAGCACCCATCTCTCCTATTGTTACTGGCACAGCCTTGGCAAATCATTCAGCCGTACCTCGCTTCGGTACACGCATGCGCAAAACCAGGACCTCTGACGTTGGCTGCTCTCGTACCTTAACACGAACTAGCTGCTTTGTTTGAAGTGGTTAATGTGGTATTCCACCTGCCTCTGCATTCCCCTCCTATTGTCTCAAGACCTTTGTACTCAATCCTCCTCTGGTTCCGGAGATTGA
The DNA here is from genome assembly GCA_028658305.1 of Pachyuromys duprasi. Taxonomy (NCBI): domain Eukaryota; kingdom Metazoa; phylum Chordata; class Mammalia; order Rodentia; family Muridae; genus Pachyuromys; species Pachyuromys duprasi. Next base: position 54,993,697 of record CM053764.1, read on the forward strand.
TATTTGAGACGATTTCTTTTCAGAGCCTAAGAATCTGGTGCCAAGCCAGAACAACAGAACACTGAGCTTTCCTTTCCATTTGTGCCATGGACGGACGGGGTGGTGGGGTGGGGGAGGGTGATAGGGGCGGTGCTAGTGTTCTGTTACCATCTCAAAACCACTCTGCTTCTTCCCAGCTTCGGTTTGGTAACCCAGAATAGACTCACTTCAGGATCCAGTTGACCCTGTCACTGTCCTATTCTGCTAACTTTCTATGGCACAGAAGCCGAAATTCCATATACGCTGCAGCCATCGCCTTTTGGACTCTTTGCAGGGACTCACGTGAGGGCTGCACCCAAGGAATGGTATAGGATTTAAGGACACACCATTTAGGTAAAGCAAATCTATTGTAAATTCCAGTAAGGTCAGGAATACATGTGACAGCTTTGTATGTAAGATACCTTGCCTTCCTTACAATGATCTGAAACACAGACAAGGCAAGGTTGTCTGAAAGCATTTAACCTAAGAAGGGCAGTAGGTCACTCTAGTGTACCTTGGAAAAGAGAAATGATTTCCTATGTAACTGTATGTATGTAATTATGTGATTAGAAGCCATGTACTGTAGTAATTTATCGTATTTTAAAGACAAACATCCCCTTTACTTCACACAATTGCATACCAATTTATGTACAAAATTGTACTTTCCTCTAAATATTTCAAATTAGGGAAGGCTCAAATGTCTTCAGGGACGGATTGATTTACATAGCCTATATTTGGTAATTAAGTGGTAGATATTTGTGACTGCATTAAGCATTTTTTGAGAAATTTTGTTGGAATATATGGTTCAGCTTTTGAACATCTGTACAACTAAGAAAAGTTTAAGAAATGCTTCTTCATCTAGTTTTTTTTAAATGGATAAAAATGTACCCTCAGATTGGAATTTCTGTCACCCGTTGCATTTTGTTTATGGGCATGCTGTTTTGCGACCTCTGCAGGCAGTGTGGGAGTTGCTCTCTGCACGCTGCTCTGACGGGGAGGTGGAACTTAGAATACCTGAGAGCGAAGGAGGGGAGCCCACCGGAGTCGAAGGGTTGGATGAAAAGCTGTTGTTCGTGTGATCTGGAGAATAGATCTGCAAACAGTAGAGAGGAAAAGAGATTTTCGTTTATTTTGAATACACACACTTTAAACAACCAAAGTCTCCCTGCAGTTCATTTAAAACCCACAAGTCACAAAACGCATGCAGCATTTAACTGCATTATCTACATTCTAAAATGAAAAAGAAAAAGCGTAGCAATTAAAAGCAGCTCGGTCTCCATGTGGATCTCTTAGGGAGGGGATCAGGGGCTGCCTCTATCATGAGCTCAGCTGACTGCTCTCTGATCACTGGCATTGATGAAGCAGCCTTGCCGGGCCACGGAATAAGAGGATCCAGGCAGTCCTGATGAGACTTAACAAGCTGTGGGCAGATGAAATCATGGAGAACTCCCCCTTTCAGTGGACTACGGGAGGGGATGAGGAGGGGAGTTGAGGGAGGGGGCTTCAATTGGGATATATAATGAATAAATTGTGAAAAATATAAAAACTAAAAATTTTTTTTCAAGTGAAGTACTGTGGTGGTGTCTGACAATAGGGGAGGAAAGCCTGGGGTCAGCCAACTTCAAGGCCAACTCTTTTCCCACCCATAACTAACTGTGGACAAGCCACAGACATACTGCTTTCTAATTTTCCTTTCTTTCTCTATAAAACAAGGGGCTGGATAGTATCATGTCTACTGTAAATTAGGGCATTTGAGAGCAGGACACAAAAGAGCCCAGGTTAAATAGGTACTTTCACTTAGAACTCAAGGCTGATATTCGCTGAACTTGATTTGTGTTCACCATGGGAGGGAAAAAGCAACTAAAGACACACATTATAGGAGAACAGATTCCCTCTTACAAGTTTAAACACTCAGGCTCAGGGTTAGCCTTTGAAAACAATGCAGGAACAGTGCTCTCACTGAATGAATAAGGGATGCTGTTTCGTCACTAGGGAGCACACAGCGATTACTCAGCTCCAGCTTACTGGCAGTGGGTGGACAAAGCAGAGAGAGTAAGTCCCTCAGGGGCTAAGGAAGTGACAGGTCCCTAGTGAACCTCAGTTGTCACTTCTTCTTCCAGATAACTTTTCCAAAGTGTCTTGTAACTGACTCTTGAAGACTCCATCTTAGCTAGCCAATGAACATCTATAATACATGCACGCACACAAATCTCTGAGCCAAAAGGCCCAGAAATATCCCCAGACCCTCATTGAAAGTGGCTAAGCACAGGAGTGGAATCAGATGAACTAGGCTAGCCAGAGGAGGTAAGATAGCTTTCCCTCAAAGTCTCAGTGATCCTTACCCTCCAGCCCCCCTAATCAAAGCTATCTGCATTTATTTTCTAAAATTCCATATGTCCACTTCTGATTAAAGTTCACCCTGCTACAGGCAGTGCCTGTGGAGTCCAAAGTCAATATTTCCTCACCGAAGCCAGGGCTTTCCCCAGAGCGTCTCCAGTCTGGGAACTGCCTGCCGTCCCAGTTCCTCTATTTGCTGCAAAAACAAAAGATAGAATATGAAAACCAGGCAGTGAGACATCTAACAGTTTTCTATTCCTGGTCCATTTACTCACAACTTAATTGCATTTTTAATGCTAATTACAACACATTAATCTTTAATTAGCATTAATTTGTTTGCTGAGGTAGATGTCAAATATATTCATGTTACTTTTTTTTTTTTTTGCAGATAAAATATAAACCTGACACCTTGATTTGAAGACAAAGTGTTTCCCTTGCTATTACTTCCTCCCAGTTGCTGAGGAGTAGTTACTGGTGACAGACACCACACCAGGACCTGGTGCTCATCATCACTAAGGAAAATGTGTCACTTGCAGGACCCTAAATGTCCTCAAAGTCCAACATAGTTTTTTATAAACCACTGAATTATCTTCATGAATAATGTACACCAATTTTGAAATACAGAAAATTTGATCGACAGCAAAACGGGGCATTTATCTTAGTGTCGCACTAATGAAGAGAAAGAATATTTTTAGTATTTTAAATGTACATTCCATATATAAAACAAAAGGTATTATTAATAATAATGCAAATGTTACAGTACGTAATACAACCGACTTCTGTGCTGAACTCCATTTTCACCACTAGAACCAGGTAGTGAAATGGGCCAGATGGCTGTTATAAAAGCTTTTCACTGACTCACTGACTAGACTCAGGAATGGCACCTTTACTAGTTGCTCAGCACTAATCAAACGGGACTTTAGGATAGGCTATTAGTGTTCTAGGAGGAAACATTAAGTCAACTGATGAATTCAACCAAAGTTTCTTTGCACACTTATAAGGATGTTTAAATTCCCCAGTCTTCTTTTTAAACAGGAGACCCTTTTAGCTAAACAACCTGTACCATCTTCTTCTAGACATGAGGTAGTATATGATCATGACTCCAGTGGTCGAATCCAGAGCTTCTCTGGTTCCTACCTTCAAGCTCTGGACGTCTGCTTAGTGTAGCTACAGTATGATTGTGACTTTCATGCATTTGCACGCTGGGTGTGCCAGGTCAGTGATCTCTTATACATGCTTTACTGGATAACCACACACCCTACACAGACTCATTTGCTCGCTCCTGAAAGGTGCCACCCGAATGACAAAATACATTATCTTCAGAGAGGAAAAAAAAATAACACCTCTTTTTTTCCCTATTACAAATGTATGATGTAGATAAGTTTTATGAATATTCTAGACTGAAAGTATGGGTAAATTCTCAGGGCATGTGTCTCATATCATAGAACTGGACAAATAAAAAACAACTTAGAAAGGTATCAAGTCATTAAAATATTTAAGGTAAAAATGGCTGAAATTACTTCTAGTGTGAAAATGGGAATTTCTGTATTACAGAAATTTAGAAATAACTAAGTGTTTCTAAAATGACTATCGTAAAGATTTAAAGACACAGACAGTACATCCCATCAATACACATTATTACATTATCTGTGAAAGTGATTATCTTTTTTTATTAAGCAATATTATCTTTTCATTATTACATATTTAAATGGAGATTGCAGTCGAAATAATTTGTGGTATCTGCCTGATTTGTATATAGATCTCCATGAAGTGAATGCTCAGAGAAACATTGGTGAAAAAACAAACAAAAAAAACCAACCAAGAACCTAATCTAAAGGTAACAAGAGAACCCCTGCACAGATGTAGCCCATGGCAGCTCAGTCTCCAAGTGGATTCCATAGTAAGGGGAACAAGGGCTGTCTCTGACATGAACTCAGTGGCTGGCTCTTTGATCACCTCTCCCTGGGGAAGGGGGTGCGGGGGGAGCAGCTTTGCCAGTCCACAGAGGAGGACAATGCAGCCAGTCTTGATGAGACCTGCTAGACTAGGGTCTGAGGGAAGGGGAGGAGGACCTCACCTATCAGTGGACTAGGGGAGGGGCATAGGGGGAGAAGAGGGAGGGAGGGCGGGATTGGGAGGAGATGAGGGAGGGAGCTACAGCTGGGATACAAGGTGAATAAATTGTAATAAATAAAACGATTTTTAAAAGAACATAAGAAAGTAACAAGAACTCATTAAAAAAGTTGTTATAGCGGTAGCTTTCAGAGAACTGACTCTTCTTTTGAAGAATTTTAAATGAAGATTATAAATTAAAAAAAAAACAACCCTATCCTCCCATCCATTTATTTTCAAGATAGGAAACAGACACTCTTGAAAGATCAATAAACATATTCTTAGGACATCCACAAAAGAAGTTATGTATCACATAAAATGATACTGTTAAAGAGAGGATACTCTTAGGGTGATTAAAAATATTTTAGACTTATTTATTTTATTATTTTATGTATAGGAGCGTTTTGCCTGCGTAATGCATGTGCACACATTTGTGCCTGCTGCCCAAGAAGGTCAGAAGGAGGCTTTGGGTCTTCTGGGACTGGAGTTACAGATGGCTGAGAGCCACCATATAGGTTCTGAGAATTGAATGTGGGTCTTCACTGAACAACAAAAGGGCTCAGCCCTGAGCCAACACTCCAGCCCCACTGCGATTTTTGTTTTACAGCTTTGAGTCTTTTAAACTAAGCTATTAGTGTCTTCTTTATACAAAGAGATATTAAGACTCAGGAAGCTGAATCAAAAATAGAATCAACTCCTTACCTCATCTGGTCATAAAAATGTTTCAGAAAACTACAAAGGCTATTCATGCAAGCCACTGAGAAGAACAGACTATTTTTTAACTTGAAGCCATTTTACCTTACAAGAGCTGGACAGCTCAATCCAAAGGCTTAAGTTTCAGAGCAGTTTACTGGGGCCAGTCTACTGTTTCACTGGGCGTGCCTTTTGTTCTGTTCCAGGAAACACGGAGGGGACACACTTTTAAAATGAGATTGGTCTCTCTTAAAGATGTCTCATTTTATTTGTGCGACCAATATATAAAAGGACACACAGAACTAGAAAGGAGATACATCTTTAATTCTCAAATGGAATAATATTTGGTTTTGGTACTGAAAAGTAGGTCAGGCTTAACAAACCACGTATCAAATCCACCTTTCAGGCTTAAGTATATTAGGACTTCACTACTATTTTAGTACCTCGGTTTTGTCAATACATATTATTAAAAGTCTCTAATGTCCATGTGACAGAAATAAATATGAAATTCATTGTCTTTACGTGTGTACCAATTTACTTTACTTTGGTTCTAATCAGTTTCTTTTGCTCAAACAGACAAAAAGACAAAACATAAAAACCCAGAATCTAAGTAGAAGTACAACGTAAACATGAATGGAAGATGAACAATTATGAAAAGCCTTATAATTTGGTAGGAGGGTTTGATCCTGCCAGCCACTCAAGGGCTTGGAGGTCTCACACACAGGTGCTGATGCTGGCTAGACGAAGCGCACCAAGGTTTCATATCCTGTGCTCAGTGGTGGACCACCCTGTGTTTGTCTCCGCTTTGGGGAAATGGTGATTCCCATCAGCACACGCCCCAAACAAAATACCAAGACGAGCGGTGCCTGGGGATCAGCCCTGAGAATCGGAACCTGGAAAATATGTTTCTCCTTTATTGCACACCCATAACCTGAGACAGAGAGCAGAGGACATCAAAGGCAGAGGAAGTACAATCCGGTGTGCTCCCCTGAGGAGGACTGCTCCTTGATGAGGAGGGGATGAGGCTCCTCTGAGCTGTGCTCAGTGACCCTCATGTCATTAAAGTGCTAAGGAGAAGAATAGCAGCGCCATGAGTTTCTCCACAAAGATGACTGTAAAGTGGAACATCGCCAACACGCCTCCAAGACTCTCAGAAGAATCTCCAACACGGGCCGTGATGTACAAATGCCATGTGTGCAGGAACTGGTGGAGAAGCTTAAATCAAACTCATTTATTGCTCTCCATTGGTGGTCTTTAGAACTTCGGGCCTGACACCGCTGGATAAAATGTATCTCTACTCTTCAGTCTGTGCCTGGTCATCACCCAAATTCATCTGAAGGCTCATGATCCTCATAAAACAAGGACTGGATATTATGTGACTAGTTTAATAATAATAATAAAAAAAACGACTATGAAACCAAGCCCTCTAGGGAAAAAGGACGTAATGTTTCTACTAGAAAGCCATCCCAACATGCTTCATGTCACACAGACATGTCAGGAGGAGTGAATTTTTTGAGGCAGATTAATTCATGAACCAGATAGATATTTCAGAATAATCTTTAACATGTGGCATATTAAATCAAACTTAGTAGCCTGTCCCTTCAACACTATTTGGTTTGAGGTTTCAAAACTTGGGAAACACCATTTTTTTTCTCCTGCACTCAGAAGACAGGCCACTTAAAGACCAATAAAACAATAGTGGTTATTCTAAAACATTATGCTGTTATGTGCCCAATTCCCTGCGAGGGGCAGGGAGGGTGTGTGATCCCAAATCTCAAAGCGCAAAGCTGTCAATGTACACAGATGGTAACCCCCGATAGGAGCTGCAGATTGCTGAGTGGGTCTCAGGCTTGGAACCCCCCTGGCCCATCCTACAGCAGAAGGCTCTCTTTCTCCTGACCAGCAAGAACTGACTTTTCAGGAAGAAAAGAAGTAGGAAGGCAGCATAGTGCATTGCCCCGTGGACTTCTCTGTTCCCGGCAGCTGGCATCCAGTAGCTTCCTCTGTGTGCATATTTGGATCAAGGGGATCTGGACCGTACCACTTCTGACACAAGCCAGCTGCCTGGCACTGAAAGGGTATTTAGGGATGAAACAAGTGCTCAGAAAGCAAGTGACTTCCTAAAGGTCCCTGGTCAGCTCTCACCTTGCCCCAGGCGCTAAACCAGCTGAGCTGCCATGCTGTGTCCTATTAACCCATTTATCCCATGGTGCCTCTGAGACCCTTCCAATCCAGAAATGGCTAATATAATCTCCAGAATGTGCCAGTATTTGCTAGAAAGAACAGGAATGGACCATAAGCCATGTCATGAATAGTTATGTCATTAAAAATCTCATAAGGTTTTTTTTCCCCCCCAAAGCCCTGGCATTGGGTATTGAAGAGCAAAAAGAAACAAATAAGCAAACAAAAAAGAAGATAGGGTCAGTAGTCTCAGCAAGATAAATAGCAAGTGACCCCCAACCTTTCCATCTTTGGGATGCAGCAAAGGGATAAGAAATGAGTTACAGGCCCACAGAGACTGCCTCTTAACGTTCTGGAGCTCGTTGTGTCTTATACCACAGACAGCATGAGGGTCCACAGTTAGTTTAGGATAATGGCTGACAATCACGGTGAAATATCATCACACACTACTGAGACACAGGACAGCCTCCTGATCGCTGAAAGCTTCCTCAGACGTCAGTGACATGTTCTGGAGGGGCTGCAGTGCCTTGCAACTTTGTGCCCAGAAAACTTGAGAACCGGGCTGTCCATGTGTTAGCGCTCGAACCCATTCTTACAGCATTAGTGCTCTTACATTTTTTTTCCTACAGGATCATGTGTGTAATCTCAAACATGTGTCAGGCTATGTGTTCCTTATTTACCAATTATTTAATTAGCTCTGTTTGTTCTTTGAGATACAGGCAATGTAGTATTTCTTTATTTCCTGCATTTCAGAATGAGTGAGTATAGGCCAAATATTTTCAAAAGTCTACAGCTGTATCCTATTAGCTCGTGCTGTTTGTTAGGGAAGCACACTGACATCAGAGGGGACTGCTTCTCTTCATGTTCTGCAGACACGCTGCCGTCACTGCCTCCTTCCAAGCACCACACTGAAGCCGAAGAGAATTTTACAGGAAGACATGTGAGTACCAGAACTCCATGAGAATAAGGCCTATAACAGGATTTCAATTTTCCTCTGCATTTGTATACAAGGAATTGGAGAGTACATTATTTTAAGGCAGAGCATACTAGAATATTCAAGAACTTTCTCCCTCAAAGTAGCTTTAAAGTAACATGTATTTATGCAAATTTAATAAGGCTATTTTTCTCTGTAAGGCTCAATTACCAGACCTACTTATTTTCTAAAAAATTATTTAAAAATTATGATGCTTTTTCATATTTTTCTAATGAATTTTTGACAATAATACTAATTCTTATAAGATAACTTATTATAGTTAAGTTTCCTAAAAATCTTGTCTGGGTTCTAAAAGTTTCATATTTTCCTTTTTAAATTGGAGATCTTTACAATTATGTGGACAGTTACCACGACCTGGAGGCTTACACATATAAGGCTAAGTTCGATTTTAGCTTGAAGCTGGGCTTTTCGTTTGTAGAACTCAGCCATCCTTCTACCCTGATCAGAGGACTGCCATTTGTCCATAAGCTGACGGTGAGAGAGCCATCTGCAGCAAGCAGGCCTTCTTCTCACTGCACTGGGCAACTAAACCATCCAAGATTTACAGAGCTGGACCGTCGTCTGTCTTTCACCCCGTGACACAGGCCTCATTCACATAAAGACTGAAGATTAGGTCCACACAGTAGTTTCAAAAAGTGCCCGAGTATGTTCTCCTGAACTCAGAGGTCCGTCCCACCTCCATATCTTCCTTAAAAAGAAAATGACTCAAACCACAAGTAGACAGGAAATCTGTCACATACGAGGATGAATGACTGGCCATCCTTCATAACCGACCTCGTGACTGTAGAAGGGGCTTTCCGTCTGTCAAACCACACTCAAGTGAAATGTGCCCCTTTCAGCCTTTCAGTTCTGCACTTTTCTTTCTTTCTTCTTGTTTTCAAATCTGCCCAGACTTCGCTGGTAGCTGCTAAAACTTCTCCCATGTGACCTCTGTCCATAGCTCACCAAGGTCAGACTAGGGCAACATACTTGTAAATATTCCCTTATGGAAAGTTCCAGAAATGGAAACTCATTCCTAAGTTTTCTTTTCTATGAGATGTGCTAGGAAAGGGCTGCTAGGTGGCCCATCGTAAGTATGAAATAAGTTATCGGATAAACAAGCACAGTATTAATTAGCTAGAGATTGTATTTTGAACACTTGAATACCATCTCCTTCACCAAAAACTATCCCACATAAGTGATTTATACAATACCCAGAGTTCAAAGAAATGAGGGAAAAAATTACAAAGAGCTAAAGCAGTCAACAGCAGCATGTTGCTTTCTTTAAAACATACCCTCAGTGAGCCTCTGCGAATGATCTGAAAGGCCAAGCTGTTACAGTTTGAATGTGAACTGTCCCCTACAGACTCCTGTATCTAAACACTTTGTTCCTAGTTGCCAGTGCTCTTTTGGTCAGCAGACACATACCACGGTGGGCATAACAAATGGGGAAAACCTGACTCTGTTTATGGTCTCTTCTCTGTTTTCTGATCCACTGAGATGTAATAATCTACACTGCAACATCTGCCTTCCAAGGACAAGGTTCCAGGCTGTGCTAGACTGTGCCTCTTCAAACCATGAGCCCGAACCTAACTCTCCTCTCTTAAGTTGTTTCTCTCAGGTATTTGGTCATGGCAACAAGAAAAATATCCAATGTACTTGTCAGGTGTGGCTTAAAATAGATCAGAGTGGGCTGTGACTAGGAAGGCTTGGGTTTTATGAAGACCCTAGAGCATCTAGATGTGCTATGTAACAGAATGAGAAGCTTTTGAAGGCTGATCCACAGCTGCTTCCCTACCAACCAGCATCTTCCCTAAATGCCCTGCCTAGCTCTTCCCTCAGGAATACAAACAGTATTGGCAGAGATCCATCTGCACTAACAGACCACAACAGACATCAGAGGTCATGAGCAAATGATGCATTTGGCAGAAACAATCTTCCAAGCCTAAGCTTATTACAAAGCCCACAGGAAACAATTTCTGGCCCACTGTTATTCAGACATCTCTCCTATGTGAATAAGTACTATTTCTCTACATGAGCTCCATAATGCTACATTCTCAGAAGGTTGACTTCATCTAGCTATTAACACAACTTTTAATTGAAAATTTCATATAGACAAGGCTTTGGAAGACAGAGACATAGCATGGTTAAGAACTTAACATGATGGTCAATCTCTGAGAAGTGCTGAATAACTACTGCTATTAAGTGTCATCATTTCCCTTAGTTCACTGGTTTTTCATGAACAGTCTCAAGAAAACTTTGCTTGGCTACTGTTTGAGAGTATGAGATGCGAGAGATTCTGGGTCTACTTAAACCCTCATTTAATGACTCATAATGGACAATAAAGTCAAATTTCAGTTTCTTGTCACTAAAAAGGAAGTGGCTCTGGGCAAAGGAGTGATTATTCCTATTCAGCACATTTATCTATTCACTCAGGGTTGTGACAAAAATTTATTGCCTACCTATAACTCCACTGTGAGGGGAGAAAGAGGGCTCTCATTATTGAAGCCTGCCACGGAGCCCTGGAATCGGGGCGGGCATGGGCATCACTTACCCATGATGCTGTCTGTCCCGTTGGCAGGAGGTGTGCAGGAAGAGGCGCTGTAGTGGTTTGAGCCACTGCGGTGGAACGTGGACATCGGAGGGAGACTGGAACTGATGTCCGCCGAGGAGTGGGATGGATAGCTCTGCAGGGGGGCAGAGACATGCTCACTCACCGCATACTCAGTTCTCTCCCACTTTTTTCACAACTCACCGTATTGCAAGGGATATGCTTTCAGAATTTCAAAAAGAGTCATGCAATCATCCTGTTTTATCTGACAGCTTTCGTTTTTATAAACAACCACATACACATAGATCCAAAGTGGATTTGTAGTTGTATCAAATGTCAAGGAACAACACAGCAACCCAGGACACCAAGAAAAGACCAAAATCCCCAAATCTACAAATCATGGTTAAAAAAAATCATCAAATACACCATAAACATACACAACTTTTTCAATTAATTTTTCATGGCCTACTAAGTAAGTGAACAAGATTGCACATAATGAGTATAACATACAGATCTTCAGTTTCCTAACTGAAAGAAGTTTCCTAACTTCTTCCTCCCTAACTGGATCATCTTGCTGAATGAATCTCAGCATCAAGAATAAGATAGGAAATGAAAAACATAAAAAAAAAATTAAAAGCTAAATCTCTCTAAAGCATGAGTGTGGAAAGCTTTTATTAGTGGCTTCATGAATTGATTTGGTATCCAAAGGCTTGACAATGCTTTATTTTGCCCTGAGTTTCTTCTTTGTATACTGTATATGCTATTTAGCTGACAATGAAGGCAGAACATCTTTAAAGGGTCACTGGGCATAAAAGTGTGGCTTCAAATTCGATTGCTATACCAGTTGTTCAAATGAATGAATGTGGCACGTTAGTTGGCCTGTGCCCATCTCATGGGGAGAAGATCAATAAAGGGACACATGGATTTACAAGAACACCTCAAGCTATTTCTTTCCAAACAGACAAACAAAAAAAAAACCCAAACCAACCAACCAAACAAAAAAATGCAGTGGTTGAAAATTGCTCTCACTTTTGTTTCCATAAGCATTTGGAGGTACTACAGACATGTTAAAGAAAGATACGTAAATATAAAAATTTCACATGTGATAAATTAATAGTTACAAATTTTCATTATATCATCATTGAAGATGCATTTAATTATTAAATTTAAAATAGAGACTAGGCAATGAATCTTTATTGTCTCATGACTAAGGATGCTTTTAAAATTAGTTTTAAAATAGAACTAATAGATACTGCAGGCACAGGGAAGTACTAAAACCAAAGCTTCCTCCCCACCCCCAACAAGGAAGGAAAGTGGTTTCTGAGTGCTAGCCAACTGACTTTGGGAGTTCTGTCTCTTTCTTGGAAGATCCTCTCTTTGCTTGCCAGTCTCCAATGAGCTCAACTCAATTATACCTACATTCTGCCCTGCCATTTCACACTCAATGTGTCATTCACTGCCTGTTGTTCAAGTCCATTACCATAATACTGTAAACTTTAAGGGGAGAGAGTAAAGCTCATACCTCCTCATGTTAGTCTCTAAGTAATAAACATAACATGACAGTACATATTAATGGATAGTGGACTGAAGTATGACTTATCTGAACGACTACCAAACAACCCAGGTCATGCATCTACATTTCAGAGCTGGGTCTGCCAACAACACCTGAATATCTTTGGAAACATCACCTCAGCATAACATAAGAGAGTTAAACTTAGAAGATGTCAATGAAAAGTTAGATGTAAATTCTTCCTGGGCCACTAAACTCGTTTACATTTGGGACTTGAATCTCCCAAGTAGCCCATACAATGTTCTCTAAAGAGTAATAGAGTGGATCTACTCTACAGTATAAATTATAAAAAGACAAGAAAAAAATGTAGGACTTGGAAAACCAAAAGTAGAAGAGTTGGGGCATAGCTAGTTAGATTTTGACAGTTGTGTATGTGTGAATAACGTGGGAAGAAAAATAAAAGACAGAAAGATGTTGTGATTGTACTTTCATGTAATGGTATTGCCTACTGAGTTTTGGCAGAAATCAAAAGAGAGAAATACAATAACACAAAATAGTTAATTAATTATAATAATTAGAAAGTGTGAGGGAGAAAAAATCATCAGTGAGACTCTTTTCACTCTTCTAAGTTTATGGAAAGTGGTGTAAAATTTAGGACATGACAAATCAAGGATTAAGGCTAAGTGCAGACAGTATGAAGAAAAAAAACCAACAACAATCCCCACAGTTTAATGGGGAAACCAATTCAATCCATACTAAATCAGTTATTTTCATAGACACATGGAAAATTAGATATTGAAATAAATTAATGAGATTTATAACGAGATTACGTTTTAATGAGGAGTATCTTGAAAACTAATGTTACTCAGAAAGGTAATAAATACAGCACAGAGAACATTAGTGACTGCCAATAGTGTCTCTTTTTAGAAGATAACAGGTCTTCCTGATGTCTTTCTCCAGTTATCGCCGTCTACCCAGCTTGTCATAAAGGTGGTCAGTTCAAGTGCCATGTCTTTCCATGCCCATGCTGTTCATTTTTTACTTTTTAAACTTCTGAAACCCAACACTGAGTCTGTTGATTATGCAAGTATTACAAACATTCACATTGGTGATGTTCGTTATTGACATTTAGGATGGTAATTGAAAGATTCAAAAATCTAAGAACTGGTAATATACACTAAGAATGAAATCATGCTATAGGCCAAGATAGTGTTTCACAGTCTTGGCACTCATGGCCTTTTGTGACAAATATTTCATTGCCATAGGGCTTTTCTGTGTATCTGGTTATTAGCATCTCTGGCCTCACCGGGCCCCAGGAGCATCTATATCCTAGGTGTTACAACAAATGTGTCTGTAAGCGTTGTCTGATGGTTCCTGAGGGCAGCCTCAGAGCCAGTTTGCAAGGTACTGGTGATGTACAATAGAAAGCAAAGGAACTTCCTTCGTGCTAAGATTTCAGATGCCTTAGAACACGGCACTGCACCCACTAGAGCATTGCCATCAGGCAGTGGGGGGTTCTACCCTCCTTTTTCAAACATCTTTGTCAAGTCAGTCCAAATTTAAATTTTCTACAAAGACCCATTCCAAAGCTTTAGCACAAACTCCATTCATTGGGGTGGTTCTGTGTGCATGTGCAGCAAGCAGTGATGAGCTCTGGGAATCGGTGGTAAAAACTGAAACCGTAGGGCGAATTTAAAGACTTAAAACTAACTGGTAACTGGACAGTTGCAGTTGAAATATGGGGAACTGAAACTTCCTAATTACACAGTCTATTCTCACATGGGGTAAAACAATGAGGTTAATGATGTTTCCAAAATGTTTTACCTTTAGAGATAAAACTGTAGTGGTCAAATTATATCCAAAACAATCCAGTGGTGTCTCGCTCCCTCATAAGCTAGCCCCTTTTAGCACGGGGTTAGCCAAATGCTACAGCCCAGAGCTGTAGGGAATCACCACTACTTTCAAGATAAAAGATGCTGACTGCTGTTGTATATTCAAATTATTCCCAATCAGTGTCAGAATCTTCAAAGTCACTTCAGTGAGACTGTCATATAGCTAAATACTGAAATTACAATGATAACTAGATGTAATAATTCAATAGTTTCACTCTCAGTGGGAAAACTCATTAGGAAACATAACCAAAGACCTTACTCATTTACCCTTTAAAGCAAGAATCTTACTCTCTGAAGTTGGCTAAGCGGCCACATGAGAATGGAAACCTGAGTTCTGTGATGGACACATGGCTTTAGCAACGCACCTTCTCCTATGACCCACCAAGACACTGCTTTAAAATGATGTTTCACACTGAACAATAATACTGTTTGGATTCATTAAAACATTTTCTAAAATGTAGTTGGTTTCTGAATTCAAATTATGTCTTTTTGTGCATTTGAACATAATTTAAGTACTCCCTCCCCATGCAGTGAATGCTTGTAGGGTAAAACCATGTCATAATGCAAAATTTTAAAATATGATAAGAAAAAAATTACTTTAGGGAAAAGGAAAATAACATGTGGACAAATCTTCAAAGGACTGAAATTCCAACATTTAATATAGTACTCCAAACTTTAATTTGCAGTCATAACTTCCCTAGTTTTGATTATAAGTCCTAGGAAAAGTAGGAAATGATGATGGATAAGTAAAAATGTTACCAAAAGATATGCTAATTACAGTTGATATTTTGCTCTACTTTCACTTGAATGCTTCCTAGTAGGGGGCGGGAGAAGAAGAAATCTGAAGCTCAGTTATTTGCTATTTAGTGGAAATGTGCTAAAATTTGCAAAATTTTGTGATTTATACATTTGAACTTAGGAGAGCTGACACGTAGGCTGCGCCCATATTTACCACCTGCTTCTCGGGAAGAGTAAAGGCGGAGTGGTCACGTGGTGCCAGGTGCTCTAGGACCAATCAGGCATGCATTTTCAAGGACATCAGAACTTTCTATATCTGGAAACTTTTGGCCGTCAGAGAAGGATATAAAGCTTTTTTTTTTTTCTTTCTATGTATTGATTGAACAAAGGAGAGGATAGAACATAGGAATCTAGAAAGCATTTCACTGATCAGGACAGAGAAAATAATAAATAAAAATAAAGTTAAAATGAGGAAAAGAGAGCAAAAACAGCAAGAAGAAATAAAGTCACAACCAGGGACCATAAGTGTGTGTGTATGTGTATGTGTGTGTGTGTATCAGTGTGAATGTGTGGGTATCAGTATGTGTGTGTATATGTATCAGTGTATATTTGTGTATGTATCAGTGTATATGTGTATCAGTGTATGTATGTATGTATGTGTCACAGTACGTGGGTATGCAGGTACATGCAACTGTGCATACACATGAAGAGGCCAGAGCAGGATTTTGGGTGTCTTTCTCTAGTATTCTCCGCCTTATTACCTTGAGACAGTGTTTCTCACTGAACCCAAGACTCTCCTTTTTGACTAGATTGGCCGGTCAGCAAGCTGTTGGGATCAGCTGTCTTCCTTCTCCATCTTCTTGCCCAATGCCAGGTTAAAGGCACACACAGGCATTCCCAGCTTTTGACATGAGTACTGGGGGCTTGAACCTAGGTCCTCATGCTTACAAGTACTCTTGCCTAGCCAGCTTCCCAGCCCGAGGGCCATCTCATTTTAATTGCATGTTCATGGCCAATGAATCTGAGTCTCATGTGACCTGTACCCCATACCCAGCTCATGCTCTGGACACTTTTTTCTCCTTAACCATAGGTTTACTATGTAAGTAGATTTCTGCCTGTGGTAGTTCTTAACCTGGAGAGAGTCAGATGGCTATCTCCTCTAAGACAAGGAAAGTAGGGTGAGTAAGTAGAAAGCATGAGGCAGAGTGGAAAATCCTTATCAAGGAAAGACAATATACACCCCAGCAGCTTTCACTGGGCAGTCTAGCAAAACAGAACATGAGTGGTTCGTGTGTGAGATTAAAACAAAAAGTCCAACGGATGTGGAAATTCCAGTTTGCTGTTCCCCAAACTACACAGAAAACAGAAACCTTTCCTTACAGGTCACAATAGGTCAAAACTGACATGAAAATCCCTGTGATCTCAAATCTTCTCACTCTGCCTGCATTCTCCAGAATTTCAGTCAGCACTGCCATTGCTGAAGCCCTGCAACTCAAATACTGTGTTTATGAACCAAAGGAAGCTGACATCGCCATAAAGAAAACAGAACAAAACACAATAAACAAAAGGACAATGACAAAGAAGCTCTAGAAGGTTTACAGAGGTGATCCGCTTCTGTTGCGCCTTTGATCACAGAAACAATAAAACTCTAAGAATAATAGGCATGGGCTATTTTTGCTTCTTTGCAGAGCCCTTGTGCACACACAGAGAGGAAACTCATAAACTAGTGGCGCTCTCCTCATCCCCGAGAGCCTTCCTTACCAAACGTTCATGTGGATGCAGGCTACAGTAGCTGCTAGACTGTGGAATATGAGAAGAATTGCCCAGCATTCCTCCATAGCCAGGCTGATTCATTCCACTGGAGGAGCTCCAAGGGTCACTGCTGTGATGGCCATCTGTAAAGGACAAAGAAAACCGTGACTTTTCTGAGGCATTCAGCCTTGCCTTTTAGAATAGGGTTTCTTCATATACTTGAAAATAACCTCCCGTTGTGTATTCATCTTTGTGTTGCTTAGCTGATTGCATCACACGACAGTCATCATTATCTTTTCCCAAGTGGCTTTTTATATTGTCAAACAAATAGAAACACTGAAGTTTGTGTTCTTAGTAAAAAGAGGGGGAAAAATCAACTGGAAAAGAACAGAACGTGTTTCTCTGCAGAATCATGTCAAGTAAGCAAAGTAATTGATGCTGAAAGAAACAGTTCTTAGAAACTCCCGACCCCTAGTTTCATGAAAGTAATCCAAAAAGTTAAAGCATTACCAAACTTCAAGGTGGAAAGAAAAGAGTTGAGACAGACCCACAGTGTGGGCAGGGCTGCAAGTCTGAGGAGCCTACACTGAAACGACTACTGGAAAAGAATAGCCCATATTTAGAAGGTTGGGCTTCGCTTCTGTGCCATGCACAATACAGAGAATTAATGTTGGGATTATGTCATGGTAAGTGGGGAAGAGGATTTGCAAATATTTTGATCCTGGGTCATTTTGGTATATGTTGTATGCAACTAACTAAAATCTTCAAGAGCAATGTGAGGGGTGTAGGCATGTCCTAAGATAGAAATTATAGTATAGAATACAATTGACATCCTCCGGATTTCATAAATAAACGAGGTAAAGGGTTTGAAGATAAGTCAGACAGAGCTTTGTTTTAAAAGTCTCTGTTAGTGAGCAGGTACCATTACATATTAACAGCAGAACAGAAGCAATCTTAAAGATTTCTTTCACTCTCTGGCACTGTGCTTATATAGATTGTGGTTGTTTAATTTTGATTTCTCAAACAAACCTAAGGGCAAGAGACAGTCTGAACCACTACTAATTAATTCACTTGCCCTTCCCCTCTCTTAGTAACTGAAAAAAAATTGAGTAGTGGGTCTATACCAGATCATCAGCTTGATGTTGAATGTATGCAGGTATGTCTTGTTGAAAACAAGCTTATTTTTACAGCAACATGTATATAATTTCAACCATTTAAATCAAAATCATAGTATTTTCATATGATATTTTATTGCATGAATCTGTTCCCCCTCCCCCCCAACTCGAATTTTTAAATTCTGGAGCGAGAATTTCAGAGTCAGTCTGGTCACAGAATGCAAAGGAAGGGATGATAGCTTTCTACCTTTAGGAACCATTAAAGCAAATGCATGTCTGCAATTTTGACAGCTGTAGACTTGTAACCAAAAGGTGAGAAGTAAAGATAAAAATAAGGGTCTGCAGTAATGAGTTTAAAAGATGCCCGTTGACAATCTCCTCTGGCACTGTGGTTATATAGATTGTGATTGTGTAATTTTGGTTTACCTTTCTGCACAACTGTGTGTTCATCCAAGCCCTGATATGACTGCCTCTCACTTTCTTCCCAGACTGAACTGATGTGCGTGAAACAGAGTCCTGAGGTCACTGTTTCTGACTGTGATCACCATGTAGGAATTCAGTGTCTTTTAAAACAGTAAACTGTTTTGGGTGTGTGTATGTATGTGTGTGTGATGTATGTTCAATCATGAGGAGGTCAGAAGTTTTCTGTTGTACCTAAACCTTTCTGGTCTGGGTAGGCTGGGGAGGCAAGCTGTAGGGAATCTCCATGGATTTTAAGGATCCAAACTCGGGTCCTGTCTTATGCAGCAGGTACCATCCATACCCTCAGCCATCCTTCCCTACCCAAAGTTAACATTTCCTATCCTTTGGATTTGGTATGGAATGCGGAAGTTTAAATGTCACCTTAAATCTGAATATGAAGTTCAGGACCCACTAAAACTTGAAGTGGGGCACACATGTGACAAATACATTGAGAATATGTGTCTCTGAATAAGCGTTTTCCTGAACTAATCTGACAAGTTGATGCACAGGGTGGCAGTACACTTCGGATTGTTAACACAGCATACTCTACTCGATGCAGACTTATAAAAATATGTATTTTACATAAATTATGCTTTTCAGAGTAAATTAATATTTATCACATCCCATGATCTTGGCATAATGCTGTTTTGAAAGAATAGAATTAGATGTGTGCAAATTAATTGTGCTCATCATAAATGTCAACTGAAGTTTTTTTTTTCTTTTTGAGTATTCATATGCAGAAAAACAAATCTGTTCCCCATAGTTTACGGGGTGTGGTATGGAAAGGCATCCACTGCTTTAATCTACCTAGCCTCTTTGCCATGTGCACAGTTCAAGACAACCAGTTTCTCAGACACATAGAGGGGTTTTAATCTTCTATCCATTTTCTTAATGAAAACCGGATTTTTAACATATCAAACCCTTGAGTTGGCAGCATCTGGAGGGCAGTTTCTTCCACTGTTTACAGCTGAAGGCAATAAGCCCACTGTCATGGCACAGAATGTACCCAAGTGACTAGCCCCTGTGCCCCTTTGAGAGTTACACCTACTCAGGTCACAGAGACAGAGGCCTGTGACCATGAGCTTAGTCCTGTGGGCCACAAACTGTCCTCCATCCCAGGGGACCCAGTCCATTCAATTTTTCAGACTTCCTGTGGAACTTCACATGTAAACCAGCAATGTAAATAAGCTGACATGGAAGGGGAATATGAGTCTCTTTCCATCAAGTAATTTATACCCTCTGAGTCTCAGTGAGACACCAGACAGCTCCCTGGGTATCGCTGCCCATGGTGTCCCTTTGCCCTGTGCCAGGGCACACTCAAGTAAGGTATCCACATACACACAAATGGAGATACAGTTGTGTTTTTACAGTTCTTGGCAAATCTCATGTCCATCCTCAGGGCATCTTGGGATGAAGATCTTGACAGTTTTAAATAAGTACTCTAGCATGGCAAGCATGGAATCCCCAGCTCTTTCCTCTGAAAAGACCATTTGTGAAGTAGCTGGTGTCGTTTTGATGATCCCTGTCTTTTCCAATTAGCAGAAAGTAGCTAAGCGACCAGTGGCAATGGTGTAAACTCCAGGGATGTATAACCCGTCTTTTTTTTTGACTAGAAACAATGGGTAATTTTCATAACACATAGCCACTATCCACCACAAATGTAATGTCCCTGCCTCGCACTCCTTGCGGCCCCTTCAAAGTTTTTCTTTCACTTTAAATCAATTAGTGTGTCTCAATACAACTTTCACTGGGCAACATTTCCCAAGTTTCAGTGGGTCACTTATTTTTAAGTGGAAACCTTGTTCTCACTTATCCATTACCAAGTGGTTAGAAACTTTAGAGATGGCTAGCCCAAGGGGAATCTATTTCCTCCTGGCCAAATACAGATCTTCAAAACATACCCTGAGCTGAAGGAGACACATCTAAACATGCACCTTTGGAAGATGGCAGAGATATTGAAGACCAACAATCCGGGGAGATCAACATGGCATTTGCTTTATGTAAAACAAAACAATTTAGTTTTAACCCATTACAGGTCAAAGGCCTTCAATGTAAGAGGGGAAAAACAGTCTTAGGTAAGTTTTACTTAATTAGGTAAGGAATTCAGTTCCTAACAGGGGGAGCATTCTACTCCTTTTGCCCTGAAACGTGGTTCATGAACTTCCTGGCAGGCAAAGAAGCACCTTACCTTGCATGAAGAAGGAGCTAGGGAAAGTGCTAGCCGCTGGTTTGGAGGAAGGATAGCCTGGCGAGTCCCTATTGTAGTCGGCAGTGCTTGCTGAAGGAGCATAGACCTGAGGAAGGAGAAACACATGAATTTTGCTTTCTACATTGATCAAAGTGTCTCTACATCCAGGATTTGGTAAGGAGCTGGCACAAAAATGCTAAAAATTGGATGCTGTAAAAGTCTAAACCTGATCCAACCCTAGAAACACTGCCTCCTTTGAATACAGGGGGGAAAAAAAAGCTCTGTATATTTTGTGTCAACATAAAATAATCAGGAATGAGATTTTCCAGTCCAGGAGAGAACACTGCAAACCATGCCTAGTGGTAAATACACTCTGCAGGCCACAGAGTAGCCCCATCTACAGATTCCACCCTTTTTAAAACACAGATGGCCCACCAGCAAGTTAAGGGTAAAACTGTCTGTCCCCAAAGACAGACCAAACCTCTATCTTTCAATTAAAATTTTTACTTGCAATACAGGAGGGAAGGAGAGGCAGAAAGAGGGAGCAAGAAAAGCAGGGGACAGGGAGACATGGAGAGAGAGACAGAGAGACAGAAAGAGACAGAACAAGAACCAGGAATGAGTGATATATAGATATACATCTATATCTATCTATCTATCTATCTATCTATCTATCTATCTATCTATCTATCTATCTATCTATCTATCTATCTTAGACTATTACAACCATATAGTATCTGCAGAGATGCATGAAAAAGGCCATTAAGTGCCTGGATCAACACAAGACCACCAACAATCAGTATGTACACAGGAAGAGGGGCTGTCTTTTTTAAGTGCTTATTATATTTCTGTGTACAATAAACTTTAAAAGTGTGCCAAAAACCTAATTTACTTAACATTCGTTTACTAATCCTCATGGGGCTTGGGAAATCAGTACCTTATAAAAATAGCCCTCGTGTTTTCTTGTTTATGTTTCCTTCAAGCAGGACAGCATCACAGCAAAGCATAAATTCATAAGGTATAGTTTAACTTTAATTGGTTTTCTCCCTTGCCTTTTCTGTTAAATACAATCTTTTTTTTTCTTTTTAAATTTCCATTTTCTTTTGCTCTAAAAGTTCCTCTCTCCAGATGGTGGGAAAGACTGAACAGCTCATCCTCTTGATGAAAATGGATACCTTCCTGCCTCCATTTTGAAGCAGGCAGTGGCTCACAAACTTGGCAGTGAGCCTACACCGATATTCACAGGTCACAGTGAGAGAAGAAATTCAACCACAAAAAGGCAGCAGTGAGATAACAAAAATAAAAAATAAAAAAGCTCCATTTTTCCATGTATGTCAAACAAACACCCTAAAAATTATATAATTCTCTCAGAACAAACATGACTCATAAAGTGTAAGCATTAATAACAGGTTTAGAGTTTCACAAAGGGTAGGTCCACAGAGACAGATGTGGGCAATGTGCTTCTGCATCCATACATCAGATAAACGCTCCACACGCCCTTGAAAATGCAGAGGTCCTGGACATTAAACAAAACAAACCAAACTAAAAAGAGCCACTCACACTGTGTACAGCGAGGATGTTTCCTCCCTAAGTCACGGAGGGATTGAAGTGCCATTTTTTATAGTTTTACATTTTGTGGTTTTTCTCTACTTCTTAAATGCATGGATGGTGATTTATCTCCATTTCTAGAGGGTTCAATAATAAGGGATGGGGGAAGCACCACGTCATTCCTGAAGGGTCTTTAAGAAACAAAGAATGAAGCGCAGGGCAGGGATTCAGCCTGAGTCTTTCTTTGCTAACAAACAGGTGATCTGCTGCCTCAGGATTCAGAAAGAACCCCAGAGGAGGCTGAAGGGTCAAAGAAAGATTCCCTCCAGGAAAGGGTCAAAGAGATCATTAAGTCACCTCCTTCAGATGACAGAATGACACCAGGGCGGGTACGATATCCACCCTCCTCAGCCTGATTTGCAGCTGGCCTGTCAGTCTTCAGGTAAGCTGACTGTACTCAGTGTTATCTTCTCTGTTTCAGAAATCAATACATATTTATTGGGAAGAAATGGCATTTTCATGCTATTAACTACCTGTGTGTTAAAAAAAAAACAACTGGAAACAGCTCTTTGACGATAGTTTATAGCTTAATTTTAGTAACTACTCTACCGATATTACCCTTAAACATGCTGAGTAGAATGTCAGTGCTATTTGATCACATTAACATGGTTCCTCCCTTACTCACTCTTTCTCCTTTTTTCTTTCTCTCTAAAATTGTTTTATACATTTTGGGAAAGATAAGAAAAATTTTAAAATAAATTTATTTTTATATAAGATAGCTACTTTGACTCTAAATTATGCATCAATTAAAATAGGTAAGAATAACATTATTTAGGAAAATTCATGAATACTTTTTGCTTGTGAAAGAATATCTACAAGATGACATACAGTGCAATATGTAATTTCTGATTTCCTGATACTGTAGCCAATTGTAGGTTTGTTTTTTGCTATAGTGTCTCTCTAGTATGTAGACATGGTGTCCTGAGACTCAGTGTGTAGACCTGGCTGGCAGTGAACACAGAGAGATCTGCCTGCCTCTGCCTCCCAAGTGCTGAGAATAAAGGCATGCACAACCACACCAAGCGGAAATTCTTTACACAAGATAAAAATTCCCATTAACCAGAAACAAAGCACATTTTTAAATTTTTTTAAAGATAATGTTTATGTATCTTTTAAAACACCAAGTTGTTTGTATAGCAATTCACAGCAAAGGTATAATGCCACTCATTTTCCATTTAGTAATGGCATTTTCCTCACCTCAAATGTTATTTTAAGGCAAATGACCTATATTTTTGTCTATGTAAATGATTATTGCACAGATATGTTTTTGAAAAGCTGAAACGACCAATGATCATCTTTGCTTCAATTTCCCATATTTTATTTATTTATTTATTTATAGCTGGGCTGAGGACGGCCCTGGGGATGGAATCCAAGGCACGGCGCAACCTAGGGAAGCATTCTACCACTCGGCCATATGTTTGTCCCCACCCATGAGGGAAAATGTGAGTTTTAACATTTATAAAATTAAAAAGTGGAAATTCAAGGAACTGTTTCAATGTATGGAAACCGTTAGAACTACACAATTACTCATTATTCTTTGTTTTTCATCATTTACTGCACAGGGTCATTTAAAATGGTAGTGAAGGTATGAGATGATCTCTAGGTCAACAGCAATGATCAGGTTCACACTACCTTTAATGACAATAACAGCCAGTGGCAGAAGCTTCAATTAATTACTTCATCAGTTTTTCAATCTCAAGTGGTCTATATGTCAGTTTCCATAAGTTGTTTTATATTGATATTAATTTCAATAAGGCCTCATGTATTTGTTTCCTTATTATTACTTTTTTAGATCTATGGACATATTACTTATCTAACTGGAATTGTTTTAACATCAACTACCAAAAAGAAAAAAAAATCAGCCCAACTTGAAAGGAAAACTCCCAACTCAGTGCAATATTACTTAAGTTACCCCAGTAACAAAGCACAGGAAAATGTCATGAGAAACAAAAGCTCATCCACCTGCAGGAAGGCAACTTAGATCAAGATGGATACTGGCCTCTGATTCTCCCCCCAAGAATAAGTAAGGCTGTGTGGAATATTGCCAAATTAGAACTGGGGAATGTTGGCTCTACTTAAGAGGTCATCAGCTCTCCGCTCAAGTCACCTGATGAGTAGAAACTGCATGGAAAACCAATAGTATAATATATTTCACAACAGAGGCTACCACCATCATTTTCTCTCACAATCCCGAATTTAAGGTAAAATAGTAGAAACCGAAAGTTTAACAACCGTCTCTTGATAACTCTAAACCAGAGATTGATGGAAGTATAAAAACAAATTCACTTTACAGATAGAATTTCTATTGTAACTTGAGAATAATGGTAAGGGCATTAGCTGCCACCCAAAGATCTTTTCTATGGCCATCAAGAAAATGATAGTATGGGCTCTTCTGCCCATAAGAGAGAGAGAGAGAGAGAGAGAGAGAGAGAGAGAGAGAGAGAGAGAGAGAGAGAGAGAGAGAGAGAGAGAGAGAGAGAGAGAGAGAGAGAGAGAAAGAAAAGAGATCAAACAGGAATGTCTACCCACAAACCAAGTGGAGGCAGAGTGGGTCTTTTGGTCCTTACCCTTTCAGCGCTTGGCCTATTAGCTTCATTCTGGGAGATTTAAACATAACAAGGGTTACAATTTGTTCACAGCCTCTTGTGGAGCTATAATGTGAAGTGTGGTAGCACTTCACAATATCGTTCTTCTAGCTTTCAAAACAGAAGACTCAAGGCAGTGCTGCCAACAATACCCTTCTTAATCCATGCAGCTGAAGAACAGCAGAGAGGTGAAGTTTGCTAGCCCAAATGAGCTGGACTCTGAGCATGAGTTCCATCATTCGACTTTTAACCTCTGGCCTCCAGATTCATCTCTATATAATGGGAGCAGTAAGACCTACTCTCCAGCCTACTGAGAAGTGATGGAGACATGTGCATCAGGTGACTGGAATGGCACTTGACACACAGTGAGCATGCAAAAGATGATCAGGCCCTTGTATTCATGTCTCATTGCCATTATGTGGTAATAAGGCAAAGAGAGTAGAACAGTTCATCAAAGTCTATATTCTTAAGTTGAGATATTCTTTGTTTGTAAATTTCATTTAGTTTTATAATTTTGAATTATAATAGAATGACATCATTGTCTTCTTTCCCTTTCCTCCCTCCAGCTCCTGCCCTCACACTGATAGACTCTTTCTTTGATTATCATTGTCACATTCATATACATGCCTAAGTATACATGAATATGTAAGCGCAACATGTTGGGCCTGTTTTTGTTGTCTGCATGTAGAACTGGACATTCTTAACTACCAACATGAGCTGCACTTTTGGGGTACTTTACAGAAAGTCTTGAGGGATCTCATTCATCTTTTTTTTTTCCTCTATGCCAGTTTTATTTACATATTGTTAAGGCCTAATTGTGCAGAACCCATGCATATGATAAGTAAGATATAGTTTCCCTTTCAGGAAACTAGAAGAAAGATCAGAGAAAATGGCTTCAGACCATGTAAAATGATGGTCAGTGGTCACTGTATGGTGTGGATGATAGCCACTAGGTCGCTATATTGTAAATGTCTTTGCTGTCCCTTAATGTTTCTGCAAGCACAATGTGACTATGTAACTTCAAAAGAGAATTGTAATAGCCAAGACTGCATGAGGTAGGAACTAAGACCATACAATGATTCCAGAGCCTTACAGAGTACTATCAACAATGGACAGAAATTACCACATTAAAATAGTGCCACAGATGCCCAGGAGATGCCTTGGCATCTGCACTCCACTCCATTGACTCTAAGCTCAGACCTTAGAAGATTTTGCACACGTTCTCAACTGTAACAGTCAAACACTCTCATGACAAGAGTTTAGCATGTGCTACGGGGTCTGTTGGCCTTAGCACAGCCTTTGAAGCCTGCTAGCTGATTATCACTCTCATCCTTACACTATTTCTTTCAAGGACATGGGTCTCAGATAGAAAAAAGAACAGCTGAAGGATTCACAAGGATGAGATGTGCAATGTTAGGTTCTGTGTGACCAATGTTAGGTTCTGTGATCACTCACCTATGAACTGGACTCAAAGGGTTCAAATTTCCACCTTATAATTCATTGATAAGATATGACAAGGTAATTTATCTCTCGGGGCCTTGGTTTTCTTGCTTGTCAAATGGGGCGATTTTAACCGTGAGGATGAGTGATATTCCACCAATCATAATCCCTAACAATCCAGAGGCACTCCACAAAGGAATTAAATTTACACATTGCCAGGAACGTACTCGTTGCCTTCCAACACTGGGTCTCAAAAAGTACTGTCCAATACGGTTGTCACTAGTACCCGAAGGTAATTTGGACTGAACTTACTGAAAATGAAAGAATGTTCAGATATCAGTCACACTAGTCATGTTTCAGATGCTCAACATCAGGGGCAGCCATCGGTTACCATACTGAACGGCAGTAGCACGGAACTGTCTACATGTAAAGCAATCTGCCAAACAGTGCTAGGGTAGAGACAAGCCTCTTGGTAAGGAGTGTCTGGGCATATTGCCCCCCGCCCCCAGAATGGAGAGCTACCTCAGCAACAACCGCTTAGTTATGACTCATCCCCACCTCCGCCCCATCCCCCGAAAGCAGGGGCTGTTTTGGTGAGCTGATGGGAGAGGCAATGTCTAGGTATTCCCAATACAGGCATGCAACTGAAACACAACCAACGACAATCTGATGGGATGGCAGGGTGCTGCAACTGGTGTCTTTTCTTTTTCTTTTTCTTAAGTCCTACACACTATTACATATGTGAGACTTTTTCCTTATACAGCTATCGGCGAAGATTACTGCAAATTGTTCCCTACAATACACAGGCTGGAAGAGTGGTTGTGAGCCTAGACCTCTGCCTATATTGGAAATGTTCGCTTTGCATTGCTATTGGTTCTGACGAAGGAATTCTAGTTGGACACGGTACTGTCACTTTTTGTTTTGTTTTGTTTTGTTTTTTAAACAATTAAAGACTTCTAAGTTTTTCTGGCTGCTTTTCATATTATCAGTGACTGGTACTCGTTACCCTATATTCTCTGTTTTTATGAACTTGACTCTCTTCAGACAGTCTTTTATATCAGTTCTTTATAGATGCTTGCTTTCTCTTAACATGTCACCTCTATACCTACTGATCTCTGTTGTATTTCCTGGCTTCATGCTCTCAAAGCTCAAATGTGTTCAACTTCATTTTGCAAGGTAGAGGATTTGCCCAGGTGTAAATAGAGTCAACTCTACTGCTCTGCACCCTCTTCCAAAGTCTATTCGAACATTCAGAGTTGAACTGGCCAGCACGATGGTAAGAAAAGTTAACAGATTCAAATGACAGCTTAACCACATACTCTAAAGTGGAAAGGCTGCTAAACACTCAAGAACTCAAAACCTCTGAGACAAGAGTAAACTCCAAGAATTACACCCCTCTAACTGGTACACTCTCAGTTTACATTGCCAAGTCAAGGAATATTGGATGAAGGCAGGATGACTCTTCCTTCACATCCAAGTTATGGTTAAGGACCACACTGCAATATGATAGAGAAGTAGTTACATTTGGAGATGCAGACACCATGTGTACAGTTCTCTATTGACACACGGAGACTCGCTTCCTTTTTAAAAAATTTTAATTCATTTTTTATTCACTTTATATCCTCCCCCTCCCAGATCTACTCTCCTTCCGGCCTCCCTTCCTCTGGCCTGTTCCTCAGAAGAGGAGAGCTCCCTTTCCCACCACCCCCCCAGCTTATCCAGTTGCATCAGGACTGAGCGTGTCCTCTTCCCCTGTGGTCTTTTTTCTCCTTGTAAGAAACCAGAGACATGCTTCTTACAAAGGAAAAACAACAACAACAGCATTCACAGGAGTGAGATGAAATCTCATTAAAGCCCTTGAAATTTTCAACGGGAATAATCAGATAGTTCTAAGTGTTCTAAACCAACTCACAATGAAGATTTTACTTCCTAAACTATTTTTATTGCCATTCTGGGGCTCGAGTGGGAGTGGGTAGGTCATGGCAGAATATTTCATGACTACACAGCATATATGTAGTTCACCAATTATATGTGAGGCTTCTATATTTTATTGCTACTAGCAGAATGATATTCTCTTTCCATTCTACCAGGTTTTATCACAAAAATAATATGAGAAAAAAATTGTGTTTTCCCAAAGAAATTCTTTGAAGATGTTAATATGTTTAGAATAAATTCCCAGAAACATACATCTACACACCCCATCACAAACACCATGTATCAATTTCCCCCTTCAAAATATTAGTTGAATCTTGATTATCCATTCATGAGTAATGAAACGTGAAGCTAAGTTCTTTAATTTCAATCAGATTTTTTTTCCTCACCAAGCAAATTTCTATTTTTCTGTTAAGAGACTTGCAAGCACTTTTATCCCTTCCTTGCTTGCGTCTTTATTAATCAAATGACAAGTAAAAAATATCAAGAGATGCAGAAGGCAAGAGGAGGAGCAAGGACCTAAGTAATGCAGGTGGACAGACTGCAGCTGGTGCCCTCTTCTCCTAG
Source organism: Pachyuromys duprasi (assembly GCA_028658305.1). Classification (NCBI taxonomy): domain Eukaryota; kingdom Metazoa; phylum Chordata; class Mammalia; order Rodentia; family Muridae; genus Pachyuromys; species Pachyuromys duprasi. The sequence continues at coordinate 55,022,351 of CM053764.1, forward strand.
CCACTAGGCTCAGCCTGCAAGGACCTCTGTGACCATAGATGACAGCCACATCGATGTTAAAGCACAAGCCTTCCACTTACAAAGTCCACCAGGAGCTGCAGAAAGCCTGGTGTTCTTTATGGCTGGGTATCACTGTCTTATTCTTTCACCTCTCCAAATAGAAAGGCGAAGCTGTTGCTCCCCTCCCCTTTTTTTCTCCCATGGACAACTCCAATTTAAAGTGAGTTGGATGAAACCTTTCACACATGTAGAGATTTACTGGACAGGATGGGGTGGGAGAGGGTAAGAGGGGGCAAACAAACAGCAACACCCCTCCCCTCCTTTCCCCAATAAAGAAGCCTCTTAAGACAGAACTGCGACCACTAACAGTGGCCACATTGCACCGTAAATGTTTACAATGACCATTGCTTTTAGCAAGCATTTTCCAAGTGGTGTTACTAAAACACCGAGGCAGTGAACTGGCCGGCAGAGACTGAATCGGTTCTCTCTGCTATGATGTCACGCACACAATTGAGATTCTGTGCTCTTTGCACACACTATGTTATCGAAAGTGCAAAGCCATTCCAGCCATAAGACAGGCAGACAGTCATCAAAGAGAAAGAAAAGAAAGCAATTAATGATAGTGTCTCAAGTTGACACAATTTTCTGTAACTGCAAACAGACCATTCCCAAGGCCTGTAAGGACCCAAGTTCTTGTCACAGCTGACAGGCCAACTGATGCCAAGGCACACTGCTAACTGTTACTTTTGAGAGGCCAGGCGTGGCTCCAGGCAAACTGTGCGTGTAATTTTGTTTCTTTCCCTTAGCCTATTGTTTTATTCCCCTTTGAGTTTCACAGATAAAGATGCATAGAGTTTAAGCAACTGAAGTGCTCAAAGTCATACAGCTAATTAAGTGGCAAATTTGAGATTCAGAATCGTGTAGTCCCGTTTTGGACTTGAAATGTTGAATTCGGATGGTCACGTACTGTGCAAAGTGACTGATGATGGACTCCTAGCAAAAGCTTTGCTGAGTTGTGGCTTGACCACTTGAGACACTGAGCCATTTTGTCCAAAGGGGATACTGGAGGCTTCTAGGCAGAGGAGCTCTTGGGAGCCACTACAAGAAACATCCCTTCCAGAATGAGGTTCCCCCAAGAAACAGCCAGCATACATATACAGTTGTTTACTGGCTCTGGAGGCAGAGAGACACACAAAGTCATTTGCTAAGAGTTTCCTGGGATACAGTGATGAAAAGAACTCAGGACTAAACTCGAGGACAGTAAGAAAGGAAACCATTGTTAGCTACGAACTAAAACACAGTATAGACATAGCTTTGTCTGTGTGCGCTGGACTCTACCTCTGCTTCTTCATTTTGACAACTGCAGTTCTCTTGCACTTATTACTAACAGAGCAGATGCTGTGTTTGCTATTGCATTAGACCTGGCATATGACAAAAATGTCCACTGCCAACATCGTGAGCATCTTGGCCTGAACTGCAAGTGCCTTAGAATGATCCAGTTACTCCTTGCTACCGGTCGCTTGAAACACTGACTTGCACCAAACCAGGTCCAGTTGAAATCACACTTCTTCCTGGTTCTGTTCCTTATGTCACTCATTCTCACAAGATCTGGCTTCATCACAGGCTCAGGATTGGCACAGAGAAAACACTGTGGATGCTAAGCACATCACAAGTCTTTAATATGTTCTCAACACCTAACTAAGTTGTTACCCAACTTCAATTTATTGCATGCTCATCAAAAAATTAAAGGTAACGTGAAGAAGAACCTGGTGAATGATTGAATCACTTCTCATCACTCTGGTTATTTTAAATCTTCAGTAGCTATAACTCTATCATAGGTTATAGCTTTATTTACACTGATGGCAACACATTCTTTATTTTCAGGTATGTGCAACAGATCATCTCCTATCTCAATGCTTTCTTCACCTTCAGCAGCCAAATGGTAGTTCCAGGATCACAAAAATGTTTCATTAGGAGGTGTGGAAACATCAAAATAGTGTGTGTTGTATCTGCCAATAAATAGCTCTGTGACCTCTAAAGATACTATTTTTCTCAGTTAAATGAAGGCTGCATTTTTTCCTTAGGAAAGATATTTCTATGACTTTATAATAATGACAGAAATGAACTCTTATTCCAATGTGTATTATTGCCTTTTATCCTATATATAGCGGCTTCCAAGGAAGCCTTCTAAGGCTATTGGTCTACCAGGTCACAGAAATAACAAGGAAAAAACCAGTATTCCTTTTTTTTTTTAAGGCAGATATGTTTGGGTGCATGTGTGAATGTGCAATGCCTACCACAGAGGTTCAAATCTTACTAAATGCATTCATGAAAGCATGGATAAAAGATTACAGGCAAGATGCATATCAGAGTAAGAATAATATTACAACAACATAGGGAAAGATAGGCATTCCTTGGTTCCACCAGAACAGATCTTAGCTTCTCATATCTAAGAGCAGCATTCTCCCTTCTCCCTTTGAACTCCAGTACCGAGGCTCATGCCTGAAGCATGGATAGTAACTGCTGCTATGGTGCAACTTTTAAAAAACAAAATGGCTCAAGTTTGGATACCATGAGCTCAATAAATCCATTCCACTGATGAAGCCCTAGGTCAAGCTATATGACTATGAAGAAAAAAAGCTGGGAGTCCTAGAAATATTTCCATGGCCATAAGACAATTAATTAATACAGCTTCCACCACTCGCCATCTTTAGGAAACAATGCTACCATTCCTTAGAAATGATGAGAGAAAAATAGCAAAGGTATGAAGACCAATGGGATGGAGAGAGAGATGGGGTAGAAGGAGGCCATGGAAAAGAAACGCTAATGATTTTATATATTTACCTTGTGAAATCCTAAATGAAGGAGATGATCTACTTCTCTAAACCCAAATATCTTCATTTGTTGTCTGAATTAAGTAAATACAGACGCCATCCCCAAGCAGCCATTTCTTGTCAAGAAGTGAGAGAATACATGAAGACTCAAAGGGAAACTGATTAGAACATGCAGAGGCGCCAGGGACCACAGGCTGTGTGGTGGTGTTGACACCTACTTTGACATTGGACTTAAGTGCATAAAAGGGCACTTAGTAAGATTCTATGACTGGCACACTGTTTGAGGTTTAAACTACAAAGACTTATCTTCACAATCATTCTAAGACCAATCATCTATCCAAGTGGTGGGCCATCCTACTCACATTGTATCATTAGGAAATATCAGGCAAGAGAAGGGTCTAAATATCTCTGTTGTCATACAACTAAATGAGGCTAGGAATCGGGCTATATCCTATGTCTTTTCTGTCCAAACTCCAGGTCAGACACGATAGCCCTTAATCCAAACAGCCCTACAAATTACCAATGGTCTAAGCTACCTGAAGGTCAGTTTTTGTATCAGTAAGTGATATTTACTGATGATGAATAGAATTACCAACCAATTCTATGCTGTGCTTTGAAACAGAAAACTTGACATTGACTGATGCTTCAAGCAGATGCCTTCCTCTCCTGCGTACCAAGAAAATTGTTATGAACATGGAGTCTCCAATCTGTTAAGAGTTCTGAATAGCCATGGTACACTGCAAAACTATTACCCCGTCTCCCCTTTCACTGAGCTGAAAAAAGAAAAATTATCTTTTTTTTTTTTCTGTTAAAACATATGGCCCTAACTACTTTCAACGGAAAACAAAGGCATGAAATAATTACCAAATGTAGGACACTCTGGCACAGATTAAAATGAAAAAAAAAATTGGTATGCAAATTGTCAACATATATAGCCAATCAGGTTCCCCTCTCTGTTACTTATTCCAGTGCCCATCTCTCCCCCATGTTTCCCTGTGCTGAGGGAAAAGTTTAGGTAAAATTAACTAGCCATAGTTCCCTGACTTAACTCAAAGCAGAGCTTCTAGATAGCACAAGGCTAGAAGCTTCTATATGTTCAAAAGGAACGTGGGCAAACTATTCAATAAGGACAAAGTTATTTCAAAAATTCTTAAAGGAAGTGAGGGATTAAGAAGAGTCTAGTATTTCTAACAAGAGACCATAAAATAGAAAAACAAGTAGTCAACAGTAATTAGTTTGTGTCTTCAGGCACATTCAAAACATAATTGAGTTGGCTTTCTTTAATTGTGAGATTGCAGGTATTTTTCCATACGATAATTTTTTTCTTCATTTTGGAGATAAATAGTTTAAAGATTTACTACTAGCTATCTTAATAATATTTTGGAGTAAGGCCAGTGTATATAAATGTAAACAATAGTAATTTCTTTAATAATACAATCAGTACATATACTCCTTTGATTTCTTTTTTTTTTTAATCACATTTTAGAATTTCATTTCCAAGCAGTTCACTGGAAAACTGGGGAGTTTTACATCATATTCAGCAAAAAAATTTCTATTTTTCTGCATCCTTATCCAGTTTTACTGTTTTCATAGAATGAGTTTGGGTATGTTCCTCCAGCTGAGAAACTTTGCATTAGCTCTTCTGAGTTCTTGTGGAATTCAAGAGCCTGGTTCTAGGTTTTTCTTTACTATGAGACTGGACTGCTTAGTCTCATTGCCTGTCATTAAGTTTTCAAATTTTAAAATACACTCTTTGATAAATGTTGATAAGTAAAACTCTAGAAAATTATCTGCTTATTGAATATTTTTCCAGTTTATTAGACCATAATATTCCAACCTATTCCCCATTGATTTTCTGGATTTGGGTGGTATACATTATAATATCCTTTGATTTCTAAGAAGGGTAATTTTAATAGGCATCTTATTTTGCTTAATAATCTCAAATTTTCAAAACAGAAATGTAAGATCCAGATTTCTTAATGTGGAGCTAAGGGGAAGGGTTTTAAAAGTTCAATCTTTGTTCAGATAATTAGCAAGGATTAGGTCTTCTGTCTGGAACTTCATAATCAATAGATTAAGAAAAAACTGATATGTATATATTACATATGTAATATGTATCTGTCTGTGTATAAGATAATATTAATGTCAAAAGCTTATAAAACATGGGCAGAAGGATAAAAAAGGAGCTATGTAAAAGGTAGGAATTTTCTTTTAGGTCATGAAAGTGTTTAGGAACTAGTCAGACACCATGATGGTTCAGCATCCTAAATATACCAAATATGCCTGATTTGTTCACTCCATACTGGTTAATTTTAGGTTATGTAAATTTTAGCTTAATTAAAAATCAGTCAACAGAAACAAACAAACAAAAAACCTAAAAGAACACATACCAGGTCTATAACTTACATGCTGTCCCTAAGAAAAGTTCAGACCCTTGAGCAGGGAAGACCCACCTGGAAGGAGGACCTGTGTGTAGGGAGGATGACATCATACAGACCAGAGGTCTTAACTGCTGCCATTTTCTAGAGAGACAACTTAGGTAGCTAAAATTCAAACTGTCCTTTTGCCAAAGTTCCTCACGACCTTTGTCAGCAGGATCAGTCCTCCTCCCTTCTATGGGAATGAGCCTGTGTTAGTTTCTACTGCCCATCTTAAATCAGCCCATTGTCTATGAGGAGTGGCCACTGTAAGCAGGAGACCACCTGTTGAAATTTGGCTCTATCACTGATGAGCTGACCACAGGCAGGTCATCTACTCTCTGTGCCATGTGACATTCACTGGGGAATGAGACTATACCATGACAACGTCAGGTCTCAGGGTCTCTTGTTTGCACAGCCTCTGGTAGCCTGAGGCTGCTGTAAATATTTTTGACAGTTTTCTTTAGTAGAAAACTTCTCAATATGTAGGCAACTTAATCCTCTCTTTTCTCTGACAAGTCCACGGAGGAATGGGTATTTGTGTGTGATATCAGGAGAGACAGGGACTAAATATCCTCCAACAAAGGCTATTTCAACAAATGTTAGTGGAAAATTTTAGCATCTAAAAGGGCTTCCTTAGCTCTTTGCTTTTAAAAATGTGTGTCTTTCTATGAATTCTAGGGGTCTTATTTCCCATAGAATACAATAGCCCTTTAGGCTTATTTTAGAGGACAATCAGAGCGAAGGCTTTCCTAGAAAACAGTAAAATGCATCCAGTAAATAAGGAAAGTAAACAATGTAAAGAAAAAGAAGCCCTCTCCAACGGCAAGAGTTATGCATGAGATTATCAGCTTTGGAGGACCTTCCCATAATCTTTCATGTGTCTCATTCAGAAAAAACTGTCGTTGGACTCATGAATGGGACTTTTAGGGGACCACAGGTAAGAACATCTGCCCTTCCTTGAGGGAGAAGATGTTAGGTAGAGGTAACCTAACTAGGGAAAAAAAAATCAGGTTGCCATTGCACAGCTGCCCATAACTGATGTGCAAAGTTTCCCAAGGCACTCACCAATGTAGGGTCTATGAATCTGATGTGCTGTGGTTGCAGTGTGTGGAGCTCAATTTTCACATCCTATAGTCTCCAAGCATAAAAGCTAAGACTGCATAAAGCTATACCAAATCACAAGCTGATTGAACACTTTAATCCTCCTGCTACACTCCATTCTGAAACTAAACTACAGCCATAGGCTGGGAACTATGCACCACTTAGGGATGTCTGCTCTAGATGAGAACTCAGAACAGGGCTCCCTGGGGAAAAAAAGAGCATAGAACACAACTCTCAGTTGCAGGCCACTCTAAAATAGCTCTCTCCCCTTCTATGTTTTCAGGGATCTCCCCTGCACCTCAGTAACAGGTTGGTCCAGACCACCCCTGCCATTTACACATGTTCCACCTTGCTGGTGGTCTGCTCTACTTCAATGTATTTCATGTGACAGGTTGAGTAATTCTTCTATCACTCTTCCCTTTGTTTTTCCTGGTAAACAAGATGCCAGGTGGCTATCTTCCAGTTAATATTCTTGAGTTTTGCTGCCTTAATTCCCACTTCCATGCTTGCAAATGTGGGAAAGGTACTGTTGTCTATCTCCCTTCTGAAGCCAGCGTTTCCCAATCAGTGTTAGCAGAACACATTAAAGATGCACACCAGTTTTCTTCTATCCATCCTGCTCAGCTTTAAACTATCACTTGTTCATAGATCTGAATTGATTATCAGCGGAATTGCTTAGCTGTCCTGCAAAGTTTCTAGCCACTCTCAGAATAAAGAACTTAGGAAAAATACATTAAAGAGGTTTTTTTCTAAGCAACCAAAATAAATCCTTCTTAAATAGGAAAGATGAAATCTACTGCCTCCTTCTAACTTCAAACTGATAATCTCAAGTGAGAAAGCTAGTCCAAAGAGCAGATATAGGATTTCAGCCAAGTGCATGTCAGAGACTTACAGTTGGTGGAAGAAGCCTGAAGCTCTGGCTATTTTTGTTCCCTGAATTCCCTGTGTTCTGCTTTTGCACTTAAAGCCAGATGCTGAAGAGCACAATATCAAGGAGAGAAGAAACATGGGCTCGGAGGATCCAGCAATTGTCCCAGGATTTAGAATCCCCAATGTTAGGACTGTTGAGTGCAGCGTGTAAGAGAGAATAAAGGCTTCCACTTCTCGTATTTCTTCAGAGCTCAGGCAAAAGAGGTAGCAAAGACTCTCAGCTAGGATCTGAGATTGGTTGGATGCCACTCAGCTTCCACGACATCTAAACCAGGGTATGGTTCGTGTTCATCCATTTTGGCCGTCACTGGGGCTTTGGCTTCTGCTTAACTACCACAATTGATATTGGTGCCAGTTTCCCAATAATGATGGTTCTCTTCTGTTATATATCAGTTACATCAAAGAGGACCATCTCACCATGACTGTTCTTAAGGTGAAGATCTCTGGTGTTTTCTAAAATACTCTGATGTAAACCAACTGGGTGAGGAAGTACTAAGATTTGCATTTCCTTGAAATGTGATGCTATATTTTGAGCTTCTAATTGGAGAAAAAAATTAAACTGCAAGCAATTAAGTGTGGAGGAGTGCACCAAAGGTGGCTCCTATGTGGGCATATGGTAAATTGATTTGCCATTGAACTGGGAGGCTAATATTAGGAATGGGTGAGCCAAGCCATGTTTTGTGTTTGTTCAGTGTCTCATATTATTTTTTCAAATGTCATGGGCTCAGCGAAACCCAAAACACATTTCCTCAGCACTTCTCCCTTTTCAACCCATGTGTATTTTGAGAGAAGTTTAATTCATATGTTTCTGATTTATTTACATGCAAGTCATCAGAATGTTGTTTTGTACTAGCTATTTGATGTCCAGGAAGCCTGTTGAGCCTTTCCTTTGAGGTTTTCTCCACCACCACCCCCAGCCCCAGAATCAGGAAGCAATGATTTGCAAATAGTAAAAGAGCTGGGGAAAATGCTCATCAGAATCCTCAGTGTGTCTCCTCAAAGGTTGAAATTTTGTTCAAAACTCAGATTGTACTAAGCATGAGTACAATTTTAACTTGGCAAACTGTATTTTGGTGTTCCTAATTGACACTGTCCTCGAAGTTACTGATCTCTTCCTTGTGAACATACTCGTAGTGGATGAATACCACAAACAGATCCTAAGGAGAGAGGGCAAGCTCTTCAGGATGGAGCTGACGGAGTGCGTGACCTGGCATCTGGGGACAGCCTCAGCCTCCAGAAAGAGAGCTAAGAAGCCAGATTTTTCTCATGTAGGAATTTAACTTTCATTCTCTCTTCCAGCTCATAAAATGAACACTGACCCACGTAAAGGTTGCTGGTTGTTTGCATACATTTAAAAATTACCTCCATAAATATTTCTCTATTTGTTAATAACTAGAATCTCAGTAATATATAAATGAGAGCTATAAAAGATGAGCACCCAGTAATAATAAGCCAAATAATGTATTTTGTTGTTGTTTAGAGTTTCTAACAATGAACAGAATTTGGAGAGATGTATATGCTGACTTGCATAAGGCAGCCTTTCTTTTTCTTTAATAAGGATGAGGACACGGTGTATCGGAAACACATGGGGAGACTTTTCATCTTTTAATATCATTTGTGTCACCACAAAATCGATCATTTCAACAGATACACGGGGGTAAAATTTTATAAATCCAAACAAAATTTTGAGAGCTGTTGATAGTTATTTTTGTTGTTCACTTTTAGAAGAATTATAAAAAGACAAACAAACAAACAAACAGAAAAACCTGATTGTCTCCCTGGTCAGTTTTCCTAAATTTCAGATTGAACACCAAATTACTATTGGGCAAGAAGCAGAGAGGCAGTGTGGAACGGCACCGTCTGCCTCTGTGGTGTTCACACACAGGGCCATGCTTCCCGTCAGACTCTGTGTCCTCTGGGTGAGGAGGCAGGGTAGCAATGCTGGGTAATCTGAAGCGGCCTTGAGAGATTTTAACCCAGACCTGCTTCAAAGTAGAGGCAGCTCTCTTCAAGGAAGTTTTTTTTTTTTTTTTCCATTTTCCACTTCAGAACCAGAATGGTGTTAGAACTGAGAAGATTCAAAGTGTTTTCTCAAAGCAAATATCTCTCTAGCAGTTATTAAGTGACCTGGCCTCTCCCAAGACAAGCCAGCAATCCATGCAGAGATCTGTTTGCAGTGATGAGCCACTTGTGCTATGTATTTCAGGAAAGTAACACGCACAAAAAAGTATAAATGTATATACATACATATACATATATATATGTATATATAAAAGCATCACATTGGACTTCTTAATACAATGAGCCCAAAGCAGCTAATGGTGGTACAAACAACAGGTAACAATGCTTAATTTTATATATGTGGACACTAAATTAGTCAAATATCCAAATAGCAGCTTTTAAAGTACGTGACTACAGTAAATCAACTAATCACTAGTTGCTTTGAATGCAAACATATCCTAGCATTTATTCCCATGTAAGATTAGAAATTGTCAAAGTCAGGACCATTATCACATTCCTAAGACTCAGTCATTTAGCAAAGCAAGGAGAAGGCTTCCACACAGAAAAGAAGTAGGCTTAGGCAAATATCTCAAAACACAGTAATCATCAGAAAGATATACTTGCTTTTCTCTCTACAGAATCCAATATATGGAGACTTCTTCATACCAGTCAAGTTCATGACCTTTTGAGACATAGCAAAGCTGGTCTAGAGAACTAACAATGTGATACCTCACATTTCTTTTTCTTTTTCCCTTTTGTTTGTTTTGTTTTGTTTTTGAGACAGGTTTACACTGTGTAGCCCTGGAACTCAACATGAAGAACAGGTTGGCCTTGAACTCACAGAGATCTGCCTGCTTCTGCTTCCCTCATGCTAGGATTAATAGCTTGAGCCACCACAGTTAGGCAACCTCACAATTTAAAAAAATTTATCAGGGGACACTGTTTTGGTTTTGTGATTAGGGGTGTTGCAGTTCTTCGGTTTTCAACTGAATGAAATTAATACAAACACATACATAAAAGATACCAAATTGCCTTTCAAACTATGTAACCTACTCATCGTGTATGTTGTTTTCAAATGTAATAGTTGGAATAAAAAGGAAATATCTGCTTGGTGGGCTACCAGTCTGTGCAGCAGAGTACACATGAATCTGAAAGCATCATAGAAAATATTCATGGGCAACATGAAACATGTTTGTAATGTTCTTTTTCCCAGTTCCCACAAGAGCATCCCCTGGCCTATCAGATGCTGGGAGTCCTGTGGGGCTGGCAGTAATGAGAAGTCTCTTCCTGGGCACCCCTGCCATCACAAATCCAGGAAAGGAGAAGACACTGTGTGGCGGAAGGTGTCCAAGCATCTCTGTACCACAGGAAAAATGCTCACAGATATTACTTTCCCCACCTTACGGTGGAAAACGCATCGGCAGACAGAATCTGACAGACCTCCTCCATGTCGTCCCCCTGGCCCTTCATGGCATGAGCTCAAACAAATTCCATGAAGTGTCTTTTTAAAATACACACACACACACACACACACACACACACACGCATGCACGCAAATGTCTACTGCCTGTATTTTTCAGCGTCATTTCAATGTTTAACAACCTGAACTAATAGACATTTAAAAACACATCTTTAGCTTCTAGGGGAGGGATCCAATCCCTACCCCAACTTGTTTGTAACTCCAGCACGCTCCCTCCTGACCATCTTGTTTAAATGACCTGCTCTAGGATTTTAACAGACTAGTGGACAATTCTTTTTGTTTGTTTTAATTGAAGGCCCTTAATGTGGGCCACATGTTTCTCATGGTGATTTGGACATGCCGAGGAGGCAGGGCAGGGAAAGCAGCGTGGTAAAGAGGTGGGGGAAGGTGGGGAGCGGGGTGGATGATGAAAAGACCAGTTCCACAAGCAAAGCACATTAGCAACCCAGAGTGGAAAGGGCCGGAAGGAAAACCCACCCACCTCACCCCTGCACTCATTCTATCAACCTGCAATTGCTGCAATCAAAACCATATGTCGGTTCTTCCAGATCTTTCTCACAGGACAAACATGCAAAGGGCCTCAGGCCTGGCGTTGCCATCAAATGGTAATTGATACCATATGAGCCACAAAATAGAAAAGCACATGCAAACAGCAACCTCTCCCTCCGCATGGCCCCCCTCCCCCCTGCAGCCCTTTCTTGGCCCCTTGAGAGGGATGAAATTGCAGGTCTTGCCGGGCTGCTAAGTGCACCATGCACCACGAAAAACAAGTGTAGGAGGCTCCAGAAACCACCTGTAAATGAGCGAAGGAGGAGGACCCACCAGCCAAGAATGAGGCCCTGAGAACAGGCAGGGGCTAAGGGTCACCCTGGGTTATAGCAAGGTCATCGATCATGGGGGAGAATGAGCACAGGTGTGAAGCTGATCACAGGCCTAGAGGAGGGAATGACCCTCTGGTCCCTCTGCATATCCGGCTAGGACAAGCCTGTTCCTGCTAAAGCCACATCTGTCTTCCTTTCCTCCCACCAGTGAAAGAGTGGGAAAGTGGAAACCACTCTCCAATTAAAAGGTGATTAGAAGCAAAGTGACCCCTATCCTGTATCTGCTATTCTCCTTGTTGGAGGCTTTCTCCGTCTCCCATTGTTCACAGGAGTGAAAAAGGAAAGAAAAACTAAGAGAGAGAAAGAGAGAAATAGGGAGGGAGGGAGTGAAAAAGAGAAAGTCAAGCAAAGGAGCAAGCTGGAGGTCCTGGCAGTTGCTGGCTGGCTGTTAATACAGTAGGTAAAATCGTCTCTTGTTTCTACCCGCACTGACAGAACCGCCAAGTAGCACACGGCTCTCGCCTTTGCATGTATATATTTTCTTATTAACTCGATCGGGCAGAAATTTGCAGAGATTTGTTTGGATCTGGAAGTCACAACAGAACGTCAGTTTTACAAACCAAGGCTCATTCTGTGGTGGAATGTACAGCCCTGGACCAAACCATTTCCCCCTACACAAGCTATTTGTTCCAGTTCCTTCAGCATCCGCTTTTGAGCAAACAACTGAGTCTAAACACACGCGATGGCTCTCCGTGCTCGTCCTTCTGCCTAGCCCCTTATATGTGGTATTTTCATCTTATAGATCGTATGAAGTTTAAATATTTTCCAGATGGGACGAGGGAGTACAGAACCCTGTAAACACTCTAAGTTATAAAAGGACCAACTAAATACTTAAAACAGAAGATGACAGCCACATGGTTCCTCTGCCAGCGGGAAACTGATGAGTTAACACTGGCAACTGTAGGCAGAGGGACAGAGAGCAATCCCCAACCCCCAGTCTCAAGATGGGCTGATTCCTCCTCATTTAGATCGAATCTATTTATATCCTTTCTATGTAAACCGGTTCCAAAAAAAGAAGATTTAAACTCAATTTAAAATTCAATACATCTCAGTGGTAAAAAAGCCAAGTATGCTTATAACCTGAAGATAGAATCCACTGTCCAGCAACAGGGGAAATTAATAAGGCCCTATTAGTTCCATACATTTGTCCTGATCCCAGCAGCCCTTTCTCCCTTTCCGTGTGGCAAGACCTGAGTAAGGTCCTGCAGCTGAGAGGCAATGCAGGCATGCCCATGACAGCGCTAAGCCAAGAGGGAGGGGGAATGAGTAAGGAAACTGAGCAGAGTGTAGTTGCATGGGGAGGGGATGGAAACCAAAGTTCTGGTGAGTGCCAGGGAAGGAAGGTAGGGGAAAGCAGATGGCAACAAGGCAAAGCAGAGTAGTGTCGCTTAGGAAGTGTCAGACCGAGCAGGCTGGGGACAGACCACTTTGGGGAGACTGAGACCTTACCTCTGCTCTCCCTTCGTGGTCCACGCAATATAACCCTGTATTTGCGCATCTGCATTGTTTAAATTTCATTCCGTGGTGGTGTTTGCTGATTGGTCAGGCATGGCTGACAGCATCAGAACTGCACTCTGACAGACAAGAACAAGCAGGACCACAGCCCAGAATTCATAGTGGGAGGCAGAGAGGCGACCTCAGGCTGGGTATATGTGGCTCAGACCTGCAGATGTCTGCAGCAAGGCCTGGGACTGGCTTGGGCGTGGGAGGGCCTAGGAGGAGGCTGGGAGGAGTACATGAGGAGGGAGGTGGGACAGGCCCAGCCACCCAAATGACCAGGCAGGCTCCAGGCGTCACCCTGGCTTGAGCCATATCTAGACCATACTCAGTAAGCTCTTTCTTGTCACTCCCTGCTCCTTTTACCTCAGAATCAAAGGTTTCTATCCCTGAATCTGTTCTTACAGAGTCAAAGTGGTTGATGCTTCCAGTCCAGGGATACTGTAGTTAAGCGTTCAGGTTCATTTATTTATTTTTATTGAGTCAGGGAATGAGGTAGCTCAGGCTAGTTTCCAACACACTATGTAAAGAATGCTGACCTTTAACTCATGCCTCATGCCTCCTCACACCTGCCATGTGCAAGGATGATGACAGGCATTTGTCACAATACCTGGCTTTCTTTTCAGGTATTTATTTCTTAAAATTTCCCCGGGACACAGGGAAAACAAGAACACCCCATGCAGGTAACTCAAGAGAGTTCTCATAGCTTATGACTGTTGGCAGTAAAGCAAGCTCAGGAAAAGTCAAGAGGGTTGAAGGTGCTTGAAAATGGGTAGGGAAATTGCCGTAGGAATAGTCAATCAAACAAGCAGAGAATTAAAACAGACTGAAAGTAAGCCAGAAAATAAAGACCAGGATCACTGAGTGGTAGGATATGCCTTTACTTTGACACTGCCATTTCCTTCTAGGCCAGGAGGGGCCAAGTGCAACTCACAGAAAGCATTAGTGGGTGACCAAGGCTCACTTTCTCTGCTCACCCCAATCTTACTCCTATCACACAGATACACACACAGACACGCAAATGCACATTCACACATACACTCTCACACATACATATACTTCCCCACACAAATACTAACCCCAATATTTAGCACAACTGAAATTACCTGTGATAAACATGGTTATTTTCCCTCCTAGAAATTTCAGCCTAGTTTTAGCCTAGCTGAATGCCTCATTTCATGCCCCTACTATCTAGATTCATGGCTGCACAATTCTGGAGAAAATGTAGAATTTAATGCGGATGTCTCACTGTCCATCAAGGTTGCTACTTTTCCAGCACATTCTATCTGGAGAATTTAGAGTTGGGGGGAGTATCACATATTCAATAATTACAGAAGAAGAAAAGATAGAAGATGAATGGAGGACAATAGCAATAGAAAAGATGGAGGAAAACAGGAGGAAATTTTGGGTAAAACACTAGCCTGAGAGACTGGATTATTAAGACCAACAGGTTCAGTGGGTAGATAAAAGGAAAAAGATACTTTGGTTGACGGAAAGGTTACTACAACATGGAAAGCAATATTTAATAAAAAACTAATCCTTCAAAAACATCACCATTGATCTAACAACAATTTTGAAAAGTGAACTTGTAGAAGAGGGCAAAACATGAGCATTTGGTTAAATAAAAACAGAAACTTTACTATGATTTCTAGTCTCCCAAAGGAAAAGGAAAAAATAAAACCCCTAATTGCTCCCCTTTACTAGGTAAACACTGGTTACTATGGCTTAATTTTACATATTAAGCTGGGAAGACACACCACTGAAACATGAACACAAGGAAAAGCTCAGGCTGAGAGAACATTTTTATGAAAAGGACAGCAACAGAGGTTAGAGACATAACCATCAGTTAGCTAGAGGGTCTGTGGAACAGGGTGATGGAGGCTGGGGCATGAGAGTCCCACGGAGGAAGAAACGGTCATTAAACGTACATTTTATACAGAGGAAAATCCAGTGTGAAAGAAATATATGCAAGTATGCAGAAACGAAT
>CM053764.1:55037981-55099425 GCA_028658305.1 Pachyuromys duprasi
CAATAAAAACAATGAAGAAAGAAAATGTTTGCTTTTTCTGTCAGCTGAGATGTCAGTACCCATTAATAAATCTATCTGCTAAATCTACTCTTATTCATGTGGGACATCACCAATTTAAAGTAAAATAAATTATCTTTAATTAAATGGAATTGTCGTCTTCCTCCTGCTATCATCCCCAATTATTCTCCTTAATCAGCCCTTTAGGGAGAAGGCGAGATAGAACGCTGAAAGGCACATTGACTATAAACAATTTCTCTTTCTGTCAGGGGATAAAATTTTTAATTTTAATTACAGTTTATAACTATAATTTTTGGATATAAAGAATAAAAACTGCAAAATCATATCATTTATGGAGGCGGGGGGAAAAAGTACACGGTCACTTCCAAACTCCCCTTTCCCCTTCTTGTGAACGCTTCAGATGAAGCCATTTATGGACAACAAATTAATTGATTCATTGTAATTTATTACTTTTGTTTCTAGTACAAAAAGTAGTCGTTTTAATTAATACCTTAAAGCACACAGCATTAGCTGAATGGCATCTTCCATGGTAGTTTCAGGTTGTTAAAGCTTTCCAAACCTGGGATTTTTGAATGGTATCAACTTATGTTTAGACAGAAACAGCATATGCACTTTAAATATTAAGACAGGGCATCGGGTAGCAGACATGGCTGCACGAGCTGCTCAATAACGTCTCCTCTCATTCCCGCCTCCTTTTTTTGAGGGAGGAGAGGAAGGCACCAAGACTCTACCAAAAAGCACTGTATACTTTAAGCACGTGACATACTACAGACTTATACCACTTCGGCCCCTTATGAATGCAACAAAGCCCTCTAAAATAAATGATGACATCAACAACCAATTTACATAGTATCTCCATCCCAATCTCAGAGGCACATGAGCGATGAAGAAGGAATTTAGGGGTGACTGGGACCACCTCCGTAGCAGTCCTCCTTCTGGTACTGCCAGAGAAATTCAGGTAGGTTTGTGTATGTGCATTTCACTCATTGCTGTGGCCCTCTGGTATGGGTGAAGGGGTTCCTTTCTATTGGAAGAGTGCATATTAATTATTTACAGATAAACGGGCTGGGGCACTGACTGCTTACTGACTACTTACTGTTACTTTTAAAAATGTATTTTTTTTTCCAGGGTGTAGCACTGTTTTCATTTAGCATGCCTTTGAATTGCCGCCTACAGAAGTAAAAAAAGGAAACCGCAGCTATACAAGCCTGCTGACTTTCTTATAAAAGAACCAGTTTTAAACTTGTTTATACTACTGATTCCAAATGAATTCAAGATGGTGGCTAGTTAAAGAAAGAGAGCTCATGCCAGGGAGTTTGATCAAAGAACTTCAATTCAGCAATGTTCAGTTTTAATTGACCACTAATTAAGCTACATTAGTCCAAGAACGGTCTGTATCACTTCGAGTAATAAAGAAAAGAATTAATTTAACCCCATGTCAGTCAGCTTTAGTAAATTCTTCTGAAAGCAACTTCTCAAACGACAGGCATGAAAGAGGTGTCTAGAGCAAAATGCCAAAAGTGGTCTACAGAATTCAGAGAAGACAGGGGACTTGGTTCTCAAGTGCATTTGTCACTTTGCTAGTGATGTCACCTTGCAGGTGTAATTATCTTCATTACAGATACAAAGATGTCAGCTTCACTCCCCGGGTTGCAAAGGGTTGCTTTAAAATTGGATTCAAAACATGGCAGCAGACCAGCCAATTTTAACTTTCCTGTATTCTCGACAAAAATAGAGTGGATTTGCAAAATCATGAGAATTTTCAAAGGCTTGGAACTCTCTTCTGGGAAAAGTAAGTTGAGGGGCTGGGGAAAAACAACTGCAATAACACCACCAAAAAAGCTCATTATAATTAGGAACCACAAGCTATGAAGCCATGGCGGCAGCGCACAGGGCGCATGTGTTAAAATGGTGTATTTCAAAAGAGCCAGTTGCAAATTTATAATTTTTCCCTACGTTACCCTGCAAAAGCAAAGAAAGAAAGAAAAAAATGCTCACTATTCTCATAAAAGTGTTCCAGAAAGGGGAGGAAATATAATCAAAAAATGGGGTGAGGTGGGGGTGGCAAAGGATCCTACTTCGGGATTTAAGGCCAGAATATAAGCTTTAAGAACATATTGTTTCACAACTCAGTCTTCCTGACTGGTGAAGTCCTTCACGTCAATCCCGAGATGATGTCCTATGATCTCATGACAGATATCAAATGTGTAAAATATGTTTGAATCTTAAAAATAAACACTGGTGTCAATGGGATGGTGGCTCGTATTTTATATTAATTAACCCCACCCACCATGCCTGCATGAATAGCATTGATTCTTACTGCACTGAATGCCACAGGGTCACATACTCCTAAAGAGGGGCATCCTTGTGGCCTCCATGCACATTATATTTTGCTTTAATGATTTCTGGCAACCAACTGCTGTATTTTCTACAATAGTATTTAATGAATAACCTTTTTATCATTCTGCCAGTACTCATTAAAATGCACTTGTTTCTGAGATGCAATAGCTAGCTATATGAAACCAAAATATTAATGCAAATTGGCATTGCTAAGTTTAAAGCAGTATTTGCATTACAGGAACTAAACACAGTTCAAACTGAAAGAGCGCACAGAGCACAAATGCCTCTTGACACCATGATTATTACTGAGAGACCATGGCTTGCGATAGCATTAGTGAGCCCAAGCAGGAGTATGTGCCAAGCACCCTAGTCTGCACAGGCAGGCAAGATGGGGAAACTTTGGCATTCCTCTCTCCTATTCAAGTATGTAGGAAAGGTACCAAGGAACTTAGGAATGCATTCCTCATTCTCATGAATACCTACCCCAACAATCATATTATCTGCCTCCAGAAAACTACGACTTTTTGATAGAACAAGGAGGGCAGATATAAGAGCAGTCTGACTTCTGTGGAGGTCGAGAGCCTTTCAGCCAAGGTTCTGCCTTACTGTACAGAGACATGGGCATACATAGCAGATGCATCACTTTCATTGGGTTGAAGAAACATCTATTGGTTGTCTACGATAAGCTAACAGATTTACAAAGATGTCTTAAGATATGGCGGATCCTTTCCTTCAAATTTTCATTGGTTGAGGTAGGGGAAGGGGTTGCAAAGTGCCTGCTCTGTGCAAACAAAGGGCCTGATCCTTAAGAAAAGACTGAGCAAACCAAGCACTAACATTAAATGAAAGCAACAAATATAATGGGCTTGATCATCTAAGATAATACAAGGGTCATGAAAATATCAATTCTTATCTCAGAGTTGATGTTATCTAAAGTTTTTATTTTTTTAACAAAATACCATATTGAAATACATGGCAAAAGGGACTCTGGTTCTTTATGATCCATATGACCTCGAGCCATCTATGAAATTCATAAGTGCTTCGGTTTCTTGGACCAGATCTTCCCAATGAAACTGCCTCTGCTATCCAACAGGTGACACTAAAGACATGTGACGGAGGACTCTGTAGTTGGTGTAAATGAGAAACTTGATTTTTAAAATCTGTTTCTAATTTTCATCAATTTATATGTAATCATAATAGGCAGACATGACTAGTAGCTATCCTATTAGTAAGGGTAGCCTTAGCCTTTGAAATGGGCTAACAACCTTTGGAGCACCTATCTTATGGGTATATTTGAGAGCATGTTCTAAAGGAACAGTGGCTTACAGATGTATTTTATCAAATGTTAATACTACAATAAAAGAGTGAGTCTAGGTTTTAACACAGCTTTAAAATACTTGCTGCCTAAACATTAAAGAAAAGGCACTCTACAAATATTTCATAACCTATAAATACACAAATATCTCATAACAAAATACATTCTGAAATCAATAATAAGCATATTATTGCTTTAAAATTATTCAGAGGATTATATCGGGGCTTACAGAATATAAAAGAAATACCCAGAGCTTAATGCATATAATCAGTCATTGCCCAAAACTGAAAACAAACCAATGATCCCTAATAGACCCTTTCCTTACAATCAATCGATGTTGTAAAAAGGATCACTATTTCCCTTAAATGGAAATGCTCAAATAAATGAAATTATTATCAAAATGGTAACCTGTACTTCTTTGCATGGTAGCGGGCAAAATGACATCTCCGTAGCTGTTTAGTATGATGCTCTACAACCCAGTAACACAAAATATGACAAAATGACCCAAATAAAAAGTCATTGTAGGGCAAACTCACAGGTATGTCAGAAGAGGGGAGCAGAAGGTCGTACCTCACTAGAACTGAGCAGGCACAAGGTGGTCAAGGCTCCAGGAAGCGTGCAGTACAGGGTGTGGGTGCTTCAGGGGCTGAAACGCTATTCCATGAACCACTGCACTCCACAATAAGTACAACTTATCTGTCCTAAACGTTCTCTAAGAACCCTAGCTGCCCACCTGGTGCCCGACTGCTATGTTCTGTCTACTCTGATCCATCCCTGGGAGAATCTTGTGTAGCCTGAGGCAGAAACTGAGTAGTGGCACAAGCTACGGTCAGACTTGGCAACTCTATCCAAAGCATGGCTTCTAGTGAGGAGTTGTGTGTTCTAAAAGTTGGCAGGTACTGAGAGTCTGTCATTAGCTCCTTCACCCTTCCTGCACCGAATGCTAGGGAAGGCAATGAAAGCCTTCTAAATCACAGCCAGAATGATACAGTAATGATGGACACTAGGCAGTGACAGTTGTTGGTAGAGTACAAATCTGCATTATTGAAAACCAGAAAAGAGTTTCTCAGGTTTGCTTTAATCTTCATAATCCTTTTTTTGATGTAGACAATATATTTAACAACGATTCAAGCAATATCCTTAATGCTCTCATCAAACACTTATATATAATTAATTATTAATTATTCTTTAGGCTAACTCCTTTTTTTTCTCTTTATGTCCTCCAGTGGAAAAAGTAATACACTTCTTCTAGGATGACTCAGATAAAACAAGAAACATGCATAGAGTTCCCAATATCTTAAAAGATAAGCTATAAATATAAATATATGTAGGGCAGGAAGAAAATATCCCTTATTGACTCAACACAGCCTAACAGCTGGTTTGAAGCCATTCCAGTAGATTCACAAATAATTTACTGTATTTACAACATTGCAAATGAAAATTTACATTTTCTAGGTAAATCATGGAAATACTTGAACAATACTATAGAGTATAGAGAGTATAGAGTGATATATCAAAAAAACTAAAATATAAGGAAATTCGTTGGAGGGGAGGAAAGGTTATGATGAAAAGCAAAGGGAAAGGAGAAGGGAAAAGAAAGAGGAGGGGAAAGGAAACGGGGAAAGGGGAGGAAAAGAGAAGTGGAAAGCTAGGAAACGGAGAGAGGGAAGGGAAAGAAAGAGGGCTAGGAGAGAGCAGGGAGAAGGAAGGGAAATAAAATCAGAGGGCAGGAAGGAAAGAAGGGAGGGAGGGAGGGAGGAAGGAAGGAAGGAAGGAAGGAAGGAAGGAAGGAAGGAAGGAAGGAAGGAAGGAAGGAAGGAAGGAGGACAGGAAGGGCCTCCATATGTGGCTCACATGGCCAGAATTAACTATAAGTGTCCAGACTCAACTTGTCTCAAGCAAGGACTTCTCTGCCTCTGCTTTGCTGAGGGGCAGTTCTGTACAGTGTTCCAGGTTTAACTCTAGAACCATATGCCGGTAGCGCCGCCCTCCCCCTCCCCACTGCGACAATCACAACGGTTTCCATCTGTCCCCTGGGAGGCACCACTGCTCTGGAGATACATGTTTGTAATCAGAGTCTGTCAGCAACAAATACCCATTTGGGTTTTCTGAAGTTTTCTATAAACATCTCTAGAAGTATCTTCTGCCCTCTGAAGCAGGGAAAAGCCATTTACACCCACGATCATTTTGAATGTGATACTGTGACCTGTAGCGTTGAAATTGGCAATCTGTGTTTGTTTTGGAACTTTTAAAATAAGCTCTATCGTGATTTTGATTATGCAATGGAAATTATTTACAACTGACTTGCTCTCATCTATATGTGATAGCCCAACCAATACATCCTATATACCTTTCTGATGAATAAACAAGCTTGAGCAATAAAGAATTGGCATTATCTGTTACTGTCTAGTTATATGATTTATTTATCTATTTATTTATCCATTCTTTTGGTAGTCCAGCCATACATTCATCACAGTCAAACCTGCCTTGCTTTCAATTCTGATTGAGTTTTGAAGGTGAAGAGCAGAGGGCCAGCCAAAGCATTGCTCCCTATTGGCAATGCATCTGGGAAGGCACTCTTATCCATAAATAATTCCACACTAGGCCAGCTGTAAGCTTTACATACTACACCAAGGAGCCTAGAATGGTTGCATTGTTAGGTAGTCAATCCATGGCTATATCAGTGCTCCAATAGCCAACTGACTTCAGAATAGAAACCTCTTAAGAGTCCAGTGGATCCTAGGAATCCCAGTTTAACTTCGAAAGATGTTTGATGGATGTACAAAGCAGAAATTCAAAATGTAATAAAGATTCTAAAAATGAGGGCTCACCTAAAACTACTCAGATACAATTTGGTTCTTCTTTGCTATTGTTTTTCCTTTTGTCCATCATCTAAAAATGGAGGAGAAAAAGGCCATAAAACTAAACCATCCTCCACAAGGGACAAGTTGAGTGTGGTTTTGCATTTCTCATTGTTGTCTCTGAAAGATAACACAGCCTCGGCTGCTTAGAGGTCAGGTTCTCTTAATGGTTCCTGTAAGTCATCTTTCTAGGGGTTAATTAAGTAAACTGAATCCTAAAAGGTTTTTATTAGCAAAACTGACACTGTAAAGTGGCGCCAGGAGCATCTGCCATGACACGAATCCTCTCACGGAGCCACCCAGCACCTCCTCGCAGGGTTCGCCCGTTCACGGCCAGCATCCCAGACGTTTGCTGCATCCCGAGACCTCTGGCAAGTGAGGTCACTGGGCTCACATCAACATAGCGAACTTTACACTCCTCTCATTTAAGTTTTTAATACAGCACAGGTCTTTTTTTTTTTCAGGTGTTAATAGAAAAATCAATTTTAAGTCACAACAGCTGTGATCACTTTAAATATCACAGCTGTCTTGGGCTGAAAATAACCAATCTGAGCACATATAGTTCTGCCGCAGATACAACAAAATGAAAATATGATGGAATGTGATCCTCTGCCCCCTCTGAAGCAGACTGTCTAATACAATGGCAAAGAGCTCCCTTGCGTTAACTTATAAAATCAAGCTCCCATTTCATTGCTGACCCAGCCAGCAGATGGCTTAAAAGAAGAGGGAGGAGCATGGGTTTTAAGAAGTAGCCCTATGCAACTGCAGAGCATGTTTAATTATGGAAATAGTATTAACTTTGGAAAGGACTAGGCTAAATGGTCGGTATCAAATTGAGAGTTCATTTATGTAAACATTTTGCTGTGAAGACAGGGGGAGATTAAGTGGGATCCATGCAACACATTAAGTGTTATTAAAGTCTGGGTGTTTCAGTGATTATAGGACGAAGACTCATATGAATTGGTGGAAACCACTGTCTTTCAGGAAGTAACAGCACTTTATCCACATCCTTACAAGCTCTAACTAGCCACAGCATGTGACAATATGCTTGCTTCCCTCTCAATCCAAATCAAATGCCATTACCTCTCAAAGAATGGACTGACAATCTGAAATAACATTTAAGATAAATAAAATAAAATGAAGACAAGGACTGAACATCAGTTACCCCACCATGTGCACAAAGTTGAACTGTACTGAGTAGCAAGTCCTCTCAAAAGTCTAGAACTCTCTTAATACTGCCATCTCTGCCACAGAGAACCTAACTCAGACGTTGGGAAAATGATACTCCAGATTAAGAGCAGAAGAAAAGAGGGGAATGCTTGAAGCAAAGCACTGGCAATACTACACATCTCACATTTTACAGAAGTTTCTCGAGGTCTTTCTAGCCTCCTGGCTAGACGTAAATCCGAAAATAAAAATCTTAAGTGTTCCTTCTAGATGTTAGATTATACCCAGGATAAAACTGAAGAGTTGGCCATGTCTGCCACTGAACAAGTTCTACTAAAAGTCTGACTTTCCGTTCTCCCTGGGGAGGTTCAATGCAGCAGGTACAGGGAAACCTTCCTGTCCTCTATTAGATGCACACTAACTTCAAAGCTACACAATATACACTGTGGTTGTTTAGCCATGACGACACACACAAAAGCACTACAAAGTGAAAGCACACTTGTTAAACATCTATCCCAACCCCCGTGTTACACAAAAGAAGCCTAGGAAAAAATGCCATCCACCCTGCTCAGAACTGCTAGGCTCCTCTGAATTGTAATAGCAGGTGCAGAAATAATAACGGGCTGGCCAATCAACTTTTTTTTCCCCCTCTGATTTGTCAGTTTATCTTAATAATGCCATTAGGAATGTAAACATTTCTGCAATTTATATTTAAAAGTCAATAAAATAATGGGGTGCGGAATTTATCCTTTTTAATTTTTTAAGTAATACATTTGATTATTTTAATCACGTCAGTACTTAACTGGATGGAGTTTTAATATGCATGTAACATCAATTTAATTTGCTTTATTCGCTAGAAAAACCTATTGAGTAATACAGTGTTATTCTTCTTATTGAAAAAAAAGGCACAATTTAGGGAGAAAGAAAGTCTAAAGCACATTTGTATTTTTGTTCCTTTCTTGGAGGTGGGACTCTAGTGCCTTCCAAACGTCTTCCATCATGGATACTTTAAGATGCTAACAAGAAGTGTGAGACTGCAGGAAGAGGTGAGCACCATGACACACTCACTAGATGGCTGACAAGAAAAACAAGGGGTGTTTCCACACCGCGGGCAAACTTTATTGGGCTCCAGTAACAGGGCTGTGGTTGGTAAATGCATCAACTATTTTTAAAATGGTGTTTGAGCTTTCCCCAACATAGCAATTCCCACTTGTGCAGGCTCATTATTGTTGTAGTCATTCAGTACTTTATAATCTCACCCTTAGGTTTGGAGAGGTGAAAAAGCTAAGTCAGATGTTAGGCTCCATTGTTAACATCCCCTGTTCATTTTCAGGTCAGCTACAATGGAAGCAGCTGGAATTCAACTCTTCCCCACTTGGTCCCACCAATTACCTCAATGTGCCCTCTCTCAAAATGAGTGTAATTTGGCCTGGAGGAAGGCACAGCTCTAGGTCCCTGGAGGAAGCCAACCAAATCCAGCATTTTTCCAGTGGAGTTGAAATCTGCCCATCACAGCTCAGTGCTCTCACACGCCCTATTTCTCAGGTGTCTCTGCCCAGTCTCTAGCCCAGCATAAGAAGGAGCTGAGCTTGAAGCACTGTCCTCTCTAAACAAAATGTTGCAGCTACAGTGCACCTTCCCGAGTTATCTGCCATAAAAGGCTGGGCTGCCCTAAGACATGAGGAGGGGTCTGAATAAAACTGGAAAGGCAATAAAAGCAGCCTGGAATTTAAAGACAACATTATCAGAAAATGGAACTTTAATATTCCTGGTAGATTTTGACACCATAAGCACACCTGTAAATATAAAGTTGTAGCTTGGGAGTTGGAGATCTCTAACACTTCAAAGAAGAAAGCCTAGTCATGCCTCTCAAAGTGTTCTCACAGGGGAGGAAATCAACTTTAAGAACTGTGCTTCAGAAGAAAATATTATTTTGCTCGACAAAATGTAACCATTATCTGTTTATCTTACATGATATGATAATGTACCATATAATAGGTTATTATGTATTTTAAAATGTTTTAAAGACTGCAGGGATTTTGATGTT
Organism: Pachyuromys duprasi; assembly: GCA_028658305.1. Lineage (NCBI taxonomy): Eukaryota > Metazoa > Chordata > Mammalia > Rodentia > Muridae > Pachyuromys > Pachyuromys duprasi. The sequence continues at coordinate 55,047,730 of CM053764.1, forward strand.
CTACAAACTCCAGGGGTAACTTCCAGCATCACCTCAGTCTACAAAATTCAATTCTTTTATTAAAATGTCTTCGTCACTTTTAACACTGTTCGTTTCCTGGAGTATACAGATCATTGTTATAAGACTCTGTCCCTCTGCTAAACAGTTTATAATTGGTTTAGGAACATGCAGGGCTTCATTTTTGTCACCATCTGTAATTTTTAATTACATATAATTTTGCCCCATGTCATCTTAGAGTTATGTTTGAAAGTATTAAGGGCCAATGAATAAATAAGATCTAATCAGACATACAAAAACCTGAAAACACTTGATCCTCCATCATTTTTCGTTTGCAATAATGATGAGCAAATGTGCCTTTGTGTAAGTCTGACAATGTTGGAGGGCATTAAGGAAAAACAACAACATCACTAACTGCATGTGCTAGGAGGCAAGCATTTAGGTTTGCAGTGGGGAGCAAACAGATGTTCCTGTTGAATTTTCTTCTCAAGGTAACAGTAACCTCTAATTTGAACAACTTTTAAAAATTTCCCAGCCATTATGTAAAGACTGATGTGTTCTCATTGGAGCAGGGGTTAAGGGGCTTTTGTTCTGTTCACGGTGCATCTCCTGATGGCAGACTACTACCCATGGCCATGGCCCACCAAAGAGAAAGGACACTGCAACACTTCTCACAGTGCCAGAGCGGTGACCCAAGATTAGAGCTGGTTTGGGAATGGACGCACAGAACTCTCACAATGTCTGCAGTTAACAGGAAAGTAAAGCTGTTTAACCAGGAAGGGATGGAGACAAAATTAATCATACTCAAGCCTTTATGCTGGCTGCTCAATTTTACTAAAATAAAATAAATTTCAAAAACAGAGGAGCCACAACAAAACAGTCAGTAGGGAAGAAATTGTGAATCAAGTATACAGAGGTGCAGGAAGCATGCAATTCTCCAGTATAATTTCCTGTTGATCAGTTGGAAAGGTATTTAAAAACCATCCAGCTAGTCCTGTTTTCCCCTGACCGACCATTCCTTTGCCTAGCCCTCTTTTCCCTGCTCAAACATCCTTCTTTCTAACTCCTGAAACAATGCCATAACCTAGTGCTGGGAGCCGGATGCTTCCCAAGTGTCAAAACATTCAAACCTACCAGAAATCAGGAGTTAAATAAAGGGAACCGCATACATATTTTCTTCCTAAGAAATTAGCCTCCCAGCAAAAATGTTCAAACTGGCGTCCATGAATCTCAAGCAGGGATTTTTGAAAATTTAATCAGAGGCAGCTTTGCAAGAGGTAGCTATAATATCTCCAATCTCAAGATTAAGTGTCTAGTGAATATTTACCAGCTTAAACCTACAGAACAAAATCAACAGTTTTGTTTTAAGGAATTAAATACAGACAGGAAAAGAAATTTATTGTTATCTTAAAATCACTACGTTAAAATATTCTGTACATCAATAATACCAAATACTAACCTAACAAAATATAAAAATATAAGTTTTTCTACATGCTTTTTCTTTGATATGTTTTTCTTAAGATTAGTAAGCAGCTAAAAAATTAGGTTTGTGATCTAAACATACTGTTTTCTGTGTTCGCAACTACACAAATATTTTTAACTAAAATGCATTTGAACTGTAAAACACATTTATAAAATTCATTTACAGTCAGCGTTATAAAATAATAATTGTTTAAAATACCTTTTAAAATGTCAACTATAATTTGTATAGTGGAAAACCTTAAAACCTGGTACTTACTTATCTGTAACTGCCCCAGCCATGTGTTTTTTTTAAAAGGGCCATATTAAATATGTACTTAGCAATGTTATTTCTGGTGTTATTAAAATATTAATCTTTTTATGTTGCCATTTTCGATGGCAAATGCGTAAGAGCTGAAGCCTTTACACCTCATGCTTTAGCTAGGAAAATGAAGCTTGCTGACTGTCACTTGTCCATAGGTGAACTTTGTTCCAAGAACAACTCAGAGATGAGAGAGGTCCTGTTATTCCGATCTTTGGACAGCCTCAATATCAGAAAGGAGTCTACCTTCATTTTCGCTTTTGAACTTTCTGAAGATGAAAAGCCTGCATAAATATGACCAAACATTGGAATTTAAACACAGGGAGCTTGCTCTCATTTGCCTTCTGAGATTTGATGACTTGACAAATAACTATTTCAAAACAACTAGTTTGAAACATGGTTTGAAGCTTGTTAGTATGAAGCAAAAAGAGCAATTAGAATAATCACAGGTTTCCCTATACAGCTTAACACATGCACACGCTGCCGAGAGCCTATGGTGTGATCTGAAATTACCATTAGGAAGAAATTTTGCCGCTTTTGTTTTCAATTTCTTTTGCCAGAATTTTATCTGTGTAGATTTGCCATGTTTTTAGCTATATGGAACTTGACCAAATAATTACTCATTAAAATTTGAATTCGGTGAACATGTAAACCTTGGAAAAAAACAAAATTTAGGGCTAGAACTATTGCTTTTCTTTTTCTTTTCCCCCCTTTGGTAGATCAGGTTATGCCCTAATGCCCAGTACTTCTTATGGGCTGAATGAGAACAGACAGTGGTACAATTTGACATAAGCTTGAGTTCACAACACTTAAAATAAACATTTCTCTGCCAGAAACATTTTTCTAATAGTTGAAGAATAATTCCTTTAGATTTTCATTTAGCTGAGACTGGGGTTCATTTACACGTAAGACAACAATGCATAGGGGAAAAAAAATCACACAAAAAATTACTTGGCCAAGTTCACTGACCTCTCCCTGAGGCAAAGCTGAATTTTACAAATGCTCTCTCATTTACACTCAGGATTTATTCTTTGGTAGCTCTTTGGATAGGATTATTTAAGGTCTTATTTCATGAAGTCCACACTTAAGGACAAATCACTGTCCTACATGCAAGCAATTTGGGTGTAGTAATGAGGGCATTTTCTATCTGAAGGTAAAAGAGCCCATCTACGTTTTCCTTTGTCTGTCCCAAAATATCATTGATTAAAGTGTTTCTCTTGCTAGGAAGGGGAGGAAAACGGATTTCACAAACCCTGCGTTTGCTGCTTCAAAAAGAAGATAATCATAACTGTCATGCTGTTCTGTATTCCTGCTGCAAGCTAAAATCAGTGTTTGGGAATGATTTTCCATTTTTCTTCTTTTGTTTATGCACATGGAAAAACCTGCTTCCCCTAGCCTCTCTCAGTTCGGAGAGTTCAAACTGAATTTAAACAAGTAATTGACTTGTCACTGAGGGAGAAGAGAACTCAGTGCTGGCTTGTCTGCACAGGAAAACCTGTGCCACAGAGAGGGCCAGGCTTAACAGTTCAGGTCGGAATGAACAGGGCAATTTCTCTGTTTCTCTGTGTCTGTCTCTGTCTGTCTGTCTCTATCTCTCTCTCTCTCACACACACACATATACACAGAGACATGATACACAAATAGTCAGACCCCAGACAAACAAAATTCAAGAAAGGTAAAGTCGCTTTCACGGACATGTTGAACAATTAACACATGGCATATACAATCTCCACAAGATGTCTGGCATCGAACCAAAAGCAGCTGAATGCAGAACTAGATTCAGTACAACACACACTGTAGAATAGGCAGAAATCCGCTTCCCCGGGGCATGCAGGAGGGTGCTTTGGAAAATGGTCCAGAGCTGGTCTGTCTGTGGAGCACACAAACTGGACTTTGCTGCCCCTGTCACAAAGTTAAATCTACGCACTGGTGACCATCTATGGCTACTAGTGTTTTCTGCTGAGGCTCTACATGGCTATTTTTTCCTAATAAAATGTATGTACAATTTTCCTCTTTCTAGTGTTTGAATCAATAGAGACACACATCACCAGATTTGTTTTTAATAAACGTCTTAAAACAGTTCCTATAAATACATTTCCTGTGACAGAGTGATTCTGATTTTATGAGTACCATCCTCTCAAAAAAAAAAATTCTAACAACCAAAATATTTGGCAACTGCGAGGGCATATTAGTGATATGATGTCATAGACAGCATTTTCTTATGGTAGAGGCAACTGGCAAGCTGTGGGAATGGAATACATATTTTTAAAAAATTCCTTTGGGCCATAAGGAAATTAAAATGCCCAAGCTTTGACTAAAAATTTGACAATTCAACTCTAAGATATAAAACTAATAATTAACATATAAAATTCACATCACTGGTTCCCCCTAAAGTTAAAAACCACAACAACTTATATTTGTTGTAATACAGAATGTACCAGATAGTGTTTTCATGCATGTGCATGTGACACAGAAGGTATAACATAGTCTTCTAGTGCACAGGGGCAGCAGGATCCTGGGCTCCATGTCATTATTTCACAGACACCTTTGCCTGCTGATCATGCTAGCATCATTGGTGAAGTTTTCCCAAAAGGTGTTTAAAAATCGTTTGGTATCGATTACGGTGTGTATGGGAATGTCTAAGAGACAGCAGGCAAAAGTCTGAACTAAGTAGGAACCCCTGACAATTGCAATTCAGATATAATTCTTTTTAACGAAATGAGTTGCATAGGCCCAATATTTAAGATCACAGATTTAAACACTGGCCAATTCAGAACAAACCATTTACTTCAATCACTATTTTATTTACCATATTTAACTACTATTCTGATCACATAGGATATTCTTTAAAGGGGAACTTTAAAAGGGATATTATTTATAAACTTGTGTCGATTTACTGATACTTCAAATTAAAAGTAATAATAATTCAACAATGGCTCATTCATACAACTGTATGATTGTTAAAGTCCATAAGCTGCGCTTCCAAAAGCTCATGTATGTATGTACACAACAGTGTAGCCCACTAGAAATAAGCGATATGTGTATATATATATATGTATGTGTGTGTGCATATATATGTTTATATAGGCTTACATACATATAACAGCACACACACATTTAATTCTGCGCCAGTCAGTACAGCTGAACTTGGCCTTCGTGAAAGCTCTGATCGGTCCCTTTTGGCCCAACTATCACAGTCTGATTAAGATCAACCCAAATGTAAGTTCAAAGTACAAAGTAAGAACAGTTCGCAAATGGCTGCTTTTTCACCCTACCTCCATTCTTTGCTATTTTTAAAATGAAATTTTGCTCCTCCATTGCCCAAGTCTTTTGGAGAGCACCACATACCGATTTAAAAAATATGAAATCCTTTCCCTTCAGAGGGCCCAGGCAAAGGAAAAAAAATAATAATAAAACAAACCTCCAGATGGCGAGTATAAACCTTCTGCTGGGGTTATACGCAAGATACCAGACACTTTCCCCCACTTAAATAAAGCCTTTCTGTTGGGGGGGGGGGGCGCTGAGGAAAACGCCACACAGCACAAATAACTTACAATATTGTTACATGCACGAATGTATCTGTAGCCACCCCCTTCCTTTTTTGGCTTAAAAAAAAAATAAGCTTATATAATCTGCTCCATGAGATGTGTTACTTTTAAGTTTTTGGTCTATTTGAACCTCTTATCTCCTCACCACTATCCATGGTTTCCAACTTAGTACCACTTTAGATAGCACAAAACCTCAGTCCAGACAGAAACTTACCCCCAATTTTCTCTCAGGCTAACCTGGGCTTCCTCAGTTCTCTTCATAATCTGCTTCTCCTTCCAATCATTTGAAAGCAAAAAGAATTTGCTCGAAGTCCTTTTCCTTAATTATTACTTTAACTCGTACCTTGTAAGTTTGTTTACCTGACTACAAACTTTCTCTCTGAGATCTACTTTCAGAAGCTTTGAAAAGCATCGATGGCTCTACACTTGGGGAGGGGGGGGGGGGAGGAAGAAGGCAACAGCAACATCCCAGGGCTTGCCGATGATAAACATTTCACGGCACCGAGAAAGGTGCGGCAGTCCTGCTCAACTTCGAAAACAAGGCTCCCCGCCTAGAATGCTCATCCCTGTGACCATAAAACTTGTCCCCAATGCCCCTCGAAGCCGGAGTTCGCTTACCGCTTTCCCATTATAGTAGTACATCAAAGAGTTGCCGCCCATGCCCGGGATGGTGTATGCGCAGTACATGGCCTCGGATTCTTTTTTTCTCCTCAGTACCACTCTAACAACTTTTATTTCAAACTCGCTGTCCCTTTTTTCACAACAATTCCTTCAGTTGCATTTTCCCATATGGCCGGGCCAAGCGTGGTGAATATGCAAAGCAGGAAGAGACCATTCCTGGCGGGCGGGGGAGGCCCCGGTGCTGCTGTCAGACGCTCAAGTTCGCGCAGGCTGGAAGGCGGCCCGGCCTGTGCAGCGCTGCAGCCGAGCACTCCAGACCGCTTCAACTTTTCAGAGGGGTTTTTATCAGTTCAGTCCCTCGAATAATGCCGATTCCTACAAATTCCTGCAGGCTTCACCTCCTTTGCTCCTTCTCCCTCTGTCTCTCTCTCTCTCTCTCTCTGTGTGTGTGTGTGTGTGTGTGAGTGTGTGTCTGTCCCTCTCTCTCTCTCTCTTTTTTTTCTTTTTTGTTTTGTTTTAGGCACCCCTTTTCTTCTCTAAAATTTCCACTCAACTGCCTTAGGGTAAAAGTGGAACAGGGTCCATTATTGAGCAGAATACAAATGCGGTTAATTGACTCCCCCTCTCTCTCTCTCCCTCTCTTTCTTTTTTGTTTTAATTTGATTAAAAAGCGAGTGGCAGGAAGGGAATCGTACGATGCACATCTAATAACTCTGCCATCTGTCTCTGCTGCTGGCTAGCTCCCAGCATTGTACGCAGCTGCCTGAGAACTCGATTCGGGGGGGGGGGGGCGTAGTGGAGGAAGGAAAAAAAAAACCCACACATCTCTGACCTCGCTCAAACGGAGAGAGGGGGCAGTGTTTTCTGGCTGCTTGGTCAACAACCTACAAAATCGGGTTGTGGAATGAAACAGAGTAACAGAGCGGCCGGCCCAGGGCTCCGCAAGTCTCAGGCTCTCAGACTCGGGGCAGAGGGTGGCTGCCGAAGGCGAACTTCTCCTCCCAACTGCAGCCTGCTGCGTGGTCAAAAGCAAGCTAGCAGAATGCCAGGAGGCCAAACTTCCCCTCCTTGGGGCTGGGCATCCCAAACCCACACACTCTGCAGTCTGGAGTGCTGTAGTAAAAGAGAACCCAGCTGCAACTTAAGCTTGTTTGTTTGCTGGGTTCTAAGGCAAGCTTATTGGTTAAGTCCGAATCTACCAATAGCCCACAGCTGTCAATTCCTAAAAAGGCACCTCAGAGACCCCGATTTCAGGGTTTTGTCTCACCCCAAGAGCCTGATTTCTGCATAAATATTTTAACAAGCGTTCCATGCATGTTTTTGTAAACTTAAATTTTACTATAACTTTAGAAAAACGGAAACCTTCCTTCACCTTTATTGATCACCACTGAACAATAGAACTGCAAGGTTTCTAACAAGCAGGGAGATATTTTTTGTTGTCTTTTGAAATATATATCAACTAACAAAAGGGGATTTAAAAAAAAAAGAAAGGAAAGAAAGAGGTGGGGGGGGAGAGGGAGGAGATGGGCTGACTTGAGCTTGCCAAATTCAGAGCATCACAGGAAAGGAGGGCCTCTGGGAATTGATCCCAAATGAAACTAAATCATTTGCATATGCCGAGGCAAATGCCACCGAGCTCACATCTACTCTTCAGAATCAACTTTAATAATGCAAAGCACCTATTTCCTTACAACCCAACGCGGTAACAAAACACATACAGTATTCATAGACAACAAGGGGCTGCAGTGGACTGGAGAACAGAGCCTTAGTAAAGAGTGGAAAGTTTCAAACACACACACACACACACACACACACACACACACGGCCCAGAGGTTTGTCTAACTCACTTGCTCTGCATTGATTCCGAAGGTCCCCAGAGGTCTGTGTAAACAGTGCTTGAATTATAATCACACATTTCATTCAAATTTCATGCTTTGAGGATTTTTTCCTCATTAGAACAGTTAGTTGTCAATCTGACAGGATCCCATTTGTACCCTTTAAACCACCCTCCGTGATTAACACCCAAGGCCAGGGTGTCCACTACCAGAGGACAGTGTGTAAAACTCAGAACTCACAGAGATGCTGGAATTTGGAGAGAGAAGTTGAGGTAGGGTTGTTGCTATTATCATTCCTTTGCTGTTCTCCTAGAAACCCCTGCTTTAGGGGACTGTCACTGGCCCTTACCTGATGCCCTGGATGTGACTGCTAAGGGCCCGGACTATTTCCATAAATAATTATCACTTTTATCTACATTAAATCTCCTTTCTTAGACATTTTGTGAATATGTGAATGACTCTCCAATCATTACATACAAACTCATACTTTGTTGGGCTATAATTCACAGTTTAAAAATCTTATTTCTTTAAGAAGGGTACAAGTAAACATTTTAATTTGATAAGGTGAAACAGACTTTAAGGTCTTTCAATTTGGTGTGTGGAAGTGAAAACAATTATAATCGGACTGCAGTGTTAAGCTTTTCTGCTTAATTAGCCAACGAAAAACCCAAAAGATTCTAACATTTCAAAAGTATACATTTTGTACTGGTTAATAAAGATGTGCACCTCTGAAGGGTTATTTATGAATGATGCCCAGGGAGGCAGGGTGCATTATCATCCAGAGGGGTGTGGATTTTGCTTTGCTGCCCTTGGAGTACATGTCAGTCACAGAACTCACGTCAGTGCCTTGTCAACTGAGACAGTTCTTCAGTCTCAGACTCTGAAGTTGTGTCTCTGTGACAGAAATATCATTCGTGATAAATTTTGAGGGTGATGCGTGGGGAGTGAGCACAGATGACTGAAGCTGTGTGCAAGAGCCCATGTGTGTGATAATAATTTAAAGAGAAGTCTGGATCTTAAGTAGCCAGTTTGTAAGGGCCCCTGAGCAGGCCTTCTCCTGGTTAGCATCAGTGTGTATCAGCAATGAGGTCCCTTTCAGGACTGAGATGGCAGCCAGGCTAAGCAGTGGGCCACAGTGCTCACTCTGATACTCACCTACCAAGCATCATTGAGGATGTAGTAGATGGTGAAACTAGCCATCAATATTTATTAAATAATAAACTGATTACTAAATGATGTCAATACATTTTTTTCGTCTAGAATCTAGTTAACAATTTGTGGGTTCCCCCCCCACACCAAGAATTCTTTGCTAGGATACACTTGGAGTGAAGCGTATTTGATGCTTGTAACATTCATCTACCATGTCACATGAAACTTGACTACTGCTTTTTTAATATCCACAGAAAGGTAGACAGATATTCAGTAAGATCTTGTGGGGTGAATGAATTATATCACTGAATGAGTAACTACTCAAATCCTACTGTTTTTGAAAGTAGACCCTTGGTTAATATATTCATTCATCTACTCCACAAACACTTTCAGCTAAGCTCCATCCTAGAAGTGAATAGGACTCAGATAGGTCAACATTTTACTTAACTGTGTAGCCAAGAGATACAAGCAGATTCCTGAACACAATGAAAATTATGACAAATAATTACTGGTTTAATTCAAGTAGGAACAATCATATATATATATTTTAAAGATTTGAGCAGCAAACTGTTTCAGGTTTGTCTAACCACAGAGCTCATTAAAGCTGATTCTATCCATTTTTCCCAGAAAGAAAAACTGCAAACTTACATAACACCAGAGACCAAATAATCCTAATACACACATACATATCTGCCAAAATAAAGTAGGGTGGCTCTGAGTATGAGCTAAGCAATGAATGAACAGACAAATGGGTGGATGGACGGATGGATGACAGTCACAAGGAAGGGATGCCATGCCCATATCTATCATATAACTTGGTAGAACATGACAATTGCACGTTCTTGTTTAAGTCACTGACCACTTAAAAGTTTGTGTATTTGGAAGTCTTGACCCTTTACTATTAACTGCTACAATGCTATTCCCTTTTATATAGCATAGTTAAGTTAGGTAAATGTCAAAAATTAGGAGATAGTATATCCATCCATCCAATGACTAACAGCAAAACAAATAAGCAAGACTATACATAAAATCACCACATCTGGCAAAGATCTATCCCATTGATCTTTCTTGATGAGAAAACAGTACTCAATACGTCTACAAGGATAAGCAATTTAAAGAGTAATGACCTTTACTTGTTTAACTTTTACAACAGGTACTTTGTGAGAGGGTATTCCATTCTCCCTTTCAAGACAGAGAACTAAAACTGAAAAGCCTTAGATGACATTTCAAGAACCAAAATGAGACTGAATCGCGGAACCGGAATATGAACAAAGTTATGACCCCCAGAAGGTTGCTGCTGGCGGATTAGATTATGGTATAGACTGACACCACTGCTACTCTACAGCAGAAGAGACCCTGGCCAAGCCAGACAGCCAAGGTGTGAGTGCCAGCTTCATCCTTTATGTTGAACATTGACTCCTTTGAAGGCTTAAAGGAGAGAAGACAGCTCCCTCAGCAGACCAGCTGTGTGTAAACGAGGGAGCACTTCCTCCTTGCTTCTGAGGTGCAAGAAAATTATCACCACCCTAAAAGGACTTCAGTCCTGGAAGTTTACTAACAAGGAAAACAAAACGAAATAAAACAAAGCATAAAATTACAAAGCCAAGGTAATCTTAAGCAGGTATCTAATCACAATTAGTCTGGAAATTTCAGACCAGTAGTCTGAGAAGTACATATATGCCATGAGATATTTAACATTGATTTCTGGTGATTCCTTAGGATTCAAAAGTATGTTCCTCTATCCACAGTTAGAACAGCGACTCTTGCCACAGCAGCAGGAGGAGGTTGTCTAAGCTGCTCAGAACCTCTGAGAAAAGGAGTCATTGGTGAGCACAGTTGATTCATACCATTGGTTCTCCAGCAGGAGTCACTGTGAACAAGAGATTTAACTCCTCAGCTAACTTGGTGCGGGTTTTTACATGGGAAATGCTTATACATGGACTGCCGAATTATGAAAATTTTGAATAGGGGTTACTGTTTAATATCCAAATTAAACCGAAGTGACAAAAACCTATTAGGTTTGGCGGCATACAACTTTATTAAAGAATCTAATTACCAAAATAATGATACAGAGAATCTCAGACAGACAGCCTCTCTCCTTCTTCCCTCTCTCCTAACCAACCACCCCCACCTTTAGCTGCTGTCTCCCTCCTTAGATCCCTTCTCATTTGCTATGACGACTATAACCTGAGGTAGTTTTGCAACTGATAAACCACTGTCTTGATATTGAGGTGTTTAGAATATAAAATATTTTCTGTGCTCTTAAAAAGCAATGAAAAGTTCTACTTAAAAAAATATTTTCTTGGGAGGCTAGAGATTGCTCAGTGGTCCAAAGCATATACTCTACCTGAGGACCTGAGTTCGACTCCTAGCACCTATTTTAGGTGGCTCACCTCTGTTTGAAACTACAGTCCCAGGGGGATCTGAACCCTATGGCCTCTGTGAGCTCTGCACTCATGTGTACTCCCACAACACACACAGACACACACACACACAACACACACACACACACAGACACACACACAACACACACAGACACACACAGACACACACACACACAACACACACAGACACACACACACACACAGACACACACACACACACACCCTTAAATATAATAAAAAATTTAAAAGTTTTTCCTCATTAGAATCCTAACTTTAGTTACTACGCTCATGTAGTTCAAATAAATATGCTTAAAAGATAAAATGAAATATTTATTTTGAAATAAATAAATATGATATTAATAACCTTTAGATAAATGCTGGCAAGATGGCTCAGTACATGAAGGATCTTGCCACCAAGCCTGACTTCCTGAGTTTGATCCCCGGTACCCGAATGTTGGAGAAAATTGATTTCTGCAAATCCTTCTCTGACCTTTCCATACATACTGTGGCATGCACACGTACACATATGTGTACACACACAATAAGTAAATGAATGGGGGTAAGTAAACTACAAAAGAATTCCCAGATAAAGTAAAAGTCATCACAAAAATTTCACTGGCATGAAAATGCTCTCATGGTATGATAATTTTAAATTAGTATAGGCTACCAGATAATGCAGCTTTAGTTTGGAAGCAGTTTTTACTACTCAAATATATATCAAAACGTTAGCAGAGACTATGAAATTGAATTTCTGCCGTGACTCCCTAGATGTGAGTTCCTATGTAATCTTCAACTTGATTCTTTTATGGCTTGGGTTCATGTGTCGACATTCAAATGGCTTATGACATGACCAAATATTTATTTTCTTCATGGCTGGACAGATAGCTTGTAGTCATATTGATTGTAAGTACTTCACACTGATTCCTAAGGTAAGCTGTGAACAGTATTTGTTTTGAACCAGATTTGTTCCATAAATGTTTGACTTTAACTACTGGGCTATATTCTTCCTCCTCAGGAAAAAGAGTTCCTCCCTTTCCATTGTGTAGTATTCTTAGCAACTACACAGAACTGCTATTAAGGAGACCTATAGAATCAGTGTGAAAGCTAGGCTCCTAGATCCTTGTGCACTTCCTCTGGCTGGCCTCATGCCCCATTCTTGTGCTTACTTTCACCTTTCTGTGGTAAAGAATTCCACTAGCATGGCTTTTACATAACTGATCTCAACAGCTACGAAATTCACTGAGCCAGAGGTCTATGATGTCATTGCTCTTACAGAAGGGCCAGTCTGAACTAACCCACTATATGATAAGATAAAGTTGGACATCAGCTTGCAAGACCAGAAGACACAGATGGGTCAGTTTGACCCTGGCAGGAGTTGTAGACTCATCCCTCATTTCTCCAAGTTCACACAAGTGTGAGCACTCTCAATACCCAGACACAACATTTGAGTCTCAAATACGAAGTGAAATCATGAAACACAAACACCCATCTTCTGAAGACAGAGAAAGGATATCCTATTCAAGGGAGGGAACTCATTTCACCCCGCTCTCCGCCCTGGGCCCTCAGACTCTTCCCCCTGGGAGTACAGAAATGTTTTTTTTAATCATTTATGTTAACACAGTGTGATCCATAGCCAGTCTCTAAGCATCGCATACAAACAAACCATTTCTATTTTGGTACAATGAGGAAGCATCACACTGGACAATATGAAAACAGCGGCTGAGGAAGTTGACTCAGATTGCGGCACTTCCTAGACTGTGAGCTTGAAGGCATACCACAAATCTGAATCCAACAAAATATGAGGACCACTGTGTGTTCTTCATAGTGATGCACAGGCTTAAAAGATGCCTCAAGAGTTAAAGGGGAAATTCTGAGTCTGTCTATTTGTTAGGCTGAAGAACTACTTTTGAAAACTTTTTTTTAAACTAAAAATGGATTGATGAAGCTCCTTAAAAATCTGTACACAAGATGAACAACAGAATGACACACTTTTTAAAAACTTATGAATAGATATTTGGCTTCTCAGGACATTGCTCAATAATCGGGTGGGGACAGTATCACAATGAAAGTAATTTTCATTCAAAATAGACTAATTGTCTAGGGCTTGTGAACCCCCTCTGGAGTGGAATTCTAGCAATTTCCTGAGGTTTCTGTTGATTACATTTAATAGTTTGACATCACTGAGCAAGTAGAACAGCAAATTGCTGGACAGAGAACAAACAGCTTGCAAACACTGTAGAGACAAACTCTGGCGAAGCCTATCATACAGAGTCTAGGTAACAAGAACAAGAAAGCTTTAAAGTGAAGAATGTGCAAGGACAGCATCATGCTGTCCTCTGAGTGTCTATTTCCTATTCCTGTTTTATAAGGCTTCTGCTTAAACTGCTCTTTTGTGTAACTGGAAGCTGATCACTTTGTGCTAGAATTGATGGTGTATTTAAGGAGGAAGCAGGAAGAGGTTAAGGTTGGCCGGCCTAAGGGCAGCGCAATGGGTCACACTGGTCGGTGATTCATCTGTGTTCCAAATGCTGTGCTCAACTCTAAATGACCTGGAAGTGACCTTTGGTTCTGTCAATCTTAAGTCCCTGCTCTACACAGAACCACAGGTATGAGCATCACAGCACAGGTGAGACAAGCCTTGCATCATGTTCATCAACAGACTGGGCAAATCTCAGGAGGATCTTAACAAAAAGCTAAGGCACAATTAAGAAAAAATTCTGGGCTTCCACTAGGTATACTGAAACAAATGAGTGAGGGTCTATCTAACACTAACAACATTAAAATAAGAAGTGCTCAGCAAAAGTTTGATGTTGACATGTGCTGACTTTTAACGCTCGGCCAACTTATTCATGATGGGTGGAGCCCGGACAAATAGAATGTACAGTGGGGTGCGCAGGTGTCTTAGCTCTCTTCACTTATGGCTGAGAAAAAGAGCTAATTCACAAGGGGTTAGTACGACTGTTTTGAAATGTATACTTACATGTATTTATTCAGTGTGTGTGTGTACCACATGTACATGCGTACATGTATGGAGTGAACATCTTATAAAAGTCTGTTCTCTCCTGCCACCATGTTCATTCTAGGGACTGAACTAAGGTCGGTCATCAGGCCTCACTGCTGAGCCATTCCCCAAGCTCAGCATTATCATTATTGCTAACAAATTACTTCCCAACCGGTGACATGAAAGTTACCTCTACTTTGCTTGACAGGAGATTCATTTCCCCAAACATCAGCATTTGCTTTTCTCCAAACATGACTATAAAACACTTAAGGTAAAAAAGGACTAGGGCCAACTCTTGACCCCTAAGTCCTTTGTTACAGGATGTGGAATGTGCTTTGACATCTGTTCAGACCGTGCAAGTCATGTTTGGCCCTACTACGTACTTAACACCATCATAAGGTAACTGGAACTATGCAAAAGGAGGGACCAGAACAAACAATATGCAGGAATTTGTCAGCTTTACCCATTTAGTACACTGTGCACCCTTCAGAGTTATTAGCAACACTAAGTTGCATAGAATTAATGGTTTCTCATAGCTTTGATAGCAAAATATGTATATACTTACTTCATAAAATATGTATTTTTCTATAAACTTTCCTTAGAATCATACAATTTTTGTATAGAAATTTGTGTTATTAAATATTTACCTATTTTATAATGAAAATGATTAAATATGAAAAGGGAAGAAGATAAGTTGACTGTATTTATATTACCTAAAGACTTTAATGCCAGGCTGTGGTAGAGCATGCCACTCAAGTACTCAAGAGGCAGGCTGGACTCTCAGTTTGAGGTCAACCTGGTCTACAGGGCATGTTCCAGGACAACCAGGGCTACACAGAGAAACTCTGTCTTAAAAAAACAAATGAACAAACAAAACAAAAAATATACCTACAAACAAAAAAGTCCTTGGGCAAAGCTAAAGCCTTTGGCTCTTCAAGGGATATGTGGATGGAGACGTCTTTTCCCTCCACCCATGTGTGTGGCCTCACTGGAAAACCCACATAATCTATGGAAAACACAATTGTCAATGCTAGCTGAATTTCTAACTTGCTTTTGAAATCTGAATACAATCTGGGCATATCTACACCTTTTCTTCTTTATAAAAATAAGTCCTAGAGCTGAAAGCTCCCACCATGCCCCAAATTATACACCTTTTTGCTTTGCTTGTAGTAAAAAATCTCAGGAAGATCAACTCCAAACGTACAGTACAAACACAATTAAAAGATACTTCCATCTGAGCCTCTCTGATCACCCCTGTGATTTTTGGGGAACAGACAGACTGTGACCACAATGTACGTCTCGTCTGGACCACGATGGCTGACATTTCCAGCTCATTCTAGGATACGTCTGTTATTCCACAAATACTGAATAACATGAACTGCTATTAAATAAATCATGCCTCTATCTCACTTCCCAGCACAACAATGTTGCAGGTGTCATAAACACACAAATGGACCTCTAATATATTTGCTCACTGGATGAAGAAAGGAAGAAACAAAACATAGATCCATTTCCCTCTGTCTGACCTCAATGACAAGTATCAATTAAGTGCAGAGGTCTGGAGTGATCTAGGTGAAGGTATCTCCTGTCTGCCTGATCGCCAGAACCCACAAGGTAGAAGGAGAAAAGGAACTCATGAAAGTTGCCCCTGACCTTCACAGTAAAAGCATACCATGCACTTAAAATAAAGAAATAAGTGAAATTCAAGTTGTTGTTGTTTTTTAATGAAAGAAATTGCCAGGTATGGTTGTATACATATCTAGTCGCAGAACATGGGTGGCAGAAGCTGGCAGATCTCTGTAAGTTGAGACCACCCTGGTCTGTATAGTGAGTTCCAGACCAGCTGAGGCCACATGCTCAGTCAAAAAGAAAAAAGAAAAATAAGAAGAGAAATAAAGAATTGAAGTTCAGAGAGAAGATCTGTCAGATAAACCCAGCTTAACTACCTGTAACTTCAATTTGAGAATGTCTTCTTAAAATTAAAAAAAAAAGAACCTTAGTAAGCCAAAAAACCTAACAGCACCACATCTACTTTTACTGATACTACAGTTATGATAACTATTCCACTAGCTTTCAACTGTTCTAATTATTATTGATTTCATAAGTCAGGTCTTTCTCTTGCTTTCATTAATGAGCAACTGAAATACAGAGGTAGAGCAAGTTATATTTGATGGGCTGGCAGAGAGTACACTCATTCACACATACACTTCACCAAAGGGGACTCGGGGGTGGGGGGGGCTGACCTACCTTCTTTTCTATGGAACAGTTAACAGTGCCAACAAAATGCCAAAGACATGAAATGGATACATGCACCATCACTTTGAGAGGTGACACTGTGAAGTCACTTAGCATGTGTGACCCATACTCCTGTTCATTTCACAGAGTCCTTAGTGTCTCTCGGAAAGTCATCTCTCCTTATTTAAGCTACGTTCTACCTCGGAACATTCCATGTTACAAATCTTCTCTTAGAGAGACATCTCCTTCTCATAGGGCTAGACATTATTGCTCCTTGTTATGTAGGCAAACAATAAGGAAACATTCTTAAGACACCAGTCTCACATTTTTAACTCTGGCTTATTTTCTTGGCCAAAACATTCTATTTAACTACGTTCTAGGCACTGTAGGAAAAAAAAATCATGTTATTTTGTCTCATTGTTAACAGAAACATGCTGATAACAAAGAAACTCAACAATAATTACTGTGACATATGGCTGGTTTTGCTTCTATGTTGCATGGTATGCTACCATGGGAGATGTGATTATATT
Source organism: Pachyuromys duprasi (assembly GCA_028658305.1). Classification (NCBI taxonomy): domain Eukaryota; kingdom Metazoa; phylum Chordata; class Mammalia; order Rodentia; family Muridae; genus Pachyuromys; species Pachyuromys duprasi. Next base: position 55,064,810 of record CM053764.1, read on the forward strand.
ATTTATGATGTAACTGAGATCACTGGATTTTTAAGAGTCATATAATCTCTACAGTTATTAGTCTACAATGAACATTACTGCTGCTAGCCCTCTTTAAAACATTATAAAAGGCATGCTTGCTTGTAAAATCAGCCGAGGTCATCTTTGCATAAATCTTCATGATGGCTACCCACTGACAAGAAATTCTCACACTTAGTAGGCGTATAATGAATATTTGTTGATTTTTTTTTCATCTTTTTTTACACAACACTTGATCCTTAAGATGATTCCATTCTAAGTGGTTTTGTGATGATGTAATAACACTGATGGCCACATCTACTGGTTGGTGACAGTAGTTTCTTAGCCTCTGGGGAGTTTAAACACCTTTTGTTAATATGATAAAAATTATATCACCCATTCCCACTTATCTCCCTGATGCACTTTCTACTAGAATTACAACTAGAACTTCTTACTAGAATTATACAAGAGCGTTTCTGTGAAGACAATATGAAGTACTCCAGGTACGGATATACACAGGCCATAATTTTCATCAAGGGCTTACTGGGTTTCTAACATACAGGAAGAGTGTAGACACAGCCATATACCTTCAATAGCCTTTACTAAGAATATGATGGCAGAAAAGCAAACACTACACCAAGCTATTGTTATGTGGTTTAATCCTTTAGAAAGTCTTTTTAACTTATTGACGTCACAGCTGAAAACACCCAGGAGCAATACAATACTTCAGACCTGTACAGGTTGCCTCTATCAATCCTAATTATTAGATGTTCAGAAGGAAATTGCCAGAATCTTAAACTTGACATGCCAACCTGTCTAAAAAGATGCAAATTTCATTTAACTCTTACTTTATGTAAAAATCAAAACTGTTAATCATTCTGAATAAAAAAATGCATAAAATAACTTCCCATGATTGAGATATTTCATCTTTATTATTTATGATCCTGCCACAAGATAACAACAAATCCTTGCAGAAACAGAAAATCTCAACTCTCGTCTCCATCTCCAGACACACCTTCATTTCTCTGAATGAAGCACAGGTGCTTCATTTCATATCTAGTCCAGAGACTGTCACGTAAGCCTACATTGCTGCAATGCTCACCACATCGGCATTCACAATGCTTCTACTGTGGAAGGAAACTCATGCCACGGCACCCTCCTGTGTGATTCATTTACTCTGGTTTCTGTAATCTCAACTTGTGATTACTCTTTTTGTTGTTCTTTGGAGGCTGCAGGTTCTCCATAAAGTTGAAAAAAAAAAAAAGATGAGCTTTATTTTCCAGTGAATATTGCTTTGCTCTCTGTGGTAGGGTTGGAAGCACAGCTGTGCATAGAGGCTTCAATGAAGCGAGGGACAGCCACAGAATAACTGTGCCCGGAGCTCACCAACTATAGGCTCCACAGAATTACGTGCACTCCTTAAGACTCACTACCACTTGCAGTAATTTAAGCCAGGAACTGGCATCAAGTAGTACTGATTTAGGTGGATCTCAAGAGTATTTCTTCTCTAATTTTATCCATTTTGCAGAGCAATGTATAAGGACTAAGCCTATCTCCATTTTCAACATAGTTATTAATATACTATCTTTTTAATAAATGAAATGCTAACATTAAGGACAGAGAGCAAACTGTTAATTCAAATAAAAACATAATTAAGGGCATTATCTTTTTAAAATTATTCATGTAAAGCATTCTTCACAGTAAAACAATATCATATAAATATAATATCCTGAAATAACTTTTATTTATAATATGTAAGTTTTACATTTATTCCAATAAATAATCAAGTTTTATAATGGAGCTGACAAGGGCTTTAGCTGGAGCCTCCAATCACATTGTTCCAAGATTAATCAAAACAGATTAAGTGAAGCATTAAAACTCATGGGCCGAGACTCCCCAACTTAGAAAAGAAATCCCAGTCAGTGAAAAAGAAACAGAAAAACCTTTTGGTTACTTAAAATTAGCTGTAAATGGAGAAGGGTTTGGTGTCTTCTCTGTTCTGGAAATGAGAACATACATTTCCAAATGTAATTCAAAAATAAAAGAAGTGTTAACAATTATTTGAATTATCAAGTTTAGTTCAAAAATTGGGACTAGGATAACATGGAACCATAATCTGTTAAATGTTCAAAATAATTCACTCTCTGCTCTAGAGAACACTTTTTCCTGACCTTGAGAAAAGTCAAACTTAGGACCGCCTTTCTTAGTTCAGTAGCCAAGAGGAGCTCAGTTTCCATTGTCAGGAAGACCCATTTAAAAATGGCTTAGTATCCAAACATATACTGATGAATTATTCAGATCTTACTTTTGAAATGTGGGAACAAGAGGAAAGTTTGGCAAACTGGTACTATGTTTTAAATTTAATCATAAATCAGTTCATGGGAATTACAAATAATGCCTTAGAAGCCGGCTAAGGACCGGATCTCGTCACCGAATGCCACACTTGCTAAAAGGCAAGAACAAGGCACACACATCGAAGCAGAGAGCATCCGGGCCACAGTCATGGGACTGACACCCAGGGAAACCTGTCCTTAATTTATCCCGTTGTGTGCAGATTTGGCAAGGATCTCCAAACATCATTTACATACCATATGCCCTGAATTACCTAGGCACAATGGCTGTGGATAAATATGTTTCGGGTCTGACTGTTTGCTTCTTTTTATGAGTTTTGCAGCTTTCACTTCATTCTCACGTTGCTAAATAATTTAATGTGCTATTTCATGCTGCAAAATGATGTTTTGCTAAATCAATAGCGGGTTGTTTTGTTTGTTTGTTTTGTTTTTGCCTTGTAACAAGAAAGAAAATGTTCCTGAGGTAAGCGACCAAGGGATATTATTTCTCCTATGTCAGAGTCAAATAAAGGAAATCGGCTATTTATGTTGTGCCTCGTTTTAATCTCTATATTTTTATGAGGCATACAAATGTGACACATTCGACAGTAAAACAGGTACAAGTCACATGTTATGACTGTTGCGGAATATAGGATGGGTCAGAAAGTTCTCATATATAAAAGAGATTTCCCAAAATATATCCTTTGCCATTGATGCACCTATTTATTATACTACTGAAACAGTATAATTAATTGGTCTGTACGTGAGTTTCCCTTTTCCTCCAATGATAGTGTCAAAATAAATTAACATTTTCCAGACTCTCAAACTAAAGATAAAGCTAATTTAAAAATGTATACTTAAACCAAAAGAGCTCAGTACTCTTGAACAAGATCGGAGCAGAACTGTGCACATACCTCTTATTGTGTCATGAATTTAACTATAAATTTCACACTAATATGACATCAACACCTTCCTTTGGGATAATATTTTACGTAGTAGGAATATTTATTAATGTGGGATAATAGTGTGATAAGCAGCTTAGATATTAAAGAAGCAGGGAAAACCTGCTTATTGTACTTTTTACATGAAAGAAAGCTTAAAACTTAAATAACTGAAGAGTTTAAAAAATATTTAATGATTTTTTTTTTACTTTGTCAAATGTAGAGCATCCATGGTATGGGCACTTTCAAAGGTAAAGATCGCAGAACTATTACAAAATAAACAGTACCACTTTTTGACCAGAGATCAAATTTATTACAATAGGTAGGAAAACATAAAATATAACAAATAATTTTGCTTGTATTAATTATATTCCTAAATAAAATGTATGTGCCATCAATATATATTTGTTGTGACTATTTAATATAAAATATCTGAAATGCACAAATTATATTTATAGTTGAAAAGAATTTTAAAAATAGCTATCAGGTTTCTATACACAGGTCATTTGCTAATCTAACTAGAAAGTATAAAGTGCTCATATAATTCTTAATTGAATGTCAAATTAAATGGCTACAGAGCTGTGTCTATACAGCAGTATAGAAATAAGCAAAAAGTAATAATTTCATCTAAATTCTATCAAATATTTGGTTTTCTTTAGAGGGCAGGAAAAAGAAAGAAGCTACTATTGGAATAGCGGCAACTAAAGGGTTAACAGACATATGCTGTATAATTAGGAGATGCATTAATGATTATGAATAGTAAATGATTTGGTGCAAAGAAAAAAATTTAGTCAAAGGGACATGTACCTATCTTACATGTTTATTAGTAACTGTATATAACTAGAGAATTCTGCTATTAAGAATCTCGCATTATTGGTGTAAATACTTCCAAGAGTACATCAAATTGTAATCTTTCATACGACATCCATCAAACCAGGCTGGAGATTTTGACAAACATTAAACACAGTAAGGAGGCAATTATGTATGCATGATTTAATCTGCAACTAATTAATATGCAAATTTATTCATATGTTAGTTACTAAATTAAAAATGCAAAGAAGCCCTTATGGTGATTCTCGAAATTTTGCACAAACAGAACATTTAAAATGTAAGAAAAATGAAGTTTTTTTGAAACCTATACCACACTTTTGGTGTCTCTAGAACCTGTTGCATTAAGAACACTAAAAATATAGTGTTTAAATACTAGATAATAATTTAAAAGGTGTGCTAATTTCATGTGAGAATGTGGGAACAAAAAGGTTAATCAGAATTCTCTCGAACTCTTAAGAGATGCTCTCTAATTATCAGACAAATGGTATTCTATTTCTAAGCCTCCTTCCCTGCTTCTGGGGTTGTTGGAGTTGGTCATCTTCCTGATATCTTGTGTAAACATTTGGTAGATTTGAGAAGAACAAACAGTATTTGAAAGCAACCATCTATACTGAAAATTCCAGAGTAACTTTGAGACCATTTGGTGTTCACTAAACATGCAACTCACTCCTCAACATGGCAACTCGCTCTTTTCGCCTTTAGGGAGCAGCTCTCTGCAAACAGAAATACTAGGGAAATCGTGAAAAGGTTAGAAATTCTCCACAACACTTTACCCAGAATCTTCAAAGACACAGTGTGGCTAACCAAAGAGCAACAGCCTCCGAAGAAGGCAGGAGGTCATTTTAGCCAAACCTAATCTGACAATTTTAGCTCTGCATTTCCAGAGTCCAAATCGGATTTGAATCTTTTATGTCAAGTGTGGGATGCAGAGTGGTGATAATTTAAAAATATCTTTGAGTGTCTGTGTACTTGGGGAGCATCCATTGAAGTGCAAGGTATTATGTTTTGGCATATGACCACCTTCTAGAGAAATGAATTTCCCCAGCATTGCCTACTGATCAGCAGCAAGATTTTATGTGGACCAACTTTCCTCTGATCACCTTTTCATCTAAAGCCCGACTCTGACAGCCATGTAGAAGCTCGCTGCTAGAACATCTTCAGTGGCCTCAAGAAATCAACACAAGTCAACTGTATGAGAGAATACAATAACAGCTTCTACGGCTCTTGCCAGGGCACTGAACTCTCACCCACGCTTAAAAAAAAAAAATCACCATCAGTCTCCTCTCTGCCAAGTGACACACAAAAAGGAAGTTAACCATTGGCTGTTACTTGCATTCACAGTCTGACTCCCATTTCCCAGCTTCCCTTAGCCCACTCGGATGCCAAGCGGACTACAGCTTGCCCATTTCATTTCGACCGCGGCAGCCAAAAAAAGCACCACCCCACGGCGCGACGACAAGCAGTCTGTTTTGATATTAGTACCTCAGTATGTGCTGTAAGAGAGTCAGATGTCCCCAAACTCCATGCCCTCCCCTGAGGGACTCTGTCCTAGCCCTCCCTGGCCAGAGAGATGGAGTGCATGCCACAAAGCTTTAGCTGGGGAAAACACAAGGGACAGAGAGGCACCGTTTGCCTGGTACAGGCAGAAACAGCCACGGGTGTTTCTGCTGGGGACAGGACTCATGCCCTCTGTGCAGCGTCTGCATCTAGCTAGAAATCCGAAGTCAGGTTCTATTACTCCCTGCAGGCCAGCTTCCACGGTGAAACTGAATTAAAGAAGGAGCCTTTTTCTTACGTAATTAAATTGTAGTAAATGCTAGCTAGCAAGTGAGTATCAGGTTTTCTTCTTTTTCTTACATGAAAAGTAGGAGAATATTTGGGTTCAGAAAGAAAAGGGTTTTTGTGCGGTTTTTTGTTTGTTTGTTGTTTGTTTTCACTGCTTATGAAGGGAGGTACATAAGACAGTAGCTAAATCTTCTCCTCCCAAAACATACTGGTTTCTCTGCACTGAATGCACTGAATCAGAACCTAACCCCATAGAATCGCAGGGCACCTTGCTCCTTCTCTCTCGCGCAGTCTTCAGCACTGACTCACTGTTCTGTGAGCTCTCAAGGAGCCTAGGGCAAGAGTGCGACTGACGGGCACTGCAGAAATCTGAGGAAACTAGGGGCTTCTTTGATTCTTTTTTCCAGGTGACTCACTTTTTGTTGTGACCAAAACTGAACATAAAGCTTTTAAAAGCTTAAATGTACACACTTCTGCATTCATTACGCAGTGCTAAATCTAATTTGTTCTTTTTACCGTCACAGGAAGCACATGTTTAAAGCAATCTGTTTCCTCATGTGAATGCTTTCCTGTCTGTTTAAAAAAAAAAATTGCGACATACTTTACCCCCAGTAACCAAGAGGTGATCATAAATATCCCTAAATAGCATTAAACAGATATGAAAGACATTAACACTTTCAGAATGCCAAAGTAGTATTAAAAAAAAAAATCCCAGCAGATGCTCCTGGGTCAAAAAGTGAAATGTGTGTTTCCTGAAAAAACACTCTCACCAGAATCATAAATGAACTGTGAGTGGAGAAGTTTGGTGTCGCTGAACAAACGGGGGATCATTTTGAGAGGCACACAAGCCATCCACTGCCAGTGAGCACCTCCATGGAAAGGTTTGGAGCAAGCCAGCATCCTTTGTAATCCACAAGGTGGCAATGGCTCCAAAAGAGGGGCCAGCTAACCTAGGCCCACAGGTGTCCCTGAGAACAAACGCTCAGCTGGCCTGGGCTTAGCCCCAGTGGCCCTTTCCTGGGGAACCTGTTGCCTGGCTTTTCACAAAACTGAACTGCCCAGGAAAAGCATCCATCTTGGAATGTTGAGCTAGGCTTCTCCCGACCACCTGCACCTGTAGAAGATTTCTTTTATTCTTTCAAAACAAGACTAACCAGCTCTTGTTTTATTTTTAACTGTTTTTTTTTTTTAAGTTTACCATGGGTGATGAGCAAAATCGCTTTTTCTTTTTAAGAACTGAGGAGTGGCATTGAGAACACACAGTACAATACAGCAAAGGCTGGGATCCAGCAATTATTCAGCTGTGCTTTAAAATGTCTGTACAATTATATAGACATATTTCAATTGGGAAATTTATCTGAACTGTCCTAAAGCCATTCAACTCAGCTTCCTAGAGACCACAGGCCATGTAGGCCACCAAGACATAGCTGGTCCACACATCCAACTTTATCCAGCCAGATGCATAAAGGCCAGGCCAGAGTCTTCACTTGGCCTGGGTAATGGGAGCCACACCTGCAAAGGTAGCCTGGGCTCCATTCAAGGAGGAAACAGATCTGAGACCACTACTCATGTGCTATGAGAGAAAGAACACGGACCTCTCAGTTAATTAGAGGCAGGGCTGACTTGGACACAGACAAATGACGGCACAGAGCAAAATTGCAGGAAAGGCGCTAGGCGGGCATCTTGGCCTCCTGACCCACTCACTGTACTTCCGACAGCAGCTGTGCAGTGCGGTTGGCTTGTGACTACGGAAGGCTGACTGAAGGCTTAAGAAAGCCAGGAGGAAGGGACACAGCATCCACAGCAATACCTAGAACAGGTAAAAGCAAGTGGCCCATGCTGGGCAATGTCCTGCGTGTGGCAGAGTCTGTTCTGATGTGACCTGCTCTTACCTCAGCCACCGTGTCAGATAATTGGTCCTCAAATGCTAAAAGGAGGGTAGCTACCTTGTTGCTGAAATTTCCAGTTCAACCTGGAATGCTGATACCACAGCCAAACTACTGCTTATGTATGTCACGTGTAGCTAGTGAGCAGGACAGCAAACTCCAGGTAGGCCAGTCAGTCGCCATGTCTCAACCACTCGGTCACCTAGTCTCTCCTGCAGAAAACTTCTCTCCTAGGCACCTGGCATTCCCCCATGGGGCTACTCCATAGAAGTTGTGTACAAAGCCACATAAAGGGTCACTCTCCAGGGAGGTGAAAGCCTTGACATTTTCATTTAATCTGGGTAATCAAATGCCTTTAAGGTGGTGATGGCTGGCTGGGGATCAAACTTGGGGGGCCTTGTGCGTGCCAGGGAAGTACTTTACTCCTGAGGTACATCCTTGACCCTTGCCAAATGCTTTCTAAAGTTAACAATGACCTTGGTGTAGAGAGCTTTCTTGTACCTCAGAGGGTGCTGACAAGCGGTAGGCAGCAGGGACAGCATCTTGGTTAGAGACACAGGAACCAACAGGCTGTGTGGGTCTCAAGTACAGCTCCGCCACATACGAGCTGCATGGCTGCACAATGCTCCTCCTCCCTATGTGCCTCAGCCTCTTCACCCACACGTAAACAGCTCCAGCCACCTTCTGTGTACTCACATCTGTGAGGAAGGGAGGCAAGGAGTACACTCCTATCCTGTTCTCACGGGCGCTATGCACACAGCCAGGTTTGAGACCTAGGAAGAGCAGCAAGTGGAGTAGATCCAGTAGGTAGTCAGGAAGGGCGGGGACTCCCATCAGGCTCTGCTATCCACGGGAAGATGCTTAAAAGTCAGATGCAGAGGTGTTCGTTTAACTTATAAGGGAAGGACCAAAAGCTCATGCATTACCTTACTCAAAAGCAGTAAACAAATGCTTAAGGGGACAGTATGAAGTTTAAAGGAACAGAAGTCTACTTGTGATGGTATACGGCTACTTAGGTTTTGTTGTTGTTGTTGTTTGTTTGATTTTGTTTTCAATGGCAGACTTCCTTAAACGGCCAGCCGTGCTTAAATGCCAGTGACACCACAACAAATTTCATAAAGAACGAAGACTCAATAAGGTGACACTGAAAACCAAGTCACATAAAACACTGCAGGGAGCACGTAGTCTTTCGTTTGGTGGAAAGGTGAATCTGACAAAATATGAGTGAAGAAGGGAAAAAACACAAGAATGGGAACTTGTGAGAATATGTACTCCCCCCTCCCACTGGGAAACCTCAAACTCTCAGGCGTCCTCGAACGGACCACAGACCGATTGACATGATCCGCTAAAGGGAACACAAAGTGGGGTTTGTTTATACAATAATCGCCTGTTGCGATCTGAATTTTATAAATCTGAACTCTTTCGACCTACAGTAAGGATGCAGAATTTCATTTCATTTTGCCTGTATATCAATGAAACCATAGACAATGTAGATTGTTGTGTTGGGTACCTATCCACATAAACTTCATGTCAAGGTCCTGTGTAAGGGACACATAGCTTTCAGCAATATAAATTTGCTCGTAAAGTATACACCTGAGTGTTAGGTAGCAGAATCTGCCCCTATTTCATATCTTACTTTCAACTAGTAAAACAGTTACTGCAGTCTGTTTACTTTCTATTCTGATGACGATGATGATTATCAAGCCATGAGCACTCAGCTCTCTGCTTCCATGTATTGAGAAATGAGCTGAGTGCCCTGTGCCTCCTCAGTCATGCTTTGATTCCCTTCTCTTAATATTTCAAGTCAAGTTTGTTAAAACAGCAGCGTGGGTTTTATGTACTACTTGTTACTGAATTATTTTGTGCCTCCAAGTTCGTCTCATTATGAGTGAACCAGAAAATATTATTGAGCCCCGTGTTAGCACACCTGGGCACCTGTGCAATGGCCCAATTCCCCAAACAGAGTTACTTGAAAACATTACCGCTAAGAATCAGCCACCTACTTGAAACCGCTTTCTCATAGCAGCTAATGATATAATGATATACTGTGCCGATCGGGAGAATGAAAGCCATTACAATATTATTATAAGTATAATCCAGGAGGCATATTTAGAATGATATGGGCTGAGATGAAGGAGGAGGCTGCAGGCAGGCAGATACCCTTTCACAGATGATATCAAAATAATTGTTCCAGAACAGCGTTTTTCTAAAACTCTCTAAACGGCAAAAGCAAGTGATGCTGATAGTTTTTTTTTTATGTGTGTGTGTGATGAATGATACCAATTTTCATGACTGAATGTATTACCGGGATCATTTTTCTGAGAAAATATATCTTCCTACTATGCATCCACGCTTCACAAGGAAGCACCCTTCAGTCAGCACCAACATGGCAGGGCACCAAGACATTTTCCTACAGTTGCCTTTGAAGACAGGTCCACAAAGCCGAGGCATGCTCCTATTTCTCTCTCCACACACCCAGAATCTCTTCTGAGTGTCCTGGAAGTGATCAGCTTCGCATCCTCTCAATTCACTGAGCTTGCCCTTAGCAGGGTGGTGTTTCTACGATGCGGAAAGATATTTTTTTAAATGATTCTTTCACAAAAATACAGCTTTCACATTCCTTTCAGACTGAAATCTAGACACCTGGCCATTATTTAGCTCATCCCAGTTTTCAGCTCTGAGCTGGGACATGCGGAGTCGTCTGCAGTACCTTAACTTCTCTGAAGAGGGCGTGTATGCTCAAGTGAAAGCCGGGCGGGCCGGCTATGCCTATGCAGAGGCTTTGAAACTGGGCTCACAAATCATGTTGCTGTTTTGAGATCAAATACTTGAGTATTTACAACTCCAGAATTTGCCTACATTTTATGAAAGTTTCTGCCCTTTGAAAAGGAACACGGTGGCCCACAAACACACCCTGGCCAGTACAGTCCCAGGCTCTGCCTTTGAAACACCAGTTTAAAATTCAATGCAATTTACTCTTAAAAAGAAACAAAGCAGGTGTCCGTCAACAGCCTGGCTATAGTTATTCTGCCTCAGGAAAATACATCTTTGCTCTTTTTGATGAAATTCCTAATTCTTTTAGAATCACCAACACGTCTAAATTGTATTTAGCCCCCACCCCAAGGTCTATCTCTGATTTACTGCTTCAAATGAGATCTTTTGAATTCTGTGAAAGGAGGAAAATTCATCTTGGATATGCAGAAATTGTCACTAACTGGAATACGGAAAAAAATTGCTGTGTTAGAATATAAGGACTGCTTTAGTCAGTGAACTTTTAATAGCTAAAAAGTAATGGCTTCCAAATATTTTGCCCTCATCTTTAGAGGTCCATAAGCAATAAATCCACAGACAAGCCAGATGCTTCAAAACAAGCCTTATAATAGCAAAATACATGAAAGTCCTGGTAAAGGGGCCTTGCAGCCAGTTCTTAGATTTCTGTAATTAAACTACTAAGAGTTCAAATTTTCACACCAAATTATACTTTTCAGTGAAAGTGAGAAAAGAAAGTGCAAAATAACAGTTCCCTAAAATGTATTTCTCCTTTCTTAACACACGAGCACAGATGCATTGTTCTAGCTGCTGAACTCTTAAAGGAAGTCCCGACAAATCTTAATAGGTGACACTGAATTGGAAAACTTGATTACAAATAATCACAGCCCAGGGAGGGGCAAGGGCATCGCAATTCACGACTACCTTAAGAGAGGCAGCCGAGAAGCAAAGTCAGACATCACTCCCACCACGCCTCTGGTAGGAGGGATGAAACAGTCTGGTTTCCTTGGAGGCGCTGAGATTTATAACTTTTTAAATTGCCAAGATAACCTCTGAATAGACAGATACACAATCTGCCCTGTACAGAGAGCCTTTATTTCTGTCTCCCCACCCCTTACATTTCTTTTTCTCTTTATATTTAAAATATGCACACCAGAAATCTTTCGAAGATGAGCAAAGATTGCGTTCTGAAGTTGCAAAAGGATTTTTCTGAAATTCCCAACAATACAGAAATCTTTCAGGACACTTCGGGGAGACTCAGATGCCAAATGCCAAACGGTGCATATTTTCTGTGTGTGCTTTCTGAAGTACTGAGTGCCCAGTGCAAAGAATATAAAGATCCTCTTGTATTTACTTCATATCCTGGAATCTCATACAAATCGTAACTTTTTACTTAGCCTCTAAAAGAAATGGAGAGGGTGAGACTGGTTTTCAGAAAAACGCATTACTGAACTCAAAGCTTAAGACTGGATTAGTGAATTCTGCATTTGCTGCATGAAAAAAATAAATACTTAGTGATGAATATTTTCTCAGTTTTCACAGTATCCCCAGCATTCTGTTACAAATGCAGTATAAACTGGGTGAATATTTCTTGTCCTATTTTCATTGTTTAATTGCATTACCCTCATCTTCCTCCTCCCTATATATTTTCATAATTTATTGGTTTCAATTATGTCATCAAATCTCATATTTCAGTATCCTTAGCTAGAATATGAACACACTAAGTTCAGAATGTATGCTATGAGCTGATCTAATATTTTAATGTAAACCCTTACAATTGTGTGTACTACTACAGGAAGGGACCTTGAAGACACCTTCTATTCTATCTTATCACATAACTGGCTGCTTCTAGAATTCCCTACACAAGCTCACACCCAGGTGCCTGACACTCAATTTACTCATGATACATTCAATACTGCCACAATCATATAAAAAAGAATGTATTACTGCTTGAGATAATAGGTGTTGACATGGAAATGTACCATGAGATACGGGACAATTTGTCTATGGATTCCTTTCCAACAAAAGTCATGGACATCTACATGTTTTTAATACTGTGTTTTTCAACCGCATAATCCCTGGGTTCCTAGTAAGAAATAAACAGGTTACAAATTCTCTTGAGAAATCAGTTGAGATTTCTTCAAGCATATGAGGAGAAAAAAATGAATCCAAAATACTTTAAAATATGGATTCAATGGTATATTTAAAGCCCTAAGATATTTTTAATGTGATTTTTTTTTAATCTAAGAATAAACACTGTTAGTACTATCCACTTTTGCTGATGTCGTTGATAATTTCTATATAAAATAGTTAAGGCCAGACTGAAAGATTTTATTTTACTTAAGAATTCATGCTCCTTGGGAACATCAAATGGTATAAAATACATGCTATGGTTTTGTTTTCTCAAATCTACCTATGGAGGCACTCATGCCGCAAATTTTCTTGGAGAGGCTCCAATCTTATTTTAGAATCTTTTCCTCAGGAACCATGCATCCAAAATTATCTCTGACCACTTAAAGCTTGCCAGCTCCTCCTGAATTAAACATAAATAAATAAACCTAAACTACAATTTCACATGGAAATTAAATTTTACTGAAAAATTCAGTTTGTGAAAATCTCACTGGAGATGACAGAGGCCATAAAATTGCTCTTAGGGTAAGCTTCTGTATTTCCAGAACCTTACAATATTCCAGAAAGCCTGAGCGAGCCTATGGGGAGGTCTGCGATTCAAGTGGATTCCAGCTCCAGAAATGTCTGTATTACAAAGCTGTAGCTCTCCTCACTTCCTGACGAAATGTACATAACTTCAAGGATGATCAAGGCTTTGTATGTTTACATGTTAGTAAGTACAATACAATTTCCAAACGACATCTGCTCCTTTTTTTTAGTTTCTGTGCATTTGATAAGAATATTTTTAAACAGTACACTTGGAAATTGTTAATTTCTAGATTTTAATTCTATCATGTTAATTTCTATTAAAAAAACACGGATCATTTCTCCCAAGCTATAATTTAATATGGTGCATTTTTCTCTCTATAAAAATATATAACTCAGGGTATATGATTATTATTAGGCTATTCACAAACAAGAAACTTGCTGGAAAGAGCAATAAAGCTACAAAGTGCCAAGATCTCAAGGAAATTTAGTTTAAAGTAGAAAATCAAGATGCAGAGATCTAACCAGGCAAGAAATTCACATGTAGATTCAAAAGGTTAAAATGCAAGATGAGCTGTGCCATAAGGCACAGACACACATTGTTACTGAAGTCCCTTCAGAAGAGAAAGGCTATGAGATAGTGTGGGTCATGGCCGTAGGAGTAATGTAATAAGTGTGCAAAAAAAAGAAAGAAAGAAAGAAAGAAAGAAAGAAAGAAAGAAAGAAAGAAAGAAAGAAAGAAAGAAAGAAAGAAAGAAAAGAAAAGAAAAGAAAAGAAAAGAAAAGAAAAGAAAACCAGGAGCAGCAGGAAGTAGGGCTCTCCGAACAAGCCTCTGTTCCTACAGTCTTTCCTTAACCAAAGTACCCTAGCCATCACTCCAGAGGGTGATACCATTCTATGTTAGGCCTTCATGGTGACTCAAGGTCTCTATTTGTGTCATATAGTACAAATGTATGATCATGCCCTTTACCAAATCTATGACATGATATTGGGCCAAGTCTCTCTTCCTCCCTCTCTCTATCTGTCTATCTGTCTGTCTCACCCCCCTCTCTTCTGTCCCTCCCCTTCCCTAGGCAAAGCAGAGCTTATGAACAAAGCTAGGCAATTCCCCCACCTCCTTGACCCAGATAGGCTGAAAGAGGCAGCCTCATGATAGCAAGGGAAGTCTATCTCTCTCACACAGTTGAAGCAAATGTGTGACTATGGGATATCACTCTACGTGTTCCTCTGTTTATCTTTGGAAGAGTGAGGGGCCATTTCACTGGGGGTGAGGGATGAGTTGACACAAACAGATTGTGATAGATTTATTACTATTTATCATGGTAAATATGTATCTAGGAGAACCTAAATGCCTTTAATCTAATCACTGTAAGAGAAAGCTAACAATCTTTTACTATGCTACACAAATACTCAAAAATATCTTAAAACAAGGTTTAGAAGTATGTTGTATCAGATACATCACATAATTTTATTTGAACTTAAAAAGGAATAAGGGAGGCAGAGATCTAAAAATACAGAAATCTAGATCGACTGGAGCCTAAGTGCTAACAGTGTCTAGCACAGACTGCTTCCTGAAATCAAGTAAAAATACATACTTTTTTTTTTTAAGGGTGGCAAGGCACGGATCTCATTATCAGTAATAAGCTACATACAACAAAGCTAGTGTATACTAACTAAATTGCAATTGAAAGAGAACTGAGATGTTCTGGAACTACCAAATAAAGTGGGGACAGGGGTCCAAAATTGCTTAAACTTATCTTATTCTTTCTGCTTAAACCTTAACTGAATTATCTTGTTTGTTGTCTTTGGAAGAAGGGTTCTATATATCAGTGTATCCCCTTAGGACCATTAAGACATTTAGCCATGAAGAATACTCTCAGAAGAGTTAATCCAAAACCGACTGCCCATCAAAAGCCAAAACTTGAATAATACAAGCAAATATCCAACTTTTAACTTTCATGTGTTAGAAAAAAATGATTTTCTGTTTTGCAGCATAGTGTCGTGTGATGTGCCACCCACAGCAATAAAAAAAAAAACTCTTAAAAATGTTTTTGTAGAGACCTGAAACATTTATATTCATACTTAAATATTTATACATATATATATATATATATATGAGTTAAGAGAAGTTACTGATACTTAGAAACATCCTAGTCACTTCAAATAACACCTAAGAAATTGAAAATTTCTGCAATTTTTTTTTGCAGTGAAAAACCACATTAACAACAAAAATGAAGGAAAAGAAAAACCCAACAACAAAAAACCCAAAGTTTATTTTAACCTGAGGGTTAGATGGGAAAAGCTTATTTTTTGTATCTTCCCTACACAGTTACACTGTCACTTTAGAACAATGAACAGCCCTTTTAATACTATAAGCCTTTTTATTATAAGGGCTAAGTTATGTTTAAAATGTAAACAGCTTCAAGGACTTTATTATTTGAAGCTATCATTTAAACTATTAAAATCTAAAATTTCATCTACATCAACTCTATCATTAATTTCAAGCTTTAAATATGCCTACAGAAACAACCAATTTCAATAAAATAAAGAAACTCAAGAAATAACAACATGGTACAGTTTTAAGTGACATATTGATATTCTAAAATGACTATTTTATATGCGATTGGCAGTTTTATTTACACAATATTTTTCCATATTTATGGCTAATTTTATGGTGCTTCTTCAACATTATCAAGTCTGATAATCAGCATACAAAATTCGTGAGTTTTTTTGATAAGACTTATTCTGATATATTCATTTAATAATTTTTTTGGATGAGCTGAACTGAAATCAAGTCAAATACACAGGTGTGTGGGTTAATCTAGCACATTTGCAAGACCCATTATTCTTCTAATTTACTAAAAATGAAATAAAACCAATGAGAGCACTGATTGGTAATAACATTTTCAGAAATCTAAATATAATTTTGTCTTAAAGTGTAAGAACTTATAAGGCCCATTAGCCCTTTTTTTTAATATACTAGATTAAGTTAAAATGCCTTTACATGTACAATACTTAAAGGAAAGATGAAAAAAAGAAGGGAAGGGGGAAAAAAGAAGAAGCAATTTTAATTTTACAGAGGAAGAAAATTATTAGCAATGTCTGAGTTATAAACAAATTAAAAACATCCTGGGACCTAAAATTTGCAAATGCATGAACTCAAATCAATGCGCATTTCCTGTGATTACTACCAACTTTTCCTAGGTTGGGGCCTCGGGTCTGGGTATCACAGCAGAACCCCTACACAGCTCCAGGTATTAAAAAATGCCCAGAATGCTTTCCTTATAGCTGGAGTCTTCTCTCAGCACCTACAGAGCAGACAGTGGCTACCTTTGCAGCTCTTATTCATCAACCTCTTCAGAAAATAGAGACATTCTCCCTGCACCCTGGGCTGAAACCCATGTAAATTTTCCCTAAATCCGCTCCACAAATCTCCTTTCGAATGCAAATCCATAAATCATCATAATACTGACAAAGAATTTAACCAACACATGAAACTAATACTCATGCTCTCCAAAGCCCTGTACAGGTAAAGCTGTGCAACCTGAGGCACCTTTTCAAGGCTCTCTTCAGAGCTTAACTTGCTGAATACCAACAGAAGCCCCCAGCCTTCCAGCAGGGGCTATTAATCACTGCAGCAAGGGTCAGGCAGCTGCTCTTGCCTACCTCCTCCACATTCTAGATGCGCACACACAGCTCTGGGCCCATGGAACCTCAGTGCCTTCTACTGATAACAAACAGAACACAACGGAAAAAGTACAAAGCAAAACCAGGCAGTACTTACTGAAGAGGGCAAACCTGGAGGAACTTTTCGGACTTTCTTTGTCTGCACCTCTGAAAGAAAACGAAGAAGTGGTGAGCTCCCCAAGTGCCTAGTTTTCCAAACGAAAAGATAACAAACCAAATTGCCAACTTAGCTCAGAGCAGACTTTCATAATAGATATCCCAGCTCACTTACGCTATGATATCACCTTTCATTCTACTAGAAACTGGTGAAAATGAAGAAAATGGATCTACCTTGTGACTGCTTTGGATTTTAAAACACAGGTTTCTCATGTGTGCAGTCAAGTGACACACCAAAATAAACGAACATTTAAAAAGTTATGTTGCTGTATAAATTGTCACCATATTCCCTGAGGACTGGCACCAAGCTGATGACTGACTCAAATGTTTTGGGATGGGGGACCTTTTGGGACAAAGTAGCAGTAGTGTGCATTAGAAGGGGGGAAAACAAAGTGAACTTAATAATGACTCCAGGTACGGAAACAGAAGAGGACCTTACCCATGGTACTACTGTGAAGAGGCCTCCGCCGGGCGTTATTGCTAGAATACTGATAGTACTGGGAGCCAGGTTTGGTGGGCGAAAGGGTTCCTGGATTGCCCATATCCATGTCCCCTCCAAGGAGGCTCTGCTAGAAGGAGAAAAATAGAAATAAATATAAAAATTTCATTTTTTCACATTTACCACCTCGTACCTAATTGTAAGCAGAGCAATAAAAAATAAAAACAATAACAACAAAAAACACAACAGCCTTTGAGGTCCCTATCAAGTTTAGTATTTTTAACCCTTTACTTGGAAGAAGGTAGATGACACCTCCTTGAGCCAAATATATTTTTAAAAATCATTTCAGATGACTAACACTTTAATTTTATAAGAAAATGTCATTTTTTAAAAGGTGGATGTTTTCTTTCCTCATACTTAGGCTCCTGTCTGGGAACTATTCACACCCTTTATCAAAAGAACCCATATGAATCCCGTTTTTGAACACACATGACTTCCCTTAGCTGCATCCACTGGGGGTGAGTGTGGACGGCCCACTCTCTAAGGGACACATCCTGCTCATGTGTCCCCATAGGGGCACCCACAGAGGGCAGAATGCCAGATGAGCAGAGAAGAAATTCAAACCCCAGGGCAAACTTTCAAGATGATAGCAAAAGTAGGCATCCCGTACAAACGGGAAGAAATCTGAGGCGCACTCTTGAAGGCTATCAGAACTGAAACAAATCCCCACAGATTCAGCATTTACCTGAACACTAGAACGTTCCTGCAAACATCATTACTTTATCACGTTGTGACAAAATGCTAAACTTCCCGAAAATGATGACATAAGACAGATGACATAATATTACATTTTCTAAAAGCTACACAGCAACTTACCCACAATATATAAACCGCCTGATTATACTCTGCATTGAATACATTGTTCTTTTAATTATTCTGATAGGCAATAAAGCAGTGTAGATAGTACCATTTATATTAAGAACAAATTTGCTATTTAATAAAGAAATTTTAAAATTAAGTACTAAAAATCTAACTTTATCGTTACTTGTAATCAACTTTTACTGACTGAACTAATTACTGTCCTTGATAAAGTACAGAATGTGTTTTCCCTAATCTAAATTCTAATCACCATGTCACTCACAACAGACTTAGGGATGCTTCACTAGCACACTATTCACATGCAAAATACTCTAAATAGGCCAATTATGACTCTGCCCCTGTTCCCTGGTTAACCCGCTGAGAACTGAAAAATTTCACAAGGCAGTCACCACCTAAAACAAAGGGTCCTTGTTTTAAATTAAGACAGTCTTTTTGATTCCTAAATAGCTCAACAAAGTGGCATGTCTTCCAGTGAAAGCAGTTGGTCAAATATGACCCATAAGCTGGGAAATCAAAAATTCAAAGCTCTCCTAGCTACCACTATATAGCTAAATATTATACAGAGAGCCGGCTATGGCAGGGGGTGTCTGTGACTACTGGTGAACTATATATAATGGGATAATCAGCTACTGGCATGCCTGTCTTCACTGCTCCCAGCTTACGACTTTTTCAAGGGATACATAATAAACATTACTTTAAAAAAAAAATCAAAGAAGAGAGTGTAGGAGTGAAAACACATTACTGAACTATCAGCTCATTGCTAGCATCCTGCTTTTATCCACAGAGGAACAACAACAACAAAAAGGATCATTTGCCAGATGACAACCTAAGACTCAGCACCCTCAACTATTGCATTTCTAGAACCTGCAGAAGACACAAAAGCATTAACAATGACCAATAAAAGCACCACCTACATTACAACTAAGTTTTCTATGTATTAGGGAGTTCAGAGATGTAACATCAAACTTTCTTTTAAAGAATTTTATGTATTCAAAACTTGAGAAGGTCAACCTGAAATCTGACTCGAAATCCTTATTGACAAATTCTATATTTATTAAAATCATAATCCAGGAGGTATTTTTGAAATCTCCACTGACAGAGGTCTAAATGGCATGAAGTCACTATCTCCATAAGTTGGTAAATCTACAACTGAGTCTTCATTTTATTAGGAAAAGTTTGAAAACTATATAATGTCATTATCATCACTATTTTACAGAATGCTGAGCAAATGGTCTACCATGATGCTACATCTTTCATGAGCCGTGAAATAATAATAGCTTGTTATCTACCAATAACATTGACCACTATTACTCTTTCTATCTATCTATCTATCTATCTATCTATCTATCTATCTATCTATCTATCTATCTATCTATCTATGTACCTACCTACTTATTGTGCACTCGTGTCTTTTCTGTCTGTATGTCTCTGTGAGGGTGTTGGATTCCCTAGAACTTGAGTGACAGACAGTTGTAAGCTGCCATGTGTTTGCTCAGACTGAGCTTCAGTTCTCTGGATGATGAGCAGTCAGTGTTTCTAACCACCAAGACATCTCTGAGTAACCCCCTCTGGCTTTACTTTTCATTGAGCCTACCCACTGGTTGATTAGCAAAGGTTGCAGTCACAGAAAAGGAAATCTCCATAGTAGGCCAACATGACATCAAACAAGCTAGATGACCTGTGTTTTAGTAACATTCACAACAGAGCTGAGAGGAAAAACAAAAAACAAAAAAGGAAGATAATGATAACACAGTTAACTGGCTGTGTCTGACCTGCTTGTTGTTCATTTCAAAGTAAATCTTCCTGTGGGCCAGTCATAAGCAAATCGGCCTCCATTACTTCTCTACAGACATATGAACTATGTGGAGTGACAGTATGAAAAGCCACAGAGTATTTCCAACTACAGACTCCTGGCAATCACCCCCCCCCCAAATAGCACGTTCCTACTTCTTTCTTTTAGACGTATTTGTTCCCTTTTCTTTTTCACTTGGACAATAGAATCATTCTTCTAAAGAAACAAAAACAAACATTTCCTCAACTTAAAGGGGCCTTAATCACCCCCACAGGGAAAATGAAGATAAAAATATACGTGCTCTTATTGTAGTGTCTGCTTGTAAAATGAACAATGACTATTTACTATTGTTTGGTCTTTATGTCACACATGCTTAACCCTCTGTAGTGATGAGAAAGATTAAAAATAATTTCCACTGCTGAAATACTTGAGTCCATGAATGTTTCAAAGTCAGTGGCATTTGGTTAAGACAAATTAAATAAAAAGTACACATAAAAGATAAAGCATTCGTCTGTTTATAAAATTACTTCCAAGGATATATAGCTTTGAAAAACAAATTTATGTTTCATGGAAGTTTAAAAGCTGTCTGCTTTCAAAATGGTCAAATGCACCTTTGCCTTTAAAAAGTTTAGGAGCTGCTTTCTGGGCTTTTGACTGTTTGTTTTAACACTGGGCAACCTGTGTTCTGTTCTTATCCTATGTCGACAGTACAGAGTTGCCTCAGTCAGCCAGGAAACCTCGGAAACAAGATGAGCTGCTTCCCACAGCTAACCGGCAAACCTTAGAGGCCTGCTCGGGGATCTGCCTAACTGTCTACATGTGAGGAGACATGGAGACGAGTCCTTCTCCTCCTTCTCACCCAAAGGCAAACAATTTCAAGCATTAAAATAGAAACCGAAGGAGAAAATGTACTGACTTTGTTCATTAAGCTTAAATGAGTGGAGAGTCACTCACCGAAGCCTAAGCTTGACATAGCCATTCATACACCAAAGTCAAGATCTGGGAGGGTCAAGCCAACCAAACTGCTGTTTGTTTCGTGGTACATCTGAACTTGCAGACTATCCCTCTAACATCACCTTATCTGGGCCCTTATTCCATTTGAGAACCAAATGCCTTCACTCCTTGATCAACTACTAAGCTATGCTTATGCAGCTAAGGATGTAAACCATGAATTAAACTTAGGAAATAGAGAAGCGGCTTATATCTCAAATTAGATTTATAACTGAATGGTAATCAAAAATAGAAGTAACTGCTCCAAGTTTAATTTATCAACTTTTTTTTTCTTGTTAAACTAAAATCATCTTGCTCCGAACTATTATTCCATTTCAGTCAGTACTTTAAGTGTAATGGGTGGGTGGTTCATTTCTAAAAAAGAAGATTATATTTACCCTTAATTACAGATATGAGTGAGATATGTGCTTTGGGGCACATGATTAATTTATCTAATAGGTGAATGGCCTTCAATTTCAGAGGTGGGACCAGGAAAAGCAAACCAGAAGCGGCGGTTAGGAAGTCTCCGAGGGGAAAGTGTGCCCCTCAGTTTTCAGGCTTTCTCTGCTTTTGCGTCATTCCCATTACGTTGTGATCTGATATCAGACACAACATCTTGGGGGTAGGGTGGGGAAGATGCTGTAGAACAGAGAAAAGCAGTCTCAGATGAAACCAGATTAAGCTTCTTTTCTGAACTTTTGCCAAATGCGTGTGAGTCTAATTCATGTTTGGGTATTCTAACACTCACACAGCTGCGATTCTATTCTTTCATCACAGACTCAAGTGATGTATGGTGCCTTTGTATGGCGAGCTGACTCCATAAAGGCAGGGATTTGTTATCTTAATATGGAAATAAAATTCAGCATGGCTATAAAACTTATGAATGCTTGGATATATGTAAGGTACGTAATAGACTTTGTAGCATCAGTGCAAACTGGACGTGGAGAAGAATTACAAAGTAGATGTGTTTAAAACACTTGATCACAGCTGAGGTCACAGCTACATGGCTAGTTCTGCACAAAATTAGGTTTTCAAAGACACTGCTGAACAAGATTCCTAACAGCCATGGGGAAGTTTCTGCAATTCCCTATCGAATAGCTGCTGCTGAATTTGCCATTTTGACCACAGAAGGGCCATTGCTGACTTACTTAGTAGCAGGAGGGGGCCATAATTTTGCTGCTGTCCGCACTTACTCGGCAACCTCGAATAGATCTTGCACCAAAGGGCAATGAAGAACACAGTAATTCCACCTGTCCACTTCTGAACTTCAAAGCTCACAACTGAAGGTCAGGCGGTAGACAGTCTTTATCCCTGGTCCCTGAAGGTCTAGAGAGGCACTGCTATAGCTTACTTTGATTTCTGTCCTGGGCTTAGTTTCAAGCAAAAGAGAATTTTGAAAAAAAAATTTTTTTTTTTTACAAAGACTGGATAGCAGGAATAACCATGGGCTGAAACAGTTGCTGTGTGGCAGAAAGATACAAATTACTGAGATTTTTCACTCAGCAAGTAGTTTCTTTTATGAAATTTTAGAAATTTCAAAAAAAAAAAGCTGTATTAAATGTATAGGGCACATTGGCACTCCATAGAAAATCAGAAATGAACTTCAAGCTGTGCCTGATGAGGCAGTTGTATAATACCAGGTATTTGGGAGGCTGAAGTGAAAGGATTGTTAAAATCAGGGCCAGCCTGGGCTACAGAGTGAGTGCAAGGCCAGCAAGAGCAACTTAGCAAGCTCCTGCCTCAAAAAAAATAAAAAAAAAAAAAGAGCTGGTGATACAGCTCAGTGGTAGAGCACTTATCAGCATATGCAAGGCAACAAAGAGAAAAGGAAGGTAGAAAGAAAGTACAGAGGCAGGGAAGGAGAAAGAAAAGAAGGGGGTGTGATTGACTCAAGTATAGCAAGAAAAGAGGATGAGTGAGTTCTGCATGGAACTCCATCTCAAAGGCATACAGACCTCTGGGATACACCTTCCCTCCACTAGAAAGCCCATGGGATAGAACTCCAGACAGCATATAAAGCAGGGTTACTGAAACTCTTATTTATTGGGTCAGATACTGACAGATGACTCTATGGATGGTCTGACTTTAGGTTTTTCCTTTTCAGAACCAACAACGAGCATTTAGTGACTGTGTATTTTATACTTCTTTTTTTCTTTCCTCATGACATTAAAAAAAAAAACAAACAAACCTTACAGTTTTGGTTGGGAATTTGCATAACTCCCAAAGAATTCAAGTGACCTTGAACAAAATTACTTATTTTAGCAGTGACTAAATTTCACCAAACATTTCAAAATTCAAATACATTGTCTTTTCTTGTTAAAAAAAACAAAACAAAACAAAACACTTTACACTTAAATGTCATAATGCAATACAAAGGTTGCTATGGTAACTGTAACTTGATGTATAATTCGGTGATAGTAAAGTAAAATTTCATGGATTTTTTACAGGAAATTATAACTGCCCAAGCATTGGTGAGATTTACACAGCCACCTATTTGACTACTTCTCAGATTAAACAACAACAACCAAAACCCATTACTTGTTGTATACACTTAACTGAGGAGGTTTTTCTATGGTTCATGAAAATGCATTTTGAAAGCCCAGATCATCTATTACATATTAAAAAGAGGATTAATTTGATTGTTAGGAGGGGCAAGTTCAGGGTGGGGGGAGGGCGGGGGCATCAAAGCAGCCCATAGCTTAAAAATAAAATATAACTTTAGAATTCTTATGTAAGCTACCCAGAATTATTATTTTTAAAGTACTTTCTTTCCAATTAAAACTTTTTCTCCAGTTGGTTCAGGAAGTTCATTTACTTTATAATTTTGCATGTACTTACTCAATAACATATATATAAACAGTATTTGCCTTAATATGCTTTTCATTAGCAATCATGTACCAAAGTAAGACAGGAACCTGTTGATATGACCTGTAAGCACACAAGGGAATTAGCACCGCTCCTGTAAAGACCTGATTCAAGTAAACATGCTGAGAAGTTCACTTGACCATGTTGCTACTTACGTGAATAAAGGAGAGTCAACCTGTCATGTGTCAGTCTCTATCATAGTGGGTGGGCAGAGTTATTGTTAATGTTTACCACTCTGGGCAATTTTTATGGGACTGGCCTCTCAGGGAACAGAGGACAAAGTCTCCTTCATAAACCTTAACAGGGTGCAAAATTATGGAGTGATGGCTGACTCTGCAAGCATGACAGTAAAATCCCTACCTTAAACAGGGTGACACGCCCACACTACTCAGATGAGGAAGATGAGACTATGCAGCAAAGTAGCAGATCCCTAAGGGAATCTTTAAAGGACCCTGAAATTCCTTCCTTCTAAACTACAAACAATATCCTCCTCCCTGTACATTGACTCTCTGCCTCCTGATATCCCCACTTTCCTTAATGTGTGGAAAGTGGGGCATAGAGGCCAAGCTTACTGATATGCTTGTCAGAGGAGGAAATCACTCAGCTGACTCCCTCTCATAGCGATATGTTATAGTAAATATTCCTGAACACTGCATCGAATGCAAAACTGTTTTACTGGTCAACTCAACTGTGCGTATGTGTAAACAAAATCTCTTCCTCTAGTCATTTCTACTGTTGTAATAATAAATGAGCATGGCCAGAGACAAATGCAGCTCCTTTAGATACTAACATGGCAGATTACTGCAGCCTCCAATGTATATATCGGGGCATTAAGAGTGACACTGTGTCCTGACCGATACCACAGAGCTAGCAGGCAGTGAGGTCTTTTGACTTGACACTGACACATATGCTTGTCCCATGTGCCCCATCCTTTCTGTGTTCTATCTGCCCCAAGACCCTCATCATTAGCTGGAGCTATGAATCTCTGTGAGGGAACCCTACCTTTGGAAGCATCTCTCTTCTTCTGACAAAAGAATCGTCTAACACAGTAGAATCCAGCAGGGCTACATGGGATGCCACTTGGCGCTGTGTACCTGGCTATATAATCTTAGTGAGTGCCTGGCTCTTTCTTTGTCTGGGGCATGGTCGTATGATCACACTCACTATGAGAACTGCTCAGACAATATGAAATGCTTAGAAACTTGATGCCTGTGATTTCTCACTACTGACTGTGTGGTGCCTCAAGGCAGAAAGTGAGCTCCCTTGTCTCGGTGACCTTGGCATCTGGCACAGTGGGTCCTGGTACGTAGTATGCCACAAGTAAATGTCAACTGATTTAGTTAATTAATTAGCCAGGGAATGTACTTACAGGATTTCAACCATTACTGTTATGATCATGATACTCTATCCCTATGTCAGTGAACACATAGTCCCTACATTTCCATTTGCAGCCTCATCCTAAGATTTTCTCCTACGATATCAAATAAGCTTCACTTAAAACAGTACCTAATGTGCAAAAGTCTCACCATGTTTTTCAAACAAAACTTCTTTTGTTTCCTAGTTATTCTCTCAGCCCACATAAATATAGTTGAAGAATCAGAATGGGAAACATATATGAAGAAATCAGTTGTGTGTTTTACAAAATCACACATATAACTATTGGTGTCTGTCTTTACACCTGACTTGTACAATGAAAATGGATAAATTTCCTCAAACAGGTATGGTTGCTGGGTGGTTCATCACCCACAAAAAGGCTATGTTCTTGGGAGAGTTGGACAGCATGGGAAATGGAGGTGGACAGACCTCTGCAGCAGGACAGACCACAAGAGGGAGAAACACAGACAGCAAGTAGAAATTAGGGCTTTGTGAAAACATGTTTTGTCTTATTTTTTTTGAGACAAGGTTGCTTTACATAGCTGTGGCTGTCCTAGGACTCACTATGTACACGAGGCTGGCCTTGAATTCACAGAAATCCTCTTGCCTCTGCCTCACAAGTACTGGGATTAAAACTGTATGAGCTACCAGACCCAGCTTGTGGAGACTCTGACTGAGGCTGGTTTCCTGAGGAACACAGCACATGAAAGAGTCTGGGAGACTCTGACCTGGCTAGCGATGAAATTGTCCTCCCTGGGTTGTTCTGACATCTTAGATACCTAGCCCTTGGGTTCCACTATCATGACTACTAAAATCAACTTGGCTTAGTGAGAAACAAAGCCAGAAAAATGGCTATTGCAGACTTCTGGAACAAATGGGAACATCAAGGCAACTCAGCCCAAAGTTCTGAAGCATTTCTTCATGTGTGGTAAGCCACCTTGTCCTCTCCCAATCACCCCAGTCCCTTTTAGAATGCCCAGACACCACAAGTACAAAAGGCTTCTAAAACTCAAAGCTGGATCTATTTCCTCAAGTACAAAATCCTTCAGAGCTCACAAACTTTCAACCTCACTACGTTCCCAAAGCCAGTTTACTGCTCATGCAGTTTTCAGTTCTCCCTCTTACAGTCGGACAACTGAGAACACATCAGCCTGTACCATATGCCAGTGAAAGCGGTGGGCTTGGAGGAAACAGAGCAATTAGGTGATGGCCATTCCTAGAGGTAGCCTAAGCACGGTGAGTCTGTGTCTTCCCAACTGCCTTCCTCAAGCCCTACTTCAGCAGCTTAGCTTTACCAGAGCAGAACCCTCTCCTCAAAGGGCTGGACCTCACACAGTGTGTTAGAAAAACCACTCCAAAGCACACGTCTGGAGAGGAGAATCAAACATCATCTTCTTGGGACATCTTTCTAGGGACCCTTGGGGAAGTAACTCATCCTACCCTGGGCCCTAGCACCTCTCCTGCATCGCAATGCCTTGGGATTACAAACAGATGTAGGGGTGACCTCTCCGTAATGGGGATGTCACTCTGAAAGTGACACAAAAAAGCAGCAAATATCTACACAGAACTCACTGTACTTCAAGCTCTGTTGCCACAGTACCCATTTAATTTCCACAACCCCTTGAGGGGAGAATCTTATTAATCCCACTTTACTGATGAGGTGGCCTAAGGTAGAATGAAGCTAACTAGCCACCCAAGATTACTTGAAAACTATCTGAAAGCCAATGAACAACCAAATTGTGTCCTTTCGCTGACAGTAATTGCATCTCTTGGATTCGCTCATCTTCTGGTAATATCACATCTAAAATTTTCAACAATTACTTCATGCTCAGCCTTAAATCATATGCTAGGGAGCCTCCCCTTTTCCCAGATCTGCTCTCCACCACCAGCAAGCTTTGGTGCTGAGGACCTATTTCCAGCAATGCATTTAACTCTCAGGTTCTGAGCCCCAGGGGCCCTCCCTACAGAAACTCCATAAAGAAATCACTGTTCCCATGAAAGATGTGTTTAGTAATGTAACTAGTAACCAGCCATTCCATTTACCCAGCACTCCTGTGTACAGCTTTCCAAGCAGCCCCTAGGGTTATAAGAAAGATGATGCAAACACGACCAAGAACTGGAAAACTTTAGAAAGTTAGAATGAGACGTTGATTTTACGGGTTCTTAGAGGAACTGCAGAGCGTTTGCATATATAAATATTCTCATTCTCTCCCTCAAAGATGTAGGACAGGTATATTTTTATTACACGTTCACATAATACCTCGTTATAAATATATTTAGATATTGAGCATGTGGCACTGACTTGCTGAACTAGTTCACAAGCCAGTTGAACACAATCCACAAACGGACCCTGCAGAACACATACTTCCAAAAGGCAGAAATAATTTCGTGTATCCTTTTTTAAAAGAAACAAACACCTTGATCTTTTCGCACCAAAACGTCTCTGAGAAAAGGACCTGGATAAAAGTAAGTTTGATGGCTTGAGTTGAGTTTAGACCGAAAGCCAAGCCAAAGGAACTTCAGACACAGGAAAATGAGCCTGGGAGGGTAGAAGAATGTAGACTCTACAAGTCTCTTGAAGTATATCTGAAATAGTACTGGTTACCCAGATCTCTGTACATACGCATCGGCATACACACATGTACACGGAAGAACACACTACTCATCTCTCCTTATTTATTTTCTTTATAGTATGGGAGGTATCAACCCTAAGGCCTTCAGCCACTCTGCTAAGGACTCATCTCAAGCTTATTTCAGTTTGCATATTGAGACAGGATGACATTTGCCCAGGCTAGTCCTGAGCTCTATAACACCAAACCGCCATTAAACTTGAAATCCTCCCATCTCAAGACTCCCAAGTAGTTGAGATTACTGGTCTAGGCTACCAGGCTCCATTTACTGGATGCATTTTAAAACATATAAGCTAAATGTTCATACTCGTTTTCCACATATGGATTAAGTCCTCGTTTACAGTAGACTGGTGCACATTAAGGGCTAGAATTGACAGATCTAGACAGACTCTTCCAGGGTCAGGTCCCCTTTCTGTGGTAGCTCACCCCCTTTGTGACTACACCTACCATAGTTGGACATTTCCTACAGATACCCAAGGTGGGTATCCCCCTTGCTGTGTGATGAGGATGATTAGAGAGCACACTGGGAGCATGCAGAGGCTATGGGGCTCCAGAACAGTCCTCCCTAGGTGATAGTAGGCCTCCTACAGGGCTGTCCATCTTTCAACTTAAACAGGCTCTGACAGACAACAGGCTGAAGGTCAAGGCTGTTTCTGATGTGGACACTATTTCCTTGTCCTCCTACAGTGAGATAAATATAATTTAAGTGATGGACTTAAAATCTGTTTGTGATATTTGATTATTTATTATTTTTAAAGTTGACTATGTTTACTTGTTAATCAGAGGGTCCACAGTCCCTTTTCCTTACTTCTGATGTTCTTGGAGCTCAGGTTGTTTTGTGATAAAACATGACCCAATAGGAAGGGCATGTATGTTTGCCTTTTTATCTTACTAAATATGATTATTCACAAGATTGGTTGTGGAAATAACATCTGCTTAATTCTTAGACGCTACCAAAACGCTGCTGGAGGTGTCCAGCATGTGCTGTACGTACGTGCTGCATTAATCCCCAAAGCACCATTACTTTTAAAATTCTGGAGTAACTATGGGTTGATAGTTCTACACAGGAAGTGTGACCTTTCCCTTCCAAATGCTAAGAGAGCCCAGCTCTGCTCAGTTTTTGCGATCAAAAGATCAGGCACATTCAGAGCGATATGGCCACACAGAAAACTCCTCCTGAATTGGGCTTGCAGTTGTCTCTTAATTCTTTTGAAAATACAGTCAACACTTAAATATATCTAATATCTTCATTAGAACATTCTTCGTAACCTTCTCAAGATAACTGCACAGATTTGAACTTGTGTATTCATCCTACACAGACACACCTGGCCTTAATGTTTGCCTTGTTAATTCACTGTAGAATGTTCTATTCAGCGTTACTAATCATATCTTTTTACACTTAGGTATTTTGATTTTAAAGCTGCTTGAGTATAGAGATAACTATATATTCAAAAGACAAAATAGGTAGACCATCCACATTTGAGGCAGAGACCCACCTCCTTCAAAATCCACAGAGCGCTGTGATAGGCAAAGTTTTTTCCACATTTGAAGCCAAGATTCTCTATAAAGTTCTAGTTTGCAACTCTACAACTGTCAAGGCAACCAGGCAGAGCAACTTGCACACATCATTGTGTGTTTGTGTGTGTGTGTGTCCCTGTATGAGTTTGTTTATTGTTCTATTGGCTCCCACCAAGCCCATACAAATCTTGTTGCCCTCCCTCCTTTTGGTAACACACACATGGCTTGCAACCACTCCTTTACCTGGGTGAAGGAGTTGAAAAAATCATGGTGCCTCAAAAAGACTTGCACAATTCAATCAATATCCAGGCTCCTATTGTTTGGTGGAACCTTCACTGTTGTCCATAGATGTACTGCTACTCCCGCCTTTAGGTAGCAGGAGGAGGAGTAGGACAACACATGAAGTCATGATTAGGTTTTAGGCACCAAGGATCAAGCACAGCTCACTATACAACTCACTTACGGATATGCAAGAAAAAAGGTACACATAAGAATGCTAGTGGAGTCCAATCACACCTCTTCGGGGGAGACAGGCTAGGTCTGAGAGCTACCCTACATATTCAAGAGGACAGAATGTAAAATACCAAGAGAGACTGTAACGCCTATAGGAGGTATGAGAGAGCCATACCTATTTATAGAAGACCAATTCATTAAATCAATCCGCAACTCTTTTACAAGCTCCAGTGAAATAATCTAAGTGAAAGGTGATGGGAAGTGTAGTCAATGGAGGGCTCCCCCAGACAGTGCAGACATTCTCTGAACCATCTAGGCACCGTGAAAATTAAAAGCCAGATACTGCTGGTGTCTGGATGTGGAAGCAAAATGACAGATACTGGACAGTGGGAGTAATGAAGTGAGAGGAAGGAGAGAAGGACTAGCCAGTTACACTCTTCTCAGGAGACTAAGAGTTCACCAGCAGCTGAAGATACACAAGTGAAATGAGTGAGAAGTCATCTATAAAAATAAACAAAGGAAGAGGCCATGAAACAGTGAGACAGGAGGATTTCCCTCTTTCTCTCTCTCTGTCCTCTGTCTCTCTCTGAGCAACTTGACAAAAAATTACCTTGGAAGTGGGGATCTCAGTTGAGGAACTGCCTCTATCACATTGGCCTCTGGGCATGTCTGTGGGCATTTGCTTGATTAAAGATTAATACAGGAGGGCCCAGCTCATTTGGTGGTACCCCGCCTAGGCAGGAGGTCCTGGGTGGTAACAGAAAGCAGGCTGAGCAAACTGGGGAGAGCAAGCCAGTGAGCAGCACTCCTCCGCAGCCTTGAACTCCTGCCTGGGTTTCTCTCCATGATGAAATGAACCTGGAAGATGAAACAAACCTCTTTCTCCCCAAGCTGGTCATCGTCAGTATTTATCAGTAACAGAAAAGCAACATCGAACAGAAATGGAGCAGAGGTAAAAATAAAGAAAATTGTGAGCCTGTTGGTTCAACTCTCGGATCACAGGGAATGTGGAGAACATATGCTAAAAGGCCAGAAGAAATCAATCAATCAAGTTTACAAAGTCGGACAAGACATAAGGAAATTATGCTAGCTTTGCATTAAAGGGGTAGTAGGGAAAGTTGGGAATTTTCAAAAGCCCAAAGGCAGACAACACCAAGGTAATATTCAGTCTAAATGTTCCAGCGGACAAAAAGCCTTTTGTTTTTTTGTTGCTGCTTTGTTTTACTTTGGGGATATTTGTTTTGTTTTTCTATGACAAAGTTTAACTGTGTAGCTCAGACTAATCTTGAACTCATAATCCTCTGATCTCTGCCTCTCACGTGGTGGGCTAATAGGTGAGCACCACTGTGCCCAGAGAAAGAAGACATTTGTCAGGCAGCCGGAGAAAGTTCCAGGGTGCTAACGAAGAATTACTGAGAGTCTTGCCAGCTTTGGCAATAGGATTGTGGATGTGTTAAGCATCGGGGGCAGATTATTTGTTAGAGATGCTATTTATTTATAGCAACTATAGTGAGAGATGCTGTGTGTTTATACATAAAATGATATGCTGCCTACAATCTGCTTTAAAGCACTTGAAAAACATCAAGCGGGTGCGACGATTCTAAGGAAGATGGAGCAGACGTTGTAATCTGTTAAAAGTGAAGAATGGAGACAGGGTTTTACACATTGCAGCACTCTGAATGTTTGTGGGATTTGAAATTTTCCACAGTAAAAAGATTCAGAGGTGAAACATATCTGTAAACTAAGTCCATTTTGAAATTGAAGAAGTTTATGAAAGCTCAGACTGTGAGTTCACTACTAGCTGTCACGTTCAAGTCTTCAGAAACCCCCAAGATTTATATTCTGTTCCATTCTCTATAGAACAAAATTTTAAAAACTGACATAAAGGCAAAATTTCCAGGACCTTTAGACTAAAAGGTCAAACAGATGGTCAAGGAAGGAACCAGAAGTCCCCAGCTAATCTAGGTCCAAGTCCCAAAAAGTCCCTTCCTTTGCAAGCCAAAGGCAGAAATGGCTGAGGCTCCAGAACAGAGTAGATGACAGGGTGGGTTCCTCCCAAGACAGCACACATGCCCCATGGGCACACAGGGAAACAGAGTGTACCCATGCCAGTCTGTACCAACTTCACACCTGTGCAGGTGCTCACCAGGAAATCCAGAAATACTGAAATCCTCTAATTTTGGCATTAACGTAAAAAAAAAATCGGGAGGGGGTGCAAACATCAGCAGCTGGATTTTTTTTTAAACTGACATAAATAAAAATGTATTCATTAAATGTTTATGAAAGTCAAAATTCAGCCGCTTGCTAAACTGGGTTATTTGGCTACTGCTCAAACATCAGCTTGTCAGTCTGGAGAGAAGAGCTGTGTGCTTTTAGCTTGCAATTAGAAAGTGAACATCAAAGATCCAGCATGCATCCTGCAAAGGATCAAAGCGAAGCTGCTGCCTCCTCCCCCCAGCTCATGCCTCATCCTAGCTACCCTTCACAGAGGAGAAAGGGCCTGAAAAACAGGGAGCCCCCTGGCTCAAGAAGATACTCATCCTCACTCACCAATCCCAGAATTAGGCTGGGATAAGCAAGCAAGCCACAAGCCCGAAAATGGGTTACCCAGGCTTGCCTAACAAGTGTCCAGTGCCAAGCCAGCCATTTGAACAGAAGCATTTTTCCTGAAAGAAACATTTAAAACTCAGAAAACTGGTGGGACAGTAAGGAAAAGGCAGGGGAATAGGTAATGTGCTTGCTACGAAAGAATGAGGATCAGCATTTCATCCCGGGTACCCAAGCAGAAAGACAAGGGTGCCGCTGTGTGCCTGCATACCCCAGCTCTGAGGAGGTAGAGACAGATGGATGTGGCGGCTTGCTGGTCAGCCAGACTAGCCTGATCCGAGCAAGACCCTGTCCACAATGGAAGACTTTTTCCTCAACAACATAAGATAGAATAACATAGATGGCGCCTGAAAAATGACATCATAAATTGGCCTCAGACCTCCATACACATACACATATATTATGAAGCACATGCATACACACATACACAATATAACACAAGACAGGAGCATATCCTCAGATAACAATAAAGTCAGTCAGTTCTCAGAAAGGACCAGCTCAAAGGAGTGGGAAGCAGACAAAATGTTCACTAAAGGCCAGTTGCAAAGTAAGGACATAATAAACACAGAACAGAAGGAAAGGGGCAAAAACTTATGGTCAAACAGTATTTACTCTATAAACAATATATATATATTATATTCATATATATATGAATATATATATATGAATGAACAGAGGGGCTCACTTTCAGATGACCTTTACATCAAATTGAACATCGGGACTTTTCCTGTCCTGCTTAAGCGATAGATAGAGCCCAATGATCTCAAATTCATAAACCACACAAAAAGACAGCTTTGATTTCATCCTGTTTGGAGATCAGCTCTTTTGATGTTATTGACATTGCCGGACAATTTTATTCCAGTTCTACACTGGCCACTGTATGTTCCTGAAACCCTCCTCTAGACATGACATAGTCACACCTTCTTTGGTTTTGATACAAGGACTCAGTATGGAAAGGAAATTATGAAAACAAGAATGACTTTGAAAGGAGAGATTAAATTTCCACAATGTGGCAGCGAAAGGTCATTGAAACAGAGGTGTGCTTCCTGTGGAAGTCGGGAACCAGGCCCCTAAGCACTCTTGAGGAAATGGATTCTTCTCAGCATCTTCATGTGTGGACCAGCAAAGACTGCACATGCTTAGGCAAGAGCTTGGAGAAACACAGGAACCTTGCCTGTGGGCACTTGTAGAAAGACACATGGAGGCCAGGAGTGTGCGGAGGGACACAGAGTGTAAGGACTGCCTAGGAGTCAGGCAGGAGAAGCTGGGAACACAAATGTCACCGCACACCACGGTACCACAGGGTTGATGATAAATGACAACAGTCTCCTCAACCACAGCCCAACACAGTGATGCCTCCTCAGGTTCTCCTGCCTGAGCACGTACTGAGCACATGCGTGGTGTTGAAAGAGTTAAATCATCATGCAGTCTCTATTGTGACCCAAATTGCCACCCTTACTCCTAAGGGTCTAGAAAGCAGGGTTTTGGGGTCCATGGCTAGGAGAGCTGTGGATGTGCAACAGATCAATAGAAACTGAGGCAAGAGATTAATGAATTAAGAATAGATTGGCTGAATGGCTCTCCTTAAATTTCTTAGTCACAAAATAAGAATAGTGTCAATACCCCCCCTCCTCCAAGGTACTATACTTAAATGTGTTTAGAATGCTTGAAGTTGTGTGTTAGGATGTTAGACTGCAGCTAACATGGTTCGTTCTTCCCACTGAATCATACTTCGCAAGTGGTATTATGTGAAGAGGGTGAGAATTTAGAAGAAACGTACAAACCAGATACTACTGGAAGGGGAGAAAGAGAACAACCTTCAGTAGACCAGAAAGATTTGAAAAGGTATAATAGATGCGACAGCACCACAGGGGGAAAATGACCCCTGAGCAAGTTAAAGGAACCAAAACCAGCCCGCCCTGCCCACCCTGCCTGTCTGCCCACCCTGCCCTGTCCGCCCTGCCTGCCCTGCCCGCCCTGCCCACCCTGCCCGCCCTGCCCACCCTGCCTGCCCACCTGCCCACCCTGCCC